>OU911039.1:31762847-32962847 GCA_918358695.1 Melinaea menophilus ssp. n. AW-2005 | reverse complement strand
ATGTTTGAACTGAAAATAATATTATAATAATAGTAACATAATATTAGTCAATTGTAAGAAGGTAAGAGTTGTAATAGCTATAAGTGAGGCATTTAATACAATATCTAACTGAAATGGTTTCTAAGTAGCAGAGTTCAGGATGCATAAAGAACAACCTAATTGGTTATTTTCTTTTTTATGCGTGGAACCCACGTGTTAGATATGTTCCATTTTATTTACAATATTCTTGCCAATCTTTCTTACTGTAGATGAGTATTTCCTAGGAAGGATTTGTGGTCTGTTTATACACTGTTGAGTTAGTTTGTCGTATATCTTCGACTGTGGGTATTTCGGCGTGAAGCTTGTTTAAAATCCAAAAAGGATTGATAATACTTTGATTTATTTAAAAATACTAGAATCCGCCAACCGTGCGCGGCGGGTGTCGAGCTGAGCCCCTCTCCTTCTTTCTTTTCTTGATAACTTTTGAATAGCTAAACATTTTTTCAATCTGTTTTCGCTATAACATCCGCGTTAGGCTCAAACAGACATGAGAAAATTTTTAGCTAATTATCTCATCGCATTCTGGAGATAACTAAACACAAAAAAGGTCTCCCAAACGGTTAAGGGCTTCGCTTAACCTCAGCGCAAAAATATCTTTTAATAATGTTAATAAGGTTGTTTATGATATTAGAAAAGAACATTAAGATGAATACAATAACAGTACTTTCGCATTACTTCTAATACCATATTAGATAATAAAAAATACATTCAATAATGAATTTTAAATAAGTTCTGTTAAGATTTTTCTTGTACTTAATAAATCGTGGATGGCATTATGTAATTTTCGATTAAGTTAAATAATTTTGTTTAAAAGTTTTAATTGATAATTTTAGAAAAACACACAAACATAAATAATAATTATTAAATAGAGAGAATATTTTATTCACTTTTCTTATTTTATCATTTATCTATTTACCAAACGATTCGAACAACAACAAGAAATAAAACAATCTCCCAATCCTTATGTTTTCTGTTTCATAGTGATAACTGCTTTATTACTTTCTTTGATATTTTTTCGAAAATTAAGGAATTTTATCCAAGTTGACAAATCATTAGCAGACCGAAGATTATGGCAATTCATCGTATCGTTTTGTTTTATTGTAATTATAGTTTTCTGGAGTAAAAAGTATAGAACATAATCAAATTCAGCATTTTATAATTGGTCTTTTATGTCGGAATGTAGGTGTGTAGGATTTAAGGATTCCTCATATATCATAACAAAGCGGTATGGAATAACTATGAATTATAATTGTGTAAGTAAATAGAGAATCAATAATAAAACAGGATTCGCTAATATATAATTTAAAATTATCACCAACCTGTCCTTACCCTAATTATTTAGAATCAGCGCAATACTTTAATTGTTTCTAAGCTATAGGCTTTCCTATATCAGTGTAGACTCTTCTATTTTTCACGTACTCAAACCTATTACGTTATATATTTATTCGAGTAAGAAAGCAGTTTTATTGTTTCAATAGTAGAGTTTCGTAAAGCTTTTAAAATGTCTCTTAAGCTCTCAAATGACGTGCGATCGGCAATTTAGTTGCACACCCATCTGTATTTTTTGAATAACGAAACATTTATATTATTTTAGTTGTTATAACTTTGTCTTCTTACCAACTTTATATTCGACTCTTACATAGTTTATTAGACAACAACTCCATAAAATTGACAAGTCTCGAATTGCCCCAAGTAATTACTAGTTACACTGTTTGTCTATTTGCTTGTTTTCATCGAGCAAAATGCACTGGGCGTATTTAAACGAAACTTACTATGATTAAAGTTAAAAGCTCTTTCGGATATAGAGTATACTTTTTACTTCAAATAGTTTCTCCCACTTTCTTTAGAAATTTCTAAAACTGTTTGTATTATAGTTAGCAAACAAAAATATACCAGAAGGAAATGAATAAAATTTTGTGTGGCGTTAGTTTATTATATCAGTTATAGTTATAGATATAAAATCCTAGACGTAGGTGAACTCTCCCAACAATTAGTGTTTAGTAACAGTCCTTTTATGAACATTATACATTATTAACTCATTTATCGTAGCAAAAGTGTTTATAACAGCTATTTAACGCCTCTTTTTTCTCAGAAGATAGAATTACAAACCCGTTCGGGCCAGTCCATATAAACTCTATGTTTAAACTACAGGTTGTACAGGTAACATTTTTGATTTAGTCTTGGTGGGACGCTTTAAATCAAATATCCCATTTAATATTTGAGACTCAATTTATTAATACTTAAATTTAAATGAATACAATAGATATTATGCAGCTAGACTTAGCGGTGGGTCACTTGAGGTAAACAAAAAAAGTCAAATACTTATATTGAATTAAAATCCTTAATATTGATATTTAAAATTAATTTTCGAGGCGCCACTGACAAAAGACAAGTACAGATTTATACACAGCTCCCTTGTTTGTAAGTACAAGAAGACTGAAACTGATCAAACGCTTGATCTTCAAATATTTACTTATAGTGTAGATTTATTATATTTAAAGTTGTACATCTTCAGAAAGCTTTTATATTTAACGAGGAGCAGGCATTTAAAGGCAGACCTCACCTACAGCTACGAGTACATTTACAACAACAGTTTAGAAGCAGGACAAGCAGGCCGACGACCCGAAGTAACAAGTATGCACGTGGCAAAGATTTATAATAGAAATAAAATGCTTACCATATGTCCCTCAAATGAACTTAGAAAGTGACCCGGAAGTGCCTGCAATACAAATTATGGTTAATCTATAATAATTAGTCAACCCTGCAATAATACACTTGTATGATTATAAGGATGAACGCTTTATAAGCGGTACTAAGAACAATAATTTCAACCAAACTCAATGGAAGATAATTAAAAAAAATAAAAAAATATTGGAAGTGCTTCCGATAGAAAGGTTGAATTCTACACGAATAGTAATACTAACCTACGCAGAACGTCAAAATGTGGGTAAATTCTTAATTATTAGTAATGAAAATAATTCATTTTGTAATTTTAAACTAAATAACTGAATGTTTTTAGAAGCAAATAAGCATTACAACATTTTAATATAATTTAAATATATGAACATGTCAACGTAGGCAGCATCTAAACATCTGAAACGAATGGCAGCTAATTTTAAATAATGTACAGCAGTATGCTATCAAATTGTATAATTTATGACAAAAAAATAAAACTAAATCTAAGTAATACCAGTAAAGATGCAATTACCCAGGGTTTTTCCCGATAGAACTTATAAATGTTAATAAAATATCAATTGATTTTTAAGTAAAAAGATTATTAATTATTGAAGAAAAGAAAATGTTAAATACACGTTTATTTATAATTACTAATAAAATACAAAAAAGTGTGATTAATAATAATACAAAATAGTAATATAATTAAAGATAATAAACAAAATCAGTAAATTATAAACAGCGCCACCTCTCGACAGTAATGAATTTTTTTCTGTTCACAGACATCCATATAACCAACAACAACAACAACAAGTGAAAACAATACAAAACGAACAAAATTCGTTCGTGAAAATAGTATGATATTTCGAAGAATCGAAAGCATCCTCAAGCTGGCAACATCTAATTTGTGTAATAACTATTAAAGTATTGTGAATTTCCTGTCAACAGATAATTAATGAACTTAATCACAGACAAAAATCATAAAAATTTTAATGTGTGACTAAGTATTTAAATTACGACAAAAATGAAATTTCTCAGTAACAAGGACCTACCTCTAACTACTACTACTACCACACCCCTAAGAGTAATTTCTTATTACTACTATTTTACCAAAAAAATTTTGCAATTTAAAGCTTAATATTTCACAAAAGAATCTATTAATCGAAAAATAGTTTTTGTTATCGAAAGCAATGGAATGCCTTAGATAAAAATATATATATCTTACATTATGGGGTACCCGACAAAAAAATCAATACCACTATACGCGCAGAGAAGTTATCCTAAAAAAATATTTTTACAATTTTAAAATCGCTAAACTCAATAATAGTGTAAAAATATATATTATCTTCATTAATTGTAAATATAATACTTTATTTTTATATGATAAAAATGTCCTTGATTTGTAATGGTAACCGATATAATCTTAATATATTACGTGTCGTGACACGTGTCGTTTGTCCGCGATGGACTCTTAAACTACTTAACCGATTTAAATAAAATTACCACCCCACGTGCTGTTTGACCTAACTTAAAAAATAGAATAATTTTCAACTCAATTTATAGTAGCAATATTATTTTATTGCAAATTATTTCTTTACTATTTTGCAGTCACAATTAGCTCCTAACGATTCTAACAGAGGGCGGTAATTGTTGACTGGATTGAGTAATTAAGTAAGTTTAGTGTTCCAATTTATTTACAAATAGTGTTATAAACTTGGATAAATATATATATATATAATATTATATATATATATATATATATATATATATATATATATATATATATATATATATATTTATCCAAGTTTATAACACTATTTGGAAAAAATGGGAACACTAAACTTACTTAATAATAATAATATATATATATATATATATATATATATATATATATATATATATATATATATATATATATATATATATATATATATATATATATATATATATATAATTATTTTGTTTTGATTTTTGCTAAATATCGACTGTAACGACTTATGGTTTATGACAGATGTTCTCTTACCGTTACCCCTTAAATAGTTTATTACAATATAATATATCAAAAACAATAGTCACGGGAACACGTGACCGGGTGTAATTAATATTTCTTAAATGTGGAACATTCATCAAAGACACGGTATCAAATTCCTGAACTAATTAAATTGTCTGACAGACACGTAACGATAGTAAATAATATTTTAGTCGAAATTATAATCAAGATTAATGACTTGGTATTAAGTAGGAACTTATTATACTTAGCTATTTTCTATGAAATGTTAGATACGTATCGATATATTAATTTTCTTAAAATGCGTTTGTTACCTTAACATGAGTTAACTTAAAAATTTTATATAATTTCTAAATTTTGGAGGCTTTATTGTTTTGTGTGTAATCATAGCAATATGTTTTAAAGTTTTATAAACTACTAATACTTTGAAGGAATAGTTAGTTACGACTCGTTTAATTATAATTATATAAAAAACCATTATTCAGCAATATTTTTAAAGCAGGGCTGCCAAAATTAAAAGCTTACTTGGATCAAATAAACAATGCTTCATTTTAGGTAAAGCCCAGAAAAAACAGTCAACAAACAAAGAAAAAATAATTATACAAACAAATGTTTTTATTTTGACCAGTACATTATTATTACAATTAACATGTATAAAGTTAAATTATTGTTTAAGTCCTTTTACCTGATATCTTTTGAAGGATAGTATCATAATACTATCCTTCTTATTTCGAAAGA
The DNA here is from genome assembly GCA_918358695.1 of Melinaea menophilus ssp. n. AW-2005. Classification (NCBI taxonomy): domain Eukaryota; kingdom Metazoa; phylum Arthropoda; class Insecta; order Lepidoptera; family Nymphalidae; genus Melinaea; species Melinaea menophilus. Next base: position 32,957,389 of record OU911039.1, on the reverse strand, counting down.
AATTTTATTCGCCGAGAATATTTTCAAAATTGACCCAACGAGAGCGTCATTAATAGAGTTTCGGAGAGGAGGTTTATTTCCACTCATAACAGAAAATAATTGCTCGCACTGATAAGTACTTAAATATGTAAATAATATCATATGCGAATTTTGGAGTAGCTCAAAATTTTGCAGGTATATTTTTGTCAAATTCAGCCACACAATGAATTTTGATCTCAATCACCTCCATTTGCATATTACTGGGCACTGAGTCTATCTATCTATCGAAAATCGAAGAAAACAAATCATTAAAAAATAAAATTTTTAAGTCTTGTTTCAAATTCAGTTCTAAGATTTGATTTAATTTTTTTGTTATATTGATATGATGCAGTATTATTTCAACTACATTGTTGTACGTTATGAAGTGCGTTAAATCTTAATTTTCAGTTGCCTTTATCAAAGAAATAGTGTACATTTGAATTCTTTAATTTTGTCAACCATGTTCGTGAATATCTGATTTCTACCTTGTAACAATAAATTTCAATCAGATAAGTGTTTGATTGTATTGTATTGCTACCATATTTGATCGGAGAACAAGCTTGTTTTTTGATTTCTAGTTCGTAAAAACCTACATATTATAATTTTCAAATCCCAGAAAAGTATCATAACCTATGAGCAAAATAACCAATGTATCTCGCTATAGTAGGATAAACTCTGATTCTTATTCTGATATGTATTATCTGATTCACTTGAAAAAAACAGCGAATTGTCATAGATTTTATAAAATTTACAACTTTTATTATATGACAAAACAGTCTCTATTTTGATTAACTTCGTTCATCATGATGTATAACGCAATAATCGATTTTAACTCTCAATTTCAGTAAGCTTTTGTTGTAGTAATGCTACGAAGCTGTTTTACCGTTCATGATACCGTTAGATTGTACTTTTGCAGAAGTTAAAAAAAACCTATTAAATATATTATAACCTGTAGTAGTAGTTCCATGCACCAGTATAATTCCATTAGTTTCTCAAGTATCGTTAAATACTTCCCGCAAGCACGAATGAACACAGCTAATTGAATATTATATACCACCAATGTCAGTACTTGAGATAAGACAAGCGATAGCAAAACTAGATGATTTTGCTTTGCTCTGATCACTAAATTGACGGCCAAGTCGGTAATTCTTTCAACAAATTTATTTAGAGACAAAGAAATTATTTATAAAGAATTTCGAATTTTTAGGACAAACCATTTCTGCAGATTTAATTAGACATTTCTTGATGAAATCACCTTGAGTATAAGACTTCGGCTGCTTAGTTATTAAATAGGACAATATGTAGCTTGTATGTTTTTCTTTTAATTTACTTCCAATATTTTACTTATTATTTACTATAATTTTTTATAACGACCTTGAGCCCTTTCAACGTCTCTTGTCTCATTAACACTTCATATTTATCAATCAATCAATCAATCAATCAAAACACTTTAGCCGGATAACAAAAATTTTTAGGTACATATATATCCAAATAAGTAATAAATTAAAAATAGAATTAACTTAAAATAAATTATTTCCTATATCGTCCGAATTGTTTGACTACTCAGCATATGTTGAGAATAGAGTACTCTCAACGGCTGCCATTTATTGAGCCTTCTCGCACTGTGCAGTCATTGAACATAACAATAACAATAATTAGAACAATATAACATAACAATATAAAAAAAATTACAATAGCAGGCTACTCGTATTTATAGTGCTCTGTTATTACAGGTTTTAGTAACAGTTCAGACACAACTTAACACACGTATCTGTCACTTTCCCATAAAAAATGTAAAACGCACCAATTCAGTATTTTAACATTTTGTAAACATGCGTTCAGGACATAAGAGTTTACATAACAAGTTTGTAAAACAAAATAGTTATATTGCGTGTTATTAAATGGTTATGGATGGAAACAAAAATATTGAGATATTTTTATTATTTATGTATATTACTATAGTATTTGATATTATAAAATATATAGATATAAATAAACATATACACAATTGTATTATTATTTTATATTTATATATTTTATTAATTGTATAATTGTAAAGAATAACTAATAGGTAAAAGGAATGTTTTTCTAAAATTACTTTGCTGCAGCCAAGTAACTCAACAACGTCATCGCTTAACGGGTTACAACTGGGAGATGGGATAGTGAATTATATGAAACTTCAATACTAATTATACATTTTTGAACTCTAAGCATATATTAATTGTCTTGTAACTGTAAATTGATAAGATAAGATTTATATTTATTTTTAAGTGTTTGTTTTGGGTAGACCTCGAAGAATTCGGTCTGCCCATTCATTTGTACCCGACTTTCGAATTTTGGAAAAATTTCTTCACAGGAGGTCTTCTTATGACCCCCTGAGTCCGAAATGACCATTGGTCAAAATGTTTATATATATATATATATATATATATATGCGTGCGTGCGTCCAGATTCGACTTTTGTCAGCACGATAGCGGCCGCAGTTTCGCTCGGATCGCTTTCAAACTTTGCACAAAAATCAACAATCCAAAAATGAAGGTCAAGTTCGTTAACCAGAGAAATCCGGCCACAGGGGGCGCTAGGGCCTCATTTTTTACGATTTCAGTTTTTCGACCATAACTGTTTCCCTATACAAAGTAGATGAATCGCGTTCATATTATATGATGTCCTTGATGAATACCTATAACTAATGTAGATAAACCGAAAACCTAACTTCAATAACTTAGGGGTGGGGGTAAAAAAACCGAAAATTTTGGGAAAAAAATTCATAACTTTTTTCTGGTAAACATTCTTACATCACAATTATTTTTAATCGAAAGGTTATTTTTTACTTTAAATTTAAGTATTAGAAGTTTTGCCCGTAAAAGGTACCGTTTTCGAGAAAAAAAATAAAAACCACTTCCAGCTTGAAAAGTTAAGGTAAGTAAAACCACGTCAACTTTTTTCTGGTAAACATTCCCTCCTCGCAAATATTTTTAATAGAAACGTTATTTTTTACTCTAAATTTAAGTATCAAAAGTATTTCCAAAAAAGATACCTTTTCCGAGAAAAAAAATAAAAACTGCTTTTTGCTTGAAAATTTTTGATGTAAACAACGTCATCATGTGTTATTCTTAGGTAGTGAGTTATATTTTAAACGAGTTACACACGAGGTCTACCCACGCGTGTCCCCCTGCGGGCACGGATTTTTTTTTTAAATAGTTTATTTTATTATTATCATATTTTGATTGATGTTTCACGTAATGAGGTTAATATTTTATAACTTCGGTACATTCATGTAACTTTTGTTAATGAAACATACTATTTTACTATTTACTTCACAGCAAAGAATTCAATTTCCATTTCACTCGGAATAATCGATATTCGTTTAGTTTTCAAATCGCTTGGCTTTGATAATTGACATACTGAATACAAAAGGCTGAAATAAATAAGCTATGGTTTACAGAAAATAATAAAATATTTTAAGTACAATATCAAAGTTTTGTCTTGAATGTTAAACTTACGAAGCAGAGAATAACATCACAAATCAATAAGCGTTATATAAATTAAGCGATAATCATAACCACTTGTAAGATAGTGATGTCTTATTATATAAGGTGTATCATCTAATGCGTAGCAGTTTGTCGTTTATAGCTTAGTGTAAAACGGACTTCATTTCAACCTATTAGATCTTTACATTTTCGCGCGTACTGTTTTAAATAATCCGTATAGTTTATAAATTCATATTTCCATATTATTATTATTTTCTTTATAAATATATTGTGCATAAACATGATCTACTAATTGGTTAAGCTTCAATGAACGGAGATAGAGCTTTAATGTTATATCTTAATAAAACAGGGCAAAAAACATTTTTTAAATATTGAATGTGAAAAAAACTAATTTTGTAAATTAGTTTTTTTTTTAAATATTCAGCCCAGTGCGCACCGATCTTGGATGTGCGATATTAGTAGTACGAAATTTGGTTTTATAAATAAGTAACATAAGAAAAATTGCTAAGATCTATTTTATCAATGACGTTTCATCTCATAACTTTGAAGAACTTTGAAACTAACTAACTTTAGAATTAAACATATGCTCTATTTTTATTGTTGGTTTTGGTTTTAAATCCGTTGTGTGTATTCATCAATGTGTGCGATTTTTTATTTTATTTGCTAAAATATTTTATGGTTTATATAATTTTAATAGTTCTTTACTGTGTGTAGACCGAATAAACATTCATTAAGTTCTTTGATATTTAAATTTCTGTTATCAGAGGACACTAAACTAGATGAAATCAAAAGAATAAATTTAATGTTACTCATAAATTACATTTTAAGTGGGAGAGGAAAAAAGAACCTAATTAATTTTGCAATATTTTACAACAAATTATGAAAACTCAGTTTAATTATTGAAAATAATTTTCGAGCAACAACGGTCGACGAACTGATTTTAATGAATTTGTTATGAATGAAGAGATTTTCACCCGCTTATCTTTTATTCAATTATAATATTACAATTTTATCATTGTAATTTTTTTATATAATTAAGGTTTAAATATTTCCTTACCTTTTTGATAGCACTATTGTAAATGTAGTTCAGGAACCTAAAAGACAATATATGTAGTTCAAATATTTAGTTTTATTCTAAGTGTAAGATAATCTTTGGGTTTTTCTTGAAAATGAATCATGTTTTTGTATGAAAAGCATTTTTTATTATGACTATTAGATTGTCAATGATATTGTTTTGAGGACAGATTTTTTGTGATGTGAGATTTTATATGTTAATAGGTCAGGTATAAAGAGAGATAGTCCTCTATAAACAAATTCCCATACATGTACACTAATAAGTATACCTATAAGGTATTTAGGATTTTGTGAGGGTATTATTTTTAATCAACAAGGACATGACTTCAAATACAAATTATCCACAATGTAATTAAACCACAATCAAGTGGCTGCCGAGTGTGTCGGGTTGTCCAAATGAACATCAGAAATAAACAATAGCGGTCGCCGCGGTGAGGAGGACGTAACTAAACTCTCTGTGAGCCGAAACGACAACTATGAGATTTATGCATTTGTTCATTGAGAAGCTTTCTCATAATCTGTTTTTGTTTTTATTTATTTCTTATTCCATTATTCTGGTTGCTGAATCAAGGGTCAAATGGAAAAAATAGTGTGAGATCAGAGGTTGTTGTGTGAGTCTCGTAGTACTTTATGTCCGTTGTTTATGTTTTCAAAACTTCCCGTCTCAGAAAGATTGTGGATGTTATTTATTTAAAAATAAGGCCTCTGATTTTATTTGTGTAGATAACGGATTTGATTAATTTTATAAAACAAATAGGCGTGTTTGTTAAGTTAAGACGTATAATTCCGTGAGACAAATTGAAGAGATATAAACAAACAAGTCAATATTTTAAAGAGTAATTTAAGATTATATTTGTGTACGATTTATCAAGGTTGTTTTTGTCTCTAAGGTTTACTTTTCTATGTAGCAATCGAAATTACAATAATACCTTTGTTTATCTTCATCCAAAGGTCAGAATGGCTAATTATAATTGGCTGTTGTTTATTTGTCAATAGTAAATTGATCCATTATATAAGGGTCATTTATATTATTTCATTCAAATTCTAATGTAGTAATTTTATTGTAATTTAATATCTAAGATTCACACACTTCGACTTTGTTCGACCAATCAACATGGACATAAAATTGTTTCTCCATAATTTTTTTTTATTGAATTTGATTTTATTGATTGAATATTTTTTTTTAATTGAAAATTTGAATTTCACTTCTGTGAATGTTTAAAGTATTATTTGATTCACTAAGTTATTTTATTTTATGAGTAATAAATGTAACATCCATCGTATTCACTTTGAATCATAAGTTTGAATCACATCTCGTTTTACATAAAACATACCAGTCGTCGACGAAGACCGACCGAAGATAAGGTGATTATCTCTCTCTCTCTCTCTCTCTCCTTGGCAATTATTATTCCCATCTGATGGTGGGGTCTGCCTTTCTCGTCTTCTCTCTCCACTTCGCTTTGTGGGACTTATCTTCCCAAGCCACGTCGCAGGAACTCATATCCTTTCGAATAACATCTAACCACCTAGTCTTCCCCTTCTCCAGACCCCACTGGGTGTTCAGATTGGCTACTGTGTTGCCTATATAGTCGGGAGGTTTTCTCTTAACGTGTCCGAACTATCGCAGCCTCTCCTGCAACTTGTCGGCAATGGCGCGAAAGCCGAGACTACCGCGAACGTACTCGTTGCGTATCTTGTCGAGTTTCGTCACCCCGCACATCCACCGAAATATTTTCATATCAGCCACAGATAAAGATTGAACTTGTCGTTGAGTAAACGCCCACGTTTGGCTGCCATAAGTTAGAACAGGCCTAATCATGCTCTTATATACAAGGCCTTTTAGCTTTACAGGCATTCTACGGTCGCAGGTTACGCCAGTTACTTCCCGCCACTTAGCTACGCAATTCGATGCTGAATATTTGCTTTCAGATCTCCTGTGGTGGAACCATAGCTTGAGCTTCCTCTGTAAGAGCATCCATCACCAAATAGAAGGTACGGGCTTAGGACTGAACCTTTATGTACTCCTTCAGTTACTGCTATTGGTTTTGTCTTCCCCACCGTGGTTCTAATTACTGACTTGACGTCTTTGTACATGTCAGCTGTGATGTCAACGTACCTTTCTGCGATATATTTCTTGCGAATGCTTCAACAGATTGTAGGATGAGGTACGCGATCGAATGCCTTTTCCATATCTAGGAACGCCAGGCTTATTATTAGCTCGAAACTCCTGTCCTATCATGCTGTTTGCAAGCATCGGGTCGATTGTGGATAAAACAGGAAGAAAGCCAAATTGGTTTGCTGATAGAGAATTCTCCGATCTCAACCGGGTATCAATGATTCTCTCATAGAGTTTCATTGTGTGACTCATCAGTTTTATACCGCGATAGTTGTTGCACTCGTATCTGCAACTTGTAGAGAGCAATTATTGTGCTTAGTCTCCACGCATCCGGTATTTTCAATGTTTCCATGGCTTTAAGAAAGAGGTTTGTAAAGAGATAAATTCCCTTCTCTCCGAGACATTTCCAGACTTCTACAGGGATTTCACCTGCCCCTGCGATTTCTTGTTAGCCATCTTTTTGAGTTCTGACTTGACTTCCTGTGGTGTTATTAGTGTTACGAGACCAAGGTTACTGGTAACTTCAGAAAGAGTATCGTACTAGTGGTTGTGCTCAAAAGTGGTTCATAGTTAGCGTGCCACACTCTCAAAACGTCCTTGGTTTTATAAAGTATCGAACTGTCCGTGCCTTTCACAACCCTGGTCTTCCAGTGAAGACTTGTGATGCCGTACTCCAAGCTTTTGATAATTTGTAGATCTCCTTTTGTCCTTCCCAACTCTCGAGGGCCGAGTAAAGATCTCCCGTAGCCTTATGACTCCCAATAGTTACAACTATCTTTGCATTTCTCTTCTGAGCTTTATAGTTATCTCTATCTTCATCAGTGCCGGTGGTCTGCCTTACCTTAAATGCTTCTTTCTTTGCTTTGAGAGCTTCTTGGACATCGACATTCTACCACCACGTTTCCTTAGATATTCGTCTACCGGGTTTCGAGCGACCTAGGACCTTATTTGCCGCCTTCATAATGTCTAAGAATAGTTGTTTCCACATGGTGTTGACATCATCCTCCTTATTTATAGTCAAATCTTATCGTATTTTATTAATTATAATTAATTGTTAGATTAGTCCGCGTCAATGAATTTGATAGATGACTTTGTTTCTCGTAAATTTTATTTGCCATACATTGCAAAATCAAAACATTCATCACAGTCTGCCACGACCCGGGAGTTCTTGAGTTTAGAGTTTTGATTGATTTTTTTAGTTTTTACTAAATTTACTATATAAACCCACTACCCTTTTTGTGCTAGCAAAACAGTCTTGTTATTTCTGAGAAAATCTAATTTACGTTTACAGAATGAGTCCTTAAATGTAAGCTTCAATATGTAAGGTATTAGAGCTTAAATTCATTATTCATCCTTTTGTACTTAAATTTAAAATCAATAATGGAACCGGATAAAATATATTAATGAAATCACACAACAGTGCAGAGTTCGAAGTTGGAAAGTCTATTAAGCTAGATTGGAAAGTTTGCTGCGGACCATTCGGGGTTGGCTTGATTGTCGATACAAGCATATTAAAAAAATTCTATTGTCAAGTACAATAGAATCTTAATCATAATTTTAATCATATCATATATCTAGTTCAAAAAGGTTATATTTCGCGATAACAGTAGCGAGTTTCAAATTTAAAACAGCAAATTATAAATACTAAAATAGTTGAAAAAAAACAAATAGAACCTTTAAAATTCAGTTCAGCCTCATAATTAAATCTGTTTGAATTCATTCAGCCGCATATCAAAATGCCTTTGACGACTAACAACTCGCCTACATTTGCATGAAAACCCAAGCCTACATATTTTGTACGTTATTTTTATTTTTCTCGCATAGCATCGGTAGATATCAAAGTTATTTCAGTTCCTATTCTAAAAATTTTTAATAAACACAATTTGGTTATATATTTTTTTAAAAATAAATCTGTAAGCTTACCACAGTTCAATGCAATTATACTGACCTTTCTTTAGAAAACTTATCTAATATAGCATTATAAGAGCATCATTTTCTATGTAAATTATAGTTACGATCTTAATTGGGTAATGGGACCTAGAAATAAGCGAGTTAAAGGTGTTCATCAATCACAACCTTGATAAAGGCCACTAGCAGCATTTTCACTATGCGATGCAAGTGTGCTAGTCGACCTAGCACTTGGTTGATTGGATTAAGAAATTACCTCATAAGAATTTTAATTTAGAATGTATGAATAACAACATAAAGGTATCACAACAATATTATTAAACCCAATTTTTAACCCGGAACCTCTTTTTGATTTTTATAGCTAAGGATTTATATTACTAGATAATAAATTGATTAGTGTGGTTTGAATCAAGTACACCATATAGTGAACTACTACATTTTGATACTAGTAGTTGTGCGTTCAGTTATACTGTACCATTGTAATGTTGTTTTCTTTTGCATAAATTTGTTGTACTTGTAATATAGGTATTCGCTAACTGTTTCACGTCTATCAGTTAGATCAAGATTACATTATATTTTAAAGCGATTCCAGTAAATAAAGGTTATTTATTTACAGAAACCGCTTTAATATGTAATATTTTAAACAGTATTAAGAGGGTTAAACCCACTTTCATAAAACTTAAGTTATAGTGAATATATAATATTTATTGGCAAGATTTAGAAAAATAATTTATCACAAAGTTCTGTATCTAATATTTTAATAAAATTTATTTTAATATTTATTTATTTTACTTTATTTTTATGGCATGAATGAGAGTAAAATACAAGCCCACCAAAGTGTATGAAATTTTTTAACTTTCTGCGTAATGCCCGGTTTAAAGAATTTTATAAGTAAATATTGGTATGTAGTTTTATTTTTGTGTTTTATATACGGGTCTAGTTTCGTTACTACTGTAATATAATGAACTTATTAAGTAATTGTGTAAGATTATGGTTAGTCTAATAGGTTTTATGGTCTTTATTTTGTTGTCATGACATCTCTTGGACAGATGAGATGACTATGGCAGTGAGGGGAAATTCATTTGATATCGGTCAACTATAGGGATAGGGCATAGAATAGCATTGTGGAGTTATCAGGAGTATAGTTATTATTATTATTATTATTAAAAAGAACCCTTTAAACATACTGTGTCGTATTATTGACGAGGCCCCCGTATTGTCAAAAATGTTTCTACTGTCTTGAGGATGCCAACAATATATAACGAAACATCCTGGTTAGATTAAATCCAAAGTAGCACCGTGAGATATTCTACTGTGGTACCAATCTGAGTTTAATATTTAAGCTTGATAGCCAATTTTAACCCTTTGTATCCAATTACTCGGGTTATATACGATACTAGCAACCCTGCTTCGTAATTTATTCACACACGTTTATTCACTGAGAGAGCTCGTGGTCTCTTGAGCCGCGACACAGACGCGGCAGTGCAAGGAGTCACTTAATGAGCTTCTACTACTGCATCATGAGCTCGTCATTATTACACTTTGATGTACGATCACACAAGTACACCTTCAGACATATAATATGAATACACCATTCATAACAAACAGATTTCAATGAAACAATCTCGTGCGGTGATATTATTTTATATTAGTTGAAAGATGTAATTCATAAAAGGCTCTCCTAAACATTATGTGCAAGTATAAAATTTTAAACATAATGCACCTAACACGATCCCACAGTATGCAATGTTTAACTACGAATATAATATAAAGCCTTTATAGTTGCTGCTTTTAAATTCATACTTTACTGCTTAGACTGAATAAGAGAATTTATGAAACAGTATTACGACTTGCCGTTTTGTATGAATCGGAATACCGGCTACGAAAGGAATACATTAAAGGATAATGCATACGGATGAAATATGTACGTAGAAATCCAAATGAGATGCATGTATGTACCGCGGTGCGTCGAGAAGAGGATGGATGGATTAAAAATTGATTATGTAGGTTTGAAAGGTTAGGTAATGATTAGGTAGTTTGGAAGTAACGATTACTCCTTATTTTTGACAGGTTTAAAGACCATTTCTAAAATCTGACATTAAATCTTTGTACAGTATACATATTATTAATCTATTTCACTAGGGTTACAACTTCGTATTAACCTATAAGTTAAAATGCTTCCAATTAATAAAGAAAACACAAAAATACAAGAAATATAACTTATACATAATATATTTATTAAGCACTAAATACTTATAACGATAATTAACATTGGTTAATGGTAAGGCCCAGAGATTTCTAGTTAATTAGAACTCGAGACAAACTCGTGCTTATTAAGAAGAACTTTTAATTTAACCTTAATTACTGTCTTCAAACTCATCTTAGTAGCTTACCATTTTAAGTCATTCTAAAGAGTACTTCCATGTGAATACGACACTCACATTTCAGAGAATATACTCATTACGGTAATTACAATCTTTGAATGTGTCTCCTATTTTTATATTTCAATTTTACCACAACTTAAAGCGTTTCATAACTGTAGAGTATTGTTAGAGAGTATAGAATTAGTTACTAGTAAAATAAAATGAAGATGATACCATATAATAGTATGGAGCATTATTACATATTTAATATTATTTCCCGCAACACATTGGACTAGATTATATTTTTTAATAAATTTTTGTATATTTTTTTTAACCTAAATTTTTAAACCAATGTTTTATTCTTGATTTTAAATTTTAGTTGTATAAGATCTCTACATAGGTATTAATAATATATATTTTTTTAATGGCTCAGGGTTTGTAGTTGTGTAAACAATATTTGTAATTAATGAAATATGGCGCAAGCAAATAATTCTATTTTTATGAAACTCCATTATAATATATAGTAACAAATTAAATAGAAAAAATTCGTGCCCGCAGGGGAACACGCGTGGGTAGACCTCGTGTATAACTCGTTTAAAATATAACTCACTACGTAAGAATAACACATGATGCCGTTGTGTACATCAAATTTTTTTAAGCAAAAAGCCGTTTTTATTTTTTTTTCTCGGAAAAGGTATCTTTTTTGGAAATACTTTGCATAGGGAAAAAGTTATGGTCGAAAAACTGAAATCAGAAAAAGTGAGGCCCTAGCGCCCACCGTGACCGAATTTCTCTGGTTATCGAACTTGACCTTCATTTTTGGATGGTTGATTTTTGTGGAAAGTTTGAAAGCGATCTCTGGACGCACGCACTCATATATATATATATATATATAAACTTTTTGACCAATGGTCATTTCGGACTCATTTATAAATGACCAATCACCTTAGGATGCAGATGGTCTCACACATCTTTCACATCAACATTAAATTGAACTTTGTATCACTCTCCTGGGAAGTTGCAGATACTAATATGCTTTATTAGTATCTGCAACGAGATGGGGACCAGCATTTTGTCTTTAAAAAGATTCTTAGAAAATGTCGCAATAAGAAAAGAAATAAGGGAAGTCATGTTTACATAAACCCTGTCATTTAAAACATTTTCCATTGTCTAAAATAAAAAAAAAGTATATATAAATATATAAAATAAATATAACTATTGATTATTCTAAATACTATATCAGTTGTAGTTACAGCCCTCATCATTTTTTCTGCTTATCTCAATGTATATAGAACTATTCGCATAGTTTAGGAGTTGTTGTAATTACTTACTTATCTTCACGCCATATATATCCCTTGCGGGATAGCCAGAGACAACGGAGCGCCAAACGTTGTAATTAAAACAGAAATTTAAATAATATTTTACGATGAAATTAAGATAATAACCAGAGTAATCCAGCCACAGGGGGCGCTAGGCCTCACTTTTTCTGATTTCAGTTTTTCGGCCATAACTTTTTCCCTATTCAAAGAAGATCAGTCACGTTCATATTATACGATGTCTTTGATGAAAACCTATAACCAATGTACATAAACCGAAAACCTAACTTCAATAACTTAGGGGTGGGGGTAAAAAAACCGAAAATTCATAACTTTTTTCTGGTAAGTTTTCCGTAAAAGGTACCGTTTCCGAGAAAAATAAAAACCACTTTTAGCTTGAAAATTTAAGGTAGGTAAAACCACGGAAACTTACTGGTAAACATTCCCTCCTTGCAGATATTTTTAATAGAAAGGTTATTTTTTACTCTAAATTTAAGTACCAAAAGTATTTCCAAAAAAGATACCTTTGCCGAAAAAAAAAATAAAAACCGCTTTTTGATTGAAAATTTTTGATGTAAACAACCGCATCATGTGTTATTTATTCTTAGGTAGTGGGTTATATTTTAAACGAGTTACACAAGAGGTCTACCTACGCGTGTCCCCCTGCGAGCACGGTTTTTTTCTATTTAAAAGAACAAACATTTGTCTTTAGCCCAATGTTAATCTACATTTTGTCTACAAGTTGCAGTTGTAGTCGCGGTCGTAGTCGTATTCGCAGTTGCAGTCGCAAGTTATTTTGAAGACATTTTTGATAATAAATTTATAAATTATTGACAATATTTTTTTTTTGTTTGAATAAACTCCATTTTAAGCAGAATTTACTTATTTTATGACACGAATCTTTTTATATTTTAGGTAAAAAATTATTCCGAAAACATAAGGACCAAAATGAAATATATCCGCTAAAAGTTAGATGAGTCGGTTTATATTCACGGAAGATTCGAGTTGGTTCTGATTTATGACAACACATTTCAAATAACGATAGTGGTTCCTTAGAAGTGGATAATATTTTATAGTGTGATAGTGAATATGCATATGCATAGGCAATCTGCCTCACGATGTTCTCCTACAAACCACATATTGTTATTATTACTCTTAAACTCAAACTGTCTAATAAATTTAAAATATGAGTATCTATTGTCTTTGTTTTTGTAAGGCTGCTTAGTTATGTATTTTTTATATTTTCAAAAAAATATTTATGTCACCTTACTTTAATTTATCTATATTATGTCTAAAAGGTTCATAACTAAGTTACCGTGAAAAGAAGTGATAATTATGTATCCAGTCACCGAGCCTGCCGCGGGATCAAGCGACCACATGCTTTGTCTCCTCAAAGAAGGGTTAATTAGCGACGAATGAATTATTAACAAAGGGTGTGCGGTTACGGCTCGAGTAATTGGATACGAAGGGTTAAACTACCGCGTGAGATCCTCGTGTGAACACTTTGATAGTTTATTTAATATTCCTCATTTCCAAACTGAATATTACTTGCAGGTCTATTCTATTTTTAGTTGTTTAGTCTTGTATATATTTTATTAAAAGTTTCTTATAGAGTATTTGTTATCATTATAATTATCATTATAATTATGTTCCTCATCATCATCATCATCAACACCGTCACCGCAAGCAACACCCGTTCACGACCATAACATATTAAAATAATGAATGTACTGTATGCAATATTAAACAACACAATGTGATTATATTTTGTTGTTCTATACATTTCAAAAATGTAATAAAATATTGGGTTCAGGCGGTAAGTTCAACAAACATAAGGCGGGTGTGTCGGTGCACAGTTTGCTGAGTGACAGGCGACGCATCCCGGAGGGCGCGTGTTCAAATTCTCTCATTCTCTTCATGGAAAATATTTATTACCCCTAAGATATATTTATCATAAGACTATTATAAGACCATTCCCAATAAATACTTTACAATAATAACCTATAATAAATAAATAAATATGGCAATTTAGGTATGTTTTAAGTTATTACATATATCTTATGTACAGGTCAGGACGATGTGCAATTTTGTTTGCGGGATAGTATTTGAAACATATAACTTAGTTTTATTAATATTTGATTTTATAATGTAATGTTTTTATTCAAGATTTGATTACATAAATTTGGATAATTTTCGTCTGTCTTCCGAAAGGCTTAAAATATTGAGTGAAGTCTTATTATGTACATGTTTCTTTTCCTTTATTGAACGGACCTATTAATAAAATATTTTGTTGTAAAATGTAATCTGAATCTGATTATTTTAATCTGAAAAAGAAAATATGCATAGATAAGTTATTAAAACAAAACGTTAGATAGTGATAACTACATTTATAGTTATTTTTAAACATTGTTAAAAAATGTTATGTAATCCAAAATTATTTATTCACACGTCGCGTCGAGGGTCTGTACTTGTGAATATTTTGGATAAAATATATATATATATCTTCGAATGTCTACTCCATACTCCAAATTGAGCTTATTTTACCCGTCTACCAGACGTATGTATGTATGTATGTGAGTTCATGTAAGTTCGTGGGTCTTCATACTGGTAAAGCTGATATCACTAACAGGCAGTTAGTTTACTAGTAGAGTAAATATTGGTCTTCTAAAAAGCTACTCTCTATTTTAAAACAAATCAAAAACTCCATTACGGAATCGAAGTTAAATATGTAAGTAAATGTTATTTCCAAAAAGTAATAATCGAATGAAACAAATATGAACCCAACCGGCTCGGACATGGTAATTATTTTAATGATTTCATAAGTTGTACCAAAAATCTACATTTATCTACGTCTACAAAAAAATCAAACGATTTATAAAGAAGTTGACTTGTGTTTTATAAAGGTAACGTAACGTTACCCACGTTATGGGGCCGATCACAGCGAATTCATTTGTTCATTAAAAAGGATCTAAGTGAAGAGCGTGCGACCAAGCGTGCTATACCGACCTCGCGCTCGACCGACGACACTTGAAAATGGGGACTGGAATTTCATTATTTTACGACAAAAGAAACAAATATATTACTATCGAAAATATTCTAAGAGAAAAACAAAGAATTTAGAAAGATAGATCGCTAAATATTTACAATATACGACTGAAAGCTAACTTAAATTTAACTTACTTTTAAATATTTTCAAAAAGAACTATTTTTGAAATACCATTCTACTAAAAAAGCGGAAATATGTTGTGAGTAATTAATTGTAATATTATAATTAAGTTGTGCTGAAATCTGAAACTAAAAAAAAAATATCTAATTATATGAAAAGAAACAACACTTAAAACTTTAAACACCAATTTTATTTAAAAATATAAAACATCTCGTAAAATTGAAGTTAGTTTCAAAATGTTTTAAATTATAATAAACAGCGCAGACGTAATTACTGAAGATTATTATTATGTACTTAATATTTTAAATATTCATATTTTAAATTAGTTGTTTAGTTTTCATTTCTTAATCTCGAGTGTCTCTTATCCTCGCTGTACTATTGGCAGTACACTCCGTCCGGATTATTGAAGTGTTGTTTTACTAACGCAGTTAAACAAGACAACTCAAAATATACCAAAGATACGTAAAGATCTAGCTCAAGTGGCAATTCACTCAGTTTAACAGTTGAAAGTAACAAATGTTCAATAAAAAGTATGTATGTATGTAAGTATGTATGTATTTTGTATATATGCATTCTGACATATGCAGTTTGAGTTTTACAAACACAAAGTTACTAGAAAATTAATGTACTTTAATAAGCCGGAGCGGTATCATGTAATCATGATACCGCTCCGGCTACTCTTATTGGTAAAGTGTTACAGTTACTCCGAGAGCATTTTATTGGAACAAATATTATGAGAGAGATTAATGAATTAGTCAGCACAGCTGCTATAGATTGATGAAATGCTACCAGAACATGGATAAACTAAATAAAATACATTAAATAAGGTAAGGTAAGTGAGGTAAGTAAAATCAACTTTAAATAAATTCTTATCTCACGTACAACTTCTTACGTTGTAAGTAAGTAACATTTACCAGAACTAGTACAAGCAGTTTTTAATCCAATCTGATAGTTCTAAAATAAAATTTGCTATGTTTTTCTACATATACTTTGTGATGGATGTAAAAAACTTTTTTTTTCTATTTATATTTGCGATCAGTGCATTGACTTTTAGCAAATGTGTTCCTTCGCGTATATATTTTTGGGTGTGTGAGGGCATCTACCCATTTCCAATCAGATCATAATATTTTTTCTTTTAAGTCGCTTCTCATAGCTACGCATGGTGAGTTTTTGTGCTAGAATGTTCGAATGCTCATGCAGCCACTTCCGGTATCTCAGTCCAATAATTTTGATTTCTTCTTTTATCTTTATTTTTTTTTATTTTTTTTATTTATTTATATATTTTCCACTTTGAATCCATACCAGTGATCACTTGTGTACGTCAAATGGAAGTGACAGGAGGGCCTATTTTGATATCGTATGTATTAAAATGAGCCCTTCTGAAAAGGCACTTTCCAACTTAAAATAAGGCTATATATAATAAGGGTTCCAAACGCGCCCTGGTCTGAGAAGAACCACACAACAAACTCAGCCGAGTTTTTTTTTATTGTGATCACTGTTTCACAAACATCAATATATTTAGTGAGCAATGTACGAACGACTGGAACCATCGCATGGATAAGCCGACTTAATAATAATTAATAATAAGAAAAGGGACATCCGTGGCTAGCAATACGACCAGTCACCGCAAGCAGCACCCGTTCACGAGCATAACGCAAAGGTTTAGGTCATAACTATCATATTCACTTCTAAATGTTTGAGGATTTCTGCGTTGGTAACATACCATGACACATTGCCTATATTTCGAAGAATAGTATTTTCCATCCTTTGCAGGCATGATATATTAGAATTGGAGGCACTACCGCATAACTGAAGGCCATAGGTCCAGATTGGTTTTAACACTGTCTTATACACTAGGATTTTATTGCCTAACGACAGTTTGCTGTTTTTCACCAACTACCATAGGAGGTTCTTATATCGGAGGTTAAGATCTTCTCTTTTTTTTGTTTGTACCTTCTAGGTTAGGCGTCGTCGTCGTCGTCGGCGTCTAGATATAGTCCGAGATATCGAACACTGTCTTGTTGCGGTAGTGTATTCTTTTCAAGCTTTACTTGTGGACAGTTGTCTTTGCGGAGTGTAAAGGTAACGTGTACAGATTTTGATGCACTGGCTTTAATACGCCATTTATGCAGCCATGTTGTTGTCTCGTCTAGGCTCCTTTGGAGGACTTATGATGCCAAATCTGGATTGCTACTACTTGCCACGATAGCAGTGTCATCGGCAAACGTTGCTATTGTGCCATCTTTTACATTAGGTAGATCTCCAGTAAAAATCGTATACAAAATTGGTCCTAACACTGAGCCTTGTGGGACATCAGCATGTATGTTGAAGAATCTTGACGTTGTTTCTCCTTCTTTGACTTGGAATACACGTTCAGTGAGATATGATTTGCAAAGTCGAAAATAGCTATGAGGGAGACTTCTTTTTATTTTGTACAACAGTCCTTTATGCCAAACTTTTTCAAAAGCCTTTTGTATGTCCAAGAACACAGCAGAACAGTACTCTTTATCCTCTAGGCTCTTTCTGACTTTGTTATAAACTCTATGGACTTGTTCGACGGTTGAGTGCTGTTGTCTGAACCCAAATTGGTGCCGAGGTATAGTGTTATTACCTTCTAGTATAGGCAGTATTCGCTGAAGAAGAAGCTTTTTAAAGATCTTTGATAGTATTTGAAGCAAGGTTATCGGTCTATATGATGTTACTTCTGTTGGTGGTTTGCCGTCTTTATGGATGAGTATTACTTGTGATACTTTCCATAACCTTGGAAAGTATTGTACTCTCAATATTCCGTTATATAGAGTAGTAAGTAAGATTGTAGTTTTTTTTGGCAGCTGTGTTATGACTTCTTTGGTGATGAGGTCAAAACCTGGGGCTTTTTTTTCCTTTAGTTCTGTTGCTACTCTCCACACTTACCTTGCAGGGACAGGTTTTGGTGGTATATCCATCTCGAGATCCTGATTGAGGACAGTAAAAAACTTAAAGATTATTTAAATCTCGCTCATTCGTATACATTACATAAAGTAATAATGTTGTGTATCATATCGTTAGACTGCGTGCTGTAATGTAAGCTCGGGTGAAATTAAAGTAATTACGAATAACATGAAGACATGTTACTCGTACTTCACGAGCAACGTATTACAATAATTAGGTGTTTTAGAAAGTTAATACTCACTGAGATAGGATGTCGCGGAATATCACTCTGGGAATAATTAAATACTGGAAGTTTGTTGAGCACTTCCGTAAGTTAATAAGTTGGCGAAGTAAGGAATAATACATTGTGTATTGACACTTTAAGTTAGAATTTAATATGACAAAAAAATATAAGTGTCTTAAATAATATTATATGGACGTACTAAACCTGACGTTTAATTTAAGGATACAATAATTTTGACTGCGAATGTTACTACTATTACTGTTATTATGCTGCTGTTATTGTTTCAACACTACTTATTCTTTCTAATTAATAATTAATTAAATTGATTTGTGTTGGTTTCTTGACTACTATCTTTTGTTAATATAAATGAACTGAATTTTACTTTAGTTTATTGGTTATTAATGTAGTTTATTTATTAAGATGTAATCTCCTTCATTCTGGACTTTAAGATAAATTCAATTATTTTCTTTAAGAAAGTAATTCATATTTGGCGACGATAGAAAAATTGGGAGGAAGTGGAAGAGGAGGTTGTGTACCCATTACAATGATCACAGAAACTACTTTAGGACAATGGTCTGCAACATATTATTGTATTATTATATAAATTGAACACATAATTATATTGACATTTGCCTGATTAGTTTGGAATTCAAAAAAGAAGCGGAAAAAGATCCGAATGTAGATCATTTATATGATTTTTCTAGGGTTATATTAAATTAAAAATTAAAGTCATAACTCGTGTCGTAAAATATTTAATATCCTTAAAGGCAAACAACATTAAGTCAGTATGCGAGGATTTATTTTCTCAATTTCTCCCCATTTTAGATTTTTTTTTTTGTCCAAAAATAACTGACTTTGATTTAATTAAGAACTTTTATTTTAATTTTTTATTTTGTTTTAAATGAGTTCTAACTAAAATTTTACTATTTTATTGTTGTTACTTTATTTAAAATTAATTTATTTCTGACTTATGTATAATTTTTTCTTTTTACATTTAAAATGTATTTTCATTAATTAATCAACAAAAAACGTACAAGTTGACGAGGTGGAGGAGGAAGAGGATGATGTTGTTAATATACTTTCGCCAGTTAAATAAAAAAACAAATTGCATCTTTTTCAGTACACGGCAAAACAAAACGATGGAACTCAAAACAAAAGTTGTAAAAAATGTGGGTTTGCCTTAGTGTCTCAACCCATATAGAGGGTGCTTTTTTTCGAGATAGAGTGCATGAGTAATACAAAAACATAATAATTGGTTTGGGCTGTAATTACAGAAAGATGAATGGAGGGATTATAAATGGTTTATGATTTTAGTTTGAGTCTGAAGAAGGGAGCTGACGAAGTCGCTGGAAACAGTTGGTTATAAAATATATAGTACTTCAATACCCGTTGAAATGGATATATATATATAATATAATATAAGAGAGCAGGCTATGGATAGCAAGCATGTATAAATTGCTGCCTGTAAGGTACGTAATCCGTGTCAATACATTATAATATACAAGTTAAATTAAATGTTTAATATAATACCTTAAATAGTTATAAATGTATAATTGTATATTATTTTTAAAGTAATTTCCTTTGAGTATCGCACGCCTTCTACGCATTTAAAACTGTCAATGAAAATGTTAGTCATGTTGTGCTTTTATATTTTTAATTCAATGGTTTTACAATATTAAGTGGGGTCGGTATTAGATCATTCACTCAAGTCACGACCCACAAGTCACAACATCGACAGAGTACCAAAGGTAACTCCACGACGTTTTCCAACCAAAACTGACAATAGTTTTGGTTGGAACACAAAAATAGGATTACCTATTTACATAATCCACATATTAATTAAAATAAAAATGTATTCGAAGTTAAATGAAGTCAAAAAATGAGGTTATAGATGTTACGACGACTTGGACCAACAAAGAACCTCGACACATCCTAAATATCTGAACCAAAGTCAATGTCAAAGATTATATTTGCAACTCGTGTCAAAAAATATATCATAATTGTACAATTAATTATACAAAGATTAAAGCTTATGAGGTTCGAATTAATGATTAGATAATGACTCTGCTGCCGGGTGCGATGGCTCTCTATACTTATTATTTTTTATTAAATATTTATTGTTACTATTGTAATGTATTAAAAACATAAATTATATTAAGAAAATGATAAATACATTACGATTGAAAGTATAGTGTAAAATATAAGTTATTAAGGGACCGTTATTCGTTTGATCCGATCCATAGCAGCGCTCTATATGACAATAGTCACGATATCCGACCGTCGTAACACGTGATATATTCACAATCTCAAGTGAAGGACTGCGATAAAAATAAAGATATATGATAATGTTCATGCGGTGCTCCAAAAGACAAAAGCTTTTGCGTAATTTATTCCTAAGAATAAACGTATTTGGTTATAGGCTCCTGCGACGTAATAAAAAATAAAGAAATCATAAGATGATCATGAACTTTATTAAAAGGAAGGACTTGTGATTAATATTTATTATTAAACAATAAAAATATAAAGTAATTAGAATTAGCTGTAAAGTAACACACCTTATATATATAAACTATGTTTTTACGAGTATGAAACAAAGAAATAAAGTGTTTTTATGCCTTTTTTATAATGTCTAATGGCTGTACACTGGAATTTGAAATAATATTAAATGATCAAGCATTTGAAATGAAATGATATAATTTTATAACAGAAAGGGACATTTTATGTACGACGTATAATATTAGTAGATCCCCAAGTGCTTTTTCACGCTTGATTCCTCTGTCTCATGTTAAAATATTGACTAAGTGCAGCTCTTAATGAAATTCTTTCACTTTTTGTCAAAGTAAGATAATTAAATTCTCGAGAGATTAGTTTACTTATAAAAAAGGGTTAACAATAATATTGATTAAATTTTTTCTGTTATTTTGAAAATGGAATATTATTATTTATTATAGCATAATAAACGGCTGACAAAGCAAAACCTGTTCTGTTATTAGTTTATGAAGATAGAATAATTAGGTGTTCTTTAAAGAATACCCAAAATTAGTTTTGTATTATACTAACACCAAATTCAAATTTAAAATATCTTTATTCAAGTAGTTATTTACACGCACTTTTGAATCGTCAATTATAATGATAATAAAGGTGAGTGTAGTCAAAAAGCTGAGAAAAAGAAGGTCATAGATATATTATGGTATTATATGCATACACCTAGGCCCATGAAGGATTTGTTAACATTTTGAAGACAAAATTTAGGCGTTACAAGTTTGTTTCTATTTGTTGTAATTTTTATAAAAAAAATAATAATTTTGTCATGTAAATAATATGTAGTTAAATATCTATTGAAAGGCTACCGTAAGAACACCTTTTTTTAATATGTTAAAATATGGATATTTCACCTGTGGTTCAAAACCTCGTATCGAATTATGTTTTTACACAAAAAAATACTTTTCGCCCAACTAGAAAGTTAGCAATGTAGTAAGCTGAGTCTGAGTTATCGCCTATTTTAGGGATCCGAAGTATAAGGGCAGTATTTCATGGGCTTGGGAATACACCTTTGAAAAATAAATATTAAAAGAGACGTTTCATCGCGTGAGTTAACAGCGGAGTACATGTTTTGAGCATAAGAGCATATGTTTGGAGTACCGGAACTTGCTACTCGGGCTGCTCGAGATGGGAATGTCCTATGAAGGCATAAATTGGTCTGTGCCGAACACAACGCCGGGACGCATGCTGCTGTCAGGAGGAGGTAGCGTGATTCTAACACAATTTAATTTAATTTCTATATTAAAGTTTACATGTATTTACAATTAACTAGTCGAGTAAATTTAGTAGAATAATTTAAACAAATTTTCATGAATGTTGGGAAAACTTAAATGAACATAAATACATATATAGCTAACTAAAAATTTACCAAGAATAAAACGACGCTTGTTATGTACAACAAGTCGTATAATATTCTGATACCTTGTTATTGACAAATTTGGCTTTAAATTACGTGACTACAATAACACTTCTTTTCTTATAATAGTTAGGGACGGAAGGTAAGTGGCTATCCATTAAAGTGCAACACGAAAGAAATTGCCGCGGTATTTTAAGAAAACGGGGAGAAGTACTGATTTACAGGTTTTTCACATTAATCAATGTTAGAAGATTTATTATTAAAACTTTATTTAAAAATAAAATAAATATCTACTTTGGTGAAAAAAGTCAATACTTGACCATAGTTTGTATATAAGATATCAGACTTTTCTATTTTATAAACCATCTCGAAGACTCGTTCAGCTACAAGCCGACTTATGTTTTTACTTTCATAATGAAAAAACTTTCCTGAGAAAACTGGAAATAAGAATTCGTCGGAGAGTATTTGTTAAAGTTAAAAGGTATTTTAAAAAAGCAAGCAATATATGTATATAGTTAAAATTAAAATATTACATATACATTATATATCATTACGTTTGTGTAAAAGTATATGTATATATTATAGTGTAGTTATAAACTAACTTTAGTTAAAAAGAATCACAATATAACTGAAACCTATAATAGCGTTATGAAGTATACCAACTGCAGAACGATTAAATTACTACGAGAAACTTGAAATAATACGAAGAATTAAAAATATAATTACTAAGAAAGTTTTAAGTTATCGAAACACTTTTGTCTGTACGTATATAGAAGAGAAAAAGCTAAAAAGACATTGAACTAAGCCCACGTGTGACTGAGAAAGATACTGTCGTATCGAGTATTGCCGAAGGATCGCGAAATCAACAAAAAGAGATGGACATTTTAGTGTCATTTAACCGATTATCCGATTTATTATTCGATCCGATTATTATCCGATTATCCGATTTATTATTCGAATTTAATTAAATATAATATTTTATTTTAATGAATTTCAGTCTTTTAAATAGAATAAAAACCTATTTAATACTATTATATCATTAAAAAATAAATAGGTGTCAGTTATTACTCAATCAATTTGGTTAAAATAAACTTACAAAATAATTTCTGGTAATTAAAATCGAGTTCAATGTTACTGTTCAATGTTACATAAATAACCCACCTGCAAACATCTGTTTGTTTTTATGTTAAGGGCAAAATAGGGTTTTTATGTAAAGGGCAAAATAGGGTTTTTATTTTATTTATGTTAAGGGCAAAATAGGGCCTATATGGTCTCCTGCGCATATCATTTCTTAACGCCGTTTAGTTCCTAAACAGTCTCAAAGCGCAGACATCTGCACGAACTTAGGAATGTCCATGAGTCGATGGCGCGCCTGCAAGTCACAAGGAGAGGAAATCATTGAAAGTAAATATATTTTTATATATTCAAGCGTTCTCAATCAAGTTACTTAGATTAAAACTTGTGTCATTTAAAAACGTGTTATAATATAATCCTATTTAACTGTGAATATAATTTAAATTCGCGTGTGTGGATTCCACTAACAAGTTTTAGTAAAGTTAGCGCGCTGCGGCAGGGCACACGAAACACAAACAATGACTGAGTGTAACCGGCACGAGCGGAACTCAGTCAGCCCGCGGTGTTTAGTTACCACTTTTTTGTGCTTTTGTGAGGGAAATATTGACTCGGTTATTCAAGGATATCCTTTTTGACTATTAGCACAGCTTACAAAGAGATAATAAATTAAAAATAGTACTTTGTACGCTGATATTATTTTATTCATTGTAGTCATTCTATTAACTCGTCGTCAGTACGGCGGAAAAAAAATATACTAATGTTGAGGTCATTTTAGCAATGTTTTTGACTATAGTTCTATTATACTTTACCGTTTAATTTCACTTTTTCATTATACGTGATCTTCTGTAGTAAAAAAGACAGAGGAAAACAAAATAACAGACACAGTATTAAACACAATAGTTCTTCGTGTAGACTGTTATTAAGATAATAAAAACACTTTTTTTTTTCTTAATAATTTTTCTTCACAAAAAACATATTTCTTTACATCAAAAATGTATATAAATTAATTAATTAATGTCTGTCTGTTAATTTGGTGACTTTTTCTGTAAATAAAATGGTTTACGAGAGCCAAGCCCAAGGTCTTCAAAAACTGACGTCTCCTTATGTTCGTGTGACTTTGCTGTCTATTATGGTAACAACACTTTCTGAAGCTGCATTGAGTATTGCATGGAGTTGTCCTCCAGGGTCATCTCAAACAATTATTTGTTTAGAGATTCTATCATTATTATTTGTCAAGTTTTAATATATTTATTTTTGTTTTAAGTTGGGTATTTTAGATCAGATTTTATGTCAATGTTCAAGATGTTGATATTCGACACGTTCATCGGACGAAACTTAATTGGTCTCAACTATCTAGACGCTTTAAGAACTCTATTGAGATTTAAAATAAACTATAACCGATACATCTTAAGGTTGAAAATATCTAAAGGATGAAGTCATTATAAGAATATTGCCAATTTCGCACATCATGATGTAGGTCTCTTTTGGTGTGAGTAAAATTGCGAGACAAAACTTTGCACTACGGGAGTAAACTATATAAATATATATATAAATAAATATAATATAAGCATTCACGATATTAATAAATAAATGTTTATATCTGATTGATGATGTTCAGCATTTACTTGTAGAATGCAGTAGATTTAAAGTGTAGAGGAGCAATCTTTTGCAGACATACAACATAAGCAAATTTGATTTAGACGGTGTTACAAACCTAACATAATTTGTCTTCCGGCAACAGAAGGTTTTATAGGTTCACTTATTAATATATTTATTGACAGCTAGTATTATAGCCTTCCCCATATCTTTAATGTACTTTTAAATTGTATAACTATTAAGTATATCTATTTAAAAGTTAGGCTACGATGGGGCTGATGTAACCTAGTTAGATAAAAGTCCTTAAAAATAAAGATAATTAAAAAAATCGTTTATATCCATTTCTTTAGAAGACTATTATTCAATAATTAATGTTAACTCCTTGATATGTGAAATGGACAATAATTGCATTTTGAATATTGAACAAATGTTCTATTTAGAGCTTATACATAAATGTAATAATATATTACACAATATTTAGAAAAGAACTTACGTAAAAAATTACTATATTTGAGTTTAAAGATGTGGATTCTTTAAATAAAAAAATATATTTAAAAGTATACCCCCTTGAACATCCTTTCTTAAAAAAATTATGTTTGCTATCCCAAGACACAAATAGTAAAATATTCATGGTATATACCCTGTACATCGTTTTGTTTATAGTGTACGTATATGTTACATTTAATAGAAATATTTTTTACATCAAAGTATATATATATCTAAAAAGAATAGTTACAAAATCATGATTCAATTTAAATTCATATGATCAATTGCGTAAAGAGTAAAAAATATATAAATAGTGTACATAAAACACGATTACTTACTACTTACATATTATTATGTTTTTTTAATTGTGGTACATTTTAGAAATGCATAGTTTTCATAAATAAAAATTCAAAAGTTTCCAAAGAAAATTAATTTCAGCCGATATAAGGGTTTAATTAAAACGTTTTTATCACGCGGGCAATTCGAGACGATCGCCGATGTATCCTCCGCTGGGTTACATTCATAAACCTTTGATTTGAATTATTACCAGGAAGAATGTTTAATATTAGAACCTGACAGACCACCGTGAGGGTTCCAAATGTGACCTGGTCTGAGAAGAACCATAGAAGAAATTCAGCCGGATTAATTTTTTTTGTTGTGATCACTGTTTCACAAACGTCAATATGTTTTGTGAGCATTATACGAAGAACTAGAATCATCACAATCAATTCGATAAGCCAACCTAAGCCAACCTAACCCGGCCTCCACGGCTGCCGCAAGTATTGAACTCTAAGGGAGCGGTGTGATGTAGCCGATAGATCTAACGAGTGTTACAACCAGCGTCAGAAAGAAATGTATAGGTTACTAGTTAATCGCTAAAATACAATTCATTCCCAGACTATACCGTCGTCAATGTAAGTCCTTTACAGTGTAAGAACTTTTTTAATCAAATTTATTTTAATATTCTATTGCAACAATTTCAATGTAAAACTTTAAAATTCATTTTTACGAGACAACGAATTTAAACTTAAACCTGATTCAGGAAATACAAAAGTACTAAGTGAATAGAAGTTTATACAAATTGAAAGCAGTGCACAGTACCGTGTACTGTACAATTGTAAACCTTAAAGCTTAGGACAAAGGGATCTGTTTTAGTGTACCTGCCATTCTGTGGATGCGATCAGCTAGACTGACTCCGCATATTCTGCGAAGAGATCACATCTCCACAGCATTCATCTTTCTTACATTCTTCTTCTGTGTTACCCACGTTTGGCTGCCGCATAACAGCGTCGGTAGCAAAACCGCATTGTGTACAGCCAAACGTGCAAATATGCTGACGTTTCGCCGTCTTAACAATGCAGCCAAAGCACCGTTGTCTCTGTTACCGGCAGCAATACGCCTTTCCACATCCATTCTGTATTTTCCGTCTCTGCTAAACATACTTCCCACATATACCACTTCACTCACTTGTTCTATTATCTTATCATTCACGTTGATCTTACATTCTGTTCTTTCTTCATTTTTTTCAAATATCAAAACCTTCGTCTTATCTACATTTAGGTTTAGACCATTATTTTTACACTCATCTTTCAGAGTGGTGACCAATGCCTGCAAATTGTATTCTGATGAAATAATGAGCAATGCATCATCTGCATATAGCAATTGACCTTGAAATCACTTACTTTCACTCCCATGTCACTGTCTTTCAGACAACTATCCAAATACAAATTGAACAACCTGACAAGCTGACATAGCGCAACCTTGCTTAACACCCGATTGGATCTCAAACCAGGGCGACATGCCAGCTCCTTCTCGCACACAGGCTGAGTGATCTCTGTAAAGAGACTTTACAGCCTGTAGCAAGGGCCCGCTCACATTGTATCGGGGTAGTATCTCCCATAATTTTTTTCTCACAACCCTGTCAAACGCCTTTTCCAAATCCACAAAAGCACAGAAAACTTTTTGATTTAGGGCCAAAAACTTTTCCGTGATCATGCGGAGGGAAAAGATCTGATCTATACATTTTACAGGGAAAACGCCTTTTCCAAATCCACAAAAGCACAGAAAACCTTTTAAAATTGAATGCTAATTTATATCAAAAACATATTTCTTTGTAGTAATTATCAGTTTTGGTTAATTAATTTACTAATAAATATATGAAATCGTATTTCTTATATAAAATTTCCGTTTTATGACAAGAAGAAGGTAACAAATTTCATATTGGTGAATATTAAAGTTAGTAAAAATGAAAAAGTAAATGTATATATGCATTATCATACCTGTAATAGTGTGGATATGTTGGATAGGAGTCACAGGTCAGAGGTACATGATACATTTACTCCTTTAATTTATCATGCTTCAACAAAGTTAATTCTTCACGAGGGACGGCCACGTGAAGAATTAACTTCTGATTCTAAACACATTATATCACTACCTGGGAAAAAACTAAAACTTTTCTTTTAGAAACTATTACCATTTTTAACATTTAGAAACATCTAGCCCATATTAGTTCGTATCTTTACACAAAATGTACAAATTGCCCATACTCAAGTTTTATAATTTATGATAACCCAAATCTTGCTGTTATTAATGGAAAACAGAAATTTTAAAATACACAAAATAAACTTTCAACTATTTTATAAACCTACATAATTAACCTAAAATAATATATTATAATTTCTTTATAAATTATATATTATTTTAATTTTTTTTAAGGCTTTAAAATTGTACGTGGACTGCGTAATAATATAGCGCCTACGATAAAATATAGCCCCCTCTTTCTAGTAATAGAGAAA
Organism: Melinaea menophilus ssp. n. AW-2005; assembly: GCA_918358695.1. Lineage (NCBI taxonomy): Eukaryota > Metazoa > Arthropoda > Insecta > Lepidoptera > Nymphalidae > Melinaea > Melinaea menophilus. The sequence continues at coordinate 32,928,934 of OU911039.1, read as the reverse complement.
TCTAGTATTAAAGCTAGTCATTTCAAGTATTAATAAGTTTCACAAAATGTTATATCAATACTATACACTATGTAAAAATCTGTTATATTCACGTTTGCACGATCCATCCATGATAATCCATGATATTTATAATGCATGATATTATGTTTTATGATTCTAACTAATAACACCAATAAATAAATAAATAACTAAGTTATGTAACGTCTTTACGTTGCTTTCATCTGAGTATTGAATGTTCGGCAAATGTGTGTTATATTAAGTGGAACTCCGCTGTATGAAATATGACGAAGTTTTATATTGTTTTGACAAAATATTACTTTTAATAAAAATAACCCATAAGTACCAGTTTTTATTGTCCTACATTCATGGACACACATTAATAACGTACAAATACGATCCAACAATATTTATGGGTTTATTATTTGAAAAGAAAATAAATAATATATTAGAAAAGTGTAGAGTGCGAATGAAAGTACATGCGCGTTTTATTCAACCCTGAAGATAATATAATAATTAATAATTAAATTATATTTTCAATTTATACAGTTAATAAAAATTAAAAATTATGCATACCAAATTAAATAAATGCACACCCAATGTCTGTCTGTAGTTTTAGTCTGTGCAACACTAGCACGCACACAGCACTCAACATTAGTGAGTGAAGACTGTATGATACGTAACATTACTCACTTTCACGACAGTTTGAATTAAGGTATAGGGAATTGTGCCAATTGTAATAAATTGTGATTAATCGAAATCGAAATGAAATGATTCAAAATATGTTTTTCTTATCCTTTAATATTTAACATTTTACAATAAATATATAAATAAATTTTAAGACTGAGTTCAACCAACCAATAAATAAAGATGTTTGGGCAATGTTCAGATTTATCCAAACAACAAGCAAATTAATTCAGATTTTTCATACCAACTATAATATATAACACTATCTTACTTTCATTAACATGTTATCATTGATATATTTTCTTTAGTTATCAACGAAGTCTAGATTCGTATTCTTTTGGTATTGTTATTTTTTATTCTATATTCATTTAAAAGCCATAATGTGTAGATACGAGTATAGCCATAATTCTCACGATTTCATCAAAATAAAAAATTAAAAATATGTTTTAGTTCCACAGATGTATTTTCGAAATTAAAGGAACCTTCACTCAACATTAATAAAAAACATCTCCAACTAATTGTTTAAATATAAACAACATAACACAACAACAACATAACATATTAAGAAGAATAATCAATAAAAACTTACTCTTAAATCTCTTAATCGTATCTAGAATGTGTATGAAGGATAGATATGTTATAGTATACATCTAGCAGAAATTAAACATGGTAATCGACAGTACATAAAGTATTTTGTCAAATTTACTATACAAGGTTTTATTAAATTTAATATTTGTTTGTTACACACGGCGACAAAACGATATGCCGGCATTCATGACGAGTGGCAATCGAATCTTACTAATAATAATAAAAATTGATAAATAATTTTACATGTGATGAGAATAATAATAAAAGCTTCACATTTCAAGTAGCAACTTTATATTTAGAAATATCGAATTGTAATTGGTTTCTATTTAGATTATTTTCCCGGGAGCCACTGATGAAATAAAACTCTATATTGCATTACTATTAAAACCGCAAGACGGCACTCACCTTGACCACGTACTATTAATCACTAGTAATTGAATGTGCATGGCGAGGATGTTCCAGGAATTAAATTGCTCTCAATATAACTGATTAGATTCAATAAATCATATTATTATTGCGCTTTATATTTACATTCCCTCAACATATATTCAAATGGTTGAAACAGGGAATACTTATTGCTACGATTACACATTCTTATAGTAATTCCAGTGTAAAATGATGTGTAAAAATAGTGTACATTTATTAATTTGTTGCTTTTTCGTTTTATCAGCAAATGGTAGTGAAGGAACGCTATGCTTAGTAGTTCATATGTAACAATGCAATACTATGTATTAGGTTAACATATTTTATTAGTAAATAATATATTGCTTTAAGTTAACCCACATCAATAAGCGGTACATAAAGTTATTAATTTGTCTCATTACTTAAGGTGAGCTATGCTACATGCTCGTACATATTTAACAAAGTAAATACGATATAATGACGGATACTTAAGTAAATGAACTGAAGCAGTAAAATATCGTTACCATCAGCAAACAGGCCGCTCACTGCGTTAAGTCTGTTATGCGAGTTGGTTATTAAACTCGTCCGTGAACGAATGCATCGGAACGTGTAGGTCGTGAGAAGAAGTTTGTATTTAGTTGCTGATGTCCGCTTCGTGCTTTATACTGTAACTAGCTGATTCTCGTCCACTTCGCTAGGCCCACTATTAATTTGGATGTGAACTTAGGTTGCTATGGTAACCGTTGTTATCGTAATCGTGGCATGATAACCGCGTTAAGTGTATAGCTCCTACAGGTATAAAACTTGGTGAAATGCAAAAAGTTGAAATCGGCTGGGAAAATAATTTCTTTAAATATGTTCATATGTCACAAAAGAAGTAAATATAAAAATTGAAAGTTAATCGAATAGATAGTTTCGGAGATTTCTTTTATTTCCCATAGAATTTTAAATCATGGATAGTTATAGGAGTAATAGTTAGTTAGTTATTTAAATAATGAAACGAAACTCCAAGTTATCTTTTTAATAAGATATTTAGAAAGTATAAAAGACTACCATTATTATATTTTATTAAGACGTGCTGTTGTGGATATTATGATACTTCTGTAAGGGTTATGTAAATATGTAGGAATAATAGGACTGAAGGGTCGAAAACAGTTTTGAAGTTTATGGACCCGTCCATGACGACACAGTATCAGTAAATAGTAGCACAAAATTGGCTTAAGGGTTTTCAGTCAGGAAATATTGATTTTGTTTGATTAAAATTTTCGTTGCATCTCCGTCACAGCATGGAGACGTTCATCGCCTAGAGCTTTCAGCCTACTGAGCTGGTGACACTATGCTCGAATACGCAACGACCTTCGAGCAAGTAATTTATAAAAAAAAGATCGCTTGCTCGAGGGCTAGCCTCATGCACTGATAACATAACTCCGTGCATTATCCGAAAATATTTTTTAAAAGTTATTAAAAAGGGAACAAGTACTTTATTTAGTGACAAATATCAAATAAACATAAACTAAACAGAAAAAGAAAATGATATTTTGTAAAAGCTTTTTACTTCGGTCTTTTCAACTGATATTGTTATTAGATTTATCCAAATCCGAATATTGAAATTTCCTTCTATTTTAAAATTTCAAATAGTTTTCTACTTTAGAAACTAACACAATAACGTCTACTTGTCACCTGTTCCACTTACGACCTACCGACGACCGAGTCTTACCACAATTACAATATTAAGGCTTCTCAAAATAAAGTCAATTTCTTTTTATACCTTTTGAATATCGTGAAGGCAATTTCTTTCGGTTAAGAGGTCGTTTGTTCGAGAAATTGTCGACAACTTCTCAAAGGATTCTTAGCTTTTATCACACAACGTTTCATTATTCGTATTAAAACTCCATTGGTCTGCTTTTCTAGTTATTTATACATTTAATTTAAAAAAATTAATACAAACATAATATCCATACATGTACATACATATCGGTATATTAAACGAACATTAAACAATTGGAAATATAACATTGATAATGGTGTTTAAGTTTTTAAAAGTAGTAATTATGGAATTTATTATTATTCTTTAGTTAATTTATTATCATTATTGTTAGTAAATAATCATGTATTTAAAATAAAATTTAGTAGAAATATGAAAACACGTTTTATGAGAAGTTTTAATACTCTATGTTCGGTCTACTACGGTAGAATAATAAAGAGATACATGTTGCATGAGACAACACATAAGATATAAGCTCACAATATTTAAAAGATTCGATGTGATCACAAAGTTTTGGTCAGTTCCAGATAAAGCCACGGATTTGCTCGCTTTGTATCAGGGAGCCGAGTAAACCCACGGGATTTTAAAAAATTAACTTGTTTCCTTCGGATTTATAAATATGCATATTGGTTCTCTTTTTTGTTTGTCGTCGTTTATATACGTGTATTTGTTGTACAACAACCCGTCGGTTGACTGACACCATTAGTAATCCTCATCTCATATATTTGTTATACATAAAAGCAAGTAAGCATACACACATGCATGCAGTATACTCTTAATCTTATTCCGAATGCTATAGAACATATAACAGATACTTAAAACGAAAGTTAACTATTAGGTAAATACGCACGTACTATAACTCTCATTCAGTCCATTAATATACATTTTATAACAAAATATGTATATAAAACATTAAAAAAATCTATTTGCCATATGTTCATACTTGGCCTAGAACTCAATAGCAGTTTTTTTTATATTTTTCACTTGGTATGAAATAAAATACTATAGTACAACCTTAAAATATAAAAAAACAATGAGCTTTATGGCCTTTACCAAAGTTTACTGTCATTAAGAGTAATCGTTAAAGGATTACTCTTTCGTTAAATCGTTAAAGGAGGATCGACATGAACCAAATGAATGTGAACAACTCCACCACGCGGAGCGACGCTGCATTGCGATGCTGCGAATGCGATGCTGCAAACCATCTAGCGTGGTGAACATTTAATTAAGAAAAGACAGACTTTAATTGTCATAAAATATTTGTATGAGGTATGTAGACATATAACATATTTTATTTGATCACGACGAAAAAACGAATACATAAAAACAACAAAGTTGTGGATAAAATTTGTTTACAGATTCTAGCATTACTATTATATATTTCAATATTATATGTATGGTAGAATAATTGTTTTTGAATTAAGAAAGTCGTATTTCAATGTCCAAGATGCCGAAATTCGACATGTTCATCGGACGAATCTTAATTAGTCTTAAGTATCTATCCGCTTTAAGAACTCTATTGAGATTTAAAATAGCCTGTAACCCATACATCTTAAGGTTGAAAATATCTGAAGGATGAAGTCTTTATAAGAGTATTGCCAAATTCGCACAGCATGATGTAGGTCACTTTTGGTTAGAGTAATATTGTGAATCAAAACTTTGCAGTATTGTTGTAAACTTATATTGAAGATATTTATATTCGCCAATGTAGTTGATGTTTATTTATTTAGAATGTTTATGGTGTTAGCCCTACTGGCCATGACAACGTCACCAATGGATTGGACGGGTGCAGAGACCCGTCCTTGATAAAGTGGGACCTGAAGGGCCCCAGGCGAACGCGCTTTCTGAATTAGCCGCCTGTGGGGCTCGGCTCAAGGTTATGTAGCGTTCCCTAACAAAATCGCGTCATTTGTAATTTTTACATAAGATTCCAGATATTTATTGAAACGTAAGTTAGCCGAAACTGATATCGAGAAGAACATTATTTGTTTATAATAATTTTAAACACAAATTAGTTTCCAATTTAATATGTTTATTATTGATAGCGGAATTTAAGATTCAAATTTTTATCCTAAACAGCTTGTTAGGAAATACACTTCTGCTATAGTTATTTTTTCCCACATATACCTAGTGTTATCTCATTCAAACAAAACAGATCCCTGTGTCTTAAGTCATAAGGATTATAATTGTACAGTATACTTTGCTGTACACTGCTTTCAATTTCAATAAATTTCTTTTCACTTAGTACTTTTGTATTTCCTGAATCGGGTTTAAGTTTTAATTCGTTGTATCGCAAAATCTAATTTCAAACTTTCTCATTGAAAACTTTGAAACTGAATATTTATTTTACTTAGTATAGTATTATACTTTAAAGGTTGATATATATAGTGGAACGTCTGTTATTTTACCAATGCCACAACAAAGTGATCTGTCTTACGTGATAAATTAACTTAGAACTCTAAACACATTATTTCACTACGCGGGTTGCACTGCGCTCCGTCACTGAACATTATTTTGTATACTTTAAAATTATCTATGAATATGTGTATAAAAATATAGAATAATACTTTTATAGACATATTTTCATTGTGTGATGGTAAAAAATATTAAGGATGTCACTCTGAAAAAGATTGGGTGCTTCTTTAGTGAGAAATAAATATAATTTTACATTCTAAAATCTTAATAAAAGCCTTACTAGTGAAAATAAAAATGTAAAATGAAATCACATAAAATAAAAATACTGTTAAATGGCAGTTAGAAATATTATATATATATATATATATATATATATATATATATATATAATAGCATAATAGCATTTCATATGTATTTTGTCCAAAAGGCAAACAATAAATATATTTTAATTAAAATTGACATTGCTCTCTACTTTATTAATGGACTACAAAATTTTTCTTAACACTTTAAAAAGATCTTTATTAAATTTAATTTTATCCCTATTGCAAGTTCCAAATCCCTATCGGCTTGTCCCAGTTGTGAACTGAGGCTAACATAAATATATCTTTGTGGTATTTATATTATTTGATGATATTGTAAATTATTTAACTTTCCTGGAGAAAAACACAAACAATATTTGGCAATCTTTAGTTTTTACCGTTTGATATAAAATTTCCCGAACCTAGTTCTATATATATCATCTAACTCCAAAGCTAGACTTTATGTATATGTGTTTAGTGTATGAAAAGTAATTATTTATTAAAAAGTGTTCTTTGTATAAAAAGATTAAAAACTAATTCAGGTAAGAACATAAGGAAATTTGCAAGTGAACTTAAAATATATTATTAAAATTTTAATCAAATGGCGCTTGCACTGTATAGATTTCAATTTCATTGATGGTCAGAACACGTGTTCACAAAAACATACAAAACTCATTGAAGGAAAGAAAAGTAAATATATACGCTATTTTAAATGTTGCCACTCAAGTTTTACAAGTAATATATTATACAAAATGAATTTGAAATAATTTGCGTCTAATTACAACATAGCAGAATATAGAAATATTTCCAAATTAACCAACATTTTGGACATATTATCTACATTAACACTTAAAAACTAGGATCCGCCAACCGTGCGCGGCGGGTGTTGAGCTGAGTCCTCCTCCTTTCATCTGAATATTATTCATTTAGCTTCTCGCCATATCCCTTGCGGGGTAGTCAGAGACGATGGAGCGCCAAACGCTACGGTCCCTGCATACCTCTTTCGCCTCGGCCACAGACATCAACCTCTTCATACATGCCCTCCGGGGGGTCCTCATGCTTTTTACGTGACCTTCCTCCAGTATCATAGATACTGTGTTTTTGAAGGTCACTCGAGGCCTCCCCGTTTCTCATTTACCGCTCACTTTTCCTGTATAAATCTTTTTTACCATTCTTTCATCACTCATTCGTTCGACGTGCCCAAACCACCTGAGCACGTTCTTCTTCATTCTCACCGTGACATCTCTCCGCAGGTACTAACCTGCCATCCTGTGGATCTCTTCATTGCCGATTAGGTCAGCTAGACTGACTCCGCATATTCTACGAAGAGATCGCATCTCCACAGCATTCATCTTTCTTACATTCTTCTTCTGTGTTACCCACGTTTGGCTGCCGCATAACAGCGTCGGTAGCAAAACCGCATTGTGTACAGCCAAACGTGCAGCTATGCTGACGTTTCGCCGTCTTAACAATGCAGCCAAAGCACCGTTGTCTCTGTTACCGGCAGCAATACGCCTTTCCACATCCATTCTGTATTTTCCGTCTCTGCTAAACATACTTCCCGAATATACTACTTCATTCACTTGTTTTATTATTTTACCATTCCCGTTGATCTTACATTCTGTTCTTTCTTCATTTCTTTCAAATATCAGAACCTTCATCTTATCTGCATTCAGGTTTAGACCATTATTTTCACACCCATCTTTCAGAGTGGTGACCAATGCCTGCAAATTGCATTCCGATGACGCAATGAGCACTGCATCATCTGCATATAGCAAGCAATTGACCTTAAGGTCACACCTACTTTCACTCCCATGTCACTGTCTTTCACGCCTTGGAGACAACTATCCAAATACAAGTTGAACAACCACGCAGACATAGCGCAAACTTGCTTAACACCCGATTGGATGTCTAACCAGGGTGACATGCCAGCTCCTACTCGCACACAGGCTGAGTATTCTCTGTAAAGAGACTTTACAGCCTGTAGCAAGGGTCCGGTCATATTGTATCGAGGCAGTATCTCCCATAATTTCTTCCTCACAACCCTGTCAAACGCCTTTTCCAAATCCACAAAAGCACAGAAAACCTTTTGGTTTAGGGCAAAAAACTTTTCCCTGATCATGCCTTTCAGATCTCTCTTGCATTCTTCTCGCTAATATTTTAGCATAAACTTTACCACCCAAGCTAATCAAACTGATAGCCCTATAGCTTGCACAATTTATCTGTGAACCGTTGCCTTTATACAAAGGTACGATGACTGCACCTCGCCAATCGCCTGGGACCAACCCCTGATTTCCAGCATAAATTGTACAAAAACCAGAACAAGTTCCAGACGCGTGGCCCAGCATATTTGATCATCTCGGCCGTAACTTCATCTGCTCCCGCAGCCTTACCACATTTCAGACTTGAATCACTAACTAAGAATCACTTACTTCTCGCCAGAAAAGCTTCGTGTTATATTTTGTATACGCCTTATACGCCTGTCACAATTATTATAGCAAAGTTATGTTTTAAAGAATTGCTAAGTTAAAAAAATATATATTGATCTATGAGACACTTTTTTGACCATTTAATCAAAATCTACATTCACGAATGTCACCAAAGAACTGCTAAACGAGTGAGACACTTTTTTGAATGCATATGCAAAATTTTAAAGCTCTAGCTCAAATGGTTTAGGAGGAGTAGGCGAACATCGAAACACACTTTTGACCAGTAAGAGCTTCGCTTCGCTCAGCTCAATAAAGCAAGTCTTATTCAAAGCACATAACCCACTGCGTCTCATGCGTGTGAAACGACTGCATACAGCAATATAATATTAGTTTAGGGTGTTAACAGATTTTATTTAAAAATATTTTTATAAGCTTTTTTTCAATAAGAAAATAAAACTGTTCCTCTATTAAAATTTATTATTAAAACGAAAACTAAATACGTATCATTATTTTTATAGTTTTGGAGAACGATAGAATCTAAATTTCCTTAAGGCTCGAAAAGAAATTTGAAAATTTGGATAAGTTTATCAAACATAAAAAACGAACAGACTAAAAACTGAAAATTATCAGTTTTCATAGAAATAATATTTCAATGGCCACGCACAGTTTCCGCTGAATTTATAATCACGGCTCTCATTGACATTGTACATTTCATCGTTATTAAGTCGTCGGTTATAATTTACATTTTACCATTGAATTAATTATCAGTTTATTATATAATTTAGATGTTTCATGTATCTGTAATTCTGATCCCAAGATTTTCTGAAATATAATTACTTCAAAAGATATTATAATCTATATATATAAAAGAAAGTGGTGTTAGTTATACTATTTATAACTCAAGAACGGATGAACCAATTTGGTTGAAAATTGGTGGAGAGGTTTCTTAGAACCAGGAGCTGGACATAGGACTTTTTATCCCGTTCAACCGCGTTTCCATCAAACGCATCTGACAGTGGAATAACAAAACATAAATGACAGCTAAACGTAGTTTTGTCTTTGGTTAAATATGGTAAAAAAATGACTGGAAAGGCTGAACAGAGTTCGCTGGGTCAGCTAGTTATATATAAATGAATGTAACAAATACGTTTTTTATGACGTCAAATTCTATTTAATGAAAGCTTTTATGTAGGAACTTTATCTTCAGCAAAAAAGCTTTACTTACTGGCCCATAAATTTAAATGATTACATAGTACATATATATATCGAATATACCATAGTTGTAATAACTCGACGCAATTACTAATTTTACTTTTAGGATGAATCATATGAAGTATGTTGGTCTTATATTAGATAGTTATGAAGAAAGTCGAGGTTTGTTTAGCGTCAGGACTTTAGCAGTGGCCGTTATACGCACGACTTTATAGAAATTATAAGCAAAAGCAACAAAATATTAATAAAATTTGAATAACAAATAGAATGAAAACATTTTGATCAAATATGTAAAAAACTTTCAGTCGACGTCAAAATTGGTGACCTAATCAAATTCAAATTTAATGTTTTTTGGGCATACATTGCACTTTTGAAATACGAGAAATTACTAACCTCTGCCTGACTCTAATCGCGCTATTCCAAAGGATAAGAAAAGAATAGGCAAGTAACTCCCTGGAAAGTAATTGAATTATTATTATTTTTTTTTAACTATAAATATTGAGTCATAGTCGTAATTGATACATTTGTTAAAAAAGCTTTTAGAAGCCAGAGCTTGCATGAGATTATAAAATAAGTGCCTCGCCTATATTAGTTAATACTCTAACAGAAGGCTTTGACAAAATCATATTACTGACTTTAAGTATTAATCATAAAAACCTACATGAAATCATTTAAACAGATTATAGAAGGTATTATAAAACTGCTTAATTAATGTTTAACTAAATATTTTACTTGACATTAAAATGTGCTGTAATAAATATAATATGTATTCCTAGATTATTGAATATTTTAAGAATATGGATTTTATCTTGACTCCAATACAACTTCAAAATAAAGCCGGTACTTTATATAAATATCGCCCATTTGTTTGGGAACTACAGCCTGAAGAGTTTAAAATGGATAATAAAAGTGGATAGTGTGTGAGTGTCATTATTTAGTAATTATTAAAATAATATTCTATAAAGAAAAGTATAAAAAGGCATAAGTTCTGTAAGATTGAGTAAAGCTGGTTGCTTAGATTGTCTGTCCTGGACGCCGGTATAACAACCATATTAAAAAGATTGAAAACAAAAAGACTTTAAAGCATTTACTATTCTATGACTTACCAATATTGTCCTCTGAGGAGTGTTATAAATTCACATAAAGTATTTATTTGTTAAAAAAAGTGAAGCATAAAAAAAGAGATAGTTGCCGGTCTTGGTTCTAAATATTTATGCAAAGCGCTCTCGTTGTATTCATGTTCGATTCAAATTGTTTGTTAAATTAAATATAATTTTAGTTTCTACAGTGCTCAAAGAATTGTTTTATATTATATATTAAGTAATATAATGTATGTATATAGGATTTTCAATTTCAGTATTCTTGGATACTAAAACTTGGAGTAAAATTTGTATAATTAAATTTTACACGTTTGTGTTCTTTATTAAATACATCTTTTCTTTAAAACCATTTGTTTCACTTATTATTTTCTGTTCATCGTTGTATTAACCATCCTTCTTCGAACTATTTTTACTATTCGATCTACGTATAGACACTGAATTCAATATTATATGACAATAAAAAATCATTGTTTTCAAATATTTTTATCAAAATATCTTAAGAAGGTTTTAAATAGACTTTAGTCATTTTTCCTTAATGTTTGAAAACTTATGAATATATTTTGAAGTTCCCGTTCTTTATCATTCTTTTTTAAAAACATCGATAATTTGTTGTTTATGTTAATTATAATATTTATAAATTTTTACAAAATATTTTGTGAATTTGAGAAACTATGTCCCGACGTATATAAATAAAATATATTCATTATTTTCTCAAATTAAATTATTAATTTTATTTAAACTGTGAAAATTTTGTAAAATTATATCAAAGGAAATTTTATTAATACAGATTGCAATTTTTTTCACCTAATTATTAAGTGAACGCAGTAGGTGCGTTTTAAAGGTAAATTTACCTTCAGAATATTCCAAGGTACTGTCCTACCTTAATTAATACAGTTTACTTTAAGTTTACATGATTAATGACCGCAAATTGGCAAACTTTGACCGCGTCAGAATGTTGTTTAATCTTCCTAATAACCATTAACGTTCAAATCAAAGTTGATGTACTAAGAGGATCAAGAAAGGAAGTTAACGATGTAATGGTGAAAGTAACTTGGGGTTTTGGGACTAGTTAAATATTTTATTGGAAGGATATTGCATGCGGTTCTTTTTTATTGGAGAAGGTGTTCATGCGGTAAGGGGATTTTTCGTTCCAAAAGTCAAGATATATATTGTCGCTTTTTATTGACATTAGAGAAATGACCTTTTGATAGGAAAATGTTCCTCACTTATCTCCTTATACCGATGACAATAGCTTTTTAGAAATAAAGTAATGGCACCCTTCTTAATTTGAAATTTTTATGTGCCTAAGACATGTTTCCTCGTTATACAGGGTGGGCCAAAAATTTTTGCACTTTTGAAACATGTCTAGAAATAAAAGTACAAATGTTGTTTTGTTTATGGTTTATTTAACGTAATTATCATTTATTAAAATTTATTTTTTAAAAATGACATCGTCGAGATGTGCTCCGTCTTGTCGTTGGCACTCCTGCAATCGACTACGTAAACTTTGGAAAACTCGTTGACACATGCTGCGAGGAATCGCGGCTATCTCCTCGTTGATGTTTTCTTTTAATTGGGATATGGTCGTTGGTTTATTAAGGTATACTCGACTCTTCAGATATCTCCACAAGAAAAAATCGCAAGGTGTAAGGTCCGGGCTTCTGGGAGGCCATGGGATATCACCTCTGCGAGAAATCAATTTGTTAGGAAACATTTCTTTGACCACCGGTAAAGTCACGTTTGATGTATAGCATGTTGCTCAATCTTGTTGCATCCAATTCCGGCTATTGTATCCTTCAAATTCATGCAACTGTGGTGTCAAAAACTTTCGTAACATTTTCACGTATTCCACTGAGTTCACAGTTACGTTATTTCCTTGATTATTTTCAAAGAAGTATGGACCGATTATGCCCCTTTGCGGATATGGCAGCCCACACTGTCGTTTTTGGTGAATGAAGAGGCTTTTGGTGTTTAGAGTGAGGGTTTTCCGTGCTCCAATATCGACAATTATGTTTATTTACGTGACCATTAATGTGAAAATGGGCCTCGTCCGTAAACAATACATTCTCAAGGCTAGAGAATCACTCCAGTATAGTGTCAGCAAATAACTTGCGTTGAATGTAATCGTTTGGTTTCATCTCCTGTACAATTTGAAGCTTATATGGGTGCAGTTTAAGGTCCAAATGCGAGATTCACCGCAGACTAGTTCTTGTTATAGCAAGAGCCGCCGACCGCTTACGCGTAGATGATTCTGGATCGTCCCTTACAGAAATTGCAACCTCCCGAATGTTCTCTTCGCTTCTTCTTGAACGTGGTCTCCCAGTTTGTTTAATATTCGTTGTCGATCCCGTTTGCTCAAACTTTTAAACCCAAGCTTTAATTAAATTAACACTTGGACACTCACTTACACGTTGTAATCCGTATTCAACTCTAAAGAGGCGTCGTACAGTAACGTAGGAATCGTTGTTTTTGTAAAATTGTTTTACGCAAAAACCACGCTGTTGTCCCATGAAGCGCTCCATCGTGACTAAAATTGCATTAAACGACGCACAATTCCCCGCCACCCGCGCGCCCCTTGCTCTCACGGTTTTGGAGAAATCAAGTGTTGCTATTTGCAAAAATTTTTGGCCCACCCTGTATTTGCTTTAAAAGGCTTTTAAAATCAAAAAGGAAATAAATCGTGATTGTGTCTTACAAAATGTAATGTAATAACATTTATATTCCAGAATGCAAACCGAATTATCTTAATCCAATAGCAAGGTTTGCATGGCTTGTCAACATTGGACTAGAGCTGTGAACACATATTTGATTACATATCTACCAGCTGCTGCTGCTTGAACAAATAGCCATACACAATGTACTGCTTCTGATGTATTGCTAGATATTGTTGTTGTTAAATTATTTTTATTATATTTCACATATATAATATATAACAGATAATGACAATATTGAACGAAAAAATATTACCTTCCTACAGTTTTAAAATTATGATATTTTGTGTTTTACTATTTAATGATTCATATGAATTAATATTTCAAATATTATTAAATGGCTAGAATAACTGTCACCAATTTATTCACAGATGTGATTTAACTATTCAGATATTGGAACCAACAAATATATATAATGAATAACAAATACTAAATATAATTGGCAAAGCGCCGCGGCCCACAGTTCGCACGGTTGAGTCCTTCTTGTTTCGATACATTTTTCTTTATATATTTATTTTACATTTAAATAAACTTAATAAAAATTTTCACTATATATAGGTATACATAATTTACGTAATACTATAGATAGTTTGAAAACTTATAATTAGTATAGACCATAGTCTAGATGATGATGTAAAAACATAATTGAAAAACTTTACTTACATTACACACATTCTATTGGAGGTGTCTTCCCGTACACTTTATGTATTTTCTATGCTTGGAAAAATCTGAAGCCATTTTTTCAAATGAACATTTACTACGCTCTGTCTCCTCTATGAATATATATTACTTCAATTATTTAATTTGCAACATAGTAAAGAATAAAGTCTTGTATTTAAAATAACTAGGGGCGTCAACAAACCCTCAATTTCGACTCGCTGCGCTCGTGAAATCTCGAGGAATCTCTTTTGCATATTGAGCGAAGCGAGCCCAGTGTGACTTGTGTTGTGTTATGTTGACTCATAGTTTCCCATTGATTTCAATGAGATATCAGTTTCATTTTTTTTTGAGCACATTTTTCAATTTTTTTTAAACCATCATCTAATGTGTGTCTTTTTGATTGCAAAGTTTTCCAATTTTCCGTCAAGTAATTTTCGAGCCAATTCATGACAAAGAATGTAAAAAGTCTCCAGTAAAACGCTCCGCTCATTTCGTTCGCTTCGGTCAATTATTATCTCCTGATGATAATTCTTTAACCACACAATTATTCATAGTTCGTTTAAGACTAATATTCAGAGCCGCTTATACTTCAAGGTTTCAATTAAACGGTTATAAATTGTTCATTTGAAGTAAACATATGCCGTGTTTTATAAAATGAGAATAGTTTAACATTTTTTTGTATATAATAAACTTAATAGCTCGTTACAGCATAAGGAAGTAGGTTAGCTTCACACCTCAGTGGGTCACTTGTATAGGTATGCGTGGTGAACACTATTGCATGGTATGTATTGCTTACTATGTATGTTTATTAGTCAGCTTCCAGAATTTATTAATCTTGTCTCGTTAGATTGAAGATCACCAAATAGTATAAAAATAACTATCAGACTAAGACTCACTTATAGTAATAATTCTGAAAAGAGATTGAATAAAAATATACATTGATTTTATTTAACTGCAATACAGTGATATTGTCAGTCGTTTGTGAAGCGTCATGGTATAAATTATTTTAAGTAATAGATATTTTATTTCATTGAGTAATTCTTCACAAAAGTACAAACGACATCTTTAATTTTTCGCTGTTCAGTTACCTGGCGTTTTATCCAACTAATAACAGAGTTGTATGTCCACCGGACCGGTAAAGTAGTCTCGTCGTTAGGCAGAGAACATCCAACTTTGTTCTAGCCATCAATTTTGTTCTCAGTGCGGTCAAATGTAATGCCAGTAATTTCAAAACGAAACATGTGATATGAATTCAGATGCGATCTGTGTATGTGAGTGTGTGTACTATACTACTCCTGTTAACTTATTGATGAAGAAAATTTATAAAATAAAATTATATGTTTAATAAATAATGACCTTTTGAAGCCTGTTTACAATTTCACGGAAAATGTTAAGTCTTCAAGCCATGAACGAAACGAATTTCATATAGTTACGATGTAAGCCGCTTGAAAGATTTACATCCTATTGATTCAGTATGAAATCAATAATGATCAAAATTAAACAAATAATTCGGTAATTCTGCTTATACGTATTATATCTGAGCAAGGGGAAATTGTGTACTGAGATTTAACTCGATGTTGAATTAATCCTAAAGGGTTTCATTTTGTTAAATAATATAATGAACTTTAATTCTAGTAGCATACATTACATTACACTGGTTCTTATTTCTATAATTTTTAAAGATAATGCAGCAAAACTATCATAGTTTATTTTAACAAAACTGGTTAAACCGACTATGATGTCATAATTACGATATACTCTCGATACATCTTGAAAAGAAACTTATTTTTACGTGGTGCTGTAATGTTAACAAATCAGATTTTGAAAAAGAGCATAATTATAGGAATGCGTTATTGTACTGTAACTCTAGATATCGAAGGTACCTCACATTTTATCTCGAATTAAATTAGAGCCAATTTACTTATTTTCAATATCTATAAATAGACAAATGATAAAAGTAACGGGGGTAAGTCTATAAATACATATATATATATATTAAACTAACGGCTCAAGTAGCCACCAGTACGTAACACAGTACATAACTAAAATAGTATTCTTTGCATTTGAAATACAGTACTTGAAGATAACTAATGTTATAATATTTATCACTAGCTTCTGTAACAACTGTGTAAATTTTTTACAATCTTTTTGATAGTCGCTTCTATAAAATGACACACTATTCTGATTTGACCGACAATTTTTATACAATAACTCCTAAACATCTATCAGGTTTTTAGTATTCTTTAAATTTTTGAACAACATTAAGATATACGTAAGCACTCTTCAATATGAGGGACTTTCACAATACCATGAATATGTATTACAGAGCCAGAGTCCACAACTGAATTCAAAATCAAAGACTAAGCGGAAAGTTAGGCTCCGTGTACCCGAAAGCCTCGCTCGCTTCCATTATAAGGACGGTCGCCGAATTATAAATAACTTTGTTCATTAATATTTATCGAGGGTTTACACTTCTTTTGTACTAAGACAAGTTTACATATTTAATGGGCCATTTATTACTTCAAGTGGTTCTCAGTAATATGGATGTTTAAAGAATGCTGTTTTTTACTCTTGACAATAATCGAAATTAATATTTGGATTATTAGAAAATGATGGAAAATTAAGATATACGAGTATATTCTGAGATTTGTAGTTTACTTACTTACAAGGAATTGATTATAATAAATCGACTGATTGATTGATTGATAGATCGTGATTGAGTACAAATATCTTTTAACTAGTACCTCGAGGCTTCCAATAAGTACTTGTTGTTGTTAATATGCGGTCTGAAATATCGTAGCTCATGAACTAATAAAGCTAGTCAACTTTTTTAAGTATCGTATAGATATTACATTAACTACCTAAAATCACAAATACAGTTTTGTAAATAAAATATTTAAATGCTTTAAATCATTTGTTTACATTAATTATGTAAATTTAATAATATAAATGTTTATTAAACGAGAAATAACTCTTTTAGAGAACAAAGTTATTCTTTGTTAGAGCATCAGTTTAATTTGAGCGTGTATAATTAGTGGTATCATTTCAATAATTGTTTGGTATAATTTCATGTTTATAGCTACTGGATATATTATTTATACTGATAATTGTAAACAGCAATTGATGTTGCTTTGTGTACCGTAAAGTCACATCAAATAAAAGTTATTGAACAGAATATACTCCATTAAAATGTATTTTAAACATCATTTTATAAACAATTTTATTAAAAAGGAAATGCAAATTTAATTTAAACATTACATCGTGAGAGGATCAATGACTAGAGTTATTACATTACACATATTGAACATGAAACATGAAACATAACAATACGAACTCAGAAACAAAGTAAATCTAATATAGAGAATTTTATTGCATTCAGAACACACACAGAGCACAAGAGCACAGTGGACGTAGGTAAATACAAAATACTTATGCAATGCAATTTAAAGTCTCACTAAATATTATTGAAATTCACATTATAAGTATTATAGTAAATAGTTGTTAAAAATGTAAACTTTAAATTGTTACTTATCTTCTTTTATAATATTATATTGAATGTATTAGCCAGGACTAGGAGACCAAAATACCGTCGATGAGCGGGAATGCATTGTGTGTTGATGTAAAAAAAATATTGATTTTAGACTCTTTTGTAATCCGAAATAAACAACGAAATATATTTACAAGCTCTAAAAATAAAATCAATTGTAAGGAAAATAAATCTTTCTATAAAATATACAACACAATACGACGATCTAAAAAAATTTATCAATAAAATAATAGTTTTTCTATACTCAATTTATTACATACACGGCATAGCAAAAAAAATATTTAAAAGAAACTAGAAAAGACTTTATGGTAAAAACACAAATCAGTCAAAAAATTAAATAAAAATAGTTGTAAATGGTTAACAGTAAAATAATAATTAAAAATACTACTATCATACATTTTAAGAATAAAACAATAAACATATCTTTTAAAACATAAATGGAAAATAGTATAAAACTAACACAACACAATAAAAACTGCTTTCCGAATGCTCCTAGAAATCACTAGTGACATTTCATAATAATAGTTATAAAAAATATATAGTAATAATAGAAACTGAAACACTGAACTCTTCTATAAATTCGATCAATACTACAGAAATCGCGAAGTGATGATAACTCATTAAGTAACTAATTAACTTTACTACTTAGTTACTTTAAGAGCACGTCGAGTTCTGAAAGATTAATTATGTTCCTAATTCCCAAGGAGGAATCAATAGGAAATTTATCGTGTAATTGTTGTAATGCTTAAAAAACTATGTCATTCCTACTTTTATCCGGCAAGATGATATTCCCTTTAAGTGCGGGTTTTGAATTCCAGACGAGTTTTAAACCAAGAAAGTGATGATATTGATATTGGACGTAGGCTATACGTTTTAGTGCCGTATCTATGACAGCTAGCAATTTTCTATTACTAAAATTACTCATCAGTAGTCGCTTGCAGAACATGAAATAAGAAAGGATAATTTTATTAATTGATTTTACCATATTTCGTTCGTTTAACAAATCCTTCTGATAATAATTCCTACTGCTGCCACAACATAGGTAAGGTTTTTCGAACAAGATTCTTGAATGAATAATCAGTTACAAGTCCTTGGAAATTTTTACGGGTTTTCTTATTAATGTAGCTTGGTTGAATTCAAACATACTGTATTATAAAATTTTAAACAATATTAATAAAAAATCCTAAATACTGTAATTAATTCACATTTTAATTCTTAGATAAATTGAACGAGAACAGATAACAATATAATAATATATTCAATGTATTAATATTTTTGATACAAGACCCATTTTAAAGTGACTTATAAAAATTGTATAAATAAAGAACTCATTCCTATCAAATTAACAAACAAAATTAATTTAAAGTGTAACAGGCTTGATTAAAGCAATTTTTGTCCCGCAGGAAATTTGTGATGACACGCGGTGACACGCGGTGCTGTGCGAGCCTGGACACGCTGAAAGGCTTTTATATGGAAATTAATTTTCAGGCAAGAATGTTTTAATATTAGAATTGTGGAGAGTCACCGTCGGGGCGATGCTCTGCAATGTGCCTATAGAAATCCGTTTTAATTATTATTACTTTTTTCATCGAAACGGTTGTCTGTTTTTCTTTATAAACCGAGCTGGAGGAGGGCTATAAAACAAACACCAGATAAAACAAACACTTGTGTGAAAAAAACACAAAAAAACAACAACAACAACACACAAACACAAGATGAAAAAAAATAAAAATATTTTATTTAAAAGTAGAATTTAAATAAAGTTATCTTTATTCGTTAACAGTTTGTTACTGAACTTATTTTTCCTATAGCTTTATTTCTTCCTACATGTACGTCAACTTATGAACTTAAAATACAAGATTTCGTCTTAATCCATGAAAATTACGCACATTCTACAAAGGCAGTTGAAAATTTATAATTTTAATATTTCTTGGGTAAGGCTTAAAGTTGATTGAGAGAGAGAGAGAGATGTCAGATTGCGAGTTGATAGTAATTTAACATATATTTATTTTATAGGACCAAGATATAATATTATAACTGCTCAGGCCAGACAACTCACCAGTAACTTTACTAACTTCAGATCAGTGGATGTTAACGAATATAAAATATAATATCTCTTAAGATAGTTAAAACAATTAAGTTAATAATTGCAACAACATAAAATGTAATAACTCAATAATACATGTTGGACTGTATCTAGCTCTGGTATAGTTTAATGAAAAATGTATCACAAAGCTCTAAGTATTTAATGTTTGACAAATGAGTGAGACATGAGCGTAACTTTATGAGAAATGACGAGAACGTGACACGAGGAAGAACGGTATTAGTGGAAACTACTTCGTTTCTGAGCTTATTAATTTAAATATAAAATGACTTTTTTAAAATATTTCTAACATTGATGTTTATGTACATAGTGTTTTTATATATTTAGTGTGTTCCAAGTTAATACTTGTAGTATTCAAACACGGTAGGTGTCAATATTCTTTAGCAAATAATTAATTTGTTTTACTTTCTCGTTTCAATTATTAAAGTTATTGTTTGTTTTTGATGGTAAAAGTTAATTTAACGTAATGTGAGAACAAACAAAACAACATTTTATAAATTATTATTTAGAGGAGTGTATCGTTATCACGTCGCATCTACTTTTTAAGATACATTAGGGGTATTATATGACATATAAAACACGTTTAGGAGTCGTACTTCTAACATTTTGAATATTCAACTATAAAACAAACGGGTCCATAATCAATGTAATTAATTCAAAGCAGGTTAATATATAAAGAGGATAGTTTTTACTAAGCTTACGATATAAACATAAATAACATTGGTCTATTATTTTATAGGTTATTAACACTATTTAAACAATGGTGTAAATTGTACCAAAAAACGTAATATATTAACAAAACTTTATTAGAAGTAATTTTAATATATAATTAAACAATATGGCAGTTGTGTATACTTTAAGGTCGTAGAGGATGTGATGCTTCTCTAAAAGATGAGATAAGTAACAGCACGTACCCTCCCCAAACGTTTTACGCAAACTGCAAACGAAGTGTAAATAATAAACATCGATTTTACTTCAAAGCGCTTAGCTTTAATATCAAATCATTTATTTTGTGATTTTTATATATCATTTTGCCTTTTTGTAAATATTTTATCCCGGAAACGTATTTATTTTGGAAATAAATGAATACTTTAATGGAAACGGTATTGCTTCATAGTAATTGGTAGATCATTTGGAATGATTGATACACGCAAGTCGTGAGGCTCCGGCCGACGAAAATCATATTTAACTTATTCACTTTACTATCATTCTACTTATTTTCTTTTCTTTATGTATTCAGGCGAATACTTTTCATATAATAAGTGATATTATATCGCTTCTGTAAGACGTTACTGTCAATGTGGTCTGCTTCGTAGTCTAACTTCAAGTTTGGTTTTAAATTTATTACACTATTATGTTATTAAAAGATTTTACCTTCTTAAGTTTTAATAGTTTCATATTCTGAATCTCCTTAAAAAACGATATAATACTTTATAATATACCTGTTACTTCTAACGCTTTAGCTTAATTAGTGAAGTTTGATGTGAAACTTTTAAAGACCATTTCTTATAAACAGCTTAGTTAGCACTCTTAAAAGATTTATTTCTTACTCAAACGTACTTTTGTTCCTAAAAAAAAATAATTAGATCAAATTGTATACTTTTTTTCTTTTATTATATTGTATGCTGTTTTCATAACAGTGCATAAATATTACTGCCCCATATACCTATATTTTTGGAAAGAATTTATATTAAAAATTTCTTCAAAATGTATTATGTATTAAAATGAAATTCAACACTGTGATGTTAAATTTATGTTATTTTAAATAGTAAAATCTATAACGTTTATGGCAAATATCTTATGTATTTATTAGTATAATTTTGTTTAAAGTTTATTAATTTTCCACGGCCGTTGGAAGAGAATAACGCAAAAAGACGAGCATGGATTATATATTAGTTACTTAAAATAATAATTTTAATAAAATGATATAAGTATGAAAGCACAATCCGTAAGCGAGAGTAGCAGTGTATATCACACCGCGATTAGGATTGAGCGTGTGTTCCGCCGCAGCGTCGATCAAGTTTCAGGACTCTACTTTGCCGGCTTGGAGTTCGTCTTAGACATGTGTTAGATAACTTGTACCGAATTGCTAAGTACAAGACTTTACAAGCTTTCAGAATTTCAAGTAGGTAGTTAAACAACATTTTAAGATAGAATGCATTTTCTCACCCTCTCATTTTAGAAAGTTAATTACTTTTTAGTCATTTTAAGGAACAAAATTTTACTACATACAATAAAATAAAACGCTAGTCTTACAAAGTCTCACGCTGTGTTTCAGTCATTTTAACGCCTGTCTAAATTTACCTAGCGGTTAAGTCTGTCAATTTTACCATATTTTGGGCCTATTTAAGATTTAATGATTTAAAGTGTGGTAGGTGGAACTATACCTGCTGATACCTGCTGATAATGAAATGATATGCTTTATGATGCTTTGAATAAAAGTATTGTTTAATTTTTATTACCAATATATATGTTATTATTCACTAGCTTATGCTTGCGGTTTTGGTCGCACTTTATAGGTAAGTTAATAGTGTTGTTATGTGGGACGAACGTCTGAAATTTATATTTCTATTCGTTACTGAAAAGTACTATGTCCTGATATGTGTAAAAAAGTTACAAGGAAACAAAGAAACTTACAAAATATAATATTAGTTATGATAACATTTTATATTCAATTTATCTTTCATAATTTTATATTTTATGGTGTAGTTTTGGGAAATAATCTAATAAATTTTGTTAAAAGCACTAAGTCAAAAGTAACCATCGTACTGCAACATCCAGTTTTTATCAAAAGAGGCATTTTTACTACTTCTTTTGTTACTCATCTGTTTTTTAACTTCAAAGTGACTAAGATTAGATTCGTTTTGTGAAAGAATGTAATCCAAATATACATTTATCAATCTTCATCTCTTTTATAACTTTACTTTGTACAAGCATTGCAGAATTATATCTGACTGTATTTACAACTACAAAGAAAACCTAGCAATTAGCGGATATACCAATATCCCAGACAACCAATTTATATCACTAAATTATTTATAATTTACTATACAGACCAAAGTTATCCCAATATAGAATCAATGTGATGTTCATACTGAGCCATACTTATCTGTGACACTGTCTTGTCAAATAAGTACTTGTAGTTATTGTAAAATTGTTTTGTATATTTAATTCGACGAGGTTAACCCTTTGCACTCGAGAGATGACTCTTGCTGACCACATGATTCAATTCATCAACTAGATTTTGTTTTTTCTTATCCGGTAATACTTTCTTATGTGTGATCTTTTCTCAAACCATTTCATCTTAAGAGTGCAATTTATAGATCATTTTAGTACAATGAGAAATGCTATTTGTAAAAAATTATTTAATTCTTTTAATTAAATATAATAAGCGATTCTTTAAATTAAAAAGTAAAAGTCTTATAGGATTAATTTTGTGTAATTAATCTATAAAATCAATATGTTATTACACACATAAATCACACTTAGTTTAATTAAGCATTATAAGTTACAAAAATCATTTTGCTTTCTAGTCTTTTTGAATTAGAATAGCATAGAACAGGGTCGGTGGCAAGCAGACGACACAATTAATAATTCGAAGTTCCATCACCTATAGAGATTTGCTACTATAAATGAATGCGTTGTCATTCTTGAGAGATGCAGAGGGAAGTGAGGAATGTAGGAGACTTGCTTCTTTTTTTTTATGTAATTGGAGGGCAAACGAGCCTGCGGGTCACAGATGATTTGTGATCACCGCCGCCCATGAACTCTTGCAACATCCGAAGATTTACAGGAGCGTTGCCGGCCTTGAAGGTGGGAGTAAACGCCTTTTTTGAAGGTACCCATGTCGTACCGATCTGGAAATACCGAAGGGAGTTCGATCCACATTCGAGTGGTACGAGGAAAAAATGTACTTAAGAACCGCACAGTGGTGGATCGCCACGCATCCAGGTGGTAGGGATGGTATTGGAGGCGATGGCGCGCTGTGCGGTGATGGAATTCGGCGGTAGGCATCAGATCGAATAGCTCTTCAGAACACTCCCCGTGGTAAATGCGGTAGAAGACGCACAGAGATGCAACGTCTCTACGCAATGCCAAAGAGTCCAGCCGTTCACAGAGCACCGGGTCCCCGACAATCCGAACGGCTCTCCGTTGTACGCGGTCAAATAGAAGCTGATATTGGGGTGATCCGGACCAGAGATGAGAACAGTACTCCATGTGTGGCCGGACTTGCGCTTTGTAGAGCGCAAGTCTTTGGCCAGGATTGAAGCACTGCCTCGCTCTATTGATCACACCCAATTTCATCGAGGCCAACTTGGCCTTGCTCTCCAGATGACCACGAAACCGACAGTCACTCGAAATGTCGAGACCCAGTATTCTGATACTTGGCAAGGCAATAAGGGGAGTGCTCTCGAAGAGCGGTGATACGACAAATGGGGTTTTCTTAGTGGTAAACGCGCAAACCTATGTCTTTAGGGGATTGAACTGAACGTGGTTCAGTTCACCCCACTCAGAAACTATCCCTAAGGAAGTCTCTATAGAAGACACAAGTTTCTTTCGGCACTCGTCGACGTTTTCCCGAGAGAGACCTGCACGGCCGGAATATACCGCATCCCCAGTACTGTCATCCGCATAACAATGTATGGTGGAGATATCCAACATATCATTGATGTGCAGGAGGAACAGAGTTGGGGATAGCACGCAGCCTTGGGGTACACCAGTGTTCACGGGCTTGGGGTCCGAGCAAAAACCGTCGAGAACGACCTGTATGCTCCGTCCAGTGAGGAAGCTGGTGATCCACTTGCATAAACTCTCGGGAAGCCCATAGGAAGGTAGCTTCGAAAGAAGCCCCTTGTGCCATACACGATCGAAGGCTTTCGCCATATCCAGACTAACTGCCAGACCCTCTCCCTTGCTTTCAATAACAGCTGCCTAACGGTGCGTAAGATATAACAGAATATCACCAGCCGATCGACCATGGCGAAAGCCATATTGCCGGTCATTGACCAACTGGTGATCCTCGAGGAAGGTTAGGAGCTGCTTATTGATGATACTCTCCATTACTTTGGAGAGAAGAGAGGATATTTGGCTGGCATTGGCTCTACAAATACCGTCTTGAAATTTGATATTGTTTTAATATAAAATTTAAGGAATGGTAATAAAAAACTTACGTAAAGCTTATAATTAAACAACTTCATGCCGCATCCATAAGTAATAAGTGAAGAGAAATTTCGAGGTTCCACTTCATACACAGTTTCATTGTAATGTATTTAAAAAGATTATATGAAGGGTTATAAAACCTATTTTGTGATATTATTTAAGTTTTATTTAAATGTAACCTGACATGTTATCTCAAAAAGAAATGGATATATCTTACTAATAAATGAATATGAGGGTTTTGTACAAAATTTTAATATTTTCCTACAACTTCTTAGTTTTAAAACATAATAATAAAGCAAGGACTAGTCTCAAAATACTAGTATAAAGGAATATCCACCAGTTAGTTGCCTCTTCAAGAATTGTATCAAAATTGCGTTAAAATATTCTATAATTTTAACGCAATTATATACATTCTAATTGATAGAGAAATTTAGAACAAAGACAAAACAATATATTAATTATTACCCTGAAGACACAATGGTCGCTTCTTTACTTGAAAAGAACAGAGTATATAACACATTTCATTTACTTCTGAGTCTGTATTTAAGAGAGACTCCCATCTTTAATCGAGGTTTCAATTTTGAATCAGGAAATAAAACTTCATATTCCTTTACAGATTCATGAGTCGAGGGTATTGACAAGAATTTGTAAAATTTTGAACCGACCCTTTTACTGAATAGATTCCATTTACGATATTAAAAGGAAAGGAAAGCGAAGATTTTGGGTATCCTTAATATTTTTCCTGTAAAAAGATTTAAGTAATATTTAACTAAATTTACTTTTGATTCTGATAATTATTAAGAAACTTATATGATTAGATATCATCTTATTAAAAAGAATCGCTAGTGCTACCTCAAAGGCGAATTTGAATCTAGACAGTGTTCGATAGAACTTCAAATGTTAACTTGATATAAATTGAAAGGAATTTTAGGTAAGTAAAATTAAGTACCACAATGAAAATAATAAATTTAAATAATAAAACTTGTAAATAGTTTCATTGTCGACTCAGAATCATCTTCACTCCAATATATACATACACCTATTTATATATATAATTTTTCTGTAGGTAGCTATCACTTAACTTTCCCACTTGGATCGATTTTGATGTCATCATAGGTGTATTTAATTTCGGACTAACTAAGCGGTTCTGCAATCGGATTTTAATATTTATTTCAAGGCAGGATAAACCTGCCTGTTGAACCAGTATTATTTATATTACAATTAAACCAATAAAGCATATTCTGTAGCTGAAATGTGATTTGTTTATTTTATATTAAGGTTATATATAATCAGTGCGTTCAATTTCTGGCTTTTATAAATGTATGTATTGTTAAGCTCATTATATATGGAATGTTCATAAGGGTAGAACATGAGGTAAGTACATAAAGAACTGTACATAAGGGTAGTGGATTATAAAAAAGCGTGTATATTTAGTTGTTTGAAACTTATTTATTTATATTTTTTTAGTTTTGGTTTGTTTCATATTAATGTTATATATTACATTGTCTTCGACCCTTGAATACTATTTATAGATTTAAATTAATGTCACATCTAGAAGTACATCTAAATCATTTTCTAAGTGACAACACACTTTTTAATGTAATAATTGACGATTAAAAAGTGCGTGTAAATGCCTACTTGAATAAAGATATTTTAAATTTGAATGAGTTATTACGGAGAAAAAACAGTTTTATTGCTAAAGACAGACATTTATTAGCACGAAAGAAGTATACGATATGCGATATTATATATGTATGTATATTATATATCGTTATGTTTGATAAATTTTTTGTTAGTAAGTACTATTGTACTTACTAACAAAAATTCTACCAAACATAACGATTCATTCTAGTTATAAAATTCCACACTTTAATAATATCAGTAATTATATTATAGTAAAAATATCAAAGTTCGCCCTCATTCTTTAAATTTGATTAATTGCACCCTGTCATGTCAAATCGCTTTACACTTTGGTATAGTTATTAGTTTGTCGCAGCTGTTCATTAATCTTGTCATAATTAGAAATTTTATGAACTTTTGAAAAAGTGGCAATGACTCTGTAAATAAACGCAACAACAGGCTTTATTTAAACGAAAGTAAAATATAGAATAATAATACGATCCTATGGTGACTGTTTAAATAAATAAAAAATAATAACAATTGATAGATCCTCTTTTACCAGCTTAGTTTGTTAAAAGTTTAATATTTAAGCGTTTATTGGCGACTTGTATAATAATAAGAATATATATTGTCCCATAAAAGATGTCATTCGTTATTAGAGTGAAGCGAGTTTATGTTTTTTCCAACAAATCAAATTATTTAGACTATAACGATATTTATTTTTAACCGTTTTGGAGACCTTTTTTAGTTGTGTCCAGAATGCGACGAGATAATTAGCTAAAAATTTTCTCATGTATGTTTGAACGAACACAGATGCAAAAATAGATTGAAAAAATGTTTAGCCATGCAAAATTTATCAAAAAAAGATCACTCCTGATCACACCATAGACAATACATTAGAGCTGCCCTGCGCGTGCGAGCAATGTGCTGAGCTAGAAGGTGACAATTAGTCCTAATAAATCGATATTTCCTGTAGCTATTTAGATGAAAAGAGGCTCATCACAGCACCCGCCGCGCACGATTGGCGGATCCTAGTTTAATATACAATCGTGTCAACATAAAAATAAAAAAGATAAAGTCATCTACAATTAGTGAATGTATGAACTGAGAAAAAAATATGTTTATAAACGAGGTTCTAATATGCTACGATGTTTATTTTATTATTTTGTATTGATTCAGAAATTATATATTATTTTTGTCTATAAATGCATCGCCTTTAGAAATTTGTAGGGATGAAGGAAGCCAGGCAAAAAAAAACGGGAAGACTGGTTGTTCTGGCTTTCGGCTCTATCACTCGGCGCAGAAAAGATATAAAGGCAAATGAATACAGGTAGAAAAAAAAATAATGCAATATCTAGCGCAAAATATTTTCCAAAGTTCTCTGAAATGTTTGTCAATAGCAAGAATTCAATAAAATGGTTTTATAAATGGGGTCGACTCCCCTTTGTATTTTATTTTGGGGATTGAAATCCTTTTATTAAAAATGTCTAAGTGTTTGAGCTTTTGTGCAAATGGAATCAAAAGTTACACAAAAAGCTTTATAATTAATTCTATAACAAAATCGAGCCTCTACTAAATAAATTAAATTTCCGATAAATATATCTTAATATCACTTGAGTTAAATTTTAATAATCTTGTTATTATTATACGCTAATAACATAACACATTGTTTTATTTTTTTTTAAACACGCCTGCTGGGGCATATTCCATCCAACCATCCGGATTCTGATGGTACAGCCTGCGTCACTGACATACAAAGGACATTCAATTAGCTTTTTGTATTTTCTAAGGGTAGCAGTATATTAAAAACACTAATTCATTTCATTATTTTGTTTATGTTTCATTCGCGCATTTTCATACTACTTTATTTAAGACTTCACTGAATTATGTTCAGAAAATATATAGAACTAATATACTAATTAGTAACTACTTATGTTTAGCAATTAATAATTTTTAGTAAAAGTATCTAATAAAGAATAAAAACAATAAAACTATGAGATACATGTAAAATAAGCCTCAGTAATGTAAATGTAATGTAATGTAAATGTAATGTAAATTAAAATAATGAAAAATAAATTAAAAACTTGTTCTAATGACACCGTAACGACAAAAGTGAAGGGAGAGTTGTTCAAACGTCAAACGAATATGTTACACATAGGATCGCCAAACCAGTTTTGTCATGCTTCATGGGAGAAGTCGGTGGAAGCTTGTAGAACTTGGCGCTTGAACTTGGTATATTATTTCAGCACTTAGTTATTAACACAATTACAGCATACGAAAATTTATCCCGAAAGTAGCTTATTGATCGAGGTTTACTAGGAATTGGGTACAAGAGGCCCTGGTTTTGATAGTTAAAATCCCCGGCACAGGTAATTTAATGTGCAAATAAAGTCGTATTTTAAATTTTATTATAGGAATTTAATATTAACAAGTAATAAATTAAGATATTAAATATTATTTTAGGACAATCAAACGTCACCTAATCTTATCTCAAATTTTTGTGTTACTTCAAAAAATTGATGGGATATTAAGATTATTTTGGAGCACATGGTTTTATCAAAGACTCTAATACAGAAAAAAATATTTAAGATTGTGCCCCGTTGTTGCCTTAGGAGTGCAATTCATATCATTTGAAAACTATCTTCAGTTTAGGTAGCAAACAGTATTTCAAGTTCTCATTAACTATATCTATAGTTTGTAAACTTTTTTTCATATAACAGTACGTTACGTTTAGTTTCCGCTCTTGTTCGCACAAATTGAAAGTCTTGATTCTATTTCAACGTGGTTTGTATTACTTGTTGTACTAAAATTGTGAAGCGTGTTGGTGTTCCAATATTTGTTATTTGTTCATAAATCTCCTAATATTACCTAAATTTCGAATTCTTCTCTGACAAGTGAACAAACTTAGAGTAGATTTCTAAAGTTTACATTAATTAGTCGTTCTAAAGGACGCCTTTCTTGTAATATATTATTATTATTAATTTAATATTATCATTCAATATAGTTTATAATTTCAAACATTTAAAAAAAAACAATAATGGTAGGAAAAAATATGTTTCTTTAATAGGCTTGTATGGCTACGATGTAGATATCATCTTTAGAAAAAAGAAAGTATTATAACCATTCAAAATGTTGAACTTTATGTTAATTTATATAAAGGAGGTTTTTTGGAGTATTCTTACCATTACAATTCTATCTAAGTAAAATATTCCAAATTATAAAAGAGGCAATTTAAATATCCCATTACACGAGTGCATGGGAACATATAATTTAATGGGAATAAGAAACAATTTCATGAAATATATTAACATACTCACCATCAATAATATTGATATTTTAATGTTATTATTTGCTGCGTCACTCAACACTGGCTTAAAAGTAAAGAACTGTTGGTTAATTTCAATATCCACCAAGTTGGTAGTTCGATCAACAGAGTAAATTAACATACATGGTGTTTCTTTAATTCTATTAAATGAACAGATTAAAATTAAAACGTAGACAGAGTAAGAACGAATAATTGAACAAAGTAATTCAATATTGTAAGCGTGTAGAGACCAACGTCTTCTAACGTTCGGCAATTTGAGCAAATTATGGATGGAGTTTACTTCAAATAATCAAATACAAGTAAACAGATAAATATTTGTCAGAATTCTTTGAAGTTATTTATTTATTTATTTTAAAACTTTATTGCACTATATAAAAACAAAAAAAAAATACAAAAAGTACAAATAATGCAAAACCTTTATTTTCGCTTATGATAATTCTGTAACAGAACAACTTTTAAAGATGATTAATATTACAAGGTAAGAAAAGTTTAATGATAGTGTAAAGTGGCAAAATTTATAAATATGAACATTTTTATTAGTACTTTTAGTACAAATAACAAATACATTTTTTTCATTATTGACAATAGTAAAACTTACTTATTTAATTTGTAATTAACGATTCATTTATTTTCATGTTGTAGGCTCATTGCTAACAGCTTGTTTAAGATTTAGGGTGCAATTAAATATTAAGGTAAACTAATTGTTTGAGTAATTACAAGTACTGATATTTTGACATAAATGCTTACAGAATAGAAGATATAAACCAACAGGATAAACCTTATAATGCATAGATTAGAATAGAGTTGATTTTGGTACGGGTATATTTGTTTAGTTCAACATTTCATCTCGCAATATAGTGTAATATGTCGAATTAACCAACAGTATATTGCAAATATTAGCCAAGATTGCAAATTTGCAAATATCCTACAGTCTGCTCTAAATTGATTACTTAGGGATTTCGTATCACTAAAACTATAGTAGGTATACTCGTATATTGTATAAACTTGGCAGATCAGCTAGATAGCTTATTTCTTAAGAACTACTTACAATATTTTTTTCACAAATGTTAAATATTTAAGCGAAGCAAACGAAGTAAGCGGAGCGTTTTTCTGGAGACTTTTTAAATTCTTTGTCGCGAATTGGCTCGAAAATTACTTGACGGAAAATTATGAAACTTTGCAATCAAAAAGACACACATTAGGTAATAGTTTAAAAAAAAATATATATTTTTTAAATATCTTGTCAAAAAACTGATATCCCATTGATGTCAATAGAAATCGATGATCAATACGCTGGGCTCGCTCAATATGTAAACGGCACCCGAGATTGAGGGTTTGTTGGCGCTCCTAGTATAAATATTTTATAAGAGATAGGGGCCGAACGCTGGGTTCGTAATACCAAAATTCAGTATTGTCCGTGCCAATATGTCGAAACAGGCCGTAGCATATAATATCGTAACAGACGGTCATATTTCTTATTCTATCAGCCTCTCCATTCTCATTACAATGCAGAGCGCCTCTCCGCCACTCCGGGTGTATCGAGTTATTCACACTCGTTTATTTTGCGTCGATTTCATCCTGTATTGATGATACAATAAACTTCGATAAGGGCCATAGAGCTTAAAGTGCTTTTGACAAATGTATTGTAATTTTATAGTTTTATATTAAAACATTTCAATTTAACATAAATTTTAAAATGTTATCCAGGATGCACTCTTTTACAGTTATGTCATCCATCTCTAATTGGACCCCAAATTCTTATGCTTTTGTCAGATGAGGCGAGCACATCTGCGTTCTTTATATTTGTGTTATGCGTATCGCTATCCCACATATTTTGCCTATGCAAATATGGCACGTGTGTGTGCCTATGCACTCACACGCTCCATTCTTAAGCGTTGTTTGGAGAATCCGCTATTTAGTGATAAGACCGCGTCTTTGTTGTTACCTTCATTCCATATTTTTTGTATGTCCGTCCTTTTCTTATCATTTTATGTTTTTATTTTTTTTCTGTGATTAACAACAAAGTATATTTATTCTATTTATCTGACTATTTATAAAATATTCATAATAAAATTTAAAAAATAACTTGAAATTGAGCCTGATTGTGAGTACATGATTTGTTAAAATTTATATCGTGTGTATTCTCTAGGCCTCAGTCAGAAAATAGCTGCAGAAGCCCAGTTCTGGCCTAGTTCCGGCCGACCAATCTGACCAATCAGCTCGTCCTCGTGCCGTAATGAGTTTTCTTATGAGTTCGTAATTACTTGTCACGTCTTTTTCTGCTGCCTCAGTCTGCAGCCTAATAAATGTTACAAAACATCTCGGAGGTGGCAGCTTTAATTGAGCCAAGGGATCAGTCTTCGCCTTTGCAGCGCGATCATTTTTAGATTTTTCGTTTTGATCTTTACAAAACTTTTTTTTTCTTTTCATAAGCACTTGAGCCATAAGCAATGGAGAAGGAGCGAGAATCTTCGATT
This sequence comes from Melinaea menophilus ssp. n. AW-2005, assembly GCA_918358695.1. Taxonomy (NCBI): domain Eukaryota; kingdom Metazoa; phylum Arthropoda; class Insecta; order Lepidoptera; family Nymphalidae; genus Melinaea; species Melinaea menophilus. The sequence goes on along the minus strand of OU911039.1, from coordinate 32,896,436 downwards.
GGAGAACATTTCTCTCTCGCCTCATTACGGTCGACCAAGTTGTCGATTTCGTCCCAATACCGCTACTGGGAAACACAACGGCAATAAGTGCCGGGGTCGACCTGTCTTTGTTATGCATTTTTCATGAATATAGGTTATTAACCAGAAATTTTGTATTAAGAAAAAACAAAAATGACTGAAAGTGTTCCTAAATAATATATTTTTTGTAAGAATTTACTACTTTTATACACAGAACAAAAATTAATATTTTGTGTAAAAATATTTGAGCAATAAGCAGAGAAATAAACACGAATACTCTTGTATTTGAACTTTGATTTATGTTGATACTTGAGAAGCGCTTTGAATAACAAGATAAAGCTTGTCATTTTTATAAAAGCGTCACCAAAATTTTAAATTTAATGTAAATCTATTAACATTGCAAAGTATGTAGAATAATTACAATTGTTGTACAACCGGCGTTACTTAAATTATAAAATCCATTGTTGTCGCTAATATTGTAAGGTAATTGTGCAATAATAGTGGTAACTAGGGTCAAAAAGCCAGGTAATACAGGAGCAGAATTATCGGGTTCATATGCGTTAATTTAGTTAATATAAGTTACATCAGTGCTTAACGCTTGTATATATTTCGTAATATCATAGAGATCGTCTGAATATTGATCATATTCACAATAATATTATAGTTTCACCAGTATCAGCTCAGTACCAGTATCAGTTTATTGTTACTCGTAGTATACGTACAAATATATCACTATTGTAAGATATAAATAGGAAAAATCCTTTATTTTAAGAGTGTTTGTTCTCCTTGGTCTATTTTAAATTTTAATAAAAAACACCAGCGTAAGAATTAATTATACTTCTATTCTGCAATTATTATATAGTTTGAAAGGATGCCAACATTTTCCTTCCAAAACTAATGAACTCACATTTCAGTGACCCAGTTTCAAAAAAAATTTAAACTGCAAATTACATACATATATTTAGGATCACAATGAAATTATACTCAATTGAAAATTTAACTATCTAAAGTATGAAAGATATCATTTTATTTTGTAATTTAAAGTTAAAAACAAAACAAATAGTAAAGACAATAAACTTATATAGATTTTAATAGTGAAGAATACTTAACCAAAAAATGTAAAATCATCGATTTAATATATATGTATTAGTAGAAATAGATTGGTTGTTTATAGCTCTTTGTGTGTTAATATGATGTAAACACAATATCAATAAAAAATGGCATAGAAGAGGCTACTCCTTATGTTCCCACCGTAAGAACCAACGGAGGAACAAGATACAATCCCATAATTCCTTTTCAGAAAGTAGTGAACCTGCCTTCAGCTATTTATTAGATGCATGGGGTGCCCACCTTGTAGTGTTTTCTTTTCCACTCCTCTTGTACGTTCTGAAATTTTCTTTGTTGTTAAGATTCGGTGTGTCTGTCGGATGTTTTAAGTTTGAAGGTGTAAAGTTGGTGTAATTGTGACTTATGTATGTAAGTTACTAATTGCCACTTTTTTATTGATTTCTTTTTTGGAAATTATTAGTCTGTTTTTTATATTTCAGAATTAAACAAAATTCATATAAGTTGTATATAACGTCATAGCTTTGGTATCAATAAAGGATAAAATTTTAGTTTTATACAAAATTAAACTGATGAATTAGTCTACGGATAGGTTGAATAGTTTCTTTTTAAAGGAAATTGGGTATGAATTCTTCTCTAGAACAATTTAAATTATTAGACCTATTATTTCATTTACGAGTACATTTCAGTTCACACAGATAAAAATTTCAGATCTATAAAAATCATCGTTCAAATCTTCATATATGATGAATTATATATTAAATTTATAACCATATTGATGAACTCAGCAAACTTGAATCATTCTGGAATAAATAATCTATTCCAGTTATCTCATAGGATTAGTGGGATATAGCAGTGCCAGTTGTACGGGATAACTGGCACTGTTTGTCACATGGAATACTATTATGGTACTAGTTTAAAATGTTAAGTACATACTGTACTGTAGATATTACCTATACCTATTTAAACATGTATTTTCTATATCTTTGAATATTAGATAATCTAAAATATTGGGAATATTGTTTTTTTATATATGCAAATAAAACTTTCGTAAACAACCATTTATTGCACTTTAATTATTTAGTTTTGGATTACTATTTAAGTTTATTGTCAGTTATTAGTTATTAATATAAATATAAAAATATAGTCTATAAGGTGATTGACAATGTGTCGACTCGGGTTACGTAAGCGTAGCCGATTTTATTCAAATCAGTAATTTTAATTTATCTATGGTATCTTAAGTAGATTTTATTGTCAATTTTTATGTAAATGTTATTTATTATACGTGGGTTAAATACTTTTAATTAAATTTAAATACTACTCGTGAAAATAAAAAAAAACTATTAAATTATTATTTTTGTAACTCTGGCGTTTATTTGCTTTTTCTTGTCTGATTTCGATGTCGATTTTATTCCATTATTCAAAGTTACTACGCACGTTTCTAGTTCGCAGCTACTGAAAAGAGCTAGTTACATTTATATAGTGTTCTATTAGTTTGTATTGTATCTCAAGATTAACCAACCCTGTGTCATATTTTTCTGAATAATTTTTCCATTTGGATGTAAGAGAACTATAAACTATTTTATTGTTATTTTAAATATTCGGCATATGTCACAATAATGGGTCATTTTGTACAATATGAATATAAAAGTACACTCACTGACTCATTCCTGAATTTAAATTTATTATATTATTTACTTATAAATTTATAAATTTATTTGAGATTAGAAATATTGAATTCCTTAAAAGAGATATAAAGAATTTTATTTTATATGTTATCTCGTATTCTTAGAGTTAATCACTTCATCATCTTCCTGCCCTTATCCCATTTTGGGGTCGGCACTGTATGTTTTTTCCTTCCATATTCTCCTGTTATTCGTCATCTCTGTACACACTCCCTTCTTCGCCATATCGTGTTTCACGCAAATCATCCATCTTTTCGGCCGTCCTCTACCTGTCCATCCCTCCACTAATCACTAATCACATTTCATACAAATTAATAATAATAATACCTTTAGAACAAAAAAACCCGGAACATTTATAAGATTACTTCGTTATACGTCTGCTTCTCCGTCCGTCAATCCATCCCTGACACTCTCCCAAAACTCCTCGAGCTCGATCATTTGAGCTGAGAATACTGGCGCATACACGGCTAACAAGAATACTCTTGTTATCCCCGGCTTAAAGCGAACCCAAAGAAGCCTCGGGTTGATCGCCTTGTATTCTACCATTGCATTAACCATTCGAGAGGACAATAATACGCCTACACCTTGGCAACCTCGCTCACCCTCTAGAACCTCAGCCCAGAAAGCGACCCGGTTGCCAGGCAAATCGGTCGCATCATTGTCTTTTCGCTTGATCTCAGACACACAAATAACATCCTGATGTTTGTCATCCATCACATCTAATAATTCATTCATCTTCTGTTCCAATCCTCCTCTTACATTCCACGTTGCTATTTGTAGCTCCGTCCTCCACCTTCCTATTATTTTCTTCACAAGTGGTTTCCGAATTTTTGGTGGTAGGCTCAAAATATTAAATATTACCAATTTAAACATTATACAGGGCAAGCTTAATATAACGAACCTAAGTATAAAGATTTCATCGATTTAAACAATTTTTCAAAATCCCCATGAAGTCATTAGGAGTTAATAAATAAAATATGCCGTTACATTGTGCATACTTCTTCTTCTTCTTGTCAGTTTATAGACATCCACTGCAAGTCATAGGCTTTCCCAAAAGATCACCAGGATAGCCGGTCTTGCGATGCCTGCATCCACCGACTTCCCAAGACCTTGGATATGTCGTCGGTCCATTTAGTGGGGGACCTACAAACGCTGCGTCGGTCGCTATGTTGGTGATCTTGGTTCTTCTGTAGATCTCCTCGTTTCTTATTCGATCTCGCAACGAAACTCCACACATAGCCATTTCCATTTATTTATTTTTTTAGTTTAATCTTTACTGAAAATTATCAAAACCCATAATCTTTAGATATTAGTTTTCCATCTGATCTCTTTCAAATATCGATTAATCGGTTTCAATAATATTACTTCAATAAACTTTGTTGATAATTCTTTATTTTATGGAAAACCGCTCGTGCTAATTTTTGTTAATTTAAAATTTTAGTTAATAATTTATTATTTTTAATCATTATCTTATTGATAATAATCCTATTTACAGTTTTATTAATTACATCATTTAGTATATTTGCTGACATTCTTGTAAAATAGTAATGTATAGCAATAATGTATAAAAAATAAAATCTTGTAAAGTAATGTTTATCTCATTATTAGTAGTTATTAATATATTTCTTAATTTTATAATACTATACAAGTAAGGCCGTATTTATTTTATTATATTTTATTACTGGAGTTGGTTTGAACGATTAAATTTATTGTATGTTTTATCGCGGTCAAAAAATATCTTTTTTCAAGTGACTATAGAATAAATGTTCAAAGGCCTGGTAAAAAACCCTTAGATAAAATAGCTCCTTACAAACTTTTCTCGAACAGCATTTCCACAGCTTTACCTCATTAGGCAGCTCAAGCCTAGCTTTATTTTGTGGCTATTTCCCTCATTGTCAAATGCAACCCGATTTAAAAAGGCTGTTGTTTACAAAACATATACGTGTTGCAACCCGAATGCCTTAATGACTTGATTGAAATTGTTTCTGATTTTAACAATTAATTTGAAAAAAAAATACTAATGGTATGTTTTTTACGTTAATCCGTGACTTTCATAATTGTACATTTTGTGTTAACGCTGGAATTGATAGTTGTAGAATTGATACTCAAAGTTGAGCCATCCGCCTCGTCGGGCTTTTGTTTTTTATACCTCTATTTATGCTAGTATTGTTGATAAATTTTATTGTCAGAGCTTTGATATTGTAATGCTATTAATTAGGCACTAAGTGAATTTTTATATGGTGTTATCATGTTATCATATAAAATTATGATAATTGACGGCCGAATTCACGCTGTCAGTACTGATTTCTCAAAAGCACTGGATAAACTTTTACACAATCTATTATTATGAAGTTAGCTAGCATTCAAGTTAATCTGTTTTTTTGTATTGAATCTTATTTTAGAGATCGATGTTTATGTTATAAACATTCAATTTGGTACTGCAATCACTAATATTGATTTATTATATATTATTCCTTCATTGAGTATTCGTAGGACCTTGAGGAATCCGTTATTAAATTAATAGTCGTAATTTTATAAATACACGTTTTCTTCTTGATAACATTTATTTTATATATTATGTATGTATTATTATGTATTTTTCAAATAATTCAATATTTAAATCCTTTTGTAAGTAGGATTTTGCAAGCTAAAAATAGGTGTTTATAAGATTAAATGAAGAATTTGTACAAGAGACGATTGTTATTTACCGACGACTGAGAAAGGGTAGCATAAAATATCAGTGTTGGGTTCCCAACCCAATTTATATCTGAATGATGTGCCTTTCTGGGACATAATAAATATTGATTGAAAAGTGCGTGTTAATGCTGAATTGAATAAACATATTTTGAATTTTATTTGGAAATTTGCTATCACTACAATAATCACCACATGATGCAAACATTTGAATACATACCGCTAGCGTGTGAAAATTTCATACATAGAGCTCAATAGTAGTAAGATTTATTGAATTGAAACCGATATACCGTTATATCGACAATGTTTGAATTCCTCAAACAGTCCCGCTGTGCCACATTCAATGGCTAGTGATTAATTCAACATTGACGAAGAGTAATGAAGAGTGATGCTGTTTAAATCACTATTTATCAACACTTTCGCACACTTTCACAACACTGAGATATAGGTTTATATAAAAGTTATTACAGTAAATATGACGACATGTTTCTTTAAATTAATTAATCAATCAATAAAATCGTAATAACTGAAGTAGCACGAAGTCATTTGTATATGTAATATGTATTTTTATCTTACAGGCAATATTTTTTCTGAAATTTTCTTTTAAATAAAAGCCTATTCTCAACATATATTTTCTTAAATAATAATAATAATAATGATAATAATAACCCACGAGGGAATTACTTTTTGATGGCAGCAAAGGTTGCAATTAAAAACAAATTATTTATGAAATTTTATTACTTAGTTACAAATAAAACTTATAATTAATAAGTACTAAATAAAGGTGATTCCAGGTCAGCGACTGCCCCGAGAATGCACGTGGTGCCAGTAGCCCTTGTATGTATGTATAGCACAGTACTCACCGCGGCACTGCGTTAGTATTTATTATTCTTCACCTTTGTCATGAGAATTGACGTGGTTTTTATTACATGGATTTGCCCTGGATATGCATGCGTAATAATGGTATTAAGAAAATTTTATAAAAAAAACAATAGCTAAGGTCGCTGGCGACAGCTAATTAATAATAAAGACTAAAAAATCAATCAACGCGATTCGACTCTTATTTGCGACCTCTGAAATAAGCTCATTGTCATACTGCTCGCCGTTCTACAGGGTTAGTCTTGATCTTGCCAGTACTCGTCTTGCTGGATTTAGTATTCTATTATTTTACAAGAAATTAGTTATTGTTCTTATATGATCAGACTAGTTAACATTTCAATTCAATCTATAACATGTTACTTAATAAGCATTCATTAGGGTTTAGATAGGAATGTTTTAAATGCCGTTCTTTATCTGTAATCCAACCAGTGTTGATGATAATTTCATATTATGTAACATATAAAATAGTTAGATGGTAATTTAAATATAATATTTATTATTAAAAGTTAGATATACGATAAATAATATCCGTATACATTAGTATTTAAGGAATTCTTACAGTTTGAAATTAAACTAAACCCTCCACTATTTAAAAAAAAAGAAAATATTATTTAATAATAACTCACATTTTTGCTATGATTAAGAAAATATATGAAATAAACTTTATTTACTCTCATTCCAACTCATCTCCAAACCCTACGATCTACTACTAGTAACTTACATAATGTAAATTAACTCCGACAATACTCGTATGTTAGCATTAGAGAGGACTGTCTGATTACCTTGGAGGGTCTTGATTAAAAAGCCTAAAAGAAAATTATCATTCAACTTACAATTAACATTTTGATTTTACATGTTTTAAAACGAAAACACAATTACAATTTCAATCAAAGCTATAAAACGTATAATCTTGTTGAAGTAAAAGTGAGTTTATTCTGAATGAATTGCTTTAAATTGGACTCCACTCGAATGTGAAAAAGCCGATGGCAGGAAGCAATGGCAGATTCAGTTATTGGTTTTCTTTATTCCATTTTTGTTTGAGGATCTTTTGATCTCTTTGAAACCATCTCAGATCCATATTAACCAAATAACAATATGTGTATTATACAAATAGTAACGAGATATTCCTAAGAAACTTATACAACTTTACATGTATCGGATTGAAATATTACAATTTGTTAACATTTTGCTTTAATTAAAAGTGTGCTCGCTCGTGAACTATAGCTAAATAAGAAAATTCCTTTGCAGTTTCATTTTCCGATCATAAGACTTTATTTAACCTTAATAGTGACTATAATTTACATTTCAAAATAAGAATTCAGAATTGAAGATATACTCAATGTATATACAGCTGTAAAATATTAGAACGACATTTCAAACATACCATGAGATAAAAATTACACCATGAGATAATAAAATAGTAAAAAAATCCGTGCCCGCAGGGGGACACGCGTGGGTAGACCTCGTGTGTAACTCATTTAAAATATAACTCACTACCTAAGAATAATAAATACATGATGCCGTTGTTTACATCAAAAATTTTTAAGCAAAAAGCGGTTTTAATTTTTTTTCTCGGAAAAGGTATCTTTTTTGGAAATACTTTTGGTACTTAAATTTAGAGTAAAAAATAACCTTTCTATTAAAAATATTTGCGAGGAGGGAATGTTTACTAGAAAAAAGTTGCCGTGGTTTTACCTACCTAAAATTTACAAGCTAAAAGTGGTTTTTATTTTTTTTCTTGGAAACGGTACCTTTTACGGAAAAACTTTTGATACTTTAATTTAGAGTAAAAAATAACCTTTCTATTAAAAATACCTGTGATGCAAGAATGTTTACCAGAAAAAAGTTATGATTTTTTTTCCAAAAATTTTCGGTTTTTTTACCCCCACCCCTAAGTTATTGAAGTTAGGTTTTCGGTTTATCTACATTAGTTATAGGTATTTATCAAAGACATCATATAATATGAACGCGATTGATCTCCTTTGTATAGGGACAAAGTTATGGTCGAAAAACTGAAATCAGAAAAAGTGAGGCCCTAGCGCCCCCTGTGACCGGATTTCTCTAGTTAACGAACTTGACCTTCATTTTTGGATGGATGATTTTTGTGCAAAGTTTGAAAGCGATCCGAGTGAAACTGCGGCCGCTATCGTGCTGACAAAAGTCGAATCTGGACGCACGCACGCATATATATATATATATATATATATATAAACTTTTTGACCAATGATCATTTCGGACTCAGGCGGTCTAAAGAAGACCTCCTATGAAGAAATTTTTCCAAAATTCGAAAGTAGGGGACAAATGAATGGGCAGACCGAATTCTTCGAGGTCTACCCAAAATAACTTGTATGTTGGTTTAGTCAGTAAGCTTTCATCATCTTTCGTCATATCCGTACATATGACAAGCAAACAGATAAAAAAATAAAATGCAAGAATTTTAGTTCAAATATCTGTAATTTTGAAAGTTGTTTCTCGTAATATAGATTTAGATATAATAACTGAGGGAAAAGCAAGGGATATCTGTGACTGTATGTTCTGCATATTTTTGTTCCTATACATTTTTATGTTTGGTTCATGCTATGTGTTATAAAAATAATCTCATAAATCTTTACATACTAAAATATCATTTACGTTCAGTAAGACAAAAATTATCTCTACTTTAGAAGTGGAAATAGTGATAAAAAGAGGAAATTAGTCTTACTCGCTAAATGAAGTTACCTTGCGGAGTTTATAGTTAAGAATGTTATCGGTACTGTGACTTCTTTTGTAAAAACAGTAAAATTTGCTACATTTCATTCGTGGTTATTAAATTATATTATATTTTCTATTAAATTAACTCTAAAAAAATACTTTCTTAATCAGGTTATTATATATCAAGCTTAATGATTTCACAATACTGTGAAGAACATTCGTATATTGCGATTATTCAATTTTATTCATCATTATTTCAAATTTAAAATATAGAAAGCGATAACACATGATTGGACAAATCATTTTAAAGGTTTATGTACCGACCTGCATCAACTATATATTGAGCCCTCTCTCGGGAGGAAAACACAGCAGCAAGTTAATTATACGGTCAAATTACATCGCGCCAGTATTTATTGATGTGTTCTAAATTGCCAACCTTTATCAAATTCAAAAATAAATGTCAATGTTATTTCCCAATAGTAAATAATTTGGAATGAAGCTATGTAGCATTTAGTTAACAATTGTCTCTAAAGTTTCTAATTCAATATATATATATTATTAATAATTCATATATTTATAAATACCCACTTTTTAAATACACTTATAGAAGGCGAGTAATATATATTTTTTAAGTATCATGTTATTCAATAATTACTTCAAAATTTCTGCATCCGCTTTGTATACGGACTGCGTAAGTTTAACCATATATCTCAATTTCGAACTCAATTACAGTGGCTCAGTATCCGCCTTCGCCAGAATGTACATATTCTCTCTCTTCTTTATAATATCTTACATAACTCCTCTATCTCTTATTTACGTGAACGTTTTCAACTAACCCCACACAGAACAAGACCACATCGCTCGTGTGTCTCTTTAAAATCTCTGGAAGTGCCTCACTTTAATACTTCTTTTTATTCAAATTCTTTTACTGTCGTTGCGGCTCGTCTTTGGAATTCTCTACCGGATAATATCTTTTATGGAAATCCAACCCTTAGCTCATTCAAGATAAGACTGAAACAACACTACCTCTCCTCTTCATCATAATTAATATATGTAAATTAGTATGTAATTTTTGTATGCCAATATTTATATATGTATAATAGTGTATATATAGTACGTATATATAGTGTGTAAAAATATATAATTCATGGTATGTATTAATATTTATGTATCATCATTCATCTTTACGAATATAATACACTCTAATATTTTAAGTGTACTTTAGTACGCAAGTACAGAACTGTTAGATTTTACAGAACCCTGCCCTTTTTATATATTAGAACACAAGGAATTTACGAAACAATCAACACAGTGTCTGTCATTAAATATGTGCTGCAGCGTTGTGATTACAAATAACTATTTCAATGTCAATCATAACTATTCTTAATATATTTATAGACAATATAGTCATAAGATATTGATCTGCGTCTATATTCACTTTCACCGGTGAATCATACTTAAAATTAAATAATATTTGGATACGGTATGTGATATTTTTCTAAGATTCACTTGCAGCAGCATAGGAAAAAATGTCCCGAACATGTACCGTAGCATCACATTACAAGGATTTCAAGGAGTGGCCTTACAGTAAAAGTGCTGAGGAGAACACAGGACAGGGGTTAAAATAATAATATTAGAGATTCCGAATTATTATATTAAATAATATCATAATATAATGTAGGCTTCCAAGACAGTAGATAAATAATACTACATATGATATGACATATCTGAATATTCTAGTTGTCTCTAAATAAGCCTGAATTGAATTCTTGACGACAGTGTAAGTGAGACTATTAATGAATGTATATTTTAGTATAGCCTTGGATTCAAATTCAGAGGAGAGCTAAAACCAATGCCCGCGCTACATTTTTAGTTCAGACGAATATGTGGTTAGGAAATATTATTTCATAGTACTTTGAATTTTCTTTCACATTTATAAACACTGTTTGAACATTACATGAAAATTGTCTTAAATATGCATCTTCACTACTTTGTCTCTGTCCAGTTTATTTTAAGCAAAACTGTCCAAAAATTAACGACGCTCGTAAATAATAATTTAAATCAATAGATCCGCAATAGCAATTATTTTTTAAATATTATGTATTAATTTCTAAGTAGTTTAATGACAATGGAACTTGTGTATTGAGTTTTAACATAATAATAGTAATAGTCCTTTATTAACCAAATTTACTATCCGCATTTACCATAATAAGCACATTAACGTCATATTCATGAAAACAGGCATTTAATTTATACGTTTATAATGGAACCAGTCCACAGTGTTATTGCAGGATAAAAAAGATAAATATGCTTATTTTTCTGCAAATGTTTATTTTGTAATCACGTAGCAACGTGCATTTTCAGCGAACAGATCACAGACGAATTTATTACGTTCAGTAAAAGATTATAAGTGAAGATTGCGTAATTAAGCGTAGTGTATAGTTGAATATGGGGACAGGAATGGGAATTTTATTAAAATAAAGGTTTTTAACATATTACTTTTCGAAAATTCTTTTAGACTGTACATACTGAGAAGAAAATATGAAAGAAATAATAAACAAATTTTTTTTTTCGTAAAACATTCCTAATTGTTTATAAAATATGTAGCTAAAAGTAATGTATTTTATAAATATAAAAATATATATTTTTTTAAATCCAGCTGTTGTGAAACATAAAATAATATTTTTTTATTTTATAGTGTAACTTCACAAATCAAACGACATCTTGATACTTTTTATGCATTGTTTAAATTGTTTATTTTAATTGGACAAGGAATAGCTTTCAAACTGAAGTTTCATGATCCATAATGATAATATTTTGAACTATCAGATTATTGTCTGTAGCTGAGTAGCTTTTATACTGAACGGCATCATTTTGTTTGTACAGGGTTTGGAGAGTTTTAAATTTTATCTTAAAATAGTGCTAAAAACTATTAATTATAAAAAAGACAACTTAAAATATTATAAAAACAGATCAAACTCAGTATCTAATTCACTATAGTACGATACCCGCGCTAGAATGTGCTTGTATATTCAAAGACTTGCTGATGGAAAGTAGGTTAAAATGTTCATACTGAATAGTGGTATGCCAAAGTCTGTTGTTACTAATAAAATAAGAACTAGTATCAATAATATAAGAGAGTTGCCATAATATTTGTATATTTCCCAAATTAGTTTGGCATTGTATGTAATAAATGAAATAAATTTTCCAATAAATAGAATAAATTTTCTTTCTTATATTCCTATGCGTTATTATCGCTAATTAGGCGATTATATATTCGCATGCATAGTAGAGTGACCGCTTCAATCTGTCTCATATTAATATTACAATCCAATACAACGTCGGAAGTTAATGAATAAGTTAAAATTGCCTTCAGGGTTTTGCACGTTTAAGATAAACATGTGCATGGACCTATGGAAAACAAAAATAGAACCTGTGCCATAAGTGCAATGTCTGCCTATTTGAAATAAAAAAAAATACTATGGTTTCAAGTGAATATACGAATATCAAATCAAAACATTTTCCCCAAATCCATATCTGAACGTCATCATCGTCGTCGCTGAATTTCGCATGTGTGGATACGATTAATAAGTTTTAGTGAAGTTAGCGTTCCAGAGTATACGCAATACTAACACAGACCGTTTGTAACGGGAACGAGCAAGTTCAGTCAGCCCACGGTGTTTAGCTACTACTTTGTTTTACTTTTGTAACGTAAATGTTAAAACAATTTCTTCGATCGAGTAAAAGTCAGTAAGTAAAAAATTAACTAATGGTAAAAAAATATTGAAGTCCAGGCGCTTCATTTTCTTATTCTAGGTTAATGAAATACTGGATGTAATCTGGAAAACTCTCGAACTACAAAGAATGTAGAATTTAGACTTAAATGAGTTTTTTATATTCACATATTCAACTCACTTTATGCTCCATTTAACCTTGTGTTACGGAACTGGTCGACACAACAAGATATATTACAGCTACCGGTTGTTATCCCGACTAATGTTTTGAAAATGATCATTATTTCCAAAATATTTTTTAGAAGATTATCTAATGTTTTAAGTGTGGTAACCATTTTCTTATTATCTTTAACCTCTTAAATGCACATAATTTGACAATATCTTAATATCCACGTTAGCGTCCGATACCGATGCTTTTATAATTAAACAATCCTTGATTTTTATTATAATATGAAACATTTGATTTTGTTTATCTATATGACACTATAGTAAAGATAGTAAGACTCCAAGATTTTATAGTTACGAATTACAAAGTTTGAATGGTTGTCGTATCTTTCTTCTTATATTGTCACGGTCATTAAAAACATATTTTTTTGCAATTATTTTTGCATTATTAGGCTTTTCCTCGTTCACCGTGGCTAACAGAAAAGAGGACAACCATAATAATATCAAAAACTAAATTTAGAAATTATATTTATAATGATCTTATATATTTTTTTAATTATATTTTTTTATTTGTAGATAGTAAATCCTAAGTGCAATTATTTGACTATAGTTTATGTACGGCAGCGGAGGGCGTTGAGAGGTTACGCATTGCAAGAGTGGCCAATGGGAATTTAGTAACATGGCGTCGTTCAGCGGTAGTCAACGTGCGTTTTATGTACGCGATTACTATCGAAACAACGATTCTGCGACCTTAGTTCAACGAAAGTTTTGCGATCATTACAAGATACAACACATCAATCAAGCTCCAACAGGTGTGTCTATTAAAAAATGGGTGCTCAAGTTTGAGAAGACGGGTTCAACAATAGATTTACCTCGATCTGGCCGACCTAGAATGTCGAGGGTCCTCGAAAACGTGGAGCGAGTAAAATCGTCTGTTCGTGACCAACCTGGACTTTTAACTCGAAAGCGGTCTGCTATCTTTAACGTCTTTGCTTATCAGCAAAGGCATTATTGGTCCATCCTTTTTTAAAGACTCAAGAGGACGTGCGGTTACGGTAAATTCCGAGTGGTATATCACTATGTTACAAAACTTTTTCGCTCCAACGCTGCAGGATTTTGCTAGTTTTAATCAACGCTCATAGTTTCAGGAAGATGGAACCACTTGTTATATATGAAATAACTCGTTAAGGACAGCTCGAGACATTTTTGTCCCAAAAGTTATATCGAAAAGAGAGGACGTATCTATCCCTAATGGATTTTTTCTTTGGTGATGTCTTAAGGCTAAGACACCAACCCAGTAACTCTTGATGAATTAAAGGATCATATTTGCACAGAAATCCAAAACATCTCAACAGAAACATGTAAAGCTGTTTTCGAAAATTTCCGCTCTTGATTGCAGATTACAATGCCAGAATAATGAAGAATTGCATATGGATGATATAATTTTTAAGAAATAAATTTATTTACTACTACTACTACTACTTATACTTACTTACTACTATAAGCAATTTTAATATACTGTAATTAGTTTTTTTTAATCATCATTTCAATATAAACGGTCTTTTGGTCCGCTTTGTAGTTATCTAAACCCCTATATCATGTTCCAAACTTCCTTTAACCTAACCTTTTTATTTATTATAGGTAAGTTTATTATTAATTCTGTATTTTAAAATAAATTTATTTCGAGAGAGTATTTTCTGATTTTTTTTCCTATAAAAGTACAGAGCTATATGGTTTCATCTACCTTTACATATGGGGGCTAAAAATACTTGTTCGAAATACTCTGAACAATTCGCAAAATTGAATGGAATAATATTAATAATATTAATATTACCTAAGAAAATTCATATAATTTCATCGTAATAACAAGAGTAAATAGAAATCTTCAGAATTTATTGGTGAGTAAATATTTAGTAAAAATGTTGCTTCAAAGTATTTCAAAGTATTTGAGTCTTGTTTGTGTTCTTTATTTTTACAGCGCTCAGCTGCAGCATGCTTTAGACAAACATTTGTACAATCCTACAGTGCCTTTATAGTTACCTATATATTAAATTAGCTGTCTGACTGCAGCTCTACCCAATATTAAAACATTTTTTTAGGATACTCACAATTTCACTGATTTATTAATAATAAATTATTTACCAGCAGGTCTACCATCAATTTATAAATAATCATTGTTACAGAAAGTTTGCATTTAGTAATACAAGAATCACTTATAGTTTATATAGAACTTTAACACGCATTTAATAAAATAAATTTCAATATTGTTCTCAACGAATTAATTTTTTCTTATTCTATATACGAGTATATGCAACTCATTGTGCTAAATAAGTACGAGTGTTAATTATTTAGTTTTTAAGTTAATACTACATTTTTATGTATAGATTAATTGTAAAAAATACACGCTATTATTTTTTTTACAAAAATCACTTAGATAATTATCATCATCACCTAGATTATTCTTAAATACAATTTTGGAAAGAAATTGTAAAAAAAAGAAAGTAAAAGTAGCCTTACACTTTATTCAATTGGTTATGTTGCGACAGTGAGTGAGAGGATCCGGAAGCCAGATCCCTCTCCACCACCAAATATAAGAGTAAGGCCTCTAAAAAATATTCACCAGAAGGGTACCAGTTTTAATGAAACACGGAGCAAGGTATCGCGTTTTGTGTTTACTGAGGGCAAACGACGAGTCAACCCGGTTGCACTCTAAATGTGGACTTTTTGCAACATCCGGGGACTTCATTTCAACTTAAACACCGTCCACTATCATCTAAAGACAGCACAGCTGGCCTTGTTGTTTTTGAAGGAGACGCAGATATCTCAACCTAGCGACATAGCGTACCTATCACACTCCGGCTAAAAACTCGAACATCATTTTATACCACACTCTGGGCTATCTGTGTTCGTAAGGGAGGATATCTGCAACCGTCGCTTTCATATTTTTGAAGATCGGGACCTGTCTGTACTCTGTGTGTAAGTGGACTTGGACGACCACGTTAGAGTCTACGCGAGCCTTTACAGGTCACATAGTGGTAATACAGAAACGAATCAACTTCTGAGCCATATCCAGAGGAAGATGTGTATTGTGGATGGTGTGACGATATGCTTTCACAGATACCCTCCGCCGATGTCGTAGTCCTCGGGGACTTCAACGTGCACAATATCGATAGCCTAGGATCACGTGCCACCGACTACGCGCGGACATCTCTGTTTAATTTTGTTCTGTCAAAAGTCTTTTCCAGTTTTTCAAGACACATACTCTTCTACTGGAATCGGACAGCCATATGTCCTCTTTGTTAGATCTTATGCTCACTACACATACCGGAACCAAGTCACTGTCGAGGCTCCTCTAGGGTCCTTTGATCATTGCATTGGTACGAAGTGTAAGGCGTATTCAACGTTCGGCTCGCACAAGACCTGCGATTCTATGCGTTTGGCACTACAAGTCAGAGAGAGTTGTTGCGTCCTACCCATAGAGACTGGTTTCCCTAGTAATGATACCAGTAACTGCGCTGCGGCTGTAGCGGATATGATAGTGGGGATGAAATTATTTGTACCAAACTCTGTAGTACCACTTACTGCCAGTTCACGGCCTTAGTTTGATGCATTGGTCAGGGCTGCAGCAACTGGCAAATGAAAAGCGTATCAAAATTGTGATCAAGGTTCCGAACTCTAGAGTTCTGAGGAGGAAATATAATCGCGATGCCAGATTCTTTTAACGGCAAATTGCTAGTACAAAGTTCAAACTTGTCGTCAAAATTAAGGATCAGCTGGCAAGCTGAGTAACTTTTGCCAGCCATCCCTACCGTCATTGCACACTGAGAACAACTCTCTGACCCACACGGGAAAAGAGAAAGCTGATCTCTTGGGCACTCTTTTCGCCTCAAACTCGACTTTGGACGGCCAGGGGAAGACACCGCCTATCATCTCGCGGTGTCAGAGCTTAATGCCGGAAATACTTTTTCGTCAAAAAGTCTTTCTCTTTTTGGACTTTCATAAATCGAGTGGGCCAGATAGTATTTTTCCAACTCTGCTACGAACATGTTCCCTTTAGTTGACACTAGTGCTAACACGTCTATTTTGATACTCCTATTTAAAGGCATTGTCCATCTGATTCCTAAAAAAGCGATAGCTCGGACCCAGCTCACTACATACCTATCACCATTAGCTCTTTTCTCTCCAAAGTAATGAAGAGCATCGTCAATCAACAGTTCCTAACGTACTTCGATAAACACCATTTGGTAAATGACCGGTAATATGGCTTTCGCCATGGTTGATCGCCTGGTGATCTTCTGTCATATATCTTATATATATCGTATGGACGAAAGAAACTTGTACCCTCTATAGAGACCTCCCTGGGGATGATTTTAGAATGGGGGAACTGGACCTCGTTTTGTTAAATCCTTTCTCCAGATACAACTAAAATGTGGAATAAACATCCTTCGGCGGTATTTCCAGATCGATACGATATGGGTGCCTTCAAGAAAGACGTTTTCTCCCACCTCCAAGGCCGGCAACGCTATTGCAATTCCCCGGATGTTGCAAGAGGTTATGGGCGGCGGTGAACACTTAACATTGGTGACCCGCATGCTCGTTTGCCCTCCTCTGACATAAAAAAAATCTCATATTCCTCCATTTGCGCCATGTAATTAAAAAACAATACAGAGTTTTTAATTTCAATAGCATTATAAAGTCTTAGAGCTCCAAAATGGTAAAGTCCTACATATGTGGTAATATTAAAACTACGTTTCGATTCAAAAACATATATTATAGTTAATAAGCATTCATAGTTCACAAATTTTGTATATTGTCATGTCAATTGGAAATAAAAATATTTTTTATGGACGCAGAATATTAAAGGTAATTGACACTATGAAACAAGACAATTTTACGCACGCGGCTTCTGAAGTTTACGTGAACTGAGTCGCGGTGACTCGTAGCGAATATAAATATTATTATGTACCTTCTAAAGATTTTAGCCTTGAATATAAGTAATATAAATGAATTGTTAAATATCTTATCTTAATAACAGAAAAAAATAAATATTCTATTTTAGAAAACATTACCATTTACTTATATAAACTTGACCATATAAAAAGTAAATAGATATATAAAAATATGTAAATATGTCGACCTTCACTCCTCTGTGGTACAGTTCTGACATAACAAATTGAGTCATGGTAGAAAGACAACCGAGCTATGAGTATAATCTCTAATGTGATTATGTGTTATGACAGCGGCGCCAATTGGTGATTCTAATAAAAAAAAAATCCGTGCCCGCAGGGGGACACGCGTGGGTAGACCTCGTGTGTAACTCATTTAAAATATAACTCACTACCTAAGAATAATACATGATGCCGTTGTTTACATCAAAAATTTTCAAGCAAAAAGCGGTTTAAATTTTTTTTCTCGGAAAAAGTATCTTTTTTGGAAATACTTTTGGTACTTAAATTTAGAGTAAAAAATAACCTTTCTATTAAAAATATTTGCGAGGAGGGAATGTTTACCAGAAAAAAGTTGCCGTGGTTTTACCTACCTAAAATTTACAAGCTAAAAGTGGTTTTAATTTTTTTTCTCGGTAACGGTACCTTTTACGGAAAAACTTTTGATATTTAAATTTAGAGTAAAAAATAACCTTTCTATTAAAAATACTTGTGATCCAAGAATGTTTACCAGAAAAAAGTTATGATTTTTTTTCCAAAAATTTTCGGTTTTTTTACCCCCACCCCTAAGTTATTGAAGTTAGGTTTTCGGTTTATTTATATTAGTTATAGGTATTTATCAAAGACATCATATAATATGAACGCGATTGATCTCCTTTGTATAGGGACAGAATTATGGTTGAAAAACTGAAATCAGAAAAAGTGAGGCCCTAGCGCCCCCTGTGACAGGATTTCTCTGGTTAACGAACTTGACCTTCATTTTTGGATGGTTGATTTTTGTGCAAAGTTTGAAAGCGATCCGAGCGAAACTGCGGCCGCTATCGTGCTGACAAAAGTCGAATCTGGACGCACGCACGCATATATATATATATATATATATATATAAACTTTTTGACCAATGGTCATTTCGGACTCAGGCGGTCATAAGAAGACCTCCTGTGAAGAAATTTTTCCAAAATTCGAAAGTAGGGGACAAATGAATGGGCAGACCGAATTCTTCGAGGTCTACCCAAAATAACGCATATAGAAAAGACTTTGTTATTACAATTTATATAAATTGAATTCGCTAAAGTACATACTTAATATATTATTAATTAAAATATTTCCACTGAAAAACTTATTCACTATAAATGTATTATTAACGTTACAAGAATTAAAGTAATTAATTGTTCTACGCTCGAGAGCCCTAGATTTGTGGTTTATTGAGTAATGTATGTACGTAGTCGCATGTTGCCATCAGCACACGATGGACGAATTTATAAGTACAAAGTATATATATTTGTATTCCATTTATAATTTTATATTAATGTAATATTTGATGTTTAAAAATTAATATAAATGTAAGATTAAAGAAAAATATCAGTTAGGCCTTTTTTTATATAAAATTATTTCATAAAAAAAAATTAATAAAATATAATAAAAAACAAAATGAAAAAATACCAATCAATATTTTTAAAATCTCATATATTAACATAAGTTATCAAATGTTAATAAATACACATAGTGTTTTGTTTCTACATAAGGCCTGCATAATATCAAATACTTTTACTTCATATGTAATTTATATAATATGTAAGTTATAGGAAAAAAACATGACACTTATGAAATGTCAACGTTCCAAAGGGTACGTTCAACATGAAACAGGAAGAAACTCAAAAAGAAACGGGAAGAAATGGTTAATAACATCCACAATGCTGTAAATCATTTTAAAATTGTATAGAAAGTGTAGGAGATATACTTTGTGTTTAATTTTTATTATAATGTATACATTGTGAGTAAATTTCGCTGCATGTAACTTAATTACAACCAAGTTCATTAAGTATTGCGATGTTTTTATATAAAATCAAATTATATACCGCTATTTCAAAAACATAACTATTTTAAGTACAGAATTCTGTGCATGAAATTGAGAACCATAATAAAACGTGTTTCCATTTAAATGTTCATACGAGTGCGGGCGAGGCTGCTCTTGTTTTTGACCGAACAAGAAATTGAATTCCACCAAGTGCAGCCGCTGCGCTGTTTACTGCGAGGTTTTAATATTTCATTTCTGCTTCGCTTGCTCAATTTACACTTTGGCCCGTTTATAAGTGATATTAAATTTCAACAATACACGTACTCTTATATTACCTTTTAACACATAAAAATATAACAAATTAAAAGATAAGAAATATGAAATAATTAAGAAAATTTGGAAATTTATATTTATTATGAAAGTATATATACTTGACCCAAATTGTAACTAAATCTGCATTTTAAAACAACCGACTAACAATATATTAAATCATATAGCGACAAATTATATTAATGAATGTTTAATAAAAGTGTTATTAAATCATAGTTATAAATATTTCAATATATATATATCATTCCTTAAAATAATACTATTTGACATTACCTTCAAGGAGTTAGAAGAATGTACAGAAATAAATGAGGACCTTATTATGTTTGTTAATCAATTTGATGAAAAGGTCATAGGATGCGGCCGATTGCTTAGTTTTTTTTATAAGAGAGGAGGGCAAACAAGCGACCATGATCACTTATGGTCGGTGGGTCACCGAATACGAACTCTTGCAATATAGTAAGAGCGTTGCCGGCCTTGGAAGTGCGATTATACGCATTTTCGAACCTACCTATGTCATATCGATCTAGAGACACCGCCGAAGGAAGTTCTTTACATATCCTAGTGGTACCAGAAACAAAGTTCCTTGGAAACCGTACCACAAAACAATACCCCCAATTTCATCAGGGACAAAAAAGGTTGCAATGCATTCCGATACTTGACAAGGCGTCGAGGGGAGTATTTTCGAAGAGTGGCGACATAACAAATGTTGTTTTTAGTCATAAACCAGCAAATTTGTGTCTTTTAAACATTTTCCCGAGAAATCTCAGTACGGCCAGAATATACCGCATCCTCAGTGCTGTCATCAGCTTAACTCTCAGAAAGGTCATAGACAGGAAGCTTCGACAGAAGCCCCTTGTGCCACCGGATCGAAGGCTGTAACCATAACCAGACTAGCTATTAGACCCTCTCCCTTGCTTTAAACATTTTGTTGTATTTTTATTTTTTCCACTTTGATTCTATATTTGTGTACATGAAACGGGAGTGACAGGAGCCAGTAGATCTAATTAGTGTAACAAACAGCATCAGCAAAATTTGCATAGGTTACTAGTTAATCGCTGAAATACATTTATTTTATTCCCAGGCCATACACTAGAATAACTTTTTTTAAGCACATTTCTTCTCACGAATATTTAATTTTATTTAGTAAATTAAAATTCTCTCAATAAGATATGATCTAATAAAATCAAGGGTCTTATTTTTATCACCATAATGATATAATTTTCAATTACAGTTTCATATTGAACACAATCAAATGCCTTCAATAAATCACAAAAAATGCCAAGAGCGTCCTGTCATTCCTCCCAGGTTTCGAAAATATTCAGCAATAACTCAGTACCTGCTCTCGTTGAGCGACCAAGAGTAAAGCCAAATTATTTATAAGGAAAAATGTTATTTTTGTTAAAATTTGTAAATGAGTGATATTTTTTTTAAAAGATCTTACGAAATGTAGGTAATACTGAAATAGGTCTATAGTTATTTGGATTTAATGTACTGGCGCATTTAAATAATGGTGTTATTCTACTTTATTTCATTAGATCTGATACAGTTACAGTTAAGAACAGTGAGACTGATAAAACACTAATTATTAAAATATCAAAATACATAGTTAGTACTTTACCTATCAACTATCACTTTCTTCTTAGCTATTTTTAACTATTATAAATAACTTAAACACTTTACTTATTATGAACTCACTTATTACACACGTTAAACAAAAGATTTTATTGGAATTAGGTTCAAAATAGACAAAATTAATTAATTTTGTAAATCAATTTTCGGAGCAAATCAAATCATCAGCAACCTCAGTGATGCCGCAGACAAAAAAACACCTGATTCGTTCGTTCATTCCTTAAATAAAACAGTCTAACTACCAGCATCTTATTAAATATTGGTTAGTATAGATTTTTCCATCTAGGTCTTGTGCAGTCTTAGGCTGGGTTTAGTTTTTAGTGACCATTTCTTCTATAATTAATTTCTGTTATCATTAGTATCATGAATTACACACTTACGATATTGATAACCGATTTCCTCTTGAAATTAGATGCTTCTAGACCTTAGGGTTAGAAGGATATCTTTTTTATAACTGAGGAAATTCAATACCGAGCAATTAAATATTCCTAAACTATGTGTTAAATTCAAGCTACATTCAATGGATTGCAAATGAACCGGGATTAAACAATTGTAATATAGAAGATTGGAATTTTATGATTGAGCCAGTATTACAATTGCAACTTTAAGTTCAATGAAATAAACAAGTTGCAGCTCTGTATAGCTATTTTATTTATTCATTTCATTATACATTTTATAGTTTTTTTATAGTAGCGCTAATATTTTAACTGGAAACATATTTAGTATTGTAAATATTATTAAGAATCATTTTTGTTTTACACTCAGGATTAATAGTAATAGCCTGTATTCATCAAGCGCCATTGATTAAAAACTTTAAAAGGTGATAAGTATCGGTCTACAATTTATTTCATAACGGCTTTAGGTATGCACTTAGAAAATAAGTTTGCGATAATCATTAAAATAAAATCTCTTAGCACGTATTGAATACAATATCTAAGATACTTCCTATGCTATTATTGAATTCAGCGCAGTCAACATTATTATGTTTATTAATAAATAAATGAGGACCTTATTATGTTTGTTAATCAATTTGATGAAAAGGTCATAGGATGCGGCCGATTGCTTAGTTTTTTTTATAAGAGAGGAGGGCAAACAAGCGACCATGATCACTTATGGTCGGTGGGTCACCGAATACGAACTCTTGCAATATAGTAAGAGCGTTGCCGGCCTTGGAAGTGCGATTATACGCATTTTCGAACCTACCTATGTCATATCGATCTAGAGACACCGCCGAAGGAAGTTCTTTACATATCCTAGTGGTACCAGAAACAAAGTTCCTTGGAAACCGTACCACAAAACAATACCCCCAATTTCATCAGGGACAAAAAAGATTGCAATGCATTCCGATACTTGACAAGGCGTCGAGGGGAGTATTTTCGAAGAGTGGCGACATAACAAATGTTGTTTTTAGTCATAAACCAGCAAATTTGTGTCTTTTAAACATTTTCCCGAGAAATCTCAGTACGGCCAGAATATACCGCATCCTCAGTGCTGTCATCAGCTTAACTCTCAGAAAGGTCATAGACAGGAAGCTTCGACAGAAGCCCCTTGTGCCACCGGATCGAAGGCTGTAACCATAACCAGACTAGCTATTAGACCCTCTCCCTTGCTTTAAACATTTTGTTGTATTTTTATTTTTTCCACTTTGATTCTATATTTGTGTACATGAAACGGGAGTGACAGGAGCCAGTAGATCTAATTAGTGTAACAAACAGCATCAGCAAAATTTGCATAGGTTACTAGTTAATCGCTGAAATACATTTATTTTATTCCCAGGCCATACACTAGAATAACTTTTTTTAAGCACATTTCTTCTCACGAATATTTAATTTTATTTAGTAAATTAAAATTCTCTCAATAAGATATGATCTAATAAAATCAAGGGTCTTATTTTTATCACCATAATGATATAATTTTCAATTACAGTTTCATATTGAACACAATCAAATGCCTTCAATAAATCACAAAAAATGCCAAGAGCGTCCTGTCATTCCTCCCAGGTTTCGAAAATATTCAGCAATAACTCAGTACCTGCTCTCGTTGAGCGACCAAGAGTAAAGCCAAATTATTTATAAGGAAAAATGTTATTTTTGTTAAAATTTGTAAATGAGTGATATTTTTTTTAAAAGATCTTACGAAATGTAGGTAATACTGAAATAGGTCTATAGTTATTTGGATTTAATGTACTGGCGCATTTAAATAATGGTGTTATTCTACTTTATTTCATTAGATCTGATACAGTTACAGTTAAGAACAGTGAGACTGATAAAACACTAATTATTAAAATATCAAAATACATAGTTAGTACTTTACCTATCAACTATCACTTTCTTCTTAGCTATTTTTAACTATTATAAATAACTTAAACACTTTACTTATTATGAACTCACTTATTACACACGTTAAACAAAAGATTTTATTGGAATTAGGTTCAAAATAGACAAAATTAATTAATTTTGTAAATCAATTTTCGGAGCAAATCAAATCATCAGCAACCTCAGTGATGCCGCAGACAAAAAAACACCTGATTCGTTCGTTCATTCCTTAAATAAAACAGTCTAACTACCAGCATCTTATTAAATATTGGTTAGTATAGATTTTTCCATCTAGGTCTTGTGCAGTCTTAGGCTGGGTTTAGTTTTTAGTGACCATTTCTTCTATAATTAATTTCTGTTATCATTAGTATCATGAATTACACACTTACGATATTGATAACCGATTTCCTCTTGAAATTAGATGCTTCTAGACCTTAGGGTTAGAAGGATATCTTTTTTATAACTGAGGAAATTCAATACCGAGCAATTAAATATTCCTAAACTATGTGTTAAATTCAAGCTACATTCAATGGATTGCAAATGAACCGGGATTAAACAATTGTAATATAGAAGATTGGAATTTTATGATTGAGCCAGTATTACAATTGCAACTTTAAGTTCAATGAAATAAACAAGTTGCAGCTCTGTATAGCTATTTTATTTATTCATTTCATTATACATTTTATAGTTTTTTTATAGTAGCGCTAATATTTTAACTGGAAACATATTTAGTATTGTAAATATTATTAAGAATCATTTTTGTTTTACACTCAGGATTAATAGTAATAGCCTGTATTCATCAAGCGCCATTGATTAAAAACTTTAAAAGGTGATAAGTATCGGTCTACAATTTATTTCATAACGGCTTTAGGTATGCACTTAGAAAATAAGTTTGCGATAATCATTAAAATAAAATCTCTTAGCACGTATTGAATACAATATCTAAGATACTTCCTATGCTATTATTGAATTCAGCGCAGTCAACATTATTATGTTTATTCAATGAAATTAAAGAATTTAATCATCCTTTTCAACGATTTTTCAAAACTTGTACTAAAAGCTAAATGTAAATGAAACTGACAACCTCTTACAATCTCAGTTTCCAAAATATATATACACTCTTCACATGAATATAGATTTTTTATTTGTGTGTACACTTTTCTGTCTGATTCCTTTATTTCAGTCATTTGCAATTTTTTTTTATATTTTTATTTATTATGCATAATTTATAGGTCTTTATTTTTAAGTTGAATAGGTAATATTTTTAGGGAGTTAAATAAAAAGACTAACATCATAAGATTTCTTAGTCCTAGGTGAACGAGCAGTAGAATCCGTTAAATGTGAAATATGCGTTATCTCGAAATTTAGGGTCTCGACAGAAAGACAAGCGAAAGGGCGTAGGGACGAACGGACGGAAAGACAGACAACAAAATGGTCTTATAAGAATGTTGTTTTTTTAACATCCACGCAATTGTAACATAGATCATATAATGGACAACGATCAAATATTGGTATAAACATTCAAATAGAAGTGGATAAATTAATATAATTACAGTATAACAAAGAAATCACGAAAACGTTTTATGCTACGAAAAATAAACAAATACTAGGAATTTTTATTTTGCCTTGTTTCTTTTTTATTACATTTATCGTCATTAATATTTTACTAGGTACCAGTTAAATTTATTAAAAAAATAAAAGAATACATTAAAAGTAGTCCATTTTTTGTGCAAATATTTAATCCTTATTTATAGAATGAGCGAAGACAATATATAGCTCTGTAGTTCCCGTAACATGCTTCAGTTTGTAAAATAACCTTTAATGGAGCATAAAGTGAACTGAATACATGAATATAAAGTACTATTACTCCTTTGAGTATAACGTTTGACATTATTTAAAGCGGAGGACGGGGCCCGCAACTTAAAACTCAACAAGTCATATCGGTCATGCATTCTCTTCACTTTTTAATTTCTTGGCTTTAATTTCTAAGAATCCTTCCTTTGTACATCGTTATTTTTAGATATGTAAAGCTTTTTCTTTCTTTTAACTAATAAATGAATAAATATTTTACAGCATTGTTTTAATCTCGTATAAAAAAAATGGATAAAAAACTTTTGTGTAAACAAAGCTAATAGGAAGCGGATTATTTAGTTTAAAAATATTATGAATGTATTTATATGCCTATGGCTAGTTTTATTTTTCTTTTGAATTGTTCAGTAAAAAACGAGGATTATTTTTTTTACTATAACCTACTAACGAAGCATACTAAACACACACTAATAGTAAATGTTTTTATGTTCGTGTATACTCGTACGTGTATTTGATTATTTTATTAATTTTGATGGAACGTATATTTAAATTTGAAAACTTTTTAAAGGATATATTTTTTTATTATTTCTATAAATTGAATTAGAATAAATTTTACAAAATATTTTTGTAAGTCTTCAAAATTTGATAGAGTAGCGATGGTAGCTTTGGCAATAAATAACTGTTTTATATAAAACTATGTTCCAATTAAGACATATTTTTATTTTATTCTGAAATATTATGACTTTGTGAGGCTATACGCCTTAATGTATCGTTGTGAAAACTAAATTTTGATTTAAAAAAGTGAGACAATACCTGAGTACAATTGATCGAATATGAAAATATTTTATTGATTGTACAAAGATAATATTTAGCTATTTATGCTTATCAGAGATGAAAATATTTGTATTATACTATGTAATTTTTCTACATCCTGTGTAAAAAAATATGGTGGAGATTCAGAAAAATAAATAATCTAAGTTACTGGTAGGAACCAATCTTTAAGGCTTCTCCATTTAATATTAAAAATCGTATTAGAGTAAGCAGTTTTATAGTTTTATACTGCATTTAGTTGGTATTCAAACTGTTATAAGAATATTACACAGTACCAAGTCGAACGCTATTGGTTCAGTTTATATGTCTCTATCAATGCTACTATCATAAAAAAAATATATTATTTGTACTATCACATACATAAAATTATTCCTTTACATTACACAGTGAAAAAATTGTGTAACTGTTGGCAAAATGTTGAAAGCCTTATACCAAAAAAGAACGAACCGAAAATAATTAGCGACTTTTGTCAGATCAGTGTGTCGCCTTGTCTTTCCAGCATTTTGGAAAAAAAATCTATGAATACATGTCAGATTTCATTAAAAACAATAATAATCTATACAGCCAGAGTTTAGAAAGGTATAAGTATGTGAATACTGAATTTTAGTTTCAGAACTATCCATTACTTCCACGTTATCTTTCCAACAGAACTCAATCAGCAAAAGTCCATATCTGAACGTAAAACCGTTACTAGAGGAGTCCGACAAATCTCCATCTTTTGAGCTATTCTGTTTTTCCTGTATTATAATATAATTTATTCAATTAAATTTTGTAATTATATTGAAAATATACTATTTTACAGGTCTTTTAAATTGGCGATATCTAAGGAGCAGTTATTAGGATTAATGAGTACTTAAGTAGCATGCACACATGTTGAAGTCCGACAAATATGAGAACTTAAGATTTCAAAAAACACGTCATATATTGTGTTTTGCAATTGTTTTTATCGGATTAAACTACACGGAAATATTTAACCACCAAAATATGCTATAATAATAAAGATTTTTTATTTTATTTCATTCTGATTTGTCAATCATTAGGATAAGTTTAATCAGGAGCTGCTTAGATATATTTTCTAAATATTTAATTTATATTTATCTCTTATAAGGTAGGTACTAGCGAAGATATCATGGTGAGAATGAAGAAGAACGTGCTCAGGAGGTTTGGGCACGTCTAACGAATGAGTGATGAAAGAATGGAAAAAAAGGTTTATACAGGTAAGAGAGACAGGGGGAGGTCTCGAGTGACCTTCGAAAACACAGTATCTATGATAACGGAGGAAGGTCAAGTAAAAAGCATGAGGACCCCCCGAAGGGCACGTATGAAGAGATTGATGTCTGTGGCTGAGGCGAAAGAGGTATGAAGGGACCGTAGCATTTGGCGCACCATCGTCTCTGGCTACCCTGCAAGGGATATGGCGTGAAGCTAAATAAATAAAATATGAGGAACACGTGGTTGTGTTATAAATTTCAATAAGTTTATGTTATGAAGTTCAGATAAGGGATTCGATTAATAATTATTTTTGACATTAGCAATTTTTTCCTATTTTAATGGAAGAGTATATATGGTAAATCATATACACTAGTATACTTTAAAACAAAATGTAATGAACTATAAAATGAATTGAATATATGAGTAATATAAAGCTTGATTCCCCCTTTGAATCTAATGTTCGACATTACTTTAAGGCGAGACAGGATAAGTCGTGACGTCAAACATTTGCTTATATTTATTTTTCCAAACTGTATAGTACTAAACTATATTAGATCACTTTTTCATATTTATTACTTTTTAGGGACTTAACGGGTCACTAAGGCTCGTTCTTGGAAAGTGGAAACTCAAAAAGCCCTATTATAAAATAATAACATTTATAAAACTTTATTATTATTTATATTTACCTCGTAAATTACTCTCTCAT
The DNA here is from genome assembly GCA_918358695.1 of Melinaea menophilus ssp. n. AW-2005. Taxonomy (NCBI): domain Eukaryota; kingdom Metazoa; phylum Arthropoda; class Insecta; order Lepidoptera; family Nymphalidae; genus Melinaea; species Melinaea menophilus. The sequence continues at coordinate 32,867,713 of OU911039.1, read as the reverse complement.
TAATTTTATTACTGCAGGGGTTATGTATAAAAAAACGACTTTAGTTCCTGCACAAAATAGTTTTCCTTCCAAATGTTCATGCCAGTGTATGCAAGGCCATTCTTGTTCCAGCCATTTACGAAATTGAATTCTACGGAGTGCAGCCCCTGCTTGATACAGGTTTTAATATTTTATTTTAGTTGACTTCCATCATACGAATTTGTTTGTGTCAAATACTACTGACTTTTATTATTATTACCATATGTACTTACATACAAAATATTAGAACTAGACTAGTATTTAAGATTGTTTGTTTAATATCCATATTTAGTATAATATTAAATAATACAATTAATTTAAAGAGTCTAGTGCGTCTTCTATCCTAACCTATTATTTACATTGGGGAGTGTTCCGAAAGGCTGTTCGATCTGATGCCTGCCGCCAAATTTCATCACCGCGCAGCAAGTCACCACCTCCAATATCATCCTAACCACCTGGATGCGTGAAGATCTTTTACAGGTTTCAAGGAACTTTGTTCCACGTACCACTAAGATGTGGAATGAAATTCTTGCGGTATTTCCGATTGGAAACGACATGTACCTCCAAGAACGGTAACGCTCCTGTGGTGATAACTTGTCATCTCTGACCCGCATGCTCGTTTGCTCTCCGCTTCTAAAAAAATGATAAACTACAATTAAGATATATTATCTCAACCTTAATATTTATATGAATGAACTGGATCGACCTTTACTACATATTATCGTTTATTTTGAATTTTAATCTAAAGTAATAATAATAATCGCGATAAAATTATACAGTAACACACCAACTTACTTGACTGGTACTCGTAGTGCTACAATAAAATACTTACTTAGATACGACTAAACTGACTTTTTTGAAAGGTAAATTTTCTTAGTCAAAGTACAAAGTGTTCATAAAATATATTTTTTTTATTCGGCGAATTATAAATATATTTTTTTATTGTCGGAGTGAAAAAAAAAACATGTTATATATTTGAACTGTTATTTATGTAAACCAAATATCACTTTAGCAAAAGGCAAAATTTATTTGTAAATATAGTTAGTTTTAATATACCTCCATTGAATATTGAATATGAAGGTGTTCTGTGAAGATTGTGTGGTTGTATTTTAAATGTACTCGTTGTGTTTGAATCCATAGTTGTCATAATTATACTGTAATATACTTTTCTGTATTCTATCTATAAAGATAACAAATATTTAGTTGTACTAAAATACCTTTTAACAAAGTTGTAGTGAATGATTATATCGTGATGTAAAACGATTTAATATTTCTCAATGAATTGTTATTTATGCTTTATCGTAAAAGTACTGTCAATAAAACAGAAATTCAATTTAAAAACGTTATTGCAGTTGAAACATCGCAAAAATATAAATAATTAATAGCTCCGCTCCGCCCGAGTCGCAGCGAGCGCGGTTTATCGAGGAAGGTTTTGTTATCGACAGACGGAATGCGATTGTAATTACACTTTTATAAAGTAATATGTAAGCTCTGTTATACACATGTAGTCATATACTTAAACTTATTCAATAAATGTGTCTTCCCATTAGTAATTTTATTTAATTACCAATTGTGCGAGGGTATCAATTTATATCAATTGAAAAATTTGAATTATAATTAATTAATATGAATAGTGGTTTCAAGTGTTTTACTACATGCATAGATAAGGATCTAGACAAAGCTTTGAAGTATCGTGTCACAAAATTGTCACCTTTCTATAGTCCACGCAGGCCTTTTTGTAGGTAACAGCAGTGATGTATTTCAAAATATTTATTATACACGTCGGAATACTTTAATTGTTGCAAAAAAGGTACATTTACTAATTTAAGAAAACAGGTTTGTAGGGTATTTAATAGGTTGTTGTTTGAAAACTCCGCCAACGCCGTGAGCTACCACTACTATTAACTAACTAAGCTACTACATCGTGACTGCGCCCGCTGCCGCCACCCGGCCAGTAGCGCTACTGTCAATGCATCTCCGTCGAATTGCGCACTCATATGTTACCGAATAATATTGAATTTTTCTTGTAATTGTCGAAATTGCGCGTCATATTAAACTATATTGTATGTTGTATTTGTGTTCGCTAGGTTTCATCTTCATGTTTATTAAAGCACTAGCATCTTTATAAGACATTATGTATTTTTTATATTTACTGACTGCACGTAATTGTTACATCTACATTTACCTGGCGTCTGATATCCTAAACGATAATTACGAAATATTTTTATTTGTCCTTATAATGTATTTCTAAATAAATAATAAAATCTTTAAATAAATCTTTATTACGACTACATTCCCGTTCCTGTATATTCAGTAGTATTCAGCGAGGTAAGATCGAATAGCAATGCAGATCGGATTTCCTTGCAGTAGTCACAATGCAATTGTTGCGGTTATGAAACGTATGTGAGTTTTACTTTAGAATCTTTACCGACGTTAGGCTTGGACCATGTACTATGTTTTCGAAAGCCAATAATATTTGATTTCTTATAGTTAAAATCCTTTTCTTAAGATCTTAGTTGTCTCATTTTGCTTTATATATTTGTTTCAAAGCGAAATCCATTATGTCAAGTGTATCTTCTTAACAAAAGTTAGTCAATTCTGTATAACAGTATCATTACCTTCTACCTGCACAAGATTCATTAATTACAGTTAATCACCAAATTTTGCATGTATTTTGGTTTGAATATAACATATTATTGAGAGTTCATATCATTTTAATATTTAAAGTTATATATAGAAATTTTAATGAAAATTCATTATATTAGTTTCGTTTTCAGTTCAGTGAATGAGTAACACTCATTAAGTAGATTAAGAGTTTTCCATACTAGTTTTGAGAAATAGGTATCTATAAATAATTTTTGAAGGGCTCAATTAAATAGAGTTATTAATATTGTTAAAATTGTTAAAACTATTACTTGTAACAGTCTTTTAGATTTTTCAAGTGTTTTTGTTTTTGATATTATATATTTCGTCCTAAAACTAAAACCATGAATTCCACTACTACAACGTATCAATGCTCGTTCAAACATATATCTTAAAAAACCTTATTTTGGTTTAAATATACTCACATTTTGTAATTAAAGCACCAACCAATAGGTACTACGGCAATATCAATATCGGGCGAGGAGGGAAATACAATCTTGCCTTTGAAGAAGTTTCGCATTAAAGTTTTTAAGTTGTTGGCTGCGATGAAGTGTAATCCGAACTTTTCAAATAGAAAACAAATTTCATATCTTAAATTAAGTTATTTAAGTATAAAAGGATACTATAGTTCATTCGTCCATCCATATCTATTATATGTTATTACTGCCTCAACACCATTCTTCTTAATGTCATCATTCACACATTCACACAATCCATCAATCTCCTTGTTGTCCATTTCTCCCTCTGTGGTTTAAGGTATTATTTTTTAATGGCAGCATTTATTTGTGATACCGGCGTGTAACTCCGTCATAGGGTGAATTTAAAATTTTATAATTAATGTTCATTTCCTTTTTTTTCAGATTGTTGGGGAGTGGTGGAGAATGGAGAATGAAGAGGGTGATTGTATGGTTATTATTCTTATGTTAAATATATAATAGATAATAATCTATTTATAATAATCTATACTTATATTAAACGAATGCGTAGTTTTAACTTATTGTTCTACTGCTATGTACTATATTACTATTTTTATTATTTTTTTAAATTTTATTTATGTCCTTTTTTACATTTTTTGTTCTTTTGTATATATATGGTATACTATTACTTATATAATACTGAAATTTATTTTTTGTGCTGTTTTCTTTCTATTACAATAAAAGAATAGATAATTTTTTATTGCACGTATTATACTGTGCTACTTATTCTAGTTGTCTGTCCATCTACTTATACTAGATGCTGAACCGAATTAAAAACAAATTTTTATATATTGATTTTCTTTCTATCGTGATTATATTACGACAGGTATGGTTGTGAATTGTCCTTTATAGTTTAAAAGACAATACATGGGATAATATTATATCTATTCTAAGACTTGATGTCACTTTATACTGTTTCTCACGTCTCAATCAATTTCACCTCTTTTCTTTTCAGAAAACTAAACCGAGATGCCGATTATCGAAGCATATTAGAAGAATTATTTAAGGAAATTGTTAGAAAATTTATGCACCACCGCAGTCGCATTACATATTTTCGATTTTAAAGCCGCTGTCATTGAGTCCAAATAAATGGACTTTATTTACATTGACTTTTAGAATGTGACATAAAATAAACTGTGATTGTGTTTTATAAAATGTAATTTAATAATATTTCCAATACAAAGTGCAAATCGCATTATCTTTATTCAACTGCAGGGTTTGCATGGCTTGTCAATATTGGACTCGAGCTGTGAACGTATATTCGATTACATTTCTACCACGTGTTATTGGTTGAGCAAATGGCGGTAACAGCACCATGTGTGCAATGCAATGATCCCTAAGTATTACTAGAGTAGTGATGCCTCACATAGCACAATACTGGAAATACTACAAAAAATTTCGATAAAAAAAATTTATGTTTAATTTTTTTTTTCTCAATTGGCAACTTAATATTTATGTTATTAATCATATAAGTAATTTTATATTTCGTCAAATATATTTTCGATATGTTAGCGAGAATTGGATGTCGATCATTACAAAACTTTGTAAGCAGAATATTGGGAATAGACGGTAGAGCATATAGACAGGGTAGGGTGGAACGCAGCCAGAAATAATTTGATTTAGGAGCGACGAATGAGGACGGATTGGGCGAAATAATGCAAAATGGCGGCGTTTTTTAGTTTTGTTTTTGGCGTAGCAGGAACAATTTTCACCCGATCGCCACAGAAATTGGTGATTATGTTCTTTGAGTTATTTAGTTTTTGATTGGCCGGCCATTTTTCTTACTGGGAGGAAAAATCTAAAATGGCGGTGATTTGAGTTTTTGTTTTTGCGTAGCAGGCGTATTTTTCATGCAATCGTCACGAAAATTGGTAAATGTGTTCTTTGAATTTTTTAAATTATTATGTCGAGCCGTTTTTCGGCTTGGGCGAAAAATTTCAAAATGGAGGATTTCTGATCCTTACCACAAAAACGAACGTTGCGGCAGCTAGCGTTCTGAAATTTCGTCTAAGTATTTTTTGCCGAAATCTAAGGTGTTTTTTGTTATTTCAAAATCCAAAATGGCGGCCATTAACATCGTCTTATTCCCTAACGTACTGAGGTCTACTGTTTACAGAACGACTAGTTTATTTATTTATTATTGTGTTATATTAAACTTGTTATACATTAAACCTTCCTTCCTTATTTCCTTGGTCATCCCACGTCGAAACGTAGAAATGTTAGCTCCACAAATTAGATCTTTGTTCTAATATGTTTGTATTCAGCATCATAATATATTTATCAGGGATGTGATTCATTGTATTAAATTTAGTTACAATGAACAGGGTTTTGTATGTCAATAATTTTAATAATATTAAATTGTAATAATATTTTTTTTTAAATGGTGCAAAACAATAAAATTACTGCGTTTAAACCAACATTGTTGCAAGATGATTTATAGACGTGTTTGTTGGACGATTTGAGAGAGTAGTTTCCATATTTTAATATAATTTTATTATTATTCATTATATATATATATATATATATATATATATATATATATATATATATATATATATATGTTAAGTTATAGAAAATGACGTAATGTTAAATGTTAATGTAGGACTTTGTATTTAGTTTATAAAGTATCAACACTAATTCAGTTATTCAACTTTACTTGAAAGTTCCGAACTGCATCAAGGGACAGCTTCTAACATTTTAATGATGTTACCGTCGTAGAGAAAAGTTTTACTTAGATGCTTTTAGTATGGTTTTCTATCTAAAAAGCTTTTTAACAGAAGGGGTATATAATAATAAAGATAATAAAAATTTTACTTCATTTTTTTCTTTTCATACTTTAGTAAGCTTACTCTAAGAGAAACATAATGATATTATTAAATTCTTTTGAAGTTTTATAGGTCAATATTCGTAAAAAATTAACTGCTACCAAATAAATGAAAACAGTAACCTCGAACGTTATCAGCGTTTTTATTATAATAATTGAAAATAAATGTAAAGATAAATGTAATAAGAATTATCCTCGATGATTACCTTCTGAACTATGTTACGTTGTTTATAAAATATATCTCAAAATTATCTTAGTTAAATTATGTTTTTACAAGCTACCCCTTATTATATTTATTAAAGGTGTTGTGGTTTTAACTTTAAAAGTATAAGTAGGTTAAACCTCGCATTAATTGTTAATCTTTGGTTAATAAAAAGATATCATAACATCATATATAGGAAGAGAATAGCATTAAGTAAGAATATAAACAATTATCATACTAAAAAATCATTAGGGTTATATCTTAGCTCTCTAACATTATGTCTTCATTTTCTATTTGGAATTCATCAGCAAGAAAAAGTGTATAAAAATTTATTGACTATGGCTAAAGTTATTAATTTCGATGATCGTCTCTCAAACTCAAATCAAACAACAAGGATTTCGCTCATTTGGGTTCCTTCCTTCCAGCTATCCTGACATTATTAATCTAAGATATTAATAATGTATAACATTTTTAACTTATTATGTGTTTTCCGTGAAAGATCAGAGCATTTACAGGAACATAAACAATCGATTTATGATGCTTCACTAAAAACCCTAGTTTCAAAGTGATGTCTGCACAGACCAACCGATAAAAAGAAACTATTATGTTATTTTATGGTCGTTAAATTCATTTCATTTAGATCCCTCATTTTGTTTAAGATTTGTGTATAAATCTCTTATATTTTAATCATAATAATACATACTAATAATATATATATATATATAAATTAATTATTGTTCTCCATCATAATTTTCTCCATTTCATCCTTGATAGAGATTCAAATGATCTTGTAATCTATTAATACAAAAAATATACGTTTAAAAATCGATATAAGGTTTTTTGGTATTCTAGAACAAATAATATGTGTAAACGCAGTTCATTTGTTCTCTTTTCCTCTGAAAACAATACACAACTGCGCCAGCCACGAATACAACAGCTGAGGACGAAACCTTTCAACTCCGTTTTCAGCTGAGGGAAGCTTCTTTTGTTTGTTTCTGTTCGAGTATTATGTTCTTTTTACGAAAACTTTGCTTTGTGAATATAAAACCTAAACGTAACCTCGTTATATAAAATTAATAAATATGATTTTCAAGGACAAGTTGCGATCAGTAGTCAGCAGATTAATCACAAGGAGACTAAAAGTAGAAGAAACATTCTCTTAATTCATGTACTACAGAAAATATTCTTAAACAAAATTTTAAAATTTCTTGCATCTCTACTGCAGCTATTACCCGTTATTAAAAAGCCACTAATATTCGATATTGACCAAAATTGTCATTTCGAAACCTTGTCACATGTAGCAATTGTAGATAAAAAAATGTCTATTATAATATAATACTATTTGTTAGGTATAAAAATTGCATGATTTCAGTGATTTAATTTTTTAGTCCTATTTAAATGCGACCTCGAATCAAGCGTCTAAACTACTACTTAAAAATAGAATATTATTGAAGTAATTTCCATGGTTTACTGATAAACTGTAAAAATCACAGGTTATTATTATTGGCGACTCTCGACAAATTTCTAAACCCAATTATTCCTCACTTTCTCCTGTTATTTTGAATGCTTCTAGACTACCCTATTATTAAACTGTTAAAAATGTTGGATTTGTCATGGATAGCAATGTGTCCAGGAATTCATAAGTATCAAATGAAAAAAGTTTTTCAGGCCCTTTGATCACTGGAAAGCTGAAAAAATCTTTTGCCTATTAAAAAAAGGACACTATTAGCTAACACTCTTCTTCTTCCGATCTTAAATTATGCAGATGTCTGCTACTTGGCCTTAGGAAATTCGATCATATATGTCAATAACGCAAAAAATTCAACTGGCTTCCTATTGATGTTTACATCGACGTAACCTTTATATCCTTTCTGTTACTCCCTTCATTCACCGTCACCGTCCTATCTCAAAAATCACTTCGTTAGTTCTTTTAAACAGTTTTAAACCTTGTGTTCTTCTACAGACTGCGGACTTGGCATGACTGTTAGTAATTTTAAGAAATACATGGATTCCTTCACCTTCAAAAGCAGCCACGGTGTTGAAAGCACTGCCGTTTCAAATAAATATATTTTAAATATTTATACATTATATTAATATGTAAATATACATATATTTAACATACGTAACAGAATATTAGCACTCTTAAAAAAGTCTTACAAACTCCTAAAAAGTTAAATTTTATGTAATTATAGCAAAAAAATTTTTTGCTTCGCCATGGAAGTAAGATATGTTTTCGGAGGTAAAAGCAGTTATAATTTTACAACGAAAGTTTAATTAAAATCAGTATGTAATTTTAGTATTTCATATTTTTGTGTGATCCGTCAAAATGAGATAATTTTGCTGTTTAAAAAGTATTTTTATAGTAGTTTAATTTTGCTTTTTATCCCTGGGGCGCTAGAAAACCTATAACAATATCAGTTTATCAATCAAAAAGATTTTGTGCGATGCGCTAAAAGAAAGAGCCAGGCGAATAATAATTTTAAATATATTCTCATTTATTGAATACATATTTAATATGCAGTTTTTTAAGTTATATATTATATATATTAAACAATTCAAAGCAGTGTGGAATTAATAATGAATATGGATAATTTAAATTAATTAACGTTTAAGTAATCAAATCGATCAATCACTGTATCTGGGTAGTGATTAATATCACATCGGGTTGATAAACTTTGAAACTAGAGTGAAGCGTTAGAGTCAGCTGTGTACTTATCTCATCCCCAAAATGATGTGGTGCTTAGATAGTTTATCTTCATTCATTGGTTGTATGTTACGTTGATAATCTGTTTATTTTAAGCAATATGAATATGTTAAATTTAGTTACGTTATTAGCTTAGTTTATTATTGTAAGTATACATAACTTATTTTTTTAGGCTACTCTTTGATAAACATAAAAGTTACGATTTATCAATTGTGGAGGTTCAATAAAACTTTTTGATATCTTTTATCTCAAACCTATTTTTTCTATAAAAACAGTATTTAATAGATAATGTAATCTTTCATTCATTTTAACAAAATTAAAAATATTATACATAGTATGTAATATTTTTTTTATATTTTTACAATAACACAATAGTAATAAAAACTAATTTACACAATATATTGAGAAGTGAAGCAGAATTACGTTTAATTTTAAAAAATAATATATCTTTTGTTATTATAAGTAACTTGCATTGAAATAACAGTCCTTTGTAAAATAAATCATTCCGTCGTTGGATACAGCGTTCAATCGTCGATTGCTTCAAAATCCACACTATCGACTAACAATGCCCTAATCTAACCCTTCCGTCCCTCTCTCCCTCCACGTCGTGTTCTCCTCACCCTACACTGGTACTTGCCACTGAGTTCGAGATTACACGGTTTCCCACTTTTAATTAAAAGTATCTGAAGCTTACAGACCGCGAAACGAAGCTTGAAAGAATATAACTGAAAAAGTTTTTTAATCTATTACATTATATTTTTCGTATTTCTTTGTCTTGATTTTAAATTTTGTTAGAGAAGTTTATCTATTTTGCTAAATCATTAATAGAAATTTGTCACATTGTAAATTACACATGAAACACGCATTTATTATATTACGTATGAAATCCTCTTAATTATATTTCAATATTAAGCTCTTTTATGTTTTGGATATAATTAAATCTCTATCTTTTTGGATATCAAATTTAGAATAAAAAGCTATTGTATTTTCATTTTTGAAAAATCTATATATAAAATTTTCAGTATCTTTAATTTTGTTCTCTAACATCAATCATTTATAACAAGCGAAGATTTTTTGCATATCTTATGATAAATTTAACGTCACGGCTCATGTTATTTAAAACGTCTTTTTTCTAAAATAAATATCGACATCCTTTTTGTTATCAAGTAGTACTAATTAATATATTTATGGATGTCATTTCGTATCATCATTTATTTAGCAACAGTAAATACTGCTTTACTTTATTTACTGATTTATATAGTTATAAAAAAATATTTTTTTTTATACAATAATACTCAACTAGTAAACTTCATCAAAACTGTTCGTTGTGGTCGATGCCGATAAACCGATTACCCATTGATTATTATAAAATTCTTTGTTTAATATAATGTAATGAGAAAATTATTCGTATATTTTGAACAAAAAACTAATATTAGTAAAAAAATATACTTAGTATGAGTACCTTTCTACATCTTAAGGTATTAATTATATTCTACCTCCTTGACTCTGCAAGATCGATTCAGTTCGGCAACTTCCTGGCAACTCTTATTATTTTCCCAGGATATACTGAAATAATTATATGCACTTTCAACTACTAATGATTATATGTGAAAACATTTAAAATAGTACAGTATTTATTGTATATTTTAATACAAATATAAACAGTTATTTTAAATATCTCCGATCTAAAACGATTTATCAACTTCGGAGTCCGTTACAGGTGAAATGTTTTAAAATATATATTTTGCAATTGTGTTTAAAGATCTAACAAAATTAGCTTCTTATTTTCTACCTTATTTTACTTTGCGTAGGGTTACAAATCGTATTTCAAATTGTTCAATGCATAGCACTACAATTAATATTCGATAACGCACTATAATTATATTACAGAATTTTATTTCTTTAGCTCTTTGAAAATAACCTGCTAACATTACGACCATAATAAATGCATTATAAGTCTTTTCAAATAAGTTTATAGTAAATAGATTCTTTAGGCAATTTAATTTCTTAAACATTTGAAGACAGTTAAATAGTAGGCGGAGCTTAGCAGTGATATAACAATTAAAAGGCACATCTTATGAAATGTTAGGTCATAGGCGTACTCCGGGACGTTTATGGTGGTATCATTAGACTTCTTAGACTTTATGAAAAATTTGCTCTTAGAAGATATTAGCCGCATCATGCCAAATATAAAATATATATACGGAATATTATTTTTTGTATTTTGTCTATTATTGATAATCTTCATTAAAAATGTCGGAATATAAGAACATGAAGCTGGACACAACGGCAGTTGTAACTGAGTTCTGAAGGTGATATATAAAGTTTTTTATGAAAATATACATCTAATATATTTTTTCTTTTTAATAAACTTTTAACTTATAAAATAGTATTCTGTTGCTACTACATTGTATCGAGTTTATCTATACGAGTATGTCCTACTATATTCTCTACATGTCCTACTTTCCTTTATTCTGTGTTATCACAGCAGCGTGTGGTTGCCAGCATCCAGAAATTCTTGATATAATAAAACTGATTTTAAATTTTTAAGTAAATAAAATTTGCTTAAAACGACGTAGATTAAACAAATTGATTAAATACAAATATACAAACATTTTATCTAATTTTATATTAACAATTGTAATTCTAAAGTTATTATATTCGAAAAGAATACTTCACCTAACTATATTTCCTAAGAACACTTAACCTCATTATATTTCCAGCAGAATCGAGAATAGGCTTTTAATTATTATTAAAGTGAAATCTATAAATTAGTGAGGAAGCAAAAAGAATATTCCAATTATAATATACAATAATGTCTATAAATAATTAGCTACAATGGTGATTTCAAAGTAGTCGATTTTGCGTTCTACTTTTAAAGTTGCAGGATTATCTTAGTACAGACACATAATCAAATTTATCTTGTTGTTGTTGTTGATGTTTAAATCTATAGAACATCGTTTATGACTATTTAAAATATTCTATATTATAATTGTGGTTGTTAAGATGTTTCAATTTTTTATCGAAAATTTAAAAATTATTTAATTGGCTGTAAGCTTAATTTTAGTATCTTTAATCAATTGATGTATAATTTGATATCATCTTCGTGTAGTATCTTGCCAAAGATGCAGAAATTTTGATAATACTAGTGTATTAGGATTTCAAAATGCATACATATCTGGAAACATCAAAGAATAATAAACAAGATATTTCACAAATTTACAATCCTAGTACAAGCCGCAAGCAGCGAAAGATTTCTTTAATAAAAGTCAGAGTCAGCTGCAGTCATGTTTGCACTCGCTCTATCCATCGCGGGGCATGTGAATGTAAAAATGTTTTTTTTTAATATAAGATTTAGCACACGTCTGTTTTCATACAATGTTTTGGAACTTGGGAAGCAGTTGATGAAAAGGCGAAATTTTTTTGCAGCGTTTGTTGTTGTATACTTATATTCACTTACACGGTATAAATATTACTTTATTTTAACTACTTAAACAAGTAAACTTACTTTTTAAAACATTTACTCGCGTGGTCTGTGGATGACCTATTCCAAAAAGATTCTTAATACGCTAACATTGCAATATAACAATGCTTTAAGAATATTGTTGGGTTGCCTCGGAATGTTTAATTAAGCGCGTGTAGATGGTTTTCATGCCATTAATAATTTAGTCTTAAATGATGGCAAAAGTAAATGCACAGAGTTTACACTTCTTAATGAAAGAAGCAAAAATTTTAGCTTGCTCCTTAACAATGAAGTGATAAAATTGAATGTTGAATGTTAAATGTTAAACAAACTTCTTAGGAATAACTTTAGATAATAAAATCCGGTGGAATCCTCATCTCTCAACACTCGCAAACAAATTCAGGTAGGCCGTATATACAAATAAAAAAGTTAGACAGTTAATAGACGTTAATACGGCTCGACTTTTTTTTTTGGTTTTAGTTATTTTCATAGTAGTAGTTAATTTACAAGAACAGCCTAGCGGGCTATTTATAACTTAAAAGCTAGAGATACTCTCGGGAATGTTTTTAAAGAAATTGGTATTCTTAGTCACTTCTCAATACATATTTAATAACATATTTTTTATACGCCACAATTGAAATACTTGTATAAAAATAGTAACAAACACACAATAAATACGATAAATAAAATTAAACTCCTAACTTTCACCTTGACGTCTAAATTGAATCTGCCAAAAGTAAAAAAAAATTGTCAGGGCTTGAGTGTACGCATATTTATTAAAATCCACAAGCTATCTTACACCTTTCTTTTCTTAGTTTAAAAATCTAAAATTAAGTGTATTATTAAATAAATCTTATATCATTCAAGAGTTTTTAGTGGATCGAAATGTGTAAAGCTTAAGTTGTTGACTCATTTGCAGGATTGATATTATAATTTTTACATCTAATATTGTTTCTTCTTTTAAAAACAACAACTATTGAGTTTGAATTGACGATTGACAAGTGCATTTAAATGCTTACTTAAAGATATTTTGGATTTGAATTTGAAATTATAGAGGAGAAAGCAGCTTCAGTCTTACAGCATTTACGTTGTACGGCAGAACTAACGGCATCCTGAAATTTTTAGGTATTAAAATAAATTGTCCAATATTAAAACATTAGAAGTTCTACGTACTACACGGATATCGACGAAGACGCCATTGTGAGATTCATTAGGCGGGCCGGCGATACCTCCGATAGAAACCTTGTAGAGTACAACCTCAAGATGGCAATTTCTCACCGTGACTCCGAGGCTATGAAAAAGATAGTGAACTTCATAACCTAGCTTACTACTAATACTATTTATTTTATTTATTATTACTATCAATTTCTAAAATAGCTTTCGAAAACTTGTGCAGGTGTACAATTTCCTGCGAAGTTACCATCGCAATTAAAATCGTAACAAAATTGTTTAAAATCACAATGAAAGGCATGGACAAATGTCTATGGTCATTAAAAAAAAAAATAATAATAATATTAAAACATTTGGTATCAATTGCAAAATGTACTAACATAGTTTCTCAAATCCATTGTTAATAACTAACTGACAATATGAATTTGATTTCCAATTTACGTTGGGTATTTTTACATTTAATAGTTCTTTAATAGTTCAAGTTACTTTCATTTCTAATATAAATAAAAATTAAGTCGTTTTATTTACATTTTTTAGTTAAAGCTGTTAAATCGTAATTCATTGGAGCTTTAAATGTTAATTATAACTAATTATTTATAACGTTGAATTATACAATGTAAATGAGACTCATTATAAATGCATCTATTGGACGCCGCGAGGGTGACGTTGTGATTAAAATATTAAGTCATAAATTACATAATTGAATAATTATTGGCCGTTGAAATTAAGCAGCACGATAATAACTTAACATATATACAACTACAACAAACAGTAACCATTATTGCTCTTACAATACCCAGAGCAGCAGTAGTAGTAAGTAGCTTAAACAAGCTTAATAAAGTGAGCTGAATATCTGAATATAAATCAACAGCTCTCGTTGAGTTAATCGTTTAGTGTTAAAACACTATTCAACTCAACATGGTAATGCAAAAGTTTTTTTTTTCAATGCGAAATATATAAATAATTTTTACTTCAAAATATAATAGTCATTAAATAATAACATCTACATAATATTTCGTAAGAATATTCAACTCTGATATTAATTAAAAGAAATAAAAGTACACAAGTACATAAGTATACTTTCCTTATCTCTTATGAAAACTAATTTCATGTTATAATAACCATCAGTACTGATTTATAAAATAAACTAGAATAAAGTACTAAGGTAATAAACGTTTAAATAAGCCTTACATTGGAAGATATCTGTATAGAGTAACTAAAGGAATATTCATTTATGTCATCAAAAAGTGCTTGAGATTACCGTCACCACGAAGACAAAATCACTAAATTTACTATGTTTCCTTAGAAGATTATAGTAAATTCTAAAGCTTTAAATTGTATTACATAATAAACTTAGCGTCTGCAGTATTCAATTTTTAAATGGTTGGAATAAAAGAGCCTCAACATTCCACACACGCATACCTAAATACATAAATAAAGTCGTTTAGTGTGTGTGTGAGTATACTCGTACAATAGCTCGGAAGCGAAGCCGAGTCTGTAAAACAAGTAGCGGGTTTCAGAATTACTCGCTATTATATGTGGCTCGTTAGTGGATTTTAGTAAAATATTAAGATTTTTGTTTAATGATTAACAATGCATTTGAATAAGGCCGTTTTATACAACAAAAACTTTTTTAATTTGAATTTAAATAATAAATCCGACTAACTCTTTAACTATGACTTTAGATTTATAATAACGCACAAATGACTTACTTATTTTTTAATTTTTCATGTTATTACCATCAGAATTCGTGCATATTGCCTATCTATAATACGTATTTATTGAGTCTTCATTTAGTAAGGCTTATTACATTATGAGTATTGAGAAATAATTGTAAATCAATGTTACAAACTTAAAAGTAGGCCTTTAACCTTTTTAATCTTTTATAAATTAGGAATTCTCAATATCTGAATTACTTGGAACAATCCATAGTAGATACGACATAAAATTTTCAAGTCGATGTCAATAACATAACATTAATATCTACTTGCTTTCTCAAATTAAGTTGAACTAACAACCTAAGGCATAATAAATTACACTATAATTGTCTGAATGATAAATGAAACTGTTTTTCTTCAATTACAAAGGATCGAAATTGTCTTGGAAATAATTAACAAACAAGAATTTCCTAAGAATTCGAGCGCTTTTTGTTAGACTTCGAGTTTGAAAACATGTTTCATAGTCTGCTCAAGGGGAGCAGAAAGTGGCGATTGAAATATTTATTAATTGTATTATTTAATGGTTAAATAAAGATTTACAAAATATATATGCAAAAAATAATATTTTTAGGATCGATGCTATAACAACGAACATGTAGTTATAACAGAAATCTATAATTGACCGTAAATTAAACTAACAATAGAAGTAGACAGATTTATTATAATTTTATTCCACAAATCAACGGCAATTGGAAACGTCCCGTATATAGTGTTGCCTTTCTATGATGTCAGTGAATAATAACAGAATTTAATAATTCTAAGTCGGATAGTTCTCACCTAAAGATGTTGGGTGTTCCACAAAAATCTATTCTTGGCCCCTTTTATTTTTACTTTATTTTAATCATTTAACTTTTTTTAGATATCTGTGTAACATTGTGTTTTTACACATTATACAGGAAATAAAAATAATTTGTAAAGCATAAATTTTGTCTTCAAGAAGTTAAAAAATCCTTCATGAGCTTCAATGTACGCATATAATAAACTTCCACAAGATATGTTAGACCTTAATTTTCTTAGTTCTAAATCTAAAATCAAAAGTATATTATTTGGCAAATCTTATTATAACATTCAAGATTTTTTTGTGAATTAAAATGTGTTAAGTTGATTCATTTGTAAGATTGATATTATAATGTATACATCTAACATTGTTTTTTCTTTCAAAAGAGCAAGTGTTGAGTTTCTAGACGGGTCTTCTCAGGAGAGCGGCATTACGAGACGGTGGTAGTTTAGTTACGGACTGACTACACTGACCTTTTCTATTTTAATAATTGACGATTCAAAAGTCCATGTAAATGCCTACTTGAATAAAGATATTGTGAATTTAATTTTGTACTTACTCTAATAATTTATATATAATAATTAAATTTCGTTAAAATATTTTTATGTTGAATTATTTAAATTCTTTATTTATACTATAACTTTATAAGGTCGATCATTAGTGATGCTAATTTTATAGTGTATTTAGTTAGTTTGCGTGTGTAAAGTAATTGTAAAAAAAAGCTGTTGAAAATGAAAAAAAGTTACGAATTTAAACAAACAATACGTTAGAATAGGTGTCTCATATTATTTATTTGTATATTAATTATTTTATTTGCCATTATTTCAGTCTCCGCAGCCGGATATTTTTAAAACTTGCGAGGGACGCCGTAATTGTTTTTATGACAGGGTAATTTCTTGTATAAAAGTTTTGTAAAAAGCTAAATGCGGCTTGTTCTGGCAGCGTTCCTGGACTTGACAAAGGAGTTTTGTTTAAGAACTCGCGTCATCGCAACTTTGCTTCGGGCGCTCTTCACACTGACGGCGGTTTTACGTCCCTCAATAAGATCAAAGAGCCTTGCTATTTAGTATACTTATAACTTTTAACAGTATATATAATTTAATTGTACGTATATTTTACAAAAATACTTTGCTTTGTTAAATACAACGTGTTGGTGTACAGTATTATGAAAAAAATATTATCGGTATAAAATTGTATTAACTCTTAGAATTATATTTGTTTGTTTGAGTGTGAAGTGCCCAATCGTAATGACTCGTCAACAACAATATAATATTAAAACATTGTTTTTGTAAAATTTATACACTACTCCGTAATTTAAGGTTGTCAAATTTCTTGTATGAGAAAATACTTTTATCAAGTACATGCGTTTTAAATTATACTGACCTATATATTTTAATTATAAAGACTAAATATCGTTTCGACATAAAAAAAAGTTTAACAAACAAATGGGGAGGATAAATATACCAAAGAAATGAATCTTACATTTTTTGTAACCAGGCTGACATTTGTAACATTGTTAACAATTAAAATTTAAAATTTTACATGTAATACAATATATAGAAATAAGATATGTATAAATGAGAATTATATGATTGATACAAATATAAGAATATACGAGTAAATGATTACAGCAAAAGACAATACAACTTGAATTTATAATGTAAATCTGATGTTAAAGTTAATAAGCAGTGATTTGAGTCAACCCTAGAATATCTCGGGTTCATGTGTTGGAAAAAATATATATTGGATATGAAATTATAAGACTTATGTCTAAATTAATACTGTTATTATTGTAAAAGATGTTTACCCTAAAATTTTCCTGATATATTTAGTTTATTAGTGTTTTGATTCTACGGCCGATTGTAATGTTATCATTTTCTTAGGATTCTTTGTTTGTGACAAAAGGAATGAGTCTTAATAAGGTGCCAGAAAGTATTCTTGACGTGGGACAAGTTTGAGATTCTATTGCCTGATGAATATTAACAGCCAAGGTACGTTATAAGTTATGTTTTAAACAATATTTGTTAAATTAGTAATTTTTTGTGAAATATTTATATACGAATATTTAAGTAATGTTTAAAAAATTATCAATAATTATGTGTTGTTTCATAAATAAATATTATCTAATTTCAGCTCGTTTCTTAGTTACTGCTTCAGTTAAGAAATATATATATATATATTTATACATAAAATAAATCTTTCACGTGCGACAAAACTAAACCGAATCAAAATTCATAATAATCAAGAACATATTTATATATTATACCTTAACAAATATAGTCAATTCATGGCGTTACTTTACCCGTCTAAACTAATATCATTAATAATTAAGTGAAGACCAATCTCGTCATATCCACGACGTCAGCTTATTGATAAATGACTGCTCGGGGGATTTGTTTCCGTGTGGGTAAAGGCAAATATTTCAACAAATTTATTTACATAGTTCCATAGTAACAGTAATATATATATATAAATGTTTAAAAGTTACGTTTTTCTTATTTCATATAGGTGAGGCATGTTTTAACCACATCCCAAAAGCAAAACTGAAATCCAAACCATATTTTTTTCCAAGAGTACTTCAAAGATGTTACAGTTACAAGTTACACGATGCAGATAGTAGAATAAATATATTGTTTCTCCATTGGTGATGTAGTTGATTTTATATAAAAAAATAAATATAATAAATTTATGAAATACAAAGAGACCCGAGTATTTATTGACAAGAAAAGAATGGCTTAAGTGAAGGGATACAAAAATGTTTATTAAAATAATATCTAATATTCTCTTGAAAAGGCGTTCTTGGAGAGACAAATCCTTCGCAAAAGAGCTTTTACAAATTTTGAAAGAAGCTTTTAGTTAATTTGAATATGTTTTAAATGCAAATTAAAATAACGGAAAAATTTCTTTACCTTATATTTTCTGAAAAAAAGATATAAATAAAATTTTATTTAGTTACTAAATAAATAAATAGGAAAATATTTAATCATTTCAAAATATCGTTTGCCTGCAAATATATGTACTAAGACTGGACAGAAATTTCTATAAATATTATGGAAAGAATGGTAAATTAAATGCACTAGAAGCACCACTGCGGGTTACGTTTCAACAAATCGCCTCACCTTACCTTAACCTTAACAATTATGGCGGTTTCCTAAAAATATTTTCTTTCACCGATTTACAAGTGTAAATTAATATGTATCATATAAATATTTTTTCGCCCGGATATTATACCAAGATGCCATAAGATGTACCTAACACAGAACTCAAAACAATAGTTTTTAATAATGTTGTTTGTTTATCTGTTTGTTTATGGTTTATTGGTTTGAGTGAACATTACAAGAGAGTTCAGTTAACATGCAGATACATTAAAAATATATTTTTCCGATATAACAACATAAAATATATAGAAATATGTTGATATGGTTACATGGATGAATCTGAATTATCAGTTGCATCAGACACCATGATCCACACTAGATCTAATAATATAATATTAATTATTATTAAAGTGTTCTGAATTATTGACAGCTTCATAACTTCACTAAAACAAATTAATTGAATACCAGAAAATGACACACGTCATTTGCACGTAACGCTACCACCATGTTAGTGTAATTGACATCCGATACATCTGTGAAATGATTACTGGAACGAAGCTGATAATACGGTCCAATTAGTAAGTGACTGTCATATCAATATCTCGCATCGGTATAATAACATTTATCTCAATGATGTTACATGTTATAAAATCGTATAAGAGACAATTTCAAAAATATGTTATGGGATTGAACATGCGGTCTTTATAGTTGTTAATAAACGACATATTCACGTATCGTAATCCTACGATTCATTGTCAAGGATTATATTCGAAGGATATTGTATTTCTTTTAACCCGGGTTTGATATAAACAGATACTTATCTACTATGAGAGTAAATCTAAAATAACATACGATGGCGTTAAAGATCTTCAACGCTGTAAATTATCTCTGCGGGCTTGCTTTTAATTATTTTTATAACATATTTTGTTGACACTACAGTGAACAATATCATCTGAAGAGACGTTTATTGTGAAAAGGTCACTGATATATTACGTGTGTGTGACTGAATGAGAATTACAATTTATAAATAGTAATTAGTGTAAAGATAAGTTGAAAAGTAATCGTCGTTTCCTAAACAATGTTATTTTCTTGGTATACATTTTATATTTCAGTTACCGTTACAATGTATATACGGATAAATTTGCAAATAGTCAATGTAAAAAGCGAGTTACATCATATGACCACTAAATGTTTTCGTAAAATAAATACCTAAATTCAGTACAAAAGTTAAAAAATTATCCATGAAGAAAAACTTTGACTTTAATCTTGGTACATATATACATACCTTAGAGAACAAAACAATAAAGCTATTGATAATCAAAGGAATTAGTATTTATCTGTCTCTGTTTAACAGAAACACAAGAAAAACACAACAAACTTATACTTATGATGATAAAAAATATATTTATTATAAGTTTATTATGAAAACTGCGATCTTATGGGAGTAATTTAAGGACCATTAGTCAGAGACAATAAGCTAGTCAGGATCAAGTACAGATAACAAAAAGCCCGTGAGTTTTAAAGTAATTTCAACAAGGCATCCAACAAGGCTTATTATAGCTCGATTATATTTTATAGGTGGTAGAGCCTAGCTGTAGTTATCTGACTGCAGTTCGTATTGGGCTGGCTCGACTGACCGGGGAAGGACCACCCTCTCACAAAAGACCGACGCGTAGTAACCAAATTCATTTGGTTATGGTCCGTCGGTGAGTGAGAGAATCCGGAAGCCCCCCCCCCCCCTCCCCCTCAGCCATGAAACATGAAAGCGATGCCTAAAAGAAAAATACCCCAGGAGGGTACCGGCTTTAATGAAGCAAAATCGGGGAAATGATTCTCGGATTTTCCTCTTGTTGTTTCTGACGGAGACGCAGATATCTCAACCTAGCGACACAGCGTACCTGTCATACCCCGGGTATAAACTAGAACACCATTTTATACCACACGCCGGGGTATCTGTGTTCATAAGGGAGGATATCTGCTACCGTCGCCTTCAGGTTTTTGTAGGTCGGGACCTGTCTGTACTCTGGCTGCGCGTGGACATGGACGACCATGTCAGAGCCTACGCGTGCCTCTACAGGTCCCATAGTGGTAATGCAGAAACGGATCAACTCTTGGGCCATGTTCAGGCGAAGATTGACGATCTGCTTTCACAGACTCCCTCCGCCGAAGTCGTAGTCCTCGGTGACTTAAATGCGCTCCATGCCGATTGGTTAAGGTCACGTGCCACCGACTACGCGGGGAGATCTGTGTTTGACTTTGCTCTGGCAAATGGTCTGTCCCAGCTTGTAAAGACGCACACTCGTCTACCGGACGTGGACAGCCACACGCCCTCTTTGTTGGATCTTCTGCTGACTACACATCCAGAAAAGTACCAGATCACTTTCGAGGCTCCCTTAGATTCCTCTGACCACTGGTACGGAGTGTAGTGCCCATTCAACGTCCTGCTCGCACAAGACCTGTGACTCGACGCGTTTGGCACTACAAGTCAGCGGATTGGGATGGAATGCGGTCCTTCTTTGCATCCTACCCATGGGAGCCGATTTGTTTCCCTTCCGATGATCCTAGTGAATGCGCTGCGACTGTAGCTGATGTGATACTACAGGGCATGGAACTATTTGTACCAAGCTCTGTGGTACCACTTGGTGGCAGATCGCGGCCTTGGTTTGATGCGTCTGTCAGGGCTGCAGCAGCTGGCAAACGGCAGGCTTATCAAGCTTAGGCCAATGCGTTAGTCAATAAGGATCCGAACTCTAGAGTTCTGAAGAGGAAATATAATCGTGCCTCCAGATTCTTCAAACGGCAAATCGCTACAGCAAAGTTCAAGCATGTCGTCAAAATTGGGGATCAGCTGGCAAAGTTCCCGTCTGGCACGCGCAAGTTTTGGGCACTTTCAAAGGCCACTCTGGGCAACTTTAGCCAGCCGTCCTTACCGCCGTTGCACATGGGGAATGACTTTCTGGCCCACACGGCAAAAGAGAAAGCCGATCTCTTGGGCACTATTTTCGCCTCCAACTCGACTTTGGATGACCAGGGGAAGACACCGCCTATCATCCCGCGGTGTCAGAGCTCAATGCCGGAAATAGTTTTTCGACAGAAAACTATTAGGCAGTCTCTATTTTCCTTGGACGTTCATAAGTCGAGTGGGCCGGATGACATTTCTCCATTGGTGCTACGAACGTGTGCCCCTGAGTTGACTCCAGTGCTAACGCGTCTATTTCGGTACTCCTATCTTAAAGACGTAGTCCCGGTCTCATGGAAGCGTGCCCTTGTCCATCTAATCCCTAAAAAAGGTGATAGTTCGAACCCAGCTAACTACAGACCTATCGCCATTACCTCTCTGCTCTCCAAAGTAATGGAGAGCATCATCAATAGACAGCTCCTTACCTATCTCGAGGATCACCAGTTGGTCAATGACCGGCAATATGGCTTTCGCCATGGTCGATCGGCTGGTGATCTTCTGTTATATCTTACGCTCCGTTGGGCAACTGTTATTGAAAGCAAGGAAGAGGGTCTGGCAGTTAGTCTGGATATGGCGAAAGCCTTCGATCGTGTATGGTACAAGGGGCTTCTTTTGAAGCTACCTTCCTATGGGCTTCCTGAGAGTTTATGCAAGTGGATCACCAGCTTCCTCATTGGGCGGAGCATACAGGTCGTTCTCCACGGTTTTTGCTCGGACCCCAAGCCCGTGAACGCTGGTGTACCCCAAGGCTGCGTGCTATTCCCAACTCTGTTCCTCCTGCACATCAATGATATGTTGGATATCTCCAACATACATTGTTATGCGGATGACAGCACTGGAGATGCGGTATATTCCGGCCGTGCAGGTCTCTCTCGAGAAAACGTCGACGAGTGCCGAAAGAAACTTGTGTCTTCCATAGAGACTTCCTTGGGGATGGTCTCTGAGTGGGGTGAACTGAACCACGTTCAATTCAATCCCAAGAAGACACAGGTTTGCGCGTTTACCACTAAGAAAACCCCATTTGTCGTATCACCTCTCTTCGAGAGCACTCCTCTTATTGCCTCGCCAAGTATCAGAATACTGGGTCTCGACATTTCGAGCGATGGTCAGTTTCGTGGTCATCTGGAGAGCAAGGCCAAGTTGGCCTCGAAGAAATTGGGAGTGATTAATAGAGCGAGGCAGTACTTCAAACCTGGCCAAAGACTTGCTCTCTATAAGGCGCAGGTCCGGCCTCACATGGAGTACTGTTCTCATCCCTGGTCCGGATCACTCCAATATCAGCTTCTACCATTTGACCGCGTACAACGGAGAGCCGTTCGAATTGTCGGGGACCCGGTGCTCTGCGAACGGCTGGACTCTTTGGAATTGCGTAGAGACGGGGCTTCTTTGTGCGTCTTCTACCGCATTTACAACGGGGAGTGTTCCGAAGAACTATTCGATCTGATGCCTGCCGCCGAATTTCATCACCGCACAGCGCGCCATCGCCTCCAATACCATCCTTACCACCTGGATGCGTGGCGATCCTCCACTGTGCGGTTCTCAAGGACATTTTTTCCACGTTCCACTCGCTTGTGGAACGAACTCCCTTCGGCGGTATTTCCAGATCGGTACGACATGGGTACCTTCAAAAAAGGCGATTATTCCTACCTACAAGGCCGGCAACACTCTTGTAAATCCTCGGATGTTGCAAGAGTTCATGGGCGGCGGTGATCACGTCCATCCGTGACCCGCCAGCTCGTTTGCCCTCCTCTTACATAAAAAAAAAATAAAAAAAATAAAAATATTAGACGTAAAGCTTCCTGTCCTATACATATTAATTATAGTAAATGATTTTACTAATGAAACTGTAACTTATAAAAAATATTACACCTCCACTCTCCATATATTTAATATTAAATAATATTAATAATGATAGGGGTTTATTTTATTGTATGTATAACCATTTGGTCAGCCACATTTATATGATGTATATGTATGGTTTCTAATAAATTGAAAAGTAATGACATGTTACACTATTGTTATTATATATATATATTTATATACTTATAGGACTATTCCTATAAGTATAGAAATATAGAAAATAAAAATATCAATCAGATAAAAAAACAAATCAATGTGGGTATGGGAATGCTGTGGATACCTTTGAATAGTTGTGAAGGCGCACGTCGAAATACAAAGTGTCACTAACAATGCTAAAGCTTATAGGTACTTCTATAAGACGTATTTATTGATCACTTCCTAATTAATATTATATATTTTCAAAACAATATCTACGAAATAAGTTTAATAAATATATTTATTACAATCTTGTGAAATGTTAAACAATTGCCAAGTATTAATTATTCATAATGTTTAATTAATGGCTCTTTCATAATGTTTAATTAACGCAAATCATTTCATTACAATATGTCTAAGTACCCATCTTATGCTGAGTTATTTATTATACATTTTGAGAAGTATTAACATATACTTAGTGAATATACTTAGTGAATATACTTAGTTTTTGACCTCTTGCTGACTGGTCTACTAACAAGTGAGGGTCGGTAACCTTCATTCCATTTTGGCA
This sequence comes from Melinaea menophilus ssp. n. AW-2005, assembly GCA_918358695.1. Classification (NCBI taxonomy): domain Eukaryota; kingdom Metazoa; phylum Arthropoda; class Insecta; order Lepidoptera; family Nymphalidae; genus Melinaea; species Melinaea menophilus. The sequence continues at coordinate 32,843,094 of OU911039.1, read as the reverse complement.
CAGGATTAATTTTTCAAAAGAAAAATAATTTATTTGTAAATGTAATCAAAACGTAATTAGCAACTTGGGAGTACGTTTCTTGTAGCATTGTCTTTGACACAGTATTTTAAAACAAATATGAGCATAACTTTTAAAAAATAAATACAGTTAAAAAATTCAGAGATGTTTTGTATTAAAATATTTTTTGTATTTTCTTACAGTTTAATATCTAACAAAAAGCATTAAAGTAATAAAACCATTTTCAGTTACATTTAAGTGTCTCTTTCAGGAAATTTAAGATCATATTAACACACACATACACACTGCTCTACTCCTGTAGATAGTAAAGCTTTCAAAATTATATTATAGAATATTTTATGAAAATTGAATCAGGTTATAAGAAATGTTGAGAATTTTTTTTATAAGACGACGTAAATCTGAATGCGATCGACTAGTTGCGATGACTAATTCTTTTAAAATTTTAAACTTTTTAAAAGGTTACCAACTAAGAGGAAATCACTATTTGAAAAATGCATGTATGCATATCACTATCTGTAAAAATATATTTTTAGAAAAAATATTTATTCCTTCAATACCTATGTGTCTATTAATAATGACATGTTCAGTGAGGTCATGAACAGGTCAATGAACTGCAAATTTAAACTTCATATGCACTGCTTTTGTCAGTAGCTTTGATCTATGAAAGTTCAACAAAAAAAAGAAAACGAATTACAAGACTGATTTACTTAAGCAATGAATCATAAAACCATTATGATGCCATCATATAACTCACGCACGTGCACATCGGAAGAAATAAATAAAACTGTTAGAGGAACATGAAAGTACAGGGTATGCCAAAAATTTTTGCAAATAGCAACACTTGATTTCTCCAAAACCGTGAGAGCAAGGGGCGCGCGGGTGGCGGGGAATTGTGCGTCGTTTAATGCAATTTTAGTCACGATGGAGCGCTTCACGGGACAACAGCGTGCTTTTTGCGTAAAACTATTTTACAAAACAACGATTCCTACGTTACTGTACGACGCCTCTTTAGAGTTGAATACGGATTACAACGTGTAAGTGAGTGTCCAAGTGTTACTTTAATTAAAGCTTGGGTTAAAAAATTTGAGCAAACGGGATCGACAACGAATATTAAACAAACTGGGCGACCACGTTCAAGAAGAAGGGACGATCCAGAATCATCTACGCGTAAGCGGTCGGCGGCTCTTGCTATACCAAGAACTAGTCTGCGGCGAATCTTGCATTTGGACCTTAACCTGCACCCATATAAGCTTCAAATTGTACAGGAGATGAAACCAAACGATTACATTCAACGCAAGTTATTTGCTGACACTATACTGGAGCAATTCTCTAGCCTTGAGAATGTATTGTTTACGGACGAGGCTCATTTTCACATTAATCGTCACGTAAATAAACATAATTGTCGATATTGGAGCACGGAAAACCCTCACTATAGACACTAAAAGCCTCTTCATTCACCAAAAACGACAGTGTGGGCTGCCATATCCGTAAAGGGCATAATCGGTCCATACTTCTTTGAAAATAATCAAGGAAATAACGTAACTGTGAACTCAGTGGAATACGTGAAAATGTTGCGAGAGTTTTTGACACCACAGTTGCATGAATTTGAAGGATACAATAGCCGGACTTGGATGCAACAAGATGGAGCAACATGCCATACATCAAACGTGAGTTTACCGGTGGTCAAAGAAATGTTTCCTAACAAATTGATTTCTCGTAGAGGTGATATCCCATGGCCTCCCAGAAGCCCGGACCTTACACCTTGCGATTTTATCTTGTGGGGATATCTGAAGAGTCGAGTATACCTTAATAAACTGACGACCATATCCCAATTAAAAGAAAACATCCACGAGGAGATAGCCGCGATTCCTCGCAGCATGTGTCAATGAGTTTTCCAAAGTTTACGTAGTCGATTGCAAGAGTGCCAACGACGAGACGGAGCACATCTCGACGATATCATTTTTAAAAAATAAATTTTAATAAATAATAATAACGTTAAATAAATCATAAACAAAATAACATTTGTACTTTTATTTCTAGACATGTTTCAAAAGTGCAAAAATTTTTGGCCCACCCTGTATTACAGTATTTTGGTATTATAAAATAATTACTGATGGACTAATAACACTTAGTAAGAATCTAAAAAATATTTTTGAATTTTGATCCTACAATCCTAATAAATTTAGTACTTAATACTTTGGTAGTTACCGTCACAGCAAAACTTGGGACAATATGAAGAAGTAGTTTCAGAAACAAAGAAAAACTTTATCACTAATCTTCAACAAACATCTTTGTAAATCATCTTTCTTAGTGTCGGTCATGACTCAACATTGTTTTATATTATTTAACAAGTTTCAGTTGAAACATAAAGAGCATCAACTTAAAAGAATAGTTCGGTAATATATTTTCGAATTCATTCATTAAATCATCTCCCGAACGCAAAGGGTGTAATAAACCAAGGATATAATAATAGTGGTAATTTACTAATGAAATGAGTTTTTCAGAGTAAAGAATATAAGATGGGTAATGGTTCTGTACCTCGTTATGGTTTGTCATTAAGGTAACAGCTGTTACGCATGCGACTGTGTACAATACCGTTATGTACGTATTTTAGTAAATAATATATTTAATTATCATTACTACTCATGAGTTAAAACCACATTTATTTATGCTTAGTGTTACGAACATTTTGTTTTCAATTAAAATTATATTGTAACAGTACACATATTATTACTATAAATAAAATGTACTTTATAACAGACACAATAATAAAAAAATAATCTGTTGTTATTAATAGCTAATAGATGGCCTTCTGTTCCGCTACAAAGAAAAAGAACGGAAGCTAGGATTTCAATTAAGTCGTCTACCAGTCCGGAACATTCCGCGGTCTAGTTTTAATGCTACGTAGCTTCGGAAAAATAAGTTAAGTCCTGTGGATGTTTGTACTTGTTAATTAGTAGGTATTCTTAATATATAATATACCGCACTTGTCAAATGATGTAGTATAATATAATACTGACCCTCCGCAAGGCTCTCGCTTAAGCGAGGTCAAGGATGCGAATTACCACATTTTGTAAATAGCACCACTCCCGGCTCAATTTTTTTTTAAATCTTATTGTTGTTACCAATATAACTATATTGCAAATTTTAATAACATGCAAGACAAATACTATTTTATTATTTAAAAAAAAACTTTATTAGAATAAATAATATTTACCCATTTTCATTTGAAATATTGTTGTCTGTTTATCCGAGTTATTCATATCGGATAGTATAGAGATATCCATAATTTCATCTGAAAACTTTACCACAAAACTCCAAAGAGTGAAATAACTTGATTATATAACATATAAATGATATAAAGATCCCGTAACAATGGGTTGTGGGATCTGCTTCCGTATCCGCCAGAGAGGGGAAGCCTCTGGCAGCGTTAAAATGCGCATGCAGGAGCACAGACTTTTGTTGAAAGGTGTAATATATTTTAACCCGCGAGTGCCAAAATGGCAGATATTCTTCGTACAGCTTATAAATTTATTAAAATTGCAATATACAATTACTTTTGCTTGAAGAAATTTATTAATTGCTTGTGAAAAGCTCATCAAATACATTTCAATTTCAAACAGTACCAATCAAACAAACATACCGTTGTAGATGGTGACTTCCTATACAACGGAGTTTATTATATATACCTGAAATTAAATAAAAATTTTAATTTAAGACCTATAAAATATATTTTCATGTACAATAGTTTTGCTATACCATATTAATATAATATTATGATTATAGAACTCAAAACAGTGACAAAATGTATGTTTGTGTTGTTAGTTATTTTGCTAATCTTTTCCGACTTGCTCTAACAAACAAACCCATTTTCACAAATCGTTCTCATCGAGGTCAATAAATCGCACAGGTGATGCAGTAATGCGATGTTTCCCTTGCATTTGCTTGTTTCCAAATGTTATAACCTATTCAGAATTATAATCCTTATGCATAGAACAATAACGAATAAGAATATAATAAGTCGTTCAAACTGAATTTTCCCTGCATTATAAATGTAGAATACAACTTTGGTAGCTCTTTTGTAAGAATCCCATTTGCTACTGCTACTGCTAGAGTTTGCAGTGCATATTTGAAAATGTTGATTCAAAATGTGAAGTAAGTTTACTAAAAGTTCTAACAATACTTTTTGTTGGTATATCATTTAAAAGACTTGTCCGTTATCACCTTTTGATGCAACCTATATAACAGTTTAACTTATCCTAATAGTGTAGGTATTTAATTATAAACATAGTACTACCTTGAAGGAGTTTAACATGTTTAACGCGCCATTCAGAAGGCGCGCGCACCCTCATTAGCGCGAATGGGCAGCTTACGGCCTCGAGGATACGAGGAAAACTATCTGATGGCAAATGTCGCTTTGTCGAGTGCTGACAACTGAGTAGCCTAAAGTAAAATCAGCTCAAATACCATCTCCAGTCGATGATATCATATCGGTGTTTTCCTAATATATTAACAAATGTTGACAGAAATTAATATTATAAAATATTCTCAAAATATTTGGAAACCCGAATAATCCTATGTAAACTTTTTCAATAACATTCCGTGTTCTTGCTTTGATTACTACATAGTATTATGCACTATTTTAAAATGTTATTCTCTAATCAGCTTTCCAGATTTACTAATAAAAGTTATAAAAATGTTTCATTTCTGTAAAAGAATATACGTGAAAATACATGAGCGTAAATTAAAACCAAACAATGACATAACAGACTTTTTTAACATTTTTCCATAATCTGAACAAATCGGCTAAATAAAATATTAATTTAAAAATTAACCATTTTTACCGATAATGTAAAATCTATTACTCGGCAGTATCTAGGAGTGTTAAGTGGGATCAATCAAGTTGTGAGTGTCCAATGAATGATCTCGTTATACGAGTAAGTTCAAAACTATCCTCAATACCACACTGCGGGGTCGCATCTAATTTTAGTTTTCATTGTTAATAGGTGTACCATTGCATTGGAGTTACTAATTGTAAAGATTTAAAATATGGCTCTTGCAAATGCTTTGTCACCGTAAAAAATGTGATTAATGTTATATATATTCTTAATATATATTTTTATTTAACCAGAACATGTTTAATACATTGGTATTCAACTTATTCATATCTTAAATGTTTTTAATCATATTTATGTACCATTGCCTGACAAACGAATAAAGACTCATAAATATGATAATATATGTTTATTGCTGTTTTCAACTACCAACGAACATGTTATCGGGAAACGAGCTATCTCTTAAACTGTTATTGCTAAAAGTAGTGAAACTGGTTCAAACGTGTTAAAAATATCACAAATGTAACTAGTTTCCAGTTTAAAGTAAATGATGGTAGGTATAAAAGGTAGAAAAAGTTTTTATAGTTACTGCTAACTTATATAAAATAGGAACTTATATAATACGCATACTATAATATACGTTTATGCATATTTTTTAAACAAAAAATATATTATTGGAAAGTTAATAGTCATGGGTAGTAAGTAATAATTAACTTAGTGTGTACTGTACTATGTGTGTGTCATTTCAGCATTAAGTGAATTATTCAATAATTCCGGACTTCAGGGACACTAACACTGATAAAGATCGAATTAAGTTTATATTCTGAAGTTTTTACACGAGGCGCTTAGAAAGTACATGAAGTACTTAAAGTACATAACCAGGTTCTTTTCTTTTACATTACATTCATGGCTCTAATACAAAGTTATAAATGTTAATTTTCATTTTATAAACCGTGACCTTTAAACTTATTTTACTGCATTGAAAAAATATAGTATAAGTAGTAAAGAATTCTTGTGAAACTTTGTTTTAAGTTTACCCCCCGCTCCCTCTCTTCTCCCATTGCATTGCAGTAGAAATTAAAATTATTTGGCCAGTCACTATGTTTATTCTCAACACGCTGCGATGTGATAAACAAGAGTGTACCTATAACCCGATACTCTGTAATGTAATGAAACTCTGTAGTTATCAAACTCAAGGCTTTCTCGCACTGATGTCAGTCAGTTTTTATTTGTTTATACCCGTCGAGTTAATGAATAAAGTTATTTAATCTGTCTACTAAATAACTTAAAAGACCAAAAACAAAGGCTTCACTTATACAGGGTTCTCCTCTCCCGCTCCCGCGGTGACTTTAAGACTGTGAGTACTTTGTGTTATAAATGTTCAATATATTTTTAAAATTCTACATTTATTTACTACCTTATTGTAGTAAATGGAACGCTAAAATTTTTAAATGAAAGTCAAACAATATTATGTCTTAACTGAAGAACTGTTTTCATTCTTACTCTAAATATAAAGGTATAATATGGAGAAGCATTATTGCCTAATACTTCATTATTGCCTAATACTTCTCCATTTTCGATAACGAAATATGGACAATCTTTATCAAGCTGTTATTGGCCGAGATGAGATTGACATCATATAACTATACAAACGATCCAACTGTCAAATGACATCGAAATAGATATTTCAGATTATGCATCTTTAATTTTAAATAACGAGATATGAATAAAGATATTTTTCCAAAACGTAGTAAAAAACATAACACAGTTAATATGTTAAAAATAATTGATATTTCGATTGATTGTATTGATTTCAATATTTATACAGTTTCTTTGTAATGATCAAACAAAGTAAGTTTCTTTGTAAGTCATTAAAAAAATAATAACCACAAGAAACCGTGATAAAAAATCGTAAAACAAGAATCATTTATCCATGTTCCGTGCAAAGTAATACTTATATAGTATGAAATGTTGAATACTTTAAAATACAAATGAATTAGTGTGTCTGTGGTCCGTGTATTTATTTTTTATAGAAGCTTAGAAAAGAAATTTAAATGTTATTAACTCTTTTTTATTCAAGTACCCGCAAAGTTTAAAAAAATCTCTTTTTTTAAGAGTTCCCCGTAAAACTCTCTCTATGAGACACCATTAACTGATCGATACGATCTTTATCCAACAAACATAACATAAACATAAAAGAGACGAAAACAAACTAACTTAAAGACTGTTTTGTGTTGGTTGGTAGAAAAAACTTTATCGTTATACCCACCCTCAGTACCTTGTTGTGCAATTGAAAATTAAGATATAATTTTAATTAATTTTATATGACACGAATTCATTAATATGACGATGAAAGTCCCATTTTCATAAATCTTAAAAAAAATGTTTACAGCAATTTCTCTTTTATTTCTTTTGGTTTGGACTTAAGGTCTTGCGATGCCCACAGTGTATGCTTTTCTTACTTCAAAGATATTATGTAAAATTCTAAGAACACTTGGTGCACTAATCTGTAAGACCTCCGCTATCTGTATGTAGGTAATATGATCGTCTGCTTTAATCAATGACTTGACTTTCCCTACATTTTCCAGAGCAGTTACGTCTACAGGACGACCAGATCTTGGAGCATCACTATGAACATATAGAAACTCTGTATTGCAGAACTTATCTAGTGACCTATGTGTTTTGATCGTCTTACGTATATCTTGATTTGTAAAAAAAGTATGGAAGCTGTTAACATATTTTAATTTATTTAATTAAAAACGCAGATTGATATCTAAAAAAAGTTAATAAATTTGTAAATTATCATATTAAATTTAGTAACCCAATGCTCTGCTCTTCATTCGTAAATCTAAAAAAATATATACAGTTGTAAAATGTGTTGAGACTAATAAATTTACTATTATTATTATTATTATTAATATATGTATAAAAACAAAATCTATGAAGACATTTTGAAATTAGTTAAAAATAAAAGGTACAAAACCTAACCTAACGTATTTTGTAACTACGTAACTGTGCTTTAAAAATTAAAAGCCTAATAAGACAAGTTTATTAAATACAACTGGGAGATAAGAAAAGCTAATTTACTAGTATTAATGACATGCCAAGATGGTGAATCAACATTCATAATATTTCCTTAATGAAGCTACCGTACTCGTAACGACATTCTTCAAATGCACATATATTTTTTGTTTTGTATGTATATGTTTGTTTTACAACTGTTATATAATATATAGGTGTTTTCTAAAAGTTACAAACATAAAATAAACATCAATGTTTTTTTCTTTTACTGAGGTAACTTGAATTGCAAATTGGAAATGTTACAAAGAGCTTCGACGTTGCATTCTACATTTCAAATAAGAAGAATTTCAGTGCAAATGCCGTATTATAGTTCTTATTGCCCAGGCATAAGGTCATATTTTAGATAAAAATGATATAATAATGGAATCAAGAAAATGCAAGAGAACATCCTATTCGCATCACCTGGACGATTTATTGAACTCGAGCTGAACGGTCGGTGCTAAACTGCGGTTAGAGAAAATCAAATAATTTTTGTAAAAATATTCTTATCATTCTAACATCGATATGGCTTATTGCTTCTTGCATAATTGATCATGTTTCAGCAATCCTCTACGAACTTTAATCATTTTTCTTATTTATCACTGTAATAAATAATTCGTAAATAATTACCATTACTGCCACATAAATATTTTTGTCATCTGATTGTTTCCTGGTTACAAGATAAATAACATAAATAAAACAATAGTCTATAAAATTGTTGATTGGCCCAAAAACAGCTAAACAAGTTAGACAGAAAGGTCAGCTTCAGCTGGTGATCATCCATCAGGAACACCGCGACAGCAGCGCTAGTCGATCATTGTCGGTGTCAGACACTTGTGGAGCTGCAGCTCGATGTCACAATTAAAGTGACCATTTGCGTATCATTTTCATTGTTATTGTTGTTCATATTTCAACTGTTAAACAGTATCTAATTATAAAGTCCGTTCCATTGGACAACGGACAATATTAAAACGAAATAATTATGCGATTAATTTTATTATGACTTTAATTTACAGTACAGTGTTTTATTTTTTTCACTTCAGCAGTAACACCTTATGCCTGTGGATATTTTAGATACGTACTAAATTATACTTACACGATATATTTATTTTATTTAAGTTATTATTGTTAATGTTTTTACTATGTTGATATAATATTATTTGCACATAATACAGAAATATTGTTGGTAATTTCAAGATATTCAAATGACTTTTTTTTACTCTTATTTAATATTTAATAAATTTATAGTTAATGTTTTATTACATAAATTTATATTTCGAAAAATTGTCTTTTACATCGCCAACCTGATTCGGCTGTAACTACAGAACCATGAAACTACTGATCATACCAAAGTTTGGTGTTATATTAGTGAGTTCATTACATGAGTAAAAGTCCAGGAGGATGACTTTACTATATAATATCTTATTTCAGTGCGCCAAATTCACATTGATTTGATTGTGATGATATTTATACAGTGGGTAAAACTATATAAGATATTATATTCACTCTTGTTAACCATATATGTTACATACAAATATGTGTTGTTTAGACGAGGTTAAAATACTCCATTTTAGTTAGACTATAAAACAATGTATTGAAATAAATTCTTTACTTTAAAATCAAAACAAATAACAACAATATTGCGTAATATTTTATATTTACTTTCTTTAACATTTTGAAAAAATATATATTATAATATACAATACAAAATTATTTTCTCCTTATAAAAAACAGATTATAATGATCGCCTAAAGGACTTAAAATATAATTTAAAAATAAGTACTACAGCGATACAATATACCTCAATATCCAATGAACGTATAAGGATCGGGTAAAGTATCGAAATGCCATTTGAATGATTATAATTTGAATCCTATACTATTGTATATAAAAACATATTTGTTTTTGATAATATTATCTACAAGAGCGTAATGTTCTACAATTTCAAGACGTGGTTAGTGTTCTTGACCTAATAAGGTAATTAAATTAAATAATATGTGTTAGTGTAATTTACAAAACGAAAATAAAATTTCCTGAGTCTTAAATTGTCGGTGTTTCACATTCCTTTCTTTCTCTGAAAAATTGTGTTGACAGAAAAATTTTATTATATTTATATAGCGAGAAAATGTCGAAATTATATTTATTCATATGAGTGTTAGAATTTATATATTTTATAAATATTTATCTGATGATGTATTTAAAAGTAAGATCCTTAGAAATGAACCAAAATATTTTTTAATAGTATATATTATTTTGCTACTTTTGTTTATTGAAATTATATTCCAAGAACTATTTACCTTAAAATGTTACATAACATATAAATGATAACGTTAAATGATTGGTATAACTGTAACGTTATTAAATGTGAATCAAGTACAACTCAGGATGTGAATATGAACATAGGTATTCAATAAGTATAATATCATTTACGAGCATTAAGAAATAATACGAAACAGTTTTATAAAGATACTTCTTGTGACTTATTTTCTTTAGCCGTAAATATTGATTTAGCACAAGGTGAAGAAAGGCGTATAGTTTTTTTTAAATAAGCCATTTACTTACATATACACTTACATATACATACCTATTATCACGCCTCCTTCCCAGAAGGGTAGGCAGAGACCAAAGATTTTCATTCCATATTCTCTTTTCGCTTATTCTACTCTCATATTTTCCTTCATGCACGTTCATCGGTCCAGGTACCCTTGACCTGTGCTTTCAGGACATCTTCAATCTGATCAAAAAATGTCCGTATAGACCTTCCTCTTCCGACCTTTCCATCCAAATATCCTTTATATATTCCACTCATCCATCACGTTTCTTTTATCCTCTCTATATAACCAAGTCATCTAAGCATTTTTTTCTCTATTCTAGTATTTACATCTTCTTTCACATTATAACGCTTTCTTATTTTAGTATTCTTTATCTTGTTACTCAATTTCATACGTATCAGACTTTTTAGGGACCATTTTAATAGCTTTGTTCTTAGTTTCATTCTTCGTCTGCCATACCCAAGTGTCACTTAAATTCATTATTGTTGGAACTATGTTGGAACACCCCCCATGTCAGTCATAAGAGCTTTTTAAGACCTTTTCATTATTTATAATGGGGTGCTAATCTGATTTGGTTTTAACACACACACGATTTTGACCTTATTTTTGTAACAGAACATATGTAACACGGTGCATTCGAACAGGTAGCGTATTACTTTACAGCTTTGTACCTATCAACTGTTTAATATTTACGTCTGCAAAGGTAATTAATTTGAAAACGGACGTTTTTTCAAAAACTTCAAGGGCATGGGTCCTAAACGGTAACATGTCTTTAATGCAGGTATTTAATTAATCAATGACAACTGACTAACATACCATTTACGTTTTGGCGTACGGTTAATTTTATAAAAGAAAAATATTATAATCTGAATAACCTATACGATCGGCTTGCTAAATTATTTTTAATTGTATTTGAAACTGAATATAAACTTATCGTAGCATTGTGTTTAACACTTTTTAAATATTTAATCTACAGATTTTGATACGACAATGTTGTATATAATGTAGGTATCAATCACATTTGCTTACTGGCTTTCCCTTTCGTAAACGTGATATTATATGTGTCTCCAAGTTTCAATGAGTTATTTTAAATACAAAAGTTATACAAGCTGTCTCTTTTTTTGTCACTTCAAAATTGTGGTAAGACCTAAAATAAATATAAAACATTTTATTACATTACGTAACGTACTAAGTATTTAAAACATTAAAACGAGCAAAAAGTTTCTCAAACAGCAAATAATTCAATTGCGTAGATAATTTATAACCAAAGATCGGAAGTACTCTCAATAGATCTTTCAGAGACAAAACAAATTTCACAATGTAAATAAGAGTGTTAGTGATATTTTATTATATTACAATGAGTTAAATTTTGGTTAAAAATATTTACCTTCATTTACTCACAGTCACTGAAATCACAAATCATTTCAAATTATATAATTATTATTTTTATCTGCATTGTTCAGATTTTTCAAGTTAATGTAGAAAAACTGGACAGCGAAAAATTGATGGAATTAAAATCAGGAATAAATTGACGTGTGATTTCATTGTAGTAGCACCAAACCATTACAGTAAGTATGATAATTATTATTATATTTAATGACAAAATACAATCTGTATTTTAATTAATTAATTTTATGTTTAGCAATTAATGATTTACTCCATTTTTGTAACGTATAACTATTGTTTCAACCATTTTCTTCTAACACCTGAGCGACTCTCCGGCGCCGGCCACCTAAGTCCAGCACTTGCGCGACAGCACGGCGCCGCGTTCTGATTTGTATATTTGTGCCGCACATTTACCTTGAATTAGTTATTGTTAACCTAGCTAGCTCTTTCAATTCATAATATTTTAACTAAAATTGTTAATTAATTGTACATAAGCAGTTTCTTAAAGTATTTTTTTTTTTAATCCTAATAAATCTACTTCACCTACGATTGGGATCATTGTGAAGTGACGAAACAAAAATTATTAGTTATTTTGGCATATATTAACTGTTTGTTTCCTAAGGTAAGATTGACTACTTTTGTATCTGAATAAAAAAAAAACACAATTTCAGATTTTCGCTCTGTGATCGTCAAAATAAATAGTTAATAGGAATTGATTTGAAGACAATGGCCTAGAGATAAGAGTATGTTTGTGGTATTTGTGAGTTTTGTTGTATTTTATATTAAAATTTAAATTTATTCATTCGTTTCAAATATTTTTCAAATAAATATTTTTAAGTGTTTGTAAGACTTGCCGAGAGTAGATTATTTTAAAGATAAAGTATTTAAAACTTACTTTTATTGTATATGTGCGTTCACAGATGTAAATATATTTACAACAAGCTGTTGGAAACCTTTACTAACAATATGATTATTTTTGCAGTTGCTGCTGGTGGTGCTGGTGGTGGTGCTGTTGTACAGTCGGGCCTCAACATTCAAGGGCTCTCTGGTTCAAATGCTATGTCCGACCAACGAAGTCATCGTTTCACAAACGCAACTTCATCCCGAGGTCGCTCAAGATCAGAGTGTTCGAGAGCGATTTTTAGCTTGGTTTTACATTTATAAAAAAACACAGCTCGTCGTGGACACAACACCTCGTATTACCTCATAACGCCTTGTATTTTAGGAAAAGGGTTCGTATAGTTGGACAGATTCGCTGATTCCATGGGTGTACTTGCCCTTGCCCAGATAGAAATTGAAAATGGGTAATCATGTGGCCCTCCGAGGGCATTTCTCGGAGGGCATTCATGTGGATGTAACGCGCCGTCTTACGTGGCTCACGGAGGGTTGCCACATGAGTTTTCCAACGTGAACCCTACGTGTCCCCGATATGTGATTCTAACGAGATTTTGATACGAGAGCCATACGGGGCATTTCTTACTTGGCCCTTACATGTAGATTCTATAGATTTTAGTAAGGCTCACACATGGTCTACTTTTTTATTGACGATAAAAAATAAATTGATAACAATAAAAATAAATTGATAACAAGAAGTTATGGTTAAGATATTTAATCCTTTTTTTTTCTTTGCGTTCGGCCGCCATCTAAAATCCTTCGCATAAGCCAGGGCAGAACTCAACGTTGCACGGAAGGTTTTGTCATCGACTGCTTTGTAAACGGCAGCAGCGTGTGGATGAGGCCTAAAAGCCTCTCTTTATCATTTTCTTGACATATTTTGACATTAGTTTACCATATATGAGTGCTTATACGCTTCAACATATCTGATGGCGGGGAATTAGACCGGCTCCCTGCCTTTACCGGCTCACTTAGTAGCTACGGACCGTCCGACGTAATGTACCCAGTATCTCTATATATACTTATCGTTCTAAAAAACTTCGATAGCGTGATTCAGAACTCGCATTTTGCCTCAGAATAACCATATGTGGCACGCATGATTTTACAAGAGGCAAGCCGTGTTGGATATGCCTAACGTGCGCCACGTTTCCATTTGGCGGTATTAAATAGTGGCGAAAGTGATTAGTTTTGCCGGTCGAATCTCCGCCATGAACCTCAATAGGGTTTAAGGGGGCATTTCTAGGAAGTTTGCCTTCCCAAATTCAGGGGAGAATCAGACCTGGTTTTCATCGGGCAATACCAATGAGTTTTTCCCAGCCTATTTCCAATGTGAGCCTTACCATTCGTATGGGCTGCCGAGTGAAATTTCTACCTGGGTGCCTTATTTGGCGCACCAAGCACCCCGTAAGCTCTGCTAGCTAGCAAGCGTGTTGTGAAATCGTAAGTAAAACCCTGTTATTAATAAGTGTTTCCCTATACCTATTTAATCAATTTTAGTCATATTTAGCTTTAATATTGCCAAATTTTAAATTAAAACAAATAAATTACTATTTTTTATTTCAGATTTAAAATGTGTATAAAAATCTGAAGATTTCTGAGGAATAATATTTAATCAATCATTTTTGATATTTTAAAAAAGGGTGAGTAATTTAAGTAGGTACTGTAATTGTTTTTAGGTGCTGTATTGATCCTAGCCAGGATTAGAACGCAACATGGAGAAGCCAGGACCTAGTAAAAAACGTAAGTTTAAAGATGAAAATCGGCAGTTTCAAGATATTACTGAGAAATACTTTTTTGTATGGTCGCTTAACAAAGTCGTTTGTTTAATTTGCAAGAATTCTGTTGCGATTGCAAGGGAATATAATGTAAAAAGGCACTATGAAACGCAGATTCCTACTTTTACCAAGTTTACAGGCGAATTAAGAAAGCAAAAAAAGTTTTCTTTAAAACGGGAGCTTATTGGTCAGCAAGCTATATTTACGAAACTCGTTTAAGTTTCAGAAACAGCTACAGAAGTTAGTTATGAAATTTCTCGAATGATAGCAAAGCGAAGTCGCCCCTTCAATGATGGCGATTTTGTAAAAGAATGCATAAAAATTGCCGCTAAGAAAATGTGCCCAAAAAAGTTTAAGAAAATTCCATAGAATCAAAATCTAGTCAGACCTCTATCTCAGCAAACCCTGGTTCGACGGTGGAAGAGGAACCTAGAGCCGCCTGTCTCCGGTTGCGCGTTACACTCTATATCTTAACGGACTTTCCTCTATGCTACCGGGTAGTGCCACATTTCCCGTTTCGTCATCACATTCTTGGCCGGCGGATATTCGTTATAGATTTTTAGAAAGTTATAAAAACAGACTATTGACCATGGATGACAAAATGCATCCCACTAATTCCTGTTTATTAGAAAATAATCAAAAACTTGTGTTGGGTGTCAATAAAATATAAAATCCGATGGCGTTAAAAATATTTTTCTTCAGAGTAATCGTTAATTATAAATACAATTATAACTTACCAGGGATTACAAGTGGTATACTCACGAGGCATTACAATGTCTACGAAAAGGATAATATGTAATTACATTTAAGGCTCCGGAGGTTAACCGGTTACATTAGTTAGATGAACCATAAAGGGCATAATGAAACTCCCGGTTTGTTCTGTCGTTTATAATAATTGCAATTAATGTTTAAAGAAAAAAAAATCAAAAATGTTGTTTTATTTACGCTTATTATAACCTTTTGTGGCTATGTATTCTACTCTAGCCTGCAAATAATATGTTTCATTAGAAAACAAGCCGAAGACTTAGCTCACATGAATATACGAACAGGTATTAATAGCACATAGACATTCATAGAGAAAATATTCAAATTCAACTACGTTTTCTACCAAAAATAAGTTATTTTCTTATAACTTGCTTGACCGATGAATTTCCATTTGACCTACACAATAATATTTTTTTAACAATATAAAAAATAATAAAAATGGTTACATCTCATTTCTCGGTAACACTAGCATTAGGATATCGGTACAAACTTGAACAACTTAAATTTTACTTTGAATATTTAATATAATATTCGTCTGATAATAAGAATAAACTATTTATTTATAATACTATAACCAATCTATTTGAAATATAGATCAAGAAAATTGCATAATTCAAATTATTCATGATACACCTTTTCAATATATGTTATAATTGGGATCGGCACAATATCTCAATTGAGGAATCTAGCTTCTTCTATCAGAAATCATATAAACGACTTCCTTCTTTACTGTGAAATTGAATATTCATATCTTCAGTCTACATACATTTTTTACAATTTATCTCAGCCTAACTAAACTATTAAAAAAAAACTCCTGTTTTTAACAATGTACAGGTTAAATTACGAAATAACACTAATAACATCGTAATCTGTTCAGATAATAACAAAATATAATATCCCTATGGTGGAAAAAGGCCTCACAAACACTACTATAGCCTTTGTCGACTCGTATTGTCGAAATAGGACAAATGTGGAAATTATGCAACGTAAAGTATTAAATAAAGTTATGAAAACTGAAGAACATCTAATTTTAAGTGAAAATTGATATTACTTCTTATGTCCCTCAAATGAATTTTTTAACTAACAGGGAAATGAACAATAACAATAAAAATTATGGTTAATACATAGGTATTATTAAAAAGATCAACGCCCTATAAGCGTCATTAAATCGATATATGGTCTAGGCTCATCAAAATAATATAATATTGTTACTTTCATTTTGGTTCACCATCAGAAATATCAAATAAGTAACAAAGTAGAACAACCAACAAAAAATAATACAAAATGAGGGTCTTATTAAACTATATAAGAACAATTTAAGACAGTACGTTAGCTAAATATTATAGTTTTACTAAAAGTTAAATGTTAAAACTTTTTAATAAGGTTACTCATTACATTATGAACGACCCGGCACCTTACAAGCGACACCAATTTAGGGTTGCTTTTTAATGCGAATTACTTATAGTACCCATACTACTAATACTAATAAACTTTTACCATTACCAAATACGGGCTTAACATAAGGTGATGGGTTGTTAACACTTTTAAGGCTTAATTATAAAATACAGTAGCCACTTAATACCGGCAACCTTTAAGCTTTTACGAAATTCTAAATATTTGATTGCAAAATATCCTGAAAAGAGATTTTCTGAACCTTTATTAAGAACTAACAAACATAAACATACTCTTTCTAGTTCTGAATCAGTGCTAAATGTTATTTACCATTTAAGTTAAGAATATATAATGTAACGGCTGGAGTAAAATATTACTAACTTAAAAAAAAAATCTTACTATGTAAAATTTTTATATCAAAGATCCATTCAGAATCACAAGGGTAGAAGATAAGTAAACGGTGTTATTTATTTTCTGTATTCCGACGTTTCGACTCGGTTTCACGGGCGATGGTCACGGAGGAAGTACCGGATCAGCGAACTGTTTCTGCAAGGAGTGCGGTTTGGATGTTGTGTTACCGTGCCGCTTGTAAACATTTTGAATTCAACACGTTTAATGTCCGATGATTGGTGCTCGAATTGATGTGTTGTTCGAAGCTCGCTTTTCAGACACCGTATTATATGTCGGTGATAATTTGAATCATTCTTCACGATTCAAGTTAAAAGATTGTTTAAAGCTAATGTGAAATAAGTAAAAAAAAATCTTAACGTAATTTTTCGGATGAAATAATGTATTATCTAAGTACACAATTAAAAACATTATCGGACAAAAATTGTCGAGTGTATGTAAAGACTTATTTTGAAGAACTAAAGATTAAATACATAAACAGCATAAATTATATAAAGTCCAATCGGCAAGGGTTTCAAATGTTATTTTTAAAATATGGATAATTTTGAAATATCAGTTATCATGATAATTTTTTAAATAATATAGTGAAGTAACTTATTTTTTTTTATTTTAAAGAAAATGATTTTCAATAATATGTTATTTCTAATATTATAGTATATTAGCCTTCCTTGAACTTACATTGAAACGTGGTCTGCCGGGAGCTGGCTCCGAGCCAGTCTCCTACATCACGACAACTCATGTAATATACTAGTACAAAATCATTTGACTTGCATAATGACTATTAGAATTACTGAAACGTTAATTTAGACGTCACCAAAACATAAAACTCTGGATTTATTATAAGTACAAATATAAGGATAATATTACCGTTAATCACAAAATGCTATTGTTTTTATACAATAATTTTCTCTCTAAAATATCAAAATATTATTTTGCCATATGTCATCATACTAGCTAGTATGCTAGCTAGCTAAATAAACTGTAAATATATTGTAAAGTTTTCTTTTTTCCATCTCAAGCCAATAATTTTATATAGCGTTCATGTAATAGCCGATATATTTCTAAGGGACCGTAGACCCATTTAAATAATGTTGAATTGCTAACTGAGCAATAAAGGTCTTGGTAGATAGACAAGTAACTAACAGAAGGATCTGATAAGTGTTTATTTTCACGAACGAACTTTGTTCGTTCTGTATTGTTTTCACTTTTCTCGGAAGGATGTATAGATGTCTGTGGACAGGAAAAATTTTCATTATTGTCGAGAGATGGCGCTATTTTTAATTTACTGATTGAGTTTATCGTTAATGTCGAGAGATGACGCTATTTATAATTTACTGATTAAGTTTATTTTCATTTTTAATTATATTACTATTTTGTATTATTATTAATCAAATTATTTGTAATAAATATATAAATATGTATTTAACATTTTCTTTTCAAAAATCAATTGTTTTTTTATTAACATTTACAATTTCGTCACAGTTAGTTCGGAAAATACCCTGGGATTTTGCATCTTCACTGATTTCTTATTCAAATTACTATTATTAAATTTATTATTAAAAACATACTTTACATTTTTTCTCGTAAGAGCATTATTTCAGAACCAAGGAAAAAAATATAGATAAAATCAAATTGTACATATTTAGCTGAATCGTGAAGAAAGTGATCAATTCTTTTATTTTTTTAATCTTAGAAAAGTAAATTATTCTAACTAGCGTACAGTGTCGGAGAAAGGAGGCCTTCAAAATTATGCATAATTAAACTTCACGTGGTTCTGTTTTGTTTATCAAAATAGACTGGAGAGTATAATTTTAACTTTGGCTTACTTCAATATTTGTTTTTAGAAAAACAAAAATATAATCATTTACTTAGTGTTATTTCATTGTACTCTCTAATATCACAATAGGGCGTTTAATACATTGCGCCTTTTTAAATGCAATATAGGACCGTAGAACGTACTTTCGAAATTTAATTTACAACATATAACCAACTTACAAAATAACATATTTTTGCTTTAGAAGAGGGCTTGGAGGGCAACGAGCTTGTGGGTCACTAATCATACGTGATCACCGCCGCCTATGAAACCATATGTTTGTATAGACACTCGTCAACGTGTTCTCAAGAGAGCCCTGCACGGCCGGAATATACCGCATCCCCACTACTATCATTAACATAACAATATATGTTGAAAATATTTAATATATCTTTGATGTGCAGGAGGAACAGAGTGGGGGATAGCACGCAGCCTTTGGGTACACCAGCGTTCACGGATTCGGGGTCCGAGAAAAAACCGTCGAGAACGATTTACATGCTTCGTCCAGCAAGAAAACTTGTGATCCACTTGCATAAACTCTCGGGAAGCCCATAGGAACGAAGCTTAGAAAGCAGCCCCTTGCTAACCCCGCAGTGCTATACACCATCGAATTCTTTTGCCATATTCAGACTAACTAACAGACTCTTTCCCTTTCTTTTAATAATCGCTGACCCCGGTGCGTAAGATATAATAGAAAATCACCAGCAGATCAGCCATGGCGTAAGCCATATTGCCGATAATTTATCAACTGGCGGTCCGCGAGGTGCGTTAAGAGCTGTCGATTATTGATGTTCTCCATTATTTGAGAGAGAAGAAATATAATGGCGATAGGTCTGTTAGTTAACTGTGTCCCAGCTATTACACTTCCGGTTTTATAAAACTCACCAATGGAAAATAACCAAATGAATTAGGTTACTACACGTCGATTTTCTGTAGTAGGGTAGTTCTTTCCCGATCAATACGAGTTGCAGTCAAATAACTAAAACTTATTACGTAGTTCTAACATTATCGATATTCTATAAAGTATGAGACAGCCACTATATTAAGCTATTATATACTCTGTGTTCGTTTTAATTTATTAAACTGTTCAATACCTGCTGTTTAAGCCACTTTTTATCTTATTTATTTAAAGGTTAATTTCTTATGATATAAAATGATGTTGAATTCTACTCATACAGTTCTATTGTTACTTACGAGTACATTCTAAAATAATAAAAATAATTCATAAAATTAAATACATTTGAGTGACAAAAAAATTATACTTTTGGTACCAACAAAAACCGATTAAATGATTTACCAAACTCACTATTGATAATACACTACATAATACACTTTTACATCGTACGGTAAATGGAACGGTATATTTTTCCACTCCAACCACCTCAACACTTGTATTGCAATCTTAATCTTTAAGTCTGGCAAAAAGCATACGAAGTTTTACCCAAAACCATTTTTAAAACAAGACATAAATTCCATCTTAAACTTAAAACTCTAGATTAAGTTTCATTTAAATTTATGCATTTCAAAAAAGAAATTTAATGGTGAGACAAATATAACTATATAACATTATATTAATAAATTTTGTTCCGTGATTTATTCAACAACAGTCTCTAGAAATTGTTTCAACGATTCTATATCACTAGATCAATAAATTTTTTAAAGGAATAAGTAATTAAAAATTGCTATATTTCATAACTGCATAAAACAATATATTTTTCACAATAGTATATTTTACAAAACACGTTTTATATGGTTTCCGTTTCCAAGTGAACGTAACAAAACTTGAAGCATATTCTATACCGCCGAATGTAACTAACATTTTCAGAACACGAGCGACGCGAAACTTAACAAATGCTTTTTGTACGTAGCGCTGTAAAGAAAAAAGAAAAGGATCTTCCTGTTTAGTTTTATTATAAAAAAGGAATAATTATCAAAGTAAGAACATCGAAACAAGTGTTTTGATTGAACATCGTAAGAACATTACGATTTATCATTTTGTGTGTAATATTTGATACGTCCAAAATAAGTGTAAATTGAAATCAGCAGTGAAATAAATACTCTTAAATAAAATCTTTCCTCTTTATAACCTATTAGACTCATCTCCACTTCTCACGGTTGGTAAAACATATATAAATCTTCATTTTCTGTGGATTCGGTACCGCTTATCAATTAGGTTGTCCGTCTGCTAATAAACCGCATGTTGCAGTAAATTTCTGCTAGACTGCATAAACAAAATATAATAGAAACGAAAACATACCTTATTTATAGTTGCATAAGGGTGCTTTACGCTGCATGGATATAATGGGCGATGCAACCACAAGTTCATAACAGGATGGTAGTAATTATAGCAGATCGAACTCTGCGTTATGAGTTTATACAAAGCAAGACTTGGGGTAAATAAAGTGGTTTTAGTCTTACTTAAGAGAGAATGAATAAAGTATAAATAAAACTTTAAGTGTAAATTATTATACCCACGACAATGTGTGATATTTATAATTTCACAACAGCCAAGAAATGATGATTCAGTTATATCAGTAAGGAACCGCGAGGAGAGTGACGTCACGTAATATATCACTGCGGCGCCATAACCACTTACACGTGTCTTGACACTGAGTGTTTGTTTTCATTATATTTGCTTAAAATGGATGCGGTTATTAATAAATATATCGATATTTGTACGTTTAACAACCTGAACTACGGTAAAAGTTTACAATATTTATACATGTTAAGTGACAATCAGAGTAACAACCAAATTATTTATTAATGAAATGTGCATGTTCCTTCAATGTAAGTAATATGCTTGACACTGTATATTCTAGGTAGTGATTGTTTCGGATAGTTAATTTGTTCTAAGTCGTCCTTCGCTGCTACATTATATTATATTATATTGTATTGCATTGTATTGCATTGTATTGCATTGTATTGCATTGCATTATATTATATTTTATTACAATCAGTGAAATGAGTCTTGAATACAAAATAAAGGATTCTTGTTTTATATTTACATCACAAAACATAATCATTTAAGTAAAAATTATCTCAATACATTTATATACTTTGGAATAAAAACATCAGAACATCGTATTAACAATAAGATATAACTTAAACAACCTCGAAGGGAGCAAGAAATTATTTGAAATCTTGACAACAGATAGACAGTAGTATCTGTCTATCTGTTGTCAAGATTTTAGGTTATTGATAAACAAGATATTCAATTTATATTCCTTGTAAAGGAAATCCTTTCTCAATTTTGCGGTACGTTCTCGTAGATAGCTTTCCCAAGAGGTATTGGACCCGCAGCGAAGTAGCTTGTCAATACAGTAATGCAATTTGCAAGAGCAAAATGGAGCACTGAAAGGAGATAAAAAGAACAGCTCAGTAAATATAACATCCAACTGTACGTATATTGTTATTTTGATTTCAGTTTTTAGTTTAGGTTAAAGTTAAAATATTTTATGTGTTTTAATTTTTACTTTATTCAGACTTAAAGTTTAAATTAAAAATGAACTTTAATTATATATTTTTTTTTCGGATTTTGTTATCTCCATTTCAACCAAAATGTACTATTCTAATTCAAATAGTATCCATGCCAACTCTTTCTTGTTTATTTTATAATAAACAACGGTTATAAATATTTTAAATACTAGCTTTTTACGCGGATCCCCTTACAAGTAGAAGAATTGTAGCACAACGTAATTTAAATAAATTTTTTGTAATAAAAGTGTTATACTATGGTTTTATCCCCTTTTCTGCACTTTCAAAGGTCGGAAGACATAAATTTACGATTGAGGGCATTACGAAGTGTCGATACGAGAAACTTGTTATTTTTGTTAGTACGCGTAACTTGTTAAATTTGTTAGTACGCGAAACGTTGGAAGTCAGTTCCCTTAGGTCAGAAATTTTTCACTACGCTTTCTATCTCAGTCTTAAAAAATGATGTCTGGATTTACGAGCTGAGAGCGTCAAAGTTAGAGCGGATATTAAAGGAATTTGAAAGGATAACGGCCCGAGGGATTAGATCAAAGATTATAAACATTTCGGTAAACATTATTAGCTGTTGCTGGTGTATTTTTGAAAATAATTGTAACAAGCAGCGAAGATTGCAATTTAAATAAATTTATTTTATAAAATTTAATAAATGATTTACAATTAACACTTTTAATCAATTAATATTAAAAAGGTGATTCTAGATCAGCGTTTGACCCAAGAATGGCTGTAGTGCCATTAATTTTTACCTTGTTTCCCACCGATCGCTGCAACGCGGAGGTGTCGTCTTTGCTTCATATGAAGGTGCTGGGTCGTTAGATGTACTACGAGTATATTAAACTAAACACGAGTCATGGCAGTTAACTCTAATAAAATCATGTATACATTATAAATCATACATTCGTTATTTTTTGACAATCGTTTTATTATTCCCATATCTTCCTTTTAGAACCTTTTTTTAGATTGATCCTCTACATCAATGTCGCTATCACATTCCACATAAATATTTCTTTTATAAATATTGTGATGGTCACAGTAGCAACAGGAGACGTGAATGTATGTCATTTATCGTGACAGATCTTTGCTAAGACCGCAATAGAAAATGAAAACATGGATTTTACAAGAAGACATATTATTAATGTCCATTTTTTTGACGTGGTACTGAAACATTTATATTTAATAGATCGTAAAATTATACTTTTTAGATTATTAAAAAATGATCACATATCAAGTAACTAGGAGCGCCAACAAACCCTCAATTTCGACTCGCTGCGCTCGCGAAATCTTGGGTGTCGTTTGCATGTTGAGCGAAGCGAGCCCAGTGTATTGACTCATCGTTTCCCATTTACTTTAATGGGATATCAGTTTTTTGACATGATATTAAAAAAAAAATTTTTTTTTTGGGGACATTTTTCAATTTTTTTTTATAAGAACCATCACCTAATGTGTGTCTTTTTGATTGCAAAGTTTCATAATTTTCCGTTCAGTAGTTTTCGAGCCAATTCGTGACAAAGGATGTAAAAAGTCTCCAGTAAAACGCTCCGCTCACTTCGTTCGCTTCGCTCAATTAATACTTTTATTTTTTTACCGATTGAAGTCATTTCTCTTAGTGTATTATGTATAAATCTTTCTTATTGTCTAGTGTTTTGATTAGAATTGATCGTGTATTTTTAAAATGAAATTTTCTTTCCTTGTTATCTTTTTATAATTTCTTGCAATTTGACTTTCAACGTATTTCACTCACTTACTTATAAAAGGGAAAATACTTAACATAAAATAGGACAGATAGAAAGAAAAATAATATATTTTATATACATATCAAGTAAAGGTAAAAATGAATTTACAA
Source organism: Melinaea menophilus ssp. n. AW-2005 (assembly GCA_918358695.1). Taxonomy (NCBI): domain Eukaryota; kingdom Metazoa; phylum Arthropoda; class Insecta; order Lepidoptera; family Nymphalidae; genus Melinaea; species Melinaea menophilus. Next base: position 32,818,864 of record OU911039.1, on the reverse strand, counting down.
AAAATTATGTTGCAATGTATTTTTACATAACAAACAAATATTAGCATTAACACAGAATCAACCGAAATCTATTGCTAATGGGAAAATAAGGTTGACATTTAATCCGTCTCGCTCCATGCGCGGTCGATACTGACTAAGTATTGACTGACAATACAATAACTGTATTGTGGGTCATGTGATGCTATTTATATGGATTGATAAAAGTATTATTAAGTTAAATGTGATCTTATATAACTGTAAGGTAATACATAAAAACAGTTACGCATCGAAGAAGGCCGGGATCTGCCACACATCTGCCCCACAAACTTTTTTATAAATATGCCTTTTGCTCCAGGGTCACTTAAGCAAAACTTTAAACAGTTGGAATCTTAAGTGAATTTTTAATCAAAGAATTGTTGCAAAGTGAAATAAATATCTTCCCACGAGGCGTACGTGACACAAACTAATCTGTCTGTTTCGCATTCAAGTCTGCGGTCGTATCATTCATATCAACACAATATTAAAAACAGCCACTCCGATTGCGCTTTTAGGTAGATTCCATAGATGAATCTACCTATTGCAATCGATGCGATGACGGGACCCAGACCCCAGAGTAGGGGCGTTACGCCGTTTATAAACTGGAGATTGAGAATCCGTCGAAAAAAAAATATATATATCCCTCTATATATATATGTATATATGATCCATCAGACCAAATTCATCGTAGGCAAAATCTGACTTCACAGGTCGATAGGATAAATTAGTAGGATAAACGTAGCATCTCGTTTTTTTGGAAAAAGTGAAAGGGGGGGCTACGAGGGGGGGTGAAAGTGCAAACCTTTGGGACACGCTACAGGTCGCAAATATTGGCGGAGGATTTTCAAACTCGGTATACACATTCTTAAGGACAAAATGAAGGTTAAGTTCTTGAACGGGGGAAATCGGTCGGGGGGTTGGAGGGCTGGGGGGGGTTGAAAGTTAAAAATCGTAAAAAGTCACAGAAGGAGACAAAACTTTGGCGTCGGAAAAATCTCAGAAAATTAACAAATTAAAAGAGGAAACTTTTTTGTCTGAAAAGTTTTTTGATGCGACCTCGCGTTTAGGAAATAGGGGTGGGGGGTGGTTCCCCGCTCACACAATATATGCAGGGTTAACCGTCATAAGACTCGTAATGACCAGTAGAATACTGCTGGCTAGTTTTTCTTTGTCGATCCGACCGACGGGAGTCTACCTAACACGATCGACCCTGTCGAACGAGGTATTTTAAAACGGTAGTGGATGGCATTTAGGTTAGTTTGGAATCCTTGGATGTTGCAGTCCACATTTAAAGTGACATACCACAGTGTAATCCATACACCTGTAGTTTCTATAACATTTTTTTTTATAGGACACAAAAAATATTTTTATGCTTCGTAAAAAATATCCCAAACCGGTAAGTATACAATAATTAAGGGAAAGGAGGATTGAGCCTCCGTATCTCGTCTGCCGTTTGTTATTCCGCTATAATATTCGCTATATATCACACTTCTCTTGTGTAAGAGTGGTAAGTGGTTGTTACCTCAGGTGAGCCAGTCCGGACAATGTTATGATCCACCAGTCGGACAGACTGATACCTGTTACATTTATTTATTTATTTATTTATTTAGGACAACTTACAAAACATACACTTTTTATACATTTTATAATAATTAAACATTAAATTTTTTTGCTGAGTGTTGTTTCAATTACAAGTTGCCACGGCATGAGAAGGGACAGTTTCGACTAATTAAAGTTTTTCCTACTATTTTAACTTTAAAATTAACAATATATTAATGTTATGTTAATGCTAAATTAACAATATATAAATTTAATTAACAAAAATAAAAAATCTGAAAGTACCACCAGAAGACAATTAAACATTTAAAATATCAAAGTTTTAACATATTACAACATGCACAATCTATAATTATAATACTACTCGTAATTATACTAAACGTGATCGATATTTAAGAAATAGTGATTTATCTTTATTTTTAAAAATTTAGGATTAATATAGAAATTATAAAGGTAATATAAAGCTTTCCAAAACTTTACTTTTAAATTTTGTCACATTATCCGAAAAGATGTCTACATCAATTTCTTGATTTTTTGTCAGTTGGTTATATTGTTTAAATAGTCTGCTTATAGTAGAATTCTGACCCAGATTTGTTTTCGAGCATGGTATCGAAAATGGAACGTATTTACTCATACGGGGAAGCCTTGAGGGTGCATTTATATTAATTTTTTCTACAAGGTTAGGACAGTCTAATGCACCGTTAACTAATTTATATAGCAAAATCAAATCCAACAAATGTCTCCGATCAAGCAAGCTATTGAGGTTAAAGTGTTGTAACCGACTGTGATATGTCGGTAACTGTTTTACTTTATTATGTTGATATGTAATGTGTCATAAGAAAACGCTTTTGAACCCTCTCAATCCGCTTAATATATACCTCATAGTGAGGAGACCAGACTTGAGCACAATATTCTAGACCGGATCGAACCAAGGAGGAATAAAGACCAATCTTGGTCTGCGGCTTCTTAAAATCTTTAGTGTTTCTTATTATAAAACCCAGCATTTGAAACGCCTTGGATGTTATTTTGTCGATATGAGTGTGGAATCTGATCTTACCATCGAAACTAACACCTAAATCTTTGATATAATCTACTTCTTCCAACGTCGTGTTGTTAATGGTATAAACCTGCGAGTTGGGATGATTTCTGCGCGAGAACCTTATGTATTTGCATTTATCTGTTTTCAATGCTAAGTTGTTTCTTTCACACCAGTTGACTAAGTTGTTTAATTCCTTTTGTAATAGGTAAGTATCATATTTGTTTTTTATTTGTTTTGCAATTTTGAGATCGAATATTCTCACAACATCGTCCATAAATATATTGAACAAAATAGCCCTAACACTGATCCCTGGGGGAAAAGCCTGATTGAGTTAAAAATGACTGAGATGAGTATCCACTAACAACCACCCTGGAAACTCGGTTACTTAGATACAAGGAAAACCATTTTAGCAAGTTGCCTGTTATGCCGAAAGTTGAGAGTTTTTGAAGAAGAATATCGTGATTCACGGTATCGAACGCCTTGCTTACGTCAGTATAGATGGTGTCAACTGGTATATTGGAATCAACCGAATCGGTCAAAAAGGTCACAAATGAAACAAGGTTGGTTGTTGTGGATCGTGCTGTGAAAAAACCAGACTGCTGTGACGACATCAATTGCTTAATATGCCAGGTAATTGTAGGTTTTATAAATTTTTCAAACACCTTACCGAAGACAGGCAGAATAGAAATTGGTCTATAGTTTTTTATTGACGCAATATCCCCCGACTTTGGGATTGGTACGACCAAAGATTCTTTCCATGCAGTAGGAAAGAGACCGGACTTTATCGATTCATTGTATATTATTGAGAGTGGTAGGGAAAGCGCGTCACAACATTCCTTTGCAAGCAGACAAGGTATACCATCAGATCCAGTTCCCTTATTTCGATCCAAGTGTTTCAATCCTTTAAGTATTTCATATTGTGAAAAGAATAAGTTTGATAAACAATTTGTGGGCGAAGATGTTGGGAATGCTGCTGGAACTAATGCTGAATTAGAAGAGGGTGTCTTACAAACGGATGCAAAAAATGAAGCAAATAGATCGCAAATATCAGCACCGTTAGAGGCTCGTCTATTATCTAGATGCATTAATGAAGGGTACGTACTTTTATTCTGGCGCTTATTTTTTATGTGAGTCCAAAATAGTTTCGGATTTTCGATTAAAGAATCCTCTATAATATTAATGTAGTTCCTATAACATGTTTCGATTAATAATACACAACGTTTTTTTAGCGACAAAAAAGACAGCTCATGTAAGGGATTTTTATACTGACGATATCTTTTACGGTACTTAAATTTTTCCTTTAGTAAATTTATAAGTTCTTTAGTATACCAATAGGGATATTTTTGATGTTTAGTTTTACTTAGAGGAACATGTTTTGTAATTGCGTCTCTGATAGTCTTATACAACACATCCACCATATCGTCAACATTCGTCAAGGCTGAAAATTCGTCGACCCAGGAAACAGAGTTGAGGTCGTTCACAATTTTGCCAAAATCGGCCTTCTGAAAATTAAATTTTTCACTTGGAATCACGGGAGGAAGACCAGGTTCTTTGTAAAATGACAAAATAAATTCCAAAGACGGATGGTACGGATCAATATCACTAAGTATATACTTGCTTTCTTGCAAATGCTCAATACTTTCAGTCGAAAGTATTAGGTCCAGAATCTTTCCCTGGTTGTTCAAGATTGTATTTTGTTGACTTAAGTTGTTAAGAGCTATAAAGTCAATTAATTTATGTCCAAGTGGGCCATGTAAAGAAGCTGATGGGGTTACGGAGTTTTTGTTGCTAGGCCATGTTATTGAACTTAGATTAAAATCGCCCAGTATTAGTGTGTTATTGCGAAATTCCAATATACGATTAGTATTTTCGATAAAATGTTCGAAAACATGCATTTGAACCGGAGGGGGGATATAGACCGCATATATGTATAATTTATCTAAGGTTTTCCGTTTGCTACCCATATCTAGCTCCACCCAAAGGTCATCGCAACCACTTTCAAATTGAATTAATCTCTGTGATTTAAAGCGTTTAGATATAGCAATAAGGACTCCATCACCTATTTTTTTATTATGATATTCACTAGTCTCTCGATCACGTTTATATGTTTCATAACGGTCATTAAACAATTCGGAATTGAATATAGTATGGTTAAGCCATGTTTCACACAGTACAATAACATCATAATCACAGCATAATACATTTTATACAAGTCTAGAGTCTTAGTACGTAAACCTCTAACATTCTGATAATATATATTTAAGGAAGAGAATTTTATAAAAGTAATAATAAAAGACTAAAGGCTAAATATAATTACTGATTAGACAATTTTTTCTAAAATTGCGGTATTACGAACAAAGATGTATTCCGATGTGTCAGTTTTACGCATACATATACGACCGCTGCGCACCCAAACATGCTTGTAGTTGAGTTCTCTGGCTTTAAGTCGCGCTGCAGCGTGAAGTGATTTGTTTTCGGGAGATAAATTCTCTGTTACGTAAATAGCTGACTTTTTATCCTCGCTAAGACCCAGATGACTTGAGTTTAGTTTATCGTTAGGATGTTGCTTGTTGTACTTAATAGTAGCTGCCAAGAGCGTGTCACGCAGACGGGGACTGCTCAGCGTAACCAGAATAGCACGCGGTCGTGAGCTTTTTGGATCTTTTTTAGCAATTCTGCTACAGTAAGATATATCTGCTTCATTAATGGGACATGCTACTGCTTTACCAAGCTGCTTAACTACTGTAAATACGTTTTCCGTTCTATGTTCAGGTACACATTGAATTTCCAGGTTCGAGGAGCGTATTAGTTGGTCTAATTGAATACAGCGAGCAGAGATAGCCATGAAATCATTCTTAATAGACTCATTCTCTGTCTTAATACGTTCGATATCACTTTTGTATGCATTTATTTCAGTATTCAGTTTTTCGAAATGAAAGTTCATAAAAATCATCGACTCGTTAAAATTTTTTATATCGTCTTTCATTTCACGCAACTGATTGTTAATATCGCTTTTAAAGTCAGTAAGACAGTTTCGTAGTTCTTCTTTTAAAATGCTACGGAGATCAGAACGCGACAAACAAGAGGGTGAGCAGCAAACATTTTCGTCCTCAGTATCACGAGGCTCAGCAGTGCCGCGTTTAGCTGTGTTTATGTTAGAACGGGAGCTAGGTGACATCGTCAACCGGACTAGCGTGTTTGAATCGTCTTTTTTAGGAACTTTACAAGTACAGTCAGAACATAACCATTTTGACCTTCTATCAGTATTGAAGTTTTTAAATTCTTTATTGGATATACCGATGCAAAGAGTGTGAAAGTATGATAAACACGATCTGCATTTCAAATATAATTTATCCTCAACAGTCGATTGGCACACAGAGCAGAGCATTTTCTGTATTTTTATCGGCGTCGTAATTCAAAAACATATATTTATATAATAGATGAATTTAGTTTTATTTAAAACTGATTTGTAAATTCTTATTAACTCACTTGCAACAAAGAATGCGGGACGAAACGAAGAGTGCTGGTGCGATAAGGATGAGTTATTTCTCCACGCATCCCGTCTCTTTTACTCGCGGCGAAGAGGAGCCTACCTCAGCTAACGCACTCGCCGCGATGCAAATCACACGGGGTTTTTTCAAAAATTATTTTTTTTGCACGTTATGCTATTGTTGTGCTTATTACTTAGTAAACAAAGGTTAATTATGCGTGAAAAATTTAGTAAATTATAAAGAATAACTGAAACACGTCCGTTCTCGACTAAATATTAACTCGACTATTACATAATAATATATTAAAACTTTAAATTATTAAAATTATAAAATACACAGTTTTCTTGATGGCTAAATATTAAAAAGATATATAGAATTGTCTTTCGAATATTTTTAAATTAATTAGCGGAATAAAAGCGAATTGCAAAAAATAATAGTTTAAAGGCCCATAATTGAAGTGTAACACATATTTTGACCTAATATTATTTGCCCGTCGGGAGTACCTACGAGGGTCAAACTGAAAGTTCTTAGAAAATCAAAAACTAAGCATTCTAGCAAGTTATTAGTTTTATTGTAACTTTTCAAAATAGCGTCCATTTACATCAATATATCGCTGCATTCGATGGAACCATTGAGAAAAGCACCTTGCCCACTCGGCCTTAGGGGTCTCTTCGACGGCATTTTGAAACGCAGCCACTGCTTCTTCGGCGTCTATAAAATGTTTTCCTCAAAGTTTTTCTTTTATTTTCGTAAATAAATAAAAATCGCAGGGTGCGAGGTCGGGGCTATAAGGCGGGTGACCCAGTAATTCCACGTTTGAGGTCACCAAATAGTCGATCGTTTGCCTGGCGATGTGCGACGAGGTATTGTCGTGATGAAGGAGGATCCTGCTGCGAGGTCGTTTCTCTCGAACTTTTTCCAAGACAAGTGGCAAACAATTGTTAGTATACCACTCTGCATTAACCGTTTTCTGATCCTCTAAGACTACTGTCGCGTAATGACCTGTCTTTCCGAAGAACGGGGCCACCATCTTTTTTCCAACACTTCGACCTCTCTTCACTTTAGTTGGCAACTCTTCGGAAGGAAACACCCACTGAGCAGACTGTCTTTAGGTTTCCGGATCATAACAGTAAATCCAGCTTTCGTCACCCGTTAGTATGTCGAACACAGCATTTGAGTCACCTCCGTTAAATTTTTGGATCATTTCTCGGCACCAATCGACACGGCGGAGTTTTTGAGCCTCGGTCAAATTATGCGGTATCCGGCGGGCACAAAGCTTCCTGACCGCTAAATGTTCATGGAGGATTTTGTGCACTTGACTCATACCTATGCCTAGACTTGTCTGAATCTGCTGATAGGTCACTCTTTTGTCAGTCTCTATCATACGCCGCACAACACTGATGTTATCTTCAGTCGTCGCTGTAGAAGGCCGTCCCTCACGCAAATCATCGGTGAGATTAGTTCGACCACGTTTGAATTCATTAAACCAGTTGTAAACTGTGGCACGAGATGGGGCTTCATCGTGAAAAGCCAATCGAAGTCTATCATAACTTTCTTGTTGACTTAAATGACATCGAAAGTCATAAAAAATCATTGCACGAAAATTTTCTCGGCTTAAATTCATTCTGACGTGCACAGACAATTTTCAATTTGCCACCAAATCGTAAAACAAATGACTAATGAATGAAATGTACACTCAATAATATTGGTAAAGAGTGCTATTTTCAAAATTTAAACTATTTTTTTTAATATACTGCTTTTAAGTGGCCAGTTCTAAAAACTTTCAGTTTGGCCCTCGTACTGGAGGTACGTGCAGAGGGTTGTTTAGTAATTAAGGAGCTCTTTATAGCTACAAATTATGTCAAGTTAATATTTTATATTCATTTTAGCTTATAAATATATATTGTCCGCATTTCGTTCATATGTTTAATACAAAGACATGAATGAATGCTGTCTTTATGAATTATGTTACTACGTATCTGAGACAGTTATCTGAAATTTTTATTATTATTCTTAACATGAATTATGTTTTAGTTTAATTATTTTAAAGTGCAATAAAGATAATTGTTTTAAATTATATTAGATTTAGAAATTGTGTTAGAAAAAAAAATTTCTCAGCTTGGGATATAAATAATAATAATAATACAAAAATATGAATGTTATGTATGTACTTTGATTTAAATAAAGGATATTAATTAAATCTAGCATTATTTAAGGAAATACTCTACAACCTGACGTTTAACAGATATAGAGAGAGTTCGAGACATCGAACATGAGCTTTATTTGATCGAAGAAGAGCAGTATTGAGTAATAAAAATGAATTTGCTTGAAAAAGAAACTAATATGTCATGTAAATTAGGTAATAACGAGAATTTGTGGTAATAATACACATATAAATTATGCAGATTTAAGCTATAGTCTCTGTAGATCGTTGTTTGTCGTCTGAGTTAATTGAATATTCGATTGAAGTTATTTTCATAAGTTAAAAAACTTGAAAACAAATATATACATAATTCCTTGTAGATCTCATTACTACAATAATTTGCCGGTGTCCTAGAGTATAGAAAACAATGACCTTTTAACAGATGTTCATATGAATTCGTGACAATAATACAAGTTGGACATTTCTTTTAGCATATACGAGTAGAATAAAGAAAAATTATAGACACGCTGGAACTAACCTGCGCAAACTAAACAATAAAGGACAGGGCTACGAGTCAATTTATAGGTTTGTAACAAAAACTGGAAAACTTATTTTCCTTTTTGTAAATACAATTAAACTTCACAAGCTACTTCTCAGTAGATTTAACATCATTAAGAGCACGTAGGATATGAAGGACACGTAAAGATAGTACTTGCCCTCATGCAATAAAGGATAAAAGACTTCCTGAACGAATTGACAATGCACTTAAACACTAAAAGCGTCTGAATGAGCGGAGACTGCACGCGCGGAGAGGTAAATCTACTAATTATTGAATACTGGTATTGGTATTCAGGGAACCTGGAAATGCTGCAAGATGAGCTGGTAAAGGTCACTAATTAATTTATACGGCTTTGTAAGAAAGATTAAACTAAATTTTCTAAGTAACTTTCATTCCTTCTTTTTTTTAGCTTTGTTCAAAATATTTTTGTAATATTATAGGAAAGCATAGTAGAAACGAAAGCACCTATTGTTTATAAACCTAGCAAGGACTTGGTAACAGTGAATGTCACCAGATGGTATTTATCGGCTTTTAAAGTGCATTGTTTTTAATTTGGTTGATTGCCGTGATCTCATTGTTCTCGTAATTTGAAAATTTCAAATATAATGTTTTCAAGATTTGCAAGTAGAAAATAATATATTTATAATCGAAACAGTGTTAATAGTAAATTAGTCTCCTATATCCTTAAAAAAGCTTATGATACGAGTGAGTGTGTTTGAAAATGATTTTTCGCATACTATTGATTCTACGCCTGTACCTACTGATATCACATGCGCTAAAAATATAATTAAGCACCCAGCAAGTTCGGAGCCCCGTATTTTTTATTTTATTCTTTTAAGATCGTTAAATCGGTCTTACTTTATGAACCAAGTAGTTTAACTTGGCCGTGAACGTTGGGTTTTAGCACGAAACTTCATCAAACATTAAATGCGGTCAAAGTTTGCCAATTTTCCGGTATTAGTTATGTCTACGCATTACGCAGTCGACCATCTCAGTAACCATTCGATTAGTGAAAAGATACTACCACTTTGTTTATGTTATTACTTCAGAGTGTGATGATATTTATTGTATTACACTTATTTTGCTGTATGATATTTTTTTTTCATTGAATAGTTATGTTAATAAATAATAAAAATATTTAAACATGTAACAACTTTTGAAGCAATTATTTAATAGCAACACAAAATATAAACCAGCTTTTTTTAAATCTAAACACTTCCTAAGTATACTTATAGACATACGTATATTTAAGTACGAATATACACATACACGGATGTTAATCCCTTGGGGAGGCCTGTGCTGGTAAGCAAGACAATCAAGAAACCGGTGTATAATATGATAAATGTAATTATAAATGTTATTAATGTAACACTTACTAGAATTAAGATTAAATGTAATTAGAATATAAGATTGTTAATAAAGGCTATTATTATTATTATAAAGTAAGATGATTGATCAAAAATAAAACAAACTAGTTCTTATAACAGTAGCATTTTAGCTCAATTTGATTTGGATAAAAAGCCATTTAGAAAAAAGTTTATGCACTACATCACTATTGTTAATTATCATCACCATTGCCTGAAGAGTATTAAGAATGCTTAATAAATAATGACTTATGAAACAAAGGAATTGGATGTACTCTTACATTGCAAATAATCCTTTGATTATGTTTACGAGTATTCTTCCTCCTGGAGAAATCTTCTCACCTACACCTGATATTTGTTGAAATATTCAATGACTCCTCCGCCCTAACCAAAACTATACCTTATCTTTTAATATGGAAATATGACTTTTTTTTTTTTTACTTTTTAAATATAAATATAATGTAATTCAATTCTATTTCAGTAAGCTTGTAAAATTATTTCTGAAAGAATAATTAAAATCGTTTGTCCCCACTACCCGTCATTTCTATCTCCGTTGTAATATATATTGTTTTGTTAAACGTGAAATGCCAACAGTTATAAGTACTTAAGAAAAGAGCGCTTATAGTCTGTCACTATAGAGAAATATTAATAAATTTATTATATTTTATAATGTAATAAAGTAAATTAATTATTTACTTTTTTTTACAAGAAAATAATGTAAAGACGTTAAAGTTAAAGCTATATAGCTAGACAGGGAGACTGTCGGAGAGAGGAGAAAAATGGAGAATAAAATAACATTATCATTAATAAGTAAGCTTTTATGAGATAAAAAAAAACGATACAAACTAAACAGACGCAGAAAATTTTTATCATCGTTGAAATTTGTGTAGTTTAATTTATATTTCCGTTTTATAAAAAGTTTTTTTTTTAAAGTTGTTAAAGACATGGAGGCGAGAATTGGTCTATTAAAAATCTATTATGTATAGTAGGCTCTCAGGACAGTACTTCAGAGGCTTTTAAAGTAACGAAAAGATTGCTAGAGAAGAGTTTTACTTTCGATAGATGTACCCTTGGAAATTAGCTATAATTGCTCTTTAATTATTGTTTTTATAGACATTTTGTTTCATGGATGTTTTAAAAAACAACTGAAAAAAATTACGAACCATAAAGTAACAAAATTAATTTTATATTACAATTTGAATTAAAATTTATAAAAACTGATTTAACTGTATCTTACGACAGAAAAAAAGCACTTCGTAGTTTTATAACTTCATTAATATATTATTATTTTAAGCATTTGTTTTATTAATTTATTGTACCAACCAACGGACACACCCCTAATAAATATTCATGAATAAAGTTATTTAATTCGGCTACCAAATAAGTCCAAAAGCAAAGTCTCCACTTATACAGGGTTTTCCTCTCCCGCTCCCGCTGTTACTTTAGGATAAATATTTATAAAAAAATTCTACATTGTAAAATGGAACTTGATAATGAGAGATTATTTACTATGTTATTGTAGTTAATGGGAATGCTAAAACCCAAAAATATTAAATCTTAACTGAAAAACTGTTTTCATTGTTACTCTAAATATAAACGTGTAATATGGAGAAGCATCAGGCAAATCGATAACGGGATATGGACAATCTGTATCAAGCTGTTATTGCCCGAGATGAGACTGACATCATATAGCTATACAAATATAACAACACACGATCCAACTGTGAAATGGTATCGAAATAGATATTTCAGATTTTGCATCTTTAATTTTAAATACCGAGATATGAATTAAAGATAATATTGTTTCCAAAACGTAGTAAAGAAAAGCAGAACACAGTTAAAACGATAAAAACGAATTTACAACATATTTTAATTTATTGTGTTGTTTAAATATCTAAACCGTTACTTTCTAATAATCAGAAAATTAATCATAATAAATAGTCTTTTTGCACGCCCGAATATAAAAAATAAATTATACAAACGTATTTAATAATCTCAAAATGACTAAGAAATTAAAAAAACTACTTTAAACAAATACACAGAAACATATAATTTGTATCAGCTGGCATATGGCGTATCCGTGTACGAGTAGTCTGCTGGCTGCTAGTGCAATATTCTTATATTCATAATTTAATATCAGCAAACATATAGAAATTAAAATTATAATACTATAAAGTATATACGTACGTCCATCTGGATTTAAAATAAAATAATAAAAGTAACGTCAACATTTACGTTTTGAATCATTTTTGAATCTGATAATCACCTTTTTTTTGTTTTAATTCCGGAGTGACTCGTGAAAACTTCTTCCGGACTTTGTTCTTTACTTCAAAATAAGTATCCGTGACCTTTCGTTTGAGCATATTTGTAAATAAATAATAAATTGAGATGTAGTGAACTTCACGTCGAGAATCTTGGTGTATATTTCTTTTGAAATCTAGTCATAAATAGTCTTTATATTTCTGCCTCCAAACTATTGTGTTTTCTACATAACTCTAAGAAATAACTCTCGAAATTATTTATTTCATCTCTATCAATGTATACTTATAATAAATCTGTAGTTGGCAGAAAATCTATACACATACTTCATTACTAATGTAATGAAGCATGATGGAAATACTTTAATGTTTATTTTGAAAAACTATATAACTGCTTTTCACTGTTCAAAAGTAGAGCAGGCTTGTTAGGAGCGTACGTAAGTTACATCAATTTATAAATTCAACAGATAGAAGTTGAGTCATCAGCGAAAAACCATTACCATTAAGCCGCGTTTACGTTAGATACATACGTGAAATTAAATCCTAATGAATACAAACTGTGGCTTGGAGAAATGTTATTTTACTAAACTTAATTTTTTTTATAAAATATAATTACAAATAACCGAGTCAAAATCGCCACACAAGAATCATTTGACCATGAGTGGTATTTAGTATAAAGTCTTAAATACTTATATAGCACTCAGTATTGAATGCTTTAAATTCGAATCGTAATTCAACAATCGTATATAAAAGAGCAAAGTGAAGCGTAGTTTAACAAACCAACTTTAGAAAATTAATTATTGTAAAAAATTCTGCAATGGATTAGAGTTTTATGCAACAACCATTTTAATAAAAAGACTATATGTATCCTTGAGAATTGATTTATATTAAAATATATTATTAAACTTTCTTACTTCTGTAAATAAACTAACAGCGCGCCTATTTCAAATTAATTAATTGAAATACATAATTTACTATATCCAGTTGCTGAGGTCATATTAATAGTATAATAAAGTGTTACAAATATTCTAATTTATTTAACCTATTTGGTCATGCCAACAAAACTTATACGAGATGCTACAAAGATATATTATAACTTGAGTGGAAGCTCTCTGTAAAACTACGTAATATATACATTGAAGAAGTAAATAGAATTCGAAAGAAGGTGGAAAAGATACGCCCGATAGTAGTAACTTTTCCAACTCTGAATATTTATCTCAAACGGAGAGGCCATCATCTGCAACCTAAATTGGGGCAAGTTAGGAACACAACAGGTGACAAACAGCTTCAAAAAACAAATAAAAATAAACACTAGTTTATAAAAAGTTTATATAAATATTTAGGTAAAACCATCAATTTTGATAAAACAAGTAACGACGTAGAAATTGAAAGAAGGGTGCAGCAAAACTGCAATTGGCTATAACTACAAAACTATAACTGATTATAACGAAGTTTGCCGTTATATCAGCGAGTACATTACATGAGTAACCATAAAGAATGATTTTTACTGCTAGTGTCTTATTTCAGTGATGATATTCAAGCGTAAAACTATTTTTGAAATATCATATGCTGTACAAACTGCTAAATGTTAGGATATTATCTTAAAACGAAATTAATCTTTACAGTATCTCGAATGTGTCGAGAGAAATTAACTTGGATAACGTATACGTAATGTCAAGAAGCGTTATATACAACGTGAGGATAATTAATGAGATATCGAATTCACTCTTGTTAACTCATATATGTTACATACATATATGGGTTGTTTAGACGACGTTAAAATACCTCATTTTAGTTAGACTGTAAAAAAATGTATTGAAATAAATTCTTTACTTTTAACTAAAACAAAATATCAACAACATAAGGTAGCAATTTATATTTACTTTATTTAAATATTTTGAAAAAAAGAATTTGTTAAAATATACAATAATACAAAGGTTATAAGGATCGTCTTAACGACCTAAAATACTATTTTAAGATAACTAGTAATACGTTATCAATATACCTCAATATCTAATGTACGTAAAAGGATTGTATGAAGTGTCGAAATGCCATTTGAATGATTATAATTTGAATCCTTTACGATATGTTTCTGATAATATTATCTACAAGGGTCTAATGGTTTACAATCTCAAAACGTAATTTATATTTTTATATAAGTTTATATTCGTGGTTTATATGGTTTTCTTTACATATTAAGGTAATTTTAAATAATGTGTGTGTTTGTGTAATATACAAATCATATATAAAATTAATTCAGTATTAAATTGACGGGTATTACATTATTTTCTTGAACTGAAAATTTTGTGCTGACAGAAAATTAAAATATATTTATATGGCGAGAAAATGACGAAATTATGCTTATTAATAAGAGTGTTAGAATTTATATTTTTTATAAGTCTGATGATTTATTATAAGAAAGCTCCTTAGAAATCAACCAAAATACTGTTTATTAGTATAAATTATTGTGCTACTTTTGATTATTTAAATGATATTACAAGTAAAATATAAATGATATTACAACCTATAAATGTTCATCTTTAACCTAATTAAATGTGAATGAAGTACAACACAGGATGTGAATATGAACATATTCAATAATTATAGTATTATTTACGAGCAAAATGATACAAAAAAATTGTATGATGATTCGATTTGTGACTTGTGTCTGCGTCTATTTCAGCCGTCCTCTCTTAAAGGCGTAGTCCCGGTCACATAGAAGTGTGCCTTTGTCCATCTGATCCCTAAAAAAGGTGATAGCTCGGACCCAGCTAACTATAGTCCTATCGCCATTACCTCCCTTCTCTTCAAAAGAATGGAGATCAATATCAACCGACAGCTCCTAACGTACCTCGAAGATCACCAGTTGATCAATGGACGGCAATACAGCTTTCGCCATGGTTGATCAGCTGGTGATCTTCTTTTATACCTTACGCACTATTGAGCAGCGTTTATTGAAAGCAAGGGAGAGCATCTGGCATTTAGTCTGAATATGGCAAAAGCCTTCCGTATGGCACAAGGAGCTTCTTTCAAAGCTTCCGTCCTATATGCTTATCGAGTGTTTGACAATAAGGTTTATAATATAGGTATCAATCATATTTGCTTATTGGCTTTCTCGTTGATAAACGCAAGGAATGTATCTCATAAAACTTATTTCACTTTGAAGTATATTATGATGAGAGGCGATAAAAGAAAAGTTATATAGTCTGTTTTATCATGATATAATTTGTTATTATACCGGGCTTGTAACTAACTTGATATCATATAAATTACATTCATCACTATACCTAAAAAAAAATTAAAAAATGTTTTCAATAATTGACTTGTCTCTTCTTGTATTTTCCTTTAAGTGTGTATGTATTGTCAAGTTGCAATAAATTATTTGAAAAATGAAATAAAACATATAATTTTTCATTACAACAAGTATACCCTTATTGTATAATATGGTATGGTTGGTGTAAAAGTTTCTTTAAAAGTATTTAAATGTAACAAAAAATATTTATTTAAATTTAAACACCAATTTTTAACGCGTCACAATATAATCAAGCAATCTTACGTCACATTTTCTCTAATATATAAGTATACAAAATGTCATGATCAATTAAATCATCAAAAAATTAAAAAGATCTTCAGTCTTTAGAATATTAGTGTGGATTATAGTATTTGGTTTACAAACGAATGTACAAGTATGAGTGAAACAGGAGTGAATTTACAAATAAAATTATATGAATATTATTAAAATATATTTATATATTTCAATTAATTTCATATTATTGTATTTGTGTTACTTATGCAAAAACAAACATATATATTTTTTAATAATACTTTAGATATTTTCATATTTTCCAGTCATTCATATAAGTTAATGTCTACAAAAAATTTTAAGCAAACAAAATTGAGTAAAAGTTTTGACATGTAATGTATTTATGTTATGAAAAAATTTATTACATATTTTAGAATTTAATAGTATTGTGAGCAAAAGGGCAAGCAGATATCCAGACTTAAGACAGTATTTTATACAGCATTAGTGCTCGGATTGGTGCTGCAAATCACACCTTTTTCATACCCTTTTTTAATTTTATAGAGGCGCTGGACGCTGGCGCTGAACAGTTCGACAATTATTTATTCGTTAAGTCACAACGCCGCCGCCAAACGCCGCCCCGCGTGTCCTTAAAATTACATTTATCAAAAGGCTTTTCAATTCCTAAGACGTTTTTTATTTCTGTATCGATATGTCCGCTACATAGATTTTCATACAAAAATATTACTTTTGACTGGCTTAAAAAATATACTATGAGGAAACGGAAAAGTTACTGCAAACTTCAATTTAAATATTATGCTATATACTAATAATAGTAGTACTTGATATGATATACAGAGTATGTATTCAATTCAGCGTCTCTATTCAGCGTCTTCCCGTTTCTAGGGATAGTGAGAGGCAATGGGACTCACTTTAATTCAGCACCCTAAAAGGGAACAGAAATCTACTACGTCCACGCCGTTGTTCCTGGGTTACGCTAAGAGTAGAATTAAATCATGAATATATATCAGATACTTCTGATTGATAAAGCATTTGAATGTCTAATATAAGAGCTAAGAGTAACCTCAAACTAGTTTGATAAACATGTCATTTACTGTAAATCGTTAAAATTTCTTCATACATCTTGATTTTATACAAAATTGAAACCACCAACACCCCCCGTAAGGGGTGGTTAGGGGGTAGTATTCAGTAAAAGAGGTATCAAATTCACTTTTGGTTGTCATTTTCGGTTTCATCATAACAAAAAACATAGAATTACACTTTCATCTTTATTTTATACAAAAATGGAAAACTTAACTCCCCATGAGGGGTAGTACGAAAGTGTTAATGGGTTATGGAGGTCTTGAATTAATTTTTAGTTACCATTTTCGGTTTCAGCATCCCAAAAAACGTAGAAATACACATCTTTCTTGATTTTTTACAAAAAATTAAATTATCACCCCTTAAGAGGTAGTAAGGGGGTGCTAGCGGGAAAACGGATAATTAAAATTAGTTTTTATTGTCATATTCGGTTTCAGCGATCCCAAAAACCTAAGAGTAATGAGGTCTCCCCTCTGGTTCACGATTTTTTTTGTGTGCCTGTGTATTTATATCTTAAATAATATTGGTGTGGAATCGGCTATTAAACATTTCTCTTGATCGTTTTCTTGCACGCAGCACGGAATGTCCTCTCTCCAATTAGGGTATTTTAGTTGCAAAGGAAACTCATTATAAATAAATAATAATAACAATAAAATAAACTAATCACTATTTGATTCGATTTGATTAATCGATAAATAGATTTTTAAGGCAAAAATAAAAATTTGTGTCGATTGCCTTGTATTAATGGATCGACCGTTAATTCGATTTTAAGAATTAAAACCGACGTTCGATTGTGTTACAATTGTATTTCGATAGAAATGTATAATTTTATAATTCTTCAAATTATTTACACGTACCAACTACTGTAGTTGACATGTATTTAGTTAATTCCGAGCATATAAAATAAATATTTTATATAATTAGAAAAAAAAATGATCTAAGTAAATAAAACTATGTTATCAAACAATTATATGTTGATATAATACTATCTTCTGACTCGGAACTTTAAAAAGGCTAAGACTTTTTATAACTTCTTACTAAAGATTGAAGTGGTAAAATATTGGTTCATTTAATAAATCGGAAATTTAAAATCTTAAAATCGATATGTTTGAAAAACAGTAGCATCACTAATTCGCGCCGAAATACGTGACATACGACGACAGCGGCCTTCAGGGGAGCCAGGCAGCGACGCTATTTTTTCAAACACTTAACACAAAGGGTTAAACCGCGCTGGGTAATAAATACTAACACTTATTTTCAATAATTATAATTATATGCACAGATTAGTGAATTAATTTTTTTCATTATCATTTGATTTCGTCAGAATTGAAATTGAAAATTCAATTATGATTTTTCACATTCTACCATTTCATATTTGATTAAAACACCACTACTGGTCTTATGAGCGTCGTATTGATTTACTTATCTATAGGCACTCATGTAATGTAGTCTTATCATTATAGTTATATTTATTAAAACTCAAAAGCGTTAGTAGTTGTATTTGGTAATAAACAATATTAAAATAAAGTATTTATAAAATAATCACCGTCAATGGTGGTAAAACCTGACTCGTTATTATTATTAGCCGATATAACAAAATATCGAAATAGAAAAAAAGTTACCTATTGTTATCTCTTTTATATTTTATATTGAAGTAAAGTAAAGTAAGTTTCATAGGAGGTATGATTCTCGTTACTTTTTTAATAAATATTGTAAAGACAAACTTTGTGCATCTGATAACTTCGTACAGACTAACGTTCCTTATTGTCATTGACTATATAAAATTATGAAGCTGAGGTCGACTGAGTGAATAAAAAAATCATTCTTTTTTGTAATAAGTAATTGTTTTTTTTTATAATTGATAAGATGTTACAATTAGTCACTCACTGCTAAATGCAAAAAAATATTTGGCGATGGTCTTAATAATGAACAGTATTGCATTATTATTGATACCATATCATATGAGATGTATGAACGTGAGGACGCCTCGGTCTTGACTATCAGCGAAATGTTGAGTCCCGATGTAGCCGATGGTGAAATCAGTTTGGAAGAAGTAGAGAGCGTGATTCGAAGTCTGAAATGTGGTAAGACTGCGGGAGCAGATGAAGTTACTGCCGAGATGATCAAATATGGTGGGCCACGCGTCTTGGACTTTTTCTGATTTTGTATAAAGGCAAAGGTTCACAAATAGACTGTGCAAGCTATAGGACTATCAGTTTGATCAGCTTGGCCGGTAAAATTTATGCAAAAATATTATCGAGAAGAATGCAAGTGAGATCTGAAAGGCTGTTGTGGGAGGCCCAAGGAGGTTTTAGACCTCGAAGAGGGTATATAGATCAGATCTTTTCCCTCCGCATGATCACGGAAAAGTTTTTGGCCCTAAACCAAAAGGTTTTATGTGCTTTTTTAGATTTGGAAAAGGCGTTTGACAGAGTTGTGAGAAAGAAATTATGGGAGATACTGCCCCGACACAATGTGAGCGGACCCTTGCTACAGGCTGTAAAATCTCTTTACAGAGATCACTCAGCCGTGTGCGAGTAGGAGCTGGCATGTCGCCCTGGTTTGACATCCAATCGGGTGTTAAGCAAGGTTGCACTATGTCAGCTTGGTTGTTCAATTTGTATTTGGATAGTTGTCTTCAAGGCGTGAAAGACAGTGACATGGGAGTGAAAGTAGGTAACCTTAAGGTCAATTGCTTGCTATATACAGATGATGCAGTGCTCATTGAATCATCAAAATGCAATTTGCAGGCATTGGTCACCACGCTGAAAGATGGGTGTGAAATTGATGGTCTAAACCTGAATGTAGATAAGACGAAGGTTCTGATATTTGAATGAAATGAAGAAAGAACAGAATAAAAGATCAACGTGAATGATAAGACAATAAAACAAGTGAATGAAGTGGTATATTTGGGAAGTATGTGAAGCAGAGACGGAAGATACGAAATGGATGTGGAAAGATGTATTGGTGCCGATAACAGAGTTAACGGTGCTTTTGCTGCATTGTTGAGACGGCTAAACGTCAGCATAGCTGCACGTTTGGCAGTACACAAAGCGGTTTTGCTACCGACGCTGTTATACGGTAGCCAAACGTGGGTAACACAGAAGAAGAATGTAAGAAAGATGAATGCTGTAGAGATGCGATCTCTTCGCCGAATGTGCGGAGTCAGTTTAGCTGACTGAATCCGCAATAAAGAGATCCACAGAATGGCAGGTACTAGCGAAGATGTCGCGGTGAGAATGAAGAAGAACGTGCTTAGGTGGTTTGGGCACGTCGAACGAATGAGTGATGAAAGAATGATAAAAAATATTTATATAGGAAAAGTGTGCGGTAAGAGAGACAGGGGGAGGTCTCGAGTGACCTTCGAAAACACGAAAGCATGAGGACCCCCCGGAGGGCATGTATGAAGAGGTTGATGTATGTGGCCAAGGCGAAAGAAGTATGCAGGGACTGTAGCGTTTGGCGCTTCGTCGTCTTTGGCTACCCTGCAAGGGATATGTGAAGCTAAATAAATAAATAAATAAATAATATCATATTAAACACGATATAAACTTACAAAGGTGGATGCACCACCTATTACGTCGTCGCGTCGGTGTTACGTTAAACTAGTGCAAATATTGAAGATTACGCATTACGTTTCATTTCTTTTGCTCGATTATCATACGATTCGTTCACTCTATATCTGACAAAAGAACTTATAACGATGTTAATCCGATCTATATCGTTTTGTTTTCTTTTTTATTCAAGTGTAGGGCTAAGGAGCGCGAGGGCGGTAGCCAAGTAGATTATAGGTGTTTGGATAGGTAAGTTAAAACCTTTTCTAATTCTCAC
Organism: Melinaea menophilus ssp. n. AW-2005; assembly: GCA_918358695.1. Lineage (NCBI taxonomy): Eukaryota > Metazoa > Arthropoda > Insecta > Lepidoptera > Nymphalidae > Melinaea > Melinaea menophilus. The sequence goes on along the minus strand of OU911039.1, from coordinate 32,797,986 downwards.
TTTTTGAGACCAAGCATATTAAAAAATTTTGGTTTGTGAAACTATGTAAATTGTGTTTATAAATATACAGTACTTTCATCAAAACCTTGAGTAACATGATTCTATCACAATATAGTGTAATGCAGTGGATGATTAACAAGATGTCATATTATCAATTTACTCTGGGGCTTAGTTCACTTTACTAACTTTATTATAATATAGTACTTGTATCACGAGGTTTAGGCGAAAAGAGATGTAATAACTTGAAAGTCACAAAGACGTGTTAAGCGATTTTACCAACATGAAAATAACGAATATTACTGTATGAATATTTAATAACAATACGGTTAGGGGTTTCAATAGTTCGTTTTCCTGTAGAATTCAGATATAATATTGTATTCAAAATATAGTTATTCTATCTATAAGAATTCAGATTATGCCTTTGCCTTGTAATAAAAAAGTAACGTATTATTTGTATAATAAAGGGTTGTAATAAGGTTTAGTTTTTAACACTTCCAATATAGGACGAATGTAATGCTCGAACCCACACCAGAACTAGGGTAAGAAATCAATCTTGAGTTGAATTCTAAATCTATTTCCTAACAGACATCCCGCAATTCAGCACACATCGTTCAGATCGAGCTGAGTAAATCACCCCACGTGATGCAGTAATGCGATGTTTCTCTTGCATTTGCTTGTTTCTCCGAAGCTTATTTCAATACCATTGTGACCCTTATATCCACCGCCGTAAGGTTTACTGAAGCAATTGAAGCAGAAAATTCTAGCATTTGTAATATATATGATATATATGTGATATTGATAATACAATTTCGGAAACTATTTGTGAATCCGGTGATTGCTATTGGAGTCGCCGCCATAGTCGTATATTGGGAAAGGTTTTATTTGTTTATTATTTTTATAGAGTTACTTCGATAGTTCGATGATTGTTGTATGTTTGATTTGAAGTAGAATGTGGTAGAATTTTTTATTTATCCCAATTCTTTTATTTTCAATCTTTTTTGTAAAATATATTGCTTGTTTTATATAAAATGCACTAATTATCCTTTAATATATAAATGTAGAAATGTACAGTCTCGAATTATTTAACCAATAACGGTTTATTTTGCTACTTTTCCTATAAAAATACCTACAAATAACAAATTTCTTTTGAAAATAACTTAAGAGTACAAATAGAACATGAGATGACAGATAACACAACGAGACCGAGTGCTTATTGAAAAAGTTTGCGTAAGTTTGTTCTGCTTCGAGTTTGTAACACATTCCGCTCCGCGATATCTACATCAGATTATGGAAACATTCAACAACTCTGATTAAACTATTTCATATTTTTCTGACAAAACTTATGTTGAATATTAAAATTGTCGTAATACAATACAAAATTATATCATATATTGTATACTTTTTCTTTACCTTAATATATATTATATCAATTCGAAATTAATCACAAGAAAATAAAAATATAATAAGTTAATAGGGTCTGTCCAAAATCAGAGCGATGATGGTGAGAATGAGAGTGTTTTGTTTTTAGGTTTATAGGATCTAAACTTCACATCCATTATCTTTTCAGGAAGGTAGTAAAAGAGTAAATGATTGGATAAAAATATCAATTCCAAGGGGATCTATCAGTGTTCGTAACCACGATACGATATATAGATACAGACAGTAAGGACGGCATCAGCTGATGGTCATTCATCAGCGTCGTGAGACAGCAGCTCATCGATCAGCGTCGCAGACAGACACTTGTAGAGCTGCGTCTGGACGAGACAATTAGAGAGATTCCTTGTACAAATGTAATCGATCCCAATGCTTTTAATTAATTATTGTTTTTTTTCATTCAGTCTGTTAGTTAGGGATAAAAAGATTGTTTTTGTTTCTTTTAAAACGTTTGTAGGTCGAGAAAAAAAATACTTTGAACTTTAAATTTTGGAACGAGGAATCAGAAACAAATAACAAGGAAGATAAGTTGTATTGCTCTACAAACGGCACGGATTTGAAAAACTGAAGAAACTCCAGGGTTGATGTTACAAATTTTTATTTTTATTGCTTTTAGTCTCATCCTTGAACTATAGCATAATAGTTACTTGAAAAATATAAACATCTTAAATCTTATCTTTCAGAGGGACAAAAATAAATTTATATATAGACTAGTAACATCCTAATAATAACAACGCACTCTTTAACCTCTCCAATAACTATATAAGAAAAAGGTGCAAAAACATGGGAAAATAAATACTTTGAGGATTTGAAAATGTTCACTAATACTAGGTCTTTATTTTATAAAGATCATAAAACGATTTTGTTTTTGTCTCTTATCCGTGTGTGCAAGTAGTTTGTTCTTCGATGTAAATCAATTCTTAAATCAGCATCTCAGGTTTTCTTAAAATATTACATACAATTAAGTTGCTTCTAGTTAAGTAATTATGAGTTAAATAATATTGTAAATGTATATGTTTTAAAATATATATGATATAGAAGAGATAATAACAACATGCTAAATGCTTTTAATAATATTAAAAGCATTTAGCGTGTTGTTAGTATTTAGGTTTAATCTCTAATATAAGACCGTAATTCAAGTCAACGTGAATGTCTGTCAGGAAACAAATACAGTTTTTTGATCACTGAGGTCTGTTTGTGACCTTTTGAGCTTTATATTGTCGCAACTTGTTGTAGGTTTTAAAATAAAATAACCATATATATATATTTTAATTATCTTTAATAAAAATTTTAATTGTATTTACAGTCAATGAAATATAATTAAAATGTAGAAGTCTAAATAGTATATTTACGCAGTGTGTTTGATAGAATGTTGAAATTAGAAAGAAACCACGAAGATATAGTAGGAATAAACGCTTTACTATTTACTGGATGAAGCGAATTTCAATCTTGGTCTTGGACAGAGGAAATGCACCCAGAGAGACAAATTGATATTTTATTTTTCATGTTGTACGGATATTGCATATCTATGCGCTGCTCTTGGCCCTCCAGTCAGGAAATAAAGTTTATTGGTTTGATTCTATGGTACGTTTGATATATATCATATATATTTGATGTTTATGTCACATATTATAATACCATTAGGTCTACAACTTTGCTCCCACCGTTTTTTTTTAAATTTTAAAAATTATATAAAAAAAAAATGGTATCTTATTTACGAGTATGTTTCAAAGTATTGTCCGTCACTTTCCACTACTTTGGCCCATCTTTCAGGTAACAAACGAATCCCGCGTCGGAAAAATTTTTCATCCTTTGATAAAATCCAAGAATCGATCTATTCTTTCACTTTTTCAAAAGAATCGAAGCACTGGCCCGCCAGGCCGTGTGCCATCGACCTAAATAAATGGTAATCAGATGGAGCAACATCTGGAGAGTATGGCGGGTGAGGTAAAATTTCCCATTTCAGTGTTTCGAGGTACGTCTTGACTACTTTCGCCACGTGATTTCGAGCATTGTCGTGTTGCAACATTACTTTTTCGTGTCTATCAGCGTATTGCGGCCGTTTTGCTTTTAATGCCCGACTCAAAGGCATTAATTGCGTTCGATAAAGTGCACCAGTAACTTTTTCAGAATGTTTTAGCAGCTCATAATAAATTACGCCAAGCTGATCCCACCAAATACACAACATGACCTTGGATCCGTGAATATTCTGTCGAGGTGTCGCCGTAGGAGTGTGGCCGGGCAATCCCCATGATGTGCGTTATGGTTGTCGTAGTGCACCCATTTTTCGTCCCCAGTAACAATACGATGAAGAAATCCTTTTCGTTTTTATCTTTCAAGCAGCTGTTCACAAGCAAATAAACGTCGTTCAACATCTCTTGGTTTCAACTGATACGGTACCCAGTATCCTTGTTTTTGGATCATCCCCAGCTGTTCCAAGCGTTTTGATACTGCTTGCTGAGTTACTCCCAATGATTTTGCTAGCTGTTCTTGAGTTTGGCACGAGTCTTCATTAAGTAAAGCCTCCAGTTCATCATCTTCAAAAGTTTTTTCTCTGCCACCGCTATGCCGATCTTCAACAACAAAATCACCGCTTTTAAAGCGCTGGAACTACTCGCGACACGTTCTTTCACTAATAGTATCATTACCATAAGTACTTGAAATAACCCAATGAGCCTCAGCCGCCGATTTTTTCATGTTGAAATGAAAAAGTAAAATCTCCCGCAAATGACGTGAATTCGGTTTATAAGTTGACATATTTAATTGAGTGTAACTATATGACGCAAACAAAAATTAACTAATATCGATGTAAAGTTATATTTATATATGTCAAAACTGATGGAAAACAACTGTGATTTATTTATTTGAACTGTTACTGGCTACTAGCGCCATCTTTTGGAAAACGGCGGGAGCAAAGTTGTAGACCTAATAGCTGTTCCTAATGACTTCGTCTGTTCCGCACCCGAAATTTGATTTTCTTATCACTTTAATTATAATGATACTAACTTAGAACTGAACATTTCTAGTAAAACACTGTTTATTGATACAATAAATTAAACTTCAAAGAAATCATAAGAATGATATTTTTCAGGATTAGGTAAATTTACCTTATAAGAATGTCTCGTATGTTAAACCGACATTACAGTAGAGAGAAAGCTATCTCCATTGGTAAAGGGGATATCTATCGCAGCGCGGTGACTGTATGTGGATCAGTGTGCACCGCAGGTCAGCTAGAACGTTCCACACTTCCAAGCTGCACTCACAATATAGATCTATTGTAACACAGACAAGTACAAAGTTTATATTAATCTATTTTTATTTTTTATTTACTAAAGTCTTTACCGTATAATTACTGTACGGCTAGAAGGATTGAAGTAAAAATTATACCTTATATTGGGAAAACAGATGACCAAAACAAACAAAAAGAAGCCCATAAGTGGTTTTGTATTATAAATTCACGTAACAAACTAAATAAAGTTGTATATTTTTAGGTAATTATTTGTGATTCAAATAATGGCCGACTTAAATATGAATATGGACACGAATTTCAATTCTAATTCTATTCAATCACTAGAGTGATCTTTAATATGTTAATTGTGTTTGTTTTTATGTAAATATAAAATACATTTGTTTTATAATATACCTTCAGTTACCCCTACTCACTCCTGAATTTTATTTGTTACATTTTTACTACAAAACAAACATAAAATCTTATTTAAAACTTTAATTAAAAAGCCTAGAAGCCAAGAAAGTTTCTCGACAGATAACTGTAACGAGCGGGATCGTCTGCTTAACATGCACATTGAATTTACATTATGTCCGTTGACTTAAAGAAAATAGTTTCGATACGGCGCTTTAGCCATTGAGCGATATTCTTAGGTTAACATTAACTACTATTATAATTACCGCGAATACCACGTTTCCAGTTGATGATTTCTGATTCCACTTTATTTGTAAATCCATAGAAGCTTTTGGAATAAAAAACTTTGTAATTTTTAAACAATTTTAGAAATAGTATTTAAAATGTAAATTATGGTTGAATGAAAAATGCTTAGCTAGAAATAAATAGTTAGAATGTTGATATAATTATAATTAATGTACGAAAGGACAGATACTGTTTAGTATCTAAACAAATAAAATAACACACATATTCTTACAATATGAAATATATTTTTTTTTATTTCTGTACTTTTTTTTTTAATTCATCAGAGTGTTTTTGTCACGATGTCATTATTCATTCTTTTTTTGTATCCGAAAAATAAATCTAAAGTGTTAAAAATTTAATTTCATGATTTTTATAATAGCATCCCTTTATAAAAGGCAGTAAATAAATCGTGTGCTTATATAATTATTTATTATCATATATAACATATCATATACTTTATCTTAGTAAATTCCTATTTTATTTTACTTGCCATAAATATTCTTAAAAAAAACATTTTTTTTTATTGTACATAACATTTATTACAGTGTGTTAGCTTAAAACATTAATATTAAACCAATATTAAATAAAAAGTTTACTCGAAGTGGTCTCCGCTGGCAGCAATAGAGTCCTTTAAACGTTGAAACGCTAATTATTGATAGCACGCACTTTTTCCATGGGAAAATTCAGTATTGCCAATCGTATGCATTGTTTTAGGAATTCGAAATTATCATGTCGTTTAGAGCAGGCCTTACTTTCTAAAACTGACCATAAATTATAATCCAGTGGATTAAGATCTACATGACAGTCAGCCTGTCTTCAGCTCTGTTGAGCTGTGTTGTCCGGAACGTTCGTTTTTAATCAAGATTGAGTCTACGTACTCTTGTTGAAAAAGCAATTTTGTTTATTGAACATGTTGTTTATTACTATTATCAGTTACGAAATGACCTTATAGGCTGCAAGTTCTATGCCATCCTTTAAAATAGGTGACGTGGATCTAGGTGCTATCTTCATAACGCGAGATAAAATCTTTTGAATTCGGACAGAATTTCTTCGAATTCTTTTCCTCACTGCTTTGATTGGTTTTTTTTGTGTAAATACAACGTGGACGGCCAGAATATATTCTGTCACAAACAGAGGAGGTTCCTTTGTACTTATCAATAGCCCGGTACACTAACATTTGACTAATACGAAGCGTATTAAGGATTACTTAATAATACAAAATATTTTATAATATATTGACCAGACGATAAGAAAACACAATGAAAAATCGTATAAAATTCACAGTTTCCAAATTTAAAAGTAATATCTTGTTTATTATTAAATACAGTTATGGCCAAACTAAGGTTGGCGTATATTGTCATATCAATAATAATCAAAATTCTAAGAGTTCTACACATGAACAACTCTGTAAACACTTTCAAGGCGTTCTTTTTTCTTAGTTCAAAAATAAGTGGACGTTGTAAATTCGAATATAAGATCTATAATTTTGATTATTTAAACTTACAATAATTGAGTAAATATGAAATCAAAATTATTTTAGTCTTTTTAGCACGATTTATCTAAATTCTAATTTATAATTACATATAATCAATTACTGTGTAACTTAATCAATAAATCAATAAGAAGTAAATAAAGTATACATAGAGTTTCTTGCCGGTTCTTCTTTTTTGGCATTCACGTTTTAAGTAATTCTCTCATAATTATAACAAGATGAGTTTAAAATTATTTTAATTTTTTTTTTAACGAAAACAGTGAATAATATAAATGAGATGCAGCAAAGTAGCGAAGTCTGAACAAACATTAAGCAGTTTTCATGGAAACGAAAAGTACTGCGGAATAATAATATGTTGTATTTCATCCCCAAGTTCCGCTTTACACCAATTGTAATTCAGTCGTCGCGGGATGTATTTACCGCATCGCGAGACCGGCGACGTTAATATTAAAAGTAAGGCATTCGATAAGTAGAATTGTTTATAATAACTTGTTATATTAAACTTAGACTCGACAGCGAAACACGTAAGAACTACAAAACAAACATTTCCTACAGTTAAAATACACAGGCCACAAAACATATTTTCGTAACATGTTCTATATTCAGTGCTACCTGGTTTAAATTTAGGAAATGATAATTGTTTAGACCTAAACCTAGCTCATGTTGCGGAACGACAAACTTAAATAGTTTTTGCAAGTAGCAATGGAAATAAAGAAATTCTTTGGGATCTGTAGTGTCGTAGCAGCTACGCAGTAAGTTATCGCGATCCAAGTCTTGTTATAGGAAAAATATTTAATGATATTATGAGAAACAAATAAAAAAAAAGTTAGTAATACATTTATTTGGTACAAAATTTAAAAGGAAACTTCATAAATTATTTCAGTTTTATTATTAAAATTATTTTTTGGTTGATAACATTAATTAAGTGGATATTACGAGACGAAACACCCATATATGTTTAATTATTGTTTCAGAACATGACTGTCTTCAGTGTTGTAGTCACGAGTTCTTACAAATCTGTCAACAGAACAATACATTGTTTTACATAACTTAAAACAACAGACATTTGAGATGTTGGGTATGAATGATCATAAATTGTATGAAACATCTTTTTAATTTAGTATTTTAAAATGTTTAATGTTATTTTTATTATTTTATATACTTTTTCACTGTTATGATATGATATGATGGTGGATGATGATGGAACAGATGGTATGCAAACAGACCTTCTATATGACGGCAAATGTTGCTGCATACTTTCTCAAAGTTAAATCAATCAAGAATTTGACCTTCTTGAACTGACACGAGAACGGTTATTATTATTTTATTGTTTGTTTTTTTTTACTGTAATATTTAAGTAAAATTTACTAGTTATAATTTTGAATAACTTTAATACAATAATAAAATAAGGTATTTTTTTATTATTATATAAAGTTATTCAAACAACCACAAGGTCATAGAGTAATTGTTTGGATTTGGACATGTTAAAGTTGCTTTATAAAAGAATTTATTATATTTTTAATTGTACAATACCAGCACATGTTTATATGGATATTATAGCATTATCAGACAGGCAATTTTGTTTAAAAGTCTGACTTTATTATAGTTTTATATATCCAAAGGTATAAAATTAACTTCATAGTTGTTCCATCCATACAATGTTACTACTAATTCATTTTAAAAATTTAATTTTTCTACTTTTTTTTTCTAATTATTTTATAAAGTTTTCTAAATTATTTTCTAAACTTTTACAATATTACTTATTTTACAGAGAAAATGAGTCGAGTATATATTTAATAAATAATTAAGGGGGTTTCTTCTTCAAGAATAATAAGTTTCAATATCGGTAAAAGTATCAGCTAACTATAAAAATATTTATAAGGTCATTGCGAAGACATAACAGCTAAAGCTTCTATAAAACATATATGTCTGTTGTTAAAGAAAATGTCCGTATTCACGAACGAACTTTGTTCGTTCTGTATTGTATTCACTTTTATTGGTTGATGAATGTCTGTGGACAGGAAAATTTTTCATTACTGTCGAGAGATGGTGCTGTTTATAATTTACTGATTTAGTTTATTTTCATATGTAATTATATTACTATTTTGTATTATCATTAATGGCACTTTTTTGTAATTTATTAGTAATTATAATTAAACACGTATTTAACATTTTATTTTCTTCAATAAATAATAATCATTTTACTTAAAAATCAATTGTTTTTTTATTAACATTTATAATTTCGTCAAAGTGCGTTCGCGAAATATCCTGTGTATTTGCATCTTCACTGGTTTATGTTAAAATTATGCACAACGTATTGACTTATGAAGACGTATTAAACTTCTATTAAGACTAAAAATATATTAAGCATATCAACTAACAATCAAAATGTATTCAAATTAGTTCCTTTATCAGCAATGAAAGCCTTCAGAGCATAAAAATAAAAATTGTATGTTATTATATAGCGTTAATCGTATGAAAATATTAAATTCTATATTATAAATATATAAGATATATCAGAATAAAGTTGCAAAACGTTAATAAAGGATTTTTTTATATAAGCTCTTATCATTTTTTATTTGAATATTTTACTCAAGAAATTTTAAGAATATCTTTTAGTTGGAAAAAGAAAAATATATAAACATATGATTATAGATGACATTATGAAGACACCGTCTCAGGATAGACAATATACCGAAAGACAAATCCTTATCATTCTAAAAATTTTTTTTATATAAATTATAGTATAACAGTAAGACTTAAATTAAATAAACATCACTGAACCAAACTATTGTACGTTAAAAGGAAACAATTTCTAACCTCACTGCTACTTTTTACTTAGAACAACAAATACTAAAATAGAGTAAATATTTAAAATATAATAAATAGAAAATAAAAAATGTACTAAATTAAAGATTTATTTCAAAATCTCATGCAGATGTTCTTATCAAAATGTCTCATTTTACATGAGCGTTATATCAAAACAGCGAGAGCGCTCCCGGGCTGCGATAAATGCATCTCGCGGCGACGGAATTGGAAGTAGCGAGCTCCTCGAGGGAAGTGGAGAGTTACGCGGTGCATGCAGAATAATGTAGGGTATGATACTCATATAAAGAAGCTTACTTGTGATTAGTGACATTGAAATTATAAGACATGCATTAAGCTTTAACAACATAGTCATCATAGCGTTATCATGACAAAGAATTTAAGAACACGAAACAAAATATAAATATAATAAATTAAAAATATATATTATATAATATTATATTGTATGCAGTATTTTTTCCAAGTATAACATTAAAATAAAGTGATTTTTATTAACTTTTGTTTTACATTTTAGAATTGGATGTATGTCTGTGATGTGTAAATGTCTTTGTCTTATATATAAATTATAATTATTATAATTAATTAATTATAATTTATGTTATATAAAGCACTTAAGAAACTTCGGACTCTAATTACCGATTCCATAGGATATGTCCATTTAGCAACAAATTCCACGGATTTTCTTTTAACATAATTTACAATTGATATAAATCAGAATTATAAAAAGTATATTCTGAACTGAGAATGCTGTAAGAAAATATCTTGGTTACAGTGAAGTTACGAGTATGTTATGTAATTCCAACGATGTCCTTTCGTGGCGTGGTATATCGTAATACTTTTGTGTTATTTGTTATAAGAATACTTTTTGTTGTTGCTTTTTTGAATTTTCATTGCATTCTTTAACTACTGAGCACTAGATTTATGAAAAGTTCAAGCTTAAAATAAAATTAGGAGTTTTTTTAAAACTCTTATTTAGCATATTCAGATGCTACATAAAAGATAAAGTGGAGGAAAAAAAGTGAATGAAAATGTGAATTTCCTTATACTGCCGAAAATGGAACTCTAATACGAGTACAAAAGTAAGTGAGTTATAAAATTCTCAACATTGGATTTTTTGTTAAATTACGAATGAGGATACACATTCCAAATCGCTGTGTACTTACACAATTATATTGACAACAAAGAAACTACTGGTATTATTATTTTAGAGAAGAGAGAGGTTTTCTGAAACCAGAACTAGAGGTAAATAAAAAAAAAAAAAAGTTACTTGTGCATAAAAATGATACTAACATTTATTCTATTTATTTTTTTAGAAATAAGATTATTTTGAAACTTCAGGCAAAAATACCTAGCAAAATATCCAGAAATACCCAGAAAAATAAAAAATACCCAGAAATATTAGAATGAAAATATATAAAAAATTAATATATAATGAAAAAAAACACTCACTAATTTTTAATTTAAAATCCGGGTATTATTATCACTTTTTAAACTATTTTTTTTTGAACTGTTGTAATATTGAAGAACAAAAACGTTAAACAGTTTGGTATTAAAAAGCGAATATCATAATAATAAAGATGTTCAACCGCAAGTAATGAGACGTCAAAAGAAAACAAGCAGAAATATAGATGACTCGAATCGATTTATATAATAAATAACTTAGGGACAACGGATGACTTTAAATTAATGTATAATAAATATCAATGTATAAATACATAATATAAATATATTCAATACCGGCACGTATTATTTACAAATAAAACTTTTTTTGTTTCCCCATAAAGGAGAAAGAGAAGTTCTGCTGAATTCTTTGACTGTTAGTAAAACGTGTCATTCGAAGTCGCTTGTTTTATTTAAATTAAACAGTTTTGTCATCAAAAGGATAAACCGTTATCACGTGGTATTAAATAATGTGTTATATTAAATAAGATGTCATTTCGTTCACAGTCAAGTATGTCTTTTCTACTTTGTTTTGACTTCGTTTTACAATTTTGAAATCGCCATTTCCGTGAAATTTTTATTATGGCATCGTGGGGAAAAAATCTACTATTTGGAACGTGATCTTTGAACTGTTTATTAAAAAATTAGGACATAAAATGTAATCTTAGATCTAATCCCATGGGCCGTTGTCCTTTCAAATTCCTTTAATATCCGCTCTAACTTTGACTGTCTCAGCTCGTAAATCCAGACATCATTTTTTAAGGCTGAGATAAAAAGCGCAGTGAAAAAATATTTGACCTAAGGAAACTGACTTCCAACGTTTCGCGTACTAACAAATGTTTCTCGTATCGACACTTCGTAATGCTTCGATCGTAAATATATGTCTTTCTACCTTTGAAAGTGCAGAAAAAGGGATAAAACCATACTATTGTTAGAAATAAGTTCTTTGAACTTTAAGCCGTTCTACAGTTCTTTTCTTCGTAAGGGAAATCCGCGTAAAAGGGCTAGTATTTAAAATATTTATAACCGCTGCTTATTATAAAGTAAACAAAAAATAGCCGGCTTAGATAATTTTAATAAGAATTGTATATATTGGTGTTATTATGTCGGTCCAAGAGATGGATAATAAAACAAAATAAGAAAAAATTAAATAAAGTTCATTTTACTTAATTATGCTGACAAAGAATAAAAATAACTAAATAAATATTGATAATTTTAACTTTAAGTCAGTACAGTTCGATGTTATATTTACTGAGCTGTTCCTTTTATCTCCTCTCAGTGCTCAATTTTGCTTTTGCAAACTGCATTACTGCATTGACGAGCTTGTTGCAAGCTACTTCGCTGCGGGACCAATCTTTAGGTTTACAACACTAGCAATTACTAAGAATTTTCCTTATACTCCTAGAATAAACATCTCATAAACTTAACTCTCTAACTCTAACAGCCTTGCTATCAAACGCATACATAGAAATTCACTATCAATTGACTAAGAATTAAAAACCACCTAGAACTAATCAATACACATGTTTAAGCCAAATCACCAAATGATACGTCCCACGTTTTCAGTCTTCAGCTTAGTACAAGATTACGAGTGACACAAATTAAGGCAAGAGTTGCTGGAGGGGTGATGGAGTGAGGCAGACGTGGAGCTCAGAGCTGCCATAGGGCAAAATTATTTTCTTCTTTTGAGGGCATTTGAAAAAGGTGGGTTTTAAATTTTTTTTAATTATTTAATTATTTTTGAATATAGGTGCAGTAACGTCAACTGAGTTGGTTAGAAATAAAACATCAAAAAAACCACACGTCCTTTTGTTAGTAAAATATTCTCCCAAGCATCTGAACCTTAATATAATCAACAATCATATTATTTACGCTTCACTTAAAACTTGCTTTCATCTCTAGTGTATATTTTTCTTGAGGTTCTCAGTTAAAGTCCCTTATGTGAAAAAATAGCAACCATTTAATATTTAATAGTCTGTGTTGAACAAACTCCACCGTGGATAACTGAAAAGAATATAATAAAGGTTATAGTTTTTTTTAACATCATGCATTGGCTTATGTAAGTGCAACTTCTCCCAAATGCTTTAATTTAACATATAAGAGAAATAATTCACGCCTCATGTATCCCATTATATAAACAATTATCAAATTAGTAATACAGTATTAGTCCGGTCAATTTAAACATTCGAAACTACATAAATTCCCATCAAGCTGAAAATCAGTAAGGTTGTTTAAAATATGATTAAAAATAAAATTTGAAAGTTCTTCCCATCTTTCCCATGTGAGGAAAAATTTTTATTCAAGGTCAAAGGTCAAAAAAATGAGTTTTTCGCGATTTTCAGCGAAACAGAAAGCTTTATCATAAAAATATCTTAGAAATTGTAGATCATAAAATAATGTACAAAAAATGTATCAATACTTTTTTTCCTACAAGCCACGGTTTTTGAGATATAACGTTTTTAAAAAGTTGTTCAAGTTGTTATCGTCATAATATGCATGAGTGCGCTACGTATATACATCTCTTATCTACAGTTGTTATATATGTTGAAATATTTTTCTATCGGTGATTGTAATATATACTTAAAATATAAAATATACATAAGTTATAACTATAAGAATATCAGGTCAGTTGCTGCTCATCAACATCTTCTTCGGGTATGTTACCAAGTTCAAGTGTGGCTTGGTTATCAGCTAGACCCTACAGACTGGGGTTGGAAGCTGGTCGACAATACATTGGAACCAGTTCAAACTTTACTCCCACCTGCACCAGAAAAACTGCTGAACACAATTTTTTGCAACTGCAAAAAGGGATGCATATATATAAATACTTGTTATTTCTACTTTTAAAGAAATTCAGTACGTTTCGTAATATATATCTCTAGGTCTGTTAATGTCGAAATAACATTTAAAATTTTATTAAAATTATATTATATTGTTAGCATGAAATGACGAATTTTATGTATTATGTATATATATTATGGAGGACCTCCGTCCCTTTGATAATCTGAATACACAAATACTTTATATGATATGGTAATTTATTTGGATGTAAAGCAAGATCAGGTCAAGCCGAATACTTATGCATATGTAATATGAATTTTATTTACATATATTTTATTATTTGTCAATATTTCTCAATAGTACTATAAATATAAGAGTACATATACGCTGTCCATGTCTGGACTTTGAACGTTATTAAGATTTCGTGATACATATTACAACAATACAAGTTTAATACTCGACATCCTTAACCCAATAAGAAAAAAGGAACTCTTATAAGACCATCCTGTTGGCAATTTGTCTGTCTGCCAGACATTTTTTGTTCAGTCAGGAATTTAAAATTACATTTAATCGGTCCACGGTGCCTTTGAAAAACTTTGGCTTCTACATGACCGTTGTACAAACATGATCTGGTCAGGATTACTTAAGATAGAAAAAACGTAATAAAATCAGTTTGTTATCCACTCCAGGGCATTATTTATAAACAAAAGTTAGAAAAAATAGTTTAGAGAAAATCGTTATATACATATATATAGCATTTTGCGATTAAGGACTTTTATTTGCAATTAGAGAATTTATCGCAATGTACATAGATATGATTGAGCGAAGCGAACGAAGTGAGCGGGTCGTTTTACTGGAGACTTTTTACATTCTTTGTCACGAATTGGCTGGAAAACTACTTGACGGAAAATTATGAAACTTTGCAATCAAAACGACACTCATTAGGTGATGGTTTAATAAAAAAATTGAAAGATGTCCTCAAAAAAAAATTTTTTTGTGTTTTTTTTAATATCATGTCAAGAAACTGATATCCAATTGAAGTTATTGGGAAACGATGAGTCAATACCGTCGACTCGCTTCGCTCAATATGCAAACGTTACCTGAGATTTCGCGAGCGCAGCGAGACGAAATTGAGGATTTGTTGGCGCCCCTAGTAGATATACCTTGATGGATATACCTTTTTTTAATTTCAAAGTTATTATTATCCTTATATTTTGGTAACTGACTTTAAAGGCAAGTTTAAATTATCCTTTCACTACTAAGACTCACAGCATTTTTTGTATGTAATAAAAATCAATAAATATATACATTCTTAACTCATAATAATAATAATATTTTATAAATGGGTATCCAATGAAAGATATAACTTTATTTTACTATTTTTGTGAAAATTCCATGTATAATAGATATGTTTATCTGCTTCCCAATAATTCTAATAGTCATTATGCAAGTCGAATGGTATTATACTCGTATATTACATGAGTGGTCGTGATATCGGAGACTGGCTCGGAGCCAGCTGCAGGCAGACCACGTCTCAATGCAAGTACAAAGAAGCATATGCTCGAAAACCTTTTATTTTAAAAAAATGTAAAGAAAAATCTTATTTGTAAAACTTATATCGTAAAACTATTATAACAACAGGCATTTCTAAGAAAATCCTTATTTAGAAAAAGAGTGAAATACTAAATCAAAATATAACCAAATAAGATGGTATAACGAAATTATCTAAAATAAGAAACCATAAGAAAAAAAAAGAATATTGTTATAATGTTAATAATATTACAACAAGACGATAATCTATTTAAAAATCACGACTTTTGTCATGATTTTTAAACTAGCTCAAATCCTATCTCGTAGGTAGTAAATTACAAAACGTCACTCTGCGGCACGTGACGTAACTCTGCACTCAGTAAAGCTAAGTATTTGAGAGCACTGTTAATCCTCTCAGAATAGCCCATTGTATTTTATAAATTGGACTGCTCAATCACTCGCAGTATACATCCTTTATTCTTCTCGCTTCTGGGAAATTGTTTAGAAACATAACATTCATTATTTGTTTCAATACAATATAAAACAATATACATAAAACACACTATAAGCAAACAATATCATAGACCTCACATTTAAACTATCAATCAACCCTTTGACGTCAATTCAATTGAAATATCAATTCAATTGCTGTTTGCAGTTCAGCAGCCCTACTTTATTACACTCAATTCAATTTACGCGTACGCAAAATCTGGTTGAAATTTAGTGAGGTTGTACTTTTAAACCGATCAACGTGCTTATAACTTATTTTAAAATATGTGTATATATTAAGTAATAAAGCAATGGAAATACTGATTTGAGCTACAATAACAATATAATAAAACTATTAAAAGGACGAACCTAAATAAAACACTTTTAAAATGCTTCTTACATGCAAAGTACTATATTTAAATGAAATTTTATTCAACACCTGTTTATCCGCATCCCGGCAACGTCGCCATAATCAGAGAGGAAAGTACCACAAATAAAATATTTAATCTTCGGATTTATTTATTTTTCTTACATTTGCCGAAATACGGCACAAGCTTCTATGGTTATGAATTATTCATTTTATATATTTTGGAGTTTATTTAATTACTAAGAGGACTAATATAAATAATCAGCAAATGTTTGTCGCTAAAACTCGTGTTATAGTAATTAAAAAAAATATTATATTTTCAATAATTAAAATTCTATTTTATAATGGAAAATGTATGTTTGTGTATGATGACGTGATGGTGTTTGTAATTTGAACAAAGTAAACACTACCGAGAAAGACAAAGCTTTAACCACGAATGATAAATATAAAGTTCCAAATTTTCATAGAATAGTAATAAATTAAACAGTGTTGCCAATAAACTATAAATAATAATAAACATAATAACATTACAGATACTTAACAATAAGCTGCACTATGTGTGTGTGAGGAGGGATGAACACGTAACTGGAAGAGTTTAAGAATTAATGTGTATGGTTATAAGAGTAAATAGAGACCGAAGATAT
This sequence comes from Melinaea menophilus ssp. n. AW-2005, assembly GCA_918358695.1. Lineage (NCBI taxonomy): Eukaryota > Metazoa > Arthropoda > Insecta > Lepidoptera > Nymphalidae > Melinaea > Melinaea menophilus. Next base: position 32,781,058 of record OU911039.1, on the reverse strand, counting down.
GAATATTTAATTATACGGTAAAGAAGGAAGTCTCCACTTGTGTGATTTATGATAAAAGAAGATAGAAGGAAATGAGATATTGTGCAGATCCCAAATTATGAGATATATTAGATTATATAGGTGTATCATGAATAATTTGAATTATATAACTTTCTAGGTCTAAACTTTGAAAAAGGTTAGTTATACCTATATACTAAATAAATAGTTTATTAATACACACCGATGTTATATTAAATGTACAAAGTAAAATTTAAGTTGTTTGAGTTCGTAACGAGATCCTATTGTAAGTGTTACCGGGTAATGAGACATATCAATTTTAACATTTTTATATTAAAAAATATATATATATATATATTGTAAGGCGAATGGAAATTAATTGGTTCATTCATTCATTCTTACGAACTAATTCTTCAGCTGGTTTTCTAATAAAACATATTATTTGCTGCCTTGCATAGAAACATAGCCACAAAACGTCATTATAAGTGTAAACAAAATAATAGCTTTGAATTTTCCCTCTCAGATTTGAAACTTTATACATTAATTGCAATTATTATAAACGACAGAACAAAATAATATGAATTAACTTCAATGAGTCGCCGGGAGTTTCATTATGCCCTTTATGATCCATCTAACTAACCGGTTAACCTCCGGAGCCTTAAATGTAATTACATATTATCCTTTTCGTAGACACATTGTTATGCCTGCAGAGTGTACTACTGGTGTAAGTAGATTACATTACTAAACATTATATAAAAAAATATTTATACTTATTGAATCCCTTGTAAGTTATACTTATAAATATCTTATCTTATATCTTATTATCTTAGAATAAATTACTTTGGGCAAGTTCTAAAAATACTTAGCTATACTTATTTGAGAAATGTTTAAAATGCATGAAATGAATTGAAATTTTAATATTAAATACCAAAAAACTCACAGATACCACAAACATACTTCTATATCCAGAACATTGTCTTTGAATCAATTTCTATTGACAATGTACTTTGACGAGTTCATATCGAAAATCAAAAAGTGTATTTCTTTGTTTTACATATAAGCGTAGTCAATCTTACCTTAGGGAACTCACAGTCAACACTTGCCATAATAACAAATGTTTTTTATTTCGTCACTTCGTGATGTTCCCAATCGTAGGTGAAGTAGATTTACTAGGATTTTTTATAAAAATACTTTATAAAATTTTATTTAATTAAAGTTTTTGATTTATTTAAATGTTATGAATTCAGAAGTAATACAAAGTGTTAGTCCCCGTAGAGAACTTTAGAGAAATTTATCTAACATATCATAGAAGGTATTTACCACAAATTAAAAATGGACCAATTACTTTCTTCAAAATATATGAACTTCACACCACTCCGTGTTAAAAATATATATTATTTGTAATCAATGATTTAATATATTATCTATGGATAAATTAAATATGAAGTGTCTAAAACATCTATAAGTATCGAAATTATTTACAATATATAATACAATAGTTTGAAGGCACCATTACATGGCGCGAAAGTGCGGTACGCGGCGCCGCAATGTCGCGCAGGTGCGCGACTTGGTGTCCCGCGCCGGAGTGTCGCTCACGGGTTAGAAGAAAATAGCTTTAACAATATTTATACGTTACAAAACTGCAAAATGGTTAAAGGTTGACATAAAATTAATATAAACTTGTATTTTGTAATTTAATATAATAATTATTATCTTACTCATTGACATTTTGTAACTATTAGAATTAAACCACCACACGCGAGTTCATTCTTGTTTTTAATTTTATTATAATAGTATTTTGCAAATTTTTAGTGTTAACTTGAAAAATCTGAACAATGCAAATCTATAACGTTTGTAATAAATCAATCGTCACTCTAAAGCCTCTCGGACGTGAAAAGGAATTCATGATTTACACCCTTCCTAAGAGCGGCGGCCATCACTCTCGCGTCGCACAGATTTACGTAGGGAATTTATTTAACGTAGCAGTATATAAATAGGTAACAAGTTTTGAAGAGATCTTTAAAAAAAATTAATGTTATTACGTTAGTTATGTTATATTTAGATTGAATTCTTAATTATCTTATCTCTTTACACTATGCATTAATAAATATTTCCCCACCATTTATTTTCTACAAATATTTTACTTGTATTGAAATAAAAACCGCACATATAACCAAGTAATTGAAAGAGCTATTCACAATTTAACAACTTCCCTGAGGATCGAACGGAAATCAACACAGATTTGTAAACCATACCAAATTTGTACAAAACCAATTATAAACAAAAATGTACTCTGTGCATATATAAATAACCACACTATAGCTGTAACTGTAATTTGGCAGCCACAAGTGCTTACCTATAGCATAATTAATCTTCCCATAAATATTGTTACAAAAAAAAACAACATTTTATATCGTACGTAACATTTATTACTATTGCAAAAAAATACAGTAAAATACAGTAGCTACGATACTGGAGGAAGGTCACGTAAAAAGCATGAGGACCCCCCGGAGGGCATGTATAAAGAAGTTGATGTCTGTGGCCGAGGCGAAAGAGGTATGCAGAGACCGTAGCGTTTGGCGCTCCGTCGTCTCTGGCTACCCCGCAAGGGATATGGCGTGAAGGTGCAGTCTCTCAGTTTAATACAGTAATATAAAACCATTAAAAATAGCTAAAACCCCATCAACACATCGCTGAAGTCTGTAAATGCCCACGTCGTACCCTGTTGACTAATTTGGGAGGTCCTTTAGAGCTTTTACCATGAATACGGTTACTGTTTTAATATCAAAAAATATTGGTGCGAAAATAAGAAAAGATAATGAACAATCGTATAAAAATGCAAGATTACAAATTCAAAAGTAATGTTTTGTTTATTTTTAATCGTAACAGACAGTTAATTTCTGACCAGACTAAGTATATCTGGATGTTTGACAACATTAACACATAATCGATATATCATACACATACCTATCTAGTAACCAATACTAATAAGTTGATACATTTAGTGTCTTAGAGGTTTCCTTGTTTGTAATTATCTTCAAACTTATCACAACTCATGTTACACGTCACCAGTCAACGTCAGTGACGTCACGTGGTACATAACTTTGACGTCATAGCTGCCTGAGGTACACTTGTCACTGAGTTGACTTTGAGTCAAGATAATATTTGTATATCAAACATTATTAATATTAAAGTTTGTACTAATAATGATCTTTACCGTAAAAAATTAAATGTATGACGTAAATTCATATGAAGTAAATTAAGCCCAACGACGTGCGTTAATATCAAAGTTTTGTAATATTGTCTTTCTAAAAAGATTAATTTAACGTATTATACTCGTACACTACGATTTTTATTCTTATTCATTCAATTCATTAGTGTAATCACGGTCCGACGCCAGAGACCTGCTAACGTATTTGTCTTAACGAATTGATTGATTCTATCTGTATTGTATTGTCTACTCAACAGACCCCACAGTCTTGTTGAACGTTTTCTATTTATATCGACAGCTTATATATATAGTAATAGTAGTAAATCCATTTCATTGTTGGAACTTATACAATTTTACTGTTATTATCAATGTCATTTTTCAATTTGATGATTTTTTATTGTTTTTTTTATTCTGTGTTAATTAATTTATGAAAAGTTTTAAATTGGATATTATAAAATAAATGAAATATGTACACCATTGAAATGATGTCCTCGTTTCTGATATTGGCTCCAGTTAACATACTTTAAAAGATGGTACGACTTGCAAATAATAAAACTCACCGCAATAAAAGATACCTTTAATAATAAGTAGTTTATTAATATTAAATTTTTATTTTTTTATTAAAGTGTAAGTGACAAATATCCAAAGCTCTGTATTGTAAATAATAGGTTTGTATTTTATTATTTACAATAAAAATGTGCTTTCAAAATTTCTTTGTTTATCTTTTTATTAATAGAATATGAAATAAAATACAGAAATATCTCGATTGATCCATGTTAATTAAAGCTTCATTAAGCAAGCAAGAAAACAAATTGAAGAAAGTTTCAACGATGGCTGTTACGAGCGTCGGTCCACTTAACATGCTCGGCGACTTACATTACGACCGGCTATTTAACTAAAAGACTCCAGATATGGTCCATTAACCTCTGTATCTCGGACGATGTTGGCTTCAGGAGTTTAAACTTAGCTTATAAGCGATTTTAAGTTTTAATGGTGATACCGATAGAAACTAAAAATATATCATGTACTTTAAACGCCATAGTATTGCTGTACGTGGAGCGTACAGAGTAAATAGTAGTAGACATTATTTACTTTACAGATATTGGATTTTTTGCAATATTATTTTTAAAACAATATTCAAATAGCAGTATGTATTGTTACATCGACTGTTCTGAGCGAAGATATAATTATATTGCTTTTATACCTCGGCAGATAACTCAACGCAACATAAACACATGGAGAATATTGTTTTAGAACGTGCCTGCTTGCGTATGGCCGTCACGCCTCCTTTCAATTCTGTCAAGAAAACGTGACGCAAGAAATTATATTATTCTTACGTTTTCAAACACTTTTTTTATATTATATTAATGAATTTAAACTAATATTATTATAAGACTAAATCTTTGTAAACGTATGCTTAAAATAATTTTTAAAATAAATAAAATATTGTTACAAGATTAAGATGAAGCTCTATCATGGTTTGTGTTACATACAATTGTTGTTTATATATTATTACATATTATTATTTTCTTTAATACGTTAATATCTCCATGATCATTAAATCTTGATGTTTTATAAAACCAGAAATTAATATATAAAATATTTTACATCAGAAAAATACTATTTTTATAAATTAATTTGCTTTTTACGCAACTAAATATTAGTAATAGTAATAGTAAATTAGTAAATAGTTCCAACTACATAGGTCCATAATACACATACAATATAATAAATAAATGAAATCTTTAATATGACAATGAACAACCGAAGACATATACATAGCCCTCTCATTTGTCAACACAGGAAGACCGCAGATGAAAACTGTAATTTGTCAAATATAAATAAGTAGTGTTGAACAAATAAATTAAGTTGAACATCACCAGAGAACTTCTCAATAATACATATAACTAGAATCAGAAATGTAATGGCAATGGCAAAGATCAGGATACAGCATCCAAGATTACGCCCCCAAGTATCACGGACACCTGCGATATAAATGTTTGCGGGTGAAATATATCCTCCGTAAAGAAAGGCAGTAGATATAAATTATAAATTAGTATACAATTACTTTAATATTTTGAGAAACTTAGAGTAACCTCTAGATGACAACATCTAATTTCTATATGAATAAAAATTCTTATACACTAATATACTTATATTAATTAGCTGACAACAGACAATTAATAAATTAATCACCCTGATGTTTTCTTTACTTCGCGATCGACGACCATTAAAAGTGTGCGTTAAGGTAAATAATGAGAGTGATGTAATTAATAGTAACTCTTTACATTCTTGAAATATTTTTATTTAGGTATTTTGGAAATCCTTAGGAAAATCCTTATAAATTTCTAACAAAAAGATTCAATATTCTTATTCACATTATAAAAAGATTTACATATTTATAGAACGAAAGTATAATGGCCCCGTCCAAGGAAGGCGGAAATCATAAATTTCGATCCAAATCGAAGAGGATTTTAAGTGCCGTACATTTATTACGGCTCCGTTCACTCGTACTGTTCGTGTTTAGGGAGATTATTTATTTATACATATTATAAAACAAACTCCTCCAAAGCTATCTGTATATTATTGATTTTCTGAAAAAAATCTTCATGGAGTTTTGTACCTTTTTTACTAAAAGATCAATCAATTCTTGAGGATGATGTAGGTAAATAGTACAATAATAATAAATTGACTGAAATATAACGATTACTGTTAAAGAGCTGGCACGGTCGTTTAAATTCCGCCCGTTGGGAGATTAACTCGCCTGCGCCGCGTAGGTACACCTCCAGAGATACACTAAAGTAATGTAAAGTAAAGTGTACTAAAGAATTTATTTTTTTTATGAAAAACTAAATTAATGTTCAAAATTTTACTTACATTTGTTAGCTTCTCAATTTAATATAGATCAACAAAAGATTACACTATATAAATAAAATAAATACTTTGGAAGTTATTATTGATTTCAAATTATACGCCATCAAAAAATTATCAGCGCCGAGAGCCAGCGCCGTGTCCATGACAAGCCGGACCGTCGTCCGCGCCGCGCCCGTCCCTTGACCCGCCCGCCCTCGCTGTATAAGCCGCCAACGTTACGTACAACTTAATATACAACGCGAGCGAAACCGCGGATATGAGCTAGATTAAATATCTACATATTAGTTGATTGTAAGAATATCTTTTAATTTAAGTATATAGTTGATTATTTTCTATTATTGTTATTCAATAACAAAATAGTTTACTATAAAAAATTAAATATTAAATGAACTTACTTAATCTCATGAAACTTGATGTAACAACAAGTTATAGAAGATGTTGTTGTAAAGTCTTGTGATCTATAAATACTTTATTATCGCATTACATTGCTTTTAACTAAAAACAAAAACAATTACAACAATAATTATTTTTGTTGTGCTATGGCCTATGACATTACATTGTGTTGACTGTTCCATAATTATATTATTAAATAAATATGATTATTATATTTTTAATAATAATAATAATATTTATTTATTTATATTAATAATCACTGGAAACAATTGTCTTAAATACAGAAATACTAAGTATCGTTAACTGTTACCTCTGTGTGTGTGTGAACGTTTATTAAAATGCGATGAGCAAAGCTTTAAACCTCTCAGATCAGATATTTTAGGGTGTTTTTGACTGAGCCCTGAATAATGACGTCTACGATACTGATTTACGAGCTGAGGACATCCAAGTTAAAACGGACGGGAGACCAATATCGAGACACAATGGCCGGAAAGATTACACATTAAGATAACATTCTATCTTCAAATATCTTGCTAAATATTTTTTAAACGTTTTTTTAAATATTTTTGGGCGTGCTAAAAGTTAATTATTGTTAAATAATTTTTTTTTAATATAAAAATTCTTAAAATATAATTTAATAATTACTACAAACTTCTTTAATGAATTTAATAAATAATGTTACAATATCTATTATGAATGTCTGCTTTTATAGGAAATAAAGTGAAGTTACGACAACAGTAACGAACAAAAAAACATCTAAGATACATTAGTCTTAACACGTTAAACGCCGTCTTCATTTTTAAGTCTTAACGTTTGGGCCGTGGGGGGCACCATATAGTCGACATACAATTGTTCCGTTGGGGCCGCGGGGGACACCATATGACCGCAAGCTATAGGTGAATTGAAGCTTAGCTATAGAGCCGTGGGGCACGTATTTAAAGCTAATATGTATTGTATATGACCCCCACGGCACTGTAGACAAATTTAGATTACTTGGTTTTTAGTAAGAAATATAACTTTGAAAAATAGGTTTGATAATGTTGGGACAATATTTTCACTGCAAGATTCAGGTATAGTATAATTACATATTTATTATCTTATTTCCTACAAAATTAGTTTTTATTGTGTTTTTTAAGTAGTTATTTTGTACAGAATAAATACATAATATTAATATTCAGATATTGAATTAGAATCTAAGGTTTGACAATGTATAATGTAAGAACAAATAAGTTTTTCGGGGATACGTTTTTAATCAAACGATATATTTGTAAATCACACGAATAATTTAATAGATGAAGTAATTAAAAAAAAAGCAAATTAAAATCAGATTTCTAAATTGAGATCCACGTAATATATCTAATGAGTGGATTTTATGAAAACAATCAAAACATAAATATGGTTTATTAGGGCAAATATCGCAAAAAGTCGCCCTATCACTTGTGTATTTTCTTTACAGCTCTGCTGACAAGTTCTTCGATTGTTTTTATTTGTACCATATTTTCTTGTAAGTTTGTGTCTAATTTTTTTTGGCCTAGTGACATTGTATGAGGTTTCTTCACCTCTCACCAACAAACCTTTCAGAAGTTATTTTCTAAACTCAACTAATTGAATTTTATTTCCGGTTACTGTCTGATATAATATTAATGCATTAACAACCGCAGTATTTAACAGCAGATTTATTCCAACTTTTTTATACCACTTAACAGATTTCCATAGTGGCGAGAAGTACGCTGCCATTTGATCTGGCAAATGACTAATTTTCGGCTCCAAAACTGCTTTTCCTCGCTTTGTGATTGTCAAGAAATGGTCTGAAAGAAAAGAACAAACACGTCTCTTTGCACGTGTCTTTCCATTTCCATCATTGCTCCCTCTTGCTATATGCTCGCCTTTCTTCAATTTAGCAGTAGTAACTTCTTTTGGTAAATTCTATCTGTTTTTTCTAATGGTACCGAATAGATGTGTTTCATATTTCAACAAATTCCGTGCTAAATCAATACTTGTGTACCAACTGTCTGTATACATGGTGTGTCTCTTGTTCAATAAGTTACTGCAAAGTGCCATGACAGCGTTTGTCGGCGTAATGTTTACTTGATCATTTTCTTTTCCTGCATAAATATTGATTTTGTATGTGTAGCCCGATAACGTGCATAATTTAAATTCTTTTATGGTATATTTGTGGCGTTTCTGTTTATTAATTTAACGAATAATTATTCTGCCATGGAATGGCACCACGCTTTCATTGATGCATAAATCTTCACTTGGAGTTTAATGCTTTGCAAAATTATCGTTCATGATATCTAGTAGATGTCTGATACGATGTAATCTATCAGATCTGTTAGAATCGTCAAGCCGGGAAAAATTCAAAAGGCGATTTATTACTCATTGCTAAGCGAAAATAGGAAGACATGCCAGGATTTTCAGTGAAAGGTATAATTCGACGCTGATTACTTGTTGGTAGTGACCAACTGCATGTAAACGGCGTCGTCTGTCCCGAGGTAGCCGGCACTGGATTCTCTTCCGTCTCGCTTCCTTCACTGTCTATCACCATAATTCGACAACGTTTACGTGGAACCGAATAAATATAGTCTTCTTCATCAGAGCTTATATGAATTAATTTCTTTTCTATCCATTTCCGATAAATCTTCGTGACTTATATCAATATCTTCGAATATATCCATTGTCATTTAAATAAAATTAATAAATAAGCAAAATAGTAACGAAATAACAACGTCTATGGGTAATAATCTTAGTTCGTTACTGACACTCGGCGCGGGCGCGCGGGGACTGCAACACGATTGGCAGCGAGGATGACCGACACCTTGACCCCCGCGGCCCCCGCAAAAGAAAACACAAGTTTTTGTCTGCTGAGGCCATGGGGGACAACTTATGAGTGACAGTAGTACTTTGACGAAATAAAGTAATTAATTACTTTTCTTTAGTATGCTTCATGTGATTTATTACATTTTATTGCCTTTTAATTAATAAAAACTTATATTCAAAATTATGTGAACAACGATTTTTAACCTGGCCTCTTTCATTAAATAAGTGTGGCTCAGATGTAGTCCCCCATGGCGTTCAACGTGTTAATTACCGCGGTGACAACAACGCAGCGACGCGGATGTAATACATCTACTAATGAACTGTCCGCGAGAGTAAAAAGGTTTTTTGTCATTATTATATTTACGAGTATAATCTTTACTCCGTAATAAATAATATTTTTAGATATTACAAATCCGATTAATACGGTAGAATAACTGTTGGAACTCCAACATTTACTAGTACATTTAAATTTTAATTGGCATTTATTTATTATATTATTTCATTTTATTAATAGAAGAAATATTAAGTATATTTAGTATATTCAGTATTCATAATAAATATTTAGATGATTCTAAAATCACAGAGCCATGTAGGTGGTACTGAGCTGGTAAGTGAGTAAGACATTTAGAAACACGAAGCACAAATACAATAACCATCGCAAAGAAGGAGATTATTACAAATCATTAAATTACATATGTGTTATCCGGCCCAAGAGAAAATGTTCTGTTGATGCTTTAATTAATTTCAAAATGCAATCTGCTCTGTGCCTTTTTTAGTCTTAATCTAAATTCTCAAAAAGAGTATGACGCGAGTCAAGGAATGCGAGGTATTCTATAATTTTAATTAAAACTTGCAGAAATATATACACTTTGTGCGACGGTTTATAAACGCAATCTATTAATGTCACAAAGGAAAATGTTAAAATGTTTTAATTTCTTACTTTACCGACCACAAAGACCTAAAATGGTTTCATGAGCAAATAAAACATCTTTGATCAAATATGCAGATGAATGTTCAAAGTTTTCGCGAAGATCACAAAATAATTAAACAAACCAGCCGGCGGAGTGACGGACAGAGGCGTTTAACTTTTAACATAATTGCAGAGCGCGACGTGCGGATAATTTATTTGAGAATTTACTAAGAAATTTGTATTTTGGTCGTAAAATTAACTTCGTAACATTGCATATTTTATTCAAAATACTAAACAGCTGATAAACTTCGAGTCATCTAAGGATAATTTGAACTTATACAAATTATATGTACTTAACAAAACAGGACTTATTGGTACAAGTTTTCAAATACATCCTTTGTGGTACTATTTCCTGAAATGAAATCGACATATTATTTTCTAAGAAATTAATAAGTTTGTTGACATTGTACACATATTCAAAATGCTTATTTTGTTTTCTAAAGAAAAGGTAACTAATCTTATACCATTATTGCTTCTTTTCCCATATCCGTGCTTGCCTATTGTGTATTCTTCTCCCGTGTTGAATTTCCCAATTGGACCATTGAAGTCGCCCATCACGATGATATACTTTTGAGCATTATTTATGGTAGCTTGCAAGTCTCTGTAAAATTTGTCAGTTTTTTCTAGATCATCGGGATGTTTAGATTCTGTTGGCGAGTATGATTGAATGATAGTCCACAATGTGCTGTCGTTCCCTGTGGGTAGTCTTATATTGAGAACAGCTATTCTCTCTGAGATTCCTTTAATTTGTTCTATTCCGCCAGCTAAGTGCTTTTTCATTAGCAATCCTACTCCATACATTCCCGGAGTCTCTCCTTTGTAATATAGGATGTATTGTCCATTTTCTACAATTCCTTCTCCGAGTTTTCTCATTTCGCTGATACCCAATATGTCCCATTTGGTTTTTTCTATGGTAGTTTCGAGTTCTAATAATTTTTCTGGAGTTTAGTATAATTAACAATGTGGTAAATTTAAAATGAATGTTAAAGTACTTCTGCTCTATTTAATGTAAATAGGTTCCGTATCCGAACTATATATATATATATATATATATATATATATATATATATATATATATATATATATATATATATATATATATATATATATATATATATGTATATATATATATATACATATATATACTCGAAACTAAACGAACGAAACCGTGTCCGAACTATATATATATATACTCGAATAGGTAACTGATCTTTCCAAACCAAGCAATACTTCAATTTTAATTATATCGTTCTTAGCATTTTATGTTTATCATTAAAATCTTGTGGAATAAAACCATATTACTACTAGACTATTTAACCAAAAATATTATATAAAAAATAGTATAATATAAAAATATAATTCTTACTTAATCTTTCTACAATTATTTATTTCTGATACTGGAATAATATTCTATAACTAAGCTCTCTTAAACAAACTAAATAAATTTTATGAATTTAATTTAGAGGAAATTACTTACCAAAAAGACTGCCATATTTAAAAATAAGATATATTTTTTCTAAAATAACTTATTGACCACTCTCGATTCGTCGATTGCCATTAATTTACTCAATTAGTCTTGTACGAAACATAAACGTAACCTATTACCTACATTAGTATGGAATATTACATAAGTACTATCGTTGGAAAATCATTAGGTTTCCCAACGATAGAATATCGTTACATTGAAAGTACATTGTATGAATGCTCACTTTTCCAGCCGAATGGAAAAAACAGAGATAATTAAAGGGAAACAAGCGACTGCGCCTGTACAATACAAAGTAAAGGATATTCAAGCAGATTAACAGTGCTCTTGAGCACTCAGTGCGTCGAGTGCGGGGCTGCAGCGCGCTGCAGTGAGAGGACTTGTGATGTTATCATGTAGAGGATACAGAAAAGTAAAATACGAGTCATGTTATTGACCCGTAACTAATAGAAACTAAATATTTAAATTGTTAGTTTTAAGTATTATTGTACAACTACCTGTTATCAGCAAGTTGGTCTGCAATCCTCTCTTCCTTAGTGACTTAAATTAATAAAAATGTCTTCAAAGTCATATTTTTTTGGTTTACTAGTAGTGTAGACAAAAACAATTGCCAGAGTTTACTCTTGAAATGAGACAAAAAAATATTTTGAAAATGAACAGACATTGTCACAGTAAGGTTAATATTTATTGAAAACATTAATAACAACTAGACTTCTTTTATCGCTTATTAAATAATTGAATCTGTAGGAAGTTATCGTGCCCAGGTTTTCTGAATTGGTAAAACTGTTTATATATATGTGTTTATGGCTCGCGAATTTCTCTCGGGGTCTTTCCATAACTCTTATGTTATAGACCTACAAAAAAAAATTATACCTATATAACAAATGCATAAGTCTTTGATAAGAGAACTAAATATAATAACAGAACTAAATCGTTTCGTCTTTTGTAACATTTTTGTTACAAATAATGAATTATCTTAGCAACAAATTCGATCACAAAAGCTATAACCAAAAATATAAATATATACGAGCTAAGTTAAATTAAAACATAAACATTAACTTTCAGAAATGGTCAAAAAAATATGTAATATATAACAATAGGCCACATAAGAAAATGACATATAAGAAAAAAAATGTATTATCATTTGCACTATCCCGTCTGATCTCTTATTGTTACTTATCTTCAAAGGTTGTCTGTTAGAGATCGCTTTAAGCGATAAGACCGCCTTTGCACGGTTTATATTTTTGTTTTTTTTTATCAATTCTTGTTAATTTTTTTTTATACAGTGCAATAATGTGTTAAATAAATAAATAATAAATAAAACCCATTTAATTACTACACTAAAACGACCATAACTATAATATTGGGTACGACGTCGACGTATTGACGTCGAAGAATCTATCTATCTATCTGGTGTTCCTATCTATCTGGTGTTCCTCAGGGCTCTTCTCTCGGTCCACTTCTGTTTAATATTTTTATTAATGATATCGTTAAATATGTCCATAACTCTAAATTACTTTTGTACGCCGATGATACCAAAATATTTAAAACAATTAAATGTGAAAAAGACTGTATCGAACTCCAAGATGATCTAGATCGCTTAAGTGTTTTTTGTAATAATAATCGGTTATTATTAAATATTCATAAATGGTCAATCATCACGTTCTCACGCAAACAAAGTGAACTCCATTACGAATATCATTTAGACGGTGTAAAATTGCGAAGAGTGAGCGAAATGAAGGACCCGGGAATCCAGTTGGACAGTAAATTATTATTTAATTTGCATCTGACTAGAATACGAGGAAAAGCTTACAAGATGTTAGGATTCATTTTACGCCAAACAAAGGATTTTAAAAATCCTAAAACACTTATTTTGCTTTTTAATTCACTTGTAAGGTCTCACTTAGAATATGCTTCGACAGTCTGGAATCCCCAATATGGAGTTTATACTAACATGCTAGAAAATATACAACTAAAATTTTTAAAATGTCTTAATAGAAGATTTAAAACTGAATGTTATGTTCCTACGAATTTTATTTCTTTAAAACAGAGGCGAGAACACAAAGACCAAATTTTTCTATACAAAATCATTCATGGATTGGTTGATTCCTCTTACCTTTTAAGTAAAATATCCTTTAATATACCAAGATTCAATAAACGTAATTACAAAATGTTATCTGTTCCAATTGTCAAAACCAAATACGCAAAAAACAGCTTCTTAATTCGAGCTTGTAACGCATACAACAATAAATATAGTACCATTGACCACTTTAGATATAATTGCACTAAATTCGTGTCTCTTATAAAAAACACTAATGATAAAGATTAGATACCTTAGATCAGATTAGATATTAATTTTTATTATACGAGTATGATTCTTAATATGTGATTCCTTAGTAATATATATTTCTTTAAAAACTGTAATATTTGTTTTGTCGAAATCAAAGTCACGCCTTTCCTTAATAGTAAGATTTATAAAATTATATTTTTTCTGTATTTTACCCGCTTATCATGTATTTTAAATTTTGTGAAAACTTTATTGGCTATTGTACAAACTAAATGTAGTAATTAAGACGTCTAATTGTAAACGCTGTTTGTTTTCCATAACAAAAGAAAAAAAAAAAAAAAAAAAAGAATTTGGTCTGCCCATTCAGGTGTACCCGACTTTCGAATTTTGGAAAAATTTCTTCACAGGAAGTCTTCTTATAACCCCCCTGAGTCCGAAATGAACATTGGTCAAAAAATTTATATATACATATATAAATATATATATATATGCGTGCGTGCGTCCAGATTCGACTTTTGTCGGGACGATAGCGGCCGAAGTTTCGCTCAGATCGCTTTCGAACTTTGCACAAAAATCAACCATCCAAAAATGAAGGCTAAGTTCGTTAACCAGAGAAATCCGGCCACAGGGGGCGCTAGTGCCTCACTTTTTCTGATTTCAGTTTTTCGACCATAACTTTTTCCCTATACAAATTAGATCAAGGTCATATTATATGATGTCTTAGATAAATACCTATAACTAATGTAGATAAACCGAAAACCTAACTTCAATAACTTAGGGGTGGGGGTAAAAAAACCGTACATTTTTGGAAAAAAATTCATATCTTTTTTCTGGTAAACATTCTCACAGCACAAGTATTTTTAGTAGAAAGGTTATTTTTTACTCTAAATTTAGGTACCAAAAGTTTTTCCGTAGATGGTAATGTTTCCGAGAAAAAAAATAAAAACCGCTTTTAGCTTGAAAATTTAAGGTAGGTAAAACTATGGCAACTTTTTTCTGATAAACATTACCTCCTCGCAAATATTTTTAATAGAAAGTGTATTCTTTTACTAAAATTTAAGGCAACGCACTAGGTACTCCTTTGACTATGCCTAATAAAATTATCACAGTTTATTCTCGCAAGGGGTGTTATTCTTAGTTAGTGAGTTATATTTTAAACGAGTTACACACGAGGTCTACCCACGCGTGTCCCCCTGCGGGCACGGATTTTTTGTTGATTCTTATGAATAATATAAGCAACAATTTTATCATTGTTTTTCAAAATAAATATAGCCATAACAATTATATTCTTACATACATATATGTTAAAATACAAGTTTTTAATAAAATAATTTGTTTTTTTTTTCATCTTTATTGATTTGTAATACTTGACTTTGGACACTGTATATCTAAATCGACAACATATGTCGTTGCGGCTGCTGCATCTCTCGGGAGAGCATTCATCTTTGTACCGCAGAAGTAATAAGAAGTACAGAATTGCTAAAATAAAATTATACATCATATCTATCACTGTGTGGAGCTCAGTAGTTTGAGAAGCACATTTGTCTGTAACTGGGGGAAAATATAGTTTGATAGCCACATCGTGTCTTTGGAAAAATATAAAATATAAATAATTATAACATATATTTTGTAATTGGGGAAAACTATGAAATATAAAAATTACCCAACAGAACGAAATTACAAAATATTTCGTTGCGACGCTTTTTCTGGTTTACGAATAGAAAATATAAAGATCGATTTTATAAAGACGATTGCAGCAGTGCTGACATTATCGTGATTATTGTTATTACAACTCATATTTTTACTTAATAAAGATAAATAATACATAAGTTTTACTAATTTATTTACCTAACAAATCAAAAATAAACAAATGGAAACTCAAAGAACAATCTAACACAACACAAAATTCCTGTTCTTATGAAATAATTGAAAGTATTTAACTTTATCGCGTGGTCCGCTCAGTCCCAAGGCTCACACAGAAAAAGGACTTATTATTCTTAGAAGTAGTTCTCCAAACTAACGAATCGGATTATGAACAAGTGGAGCACCTTAGAGCGTGCTTTTGGTCGGTTGTATGTTAACTACAACCGAAGTTCGTATGTACAGGTGGCGTTTCACAATGAGACATTTAATTTTAACTTAATAATTTAATGTAGAAAATTCTTACAATTATATCTTACTTACAAAACAGAATTATTACAATTGAAATCAATACCTATAATACTAACATTAGTATAGATAGTGCAATCCACGAAGACGCGCCCCACTATTCCTCCTAACCGCTTATAGTATAAATGTGTTATCTTCTGTCAATGGTGAGTGTTATCGGTAAACACTAATTACCTATGAGTACACACGCACAATACAATACAATGAATAGAGTAATCAGGAGAGAGCGTCATGGTCATATTTTTGCTCAATTGAAAGGGTTGCTTTTTTACTTCTTCTTTTTTCATAAAATCATAAACTTTAGAAATAATATCTCTTGCCTAAAATTAAAAAGTAAACATGAAATAGTTTTTCTTACTTTCCAAGATGAAATGAAATCTTAGTAAAATTTGCTAATTTCAAACTTCAATTACTTTGTTTTTTTCTCGTGTTTTTAGTAACTACAAACTTCTAAATAATAATTTGCATACTTGACTTTTAAGTACAACACACTGAGATTTTCTCGACATTAAAAAAAATATAAAGTAGAGCTACTTTCGTGAAGAGTCAACAAACTCCCCGTACCCCAAGATCTCCTCAACCGAAAATTGGTGAGGCGCGTCTTCGTGGATTGCACTTTCTGTATATTGAATGATTACTTAAAATGCAATGATCTAGCGACGTCACCCTGTGGGGGCGCCGACATGTATGTATGTTATGCTCACTCTTTTTATCATCCACTGAGTCTGAGTTTTAATGAATATACTTTTATTTCAAATAAACTTTCCACAAAGTTTGATGTAAGTGTAAGATCACTCTCACCAAATATTAAAAATCAACAATAAAAATTTGTAGGAAAAAGCAATGCTATTACGAATATATAAGACAGTGTGAAATCTCTATATATAATTTATAATATCACAAATTGTATTAATA
The DNA here is from genome assembly GCA_918358695.1 of Melinaea menophilus ssp. n. AW-2005. NCBI lineage: Eukaryota > Metazoa > Arthropoda > Insecta > Lepidoptera > Nymphalidae > Melinaea > Melinaea menophilus. The sequence goes on along the minus strand of OU911039.1, from coordinate 32,763,939 downwards.
ACGAACCTTATATTTTTGTGTAGTTTCTGACACTTCCTGACTCCAAGGAAGGATAATTATTATTACTCGACTCCTTAAAATTAAGTATTAAGACACAATATCATACAATATACAAATATTACTGTATTGAACCCGTAGGTTGAATACAGTATTTTAAAACATTAAATAATTTTGGTAACTAAACTTTTCTCCAATGATAACTAACAATCTTCTCTAGAGTCTGTGCCTCACACGTGCGCTGACCTAACTTGGCTAATGTCCGTTGATTGCCAATCGAGTTGTAATTAGTTGTCACTGCCATGTTACGTCTCGTGTCTACACCGACCTCGTCGAATCACCCCAGCCTCATAATGTTTAGAAGTTTGTTCGATAATTATGAATAATTACTTTACTAAATTTTACCGTTAGCATGAAAAATTGTCTTATAAATGAAATACACAGTATCGTTGAAAAAACATGACCTATATAAATACTGAAAATGAAAGAATAATTTAATATCAATTATCTCTGTTATAAGAGCAGCGTCTACAGAAAAAGTAACAACGGCGGATAAAAGCTACGAGTTGGGATAATTAGGTTTATGTATTACAAGGACTTACCGGCTCATCTTTACACCGCCTATTAAACGAAATAAAGAATAATCACTCAAGCTAACTAGCAATAATAATACTAATGGCGCAAAACGTTACATATATCACACTATATTGTTTCTCTATAAGCTGGTTTAAAAAGTAATTAGCTAGTTGTCAGTACATATGTGTTACATACACACGTAATTATCAATCCCGTAACATCGCAAGAGAAAATCAAAGACAGTGCTGTGACGTCATGAGTCAAAGCAAGCTGACGTCACACGATATATCACTGTAACGTCATAACCACCTCGCTACAGTAATTATGATAATAAAGTAATCATGATCTTAATGATCATGATTACTTTATTATCATAATTACTCTCTCTAATGTACTCTCACAGTGTGATGTTCCATAGCCATTAACTTTGTCAGGAGATATGATATATATATTTTACCACGAGCTAAGTAAAATTAGCTCGTCTTCGTCACGTCTGTCTGTTTGTGGCGATCAAATCGTGCAATCGAAATTTCACCCACTACCCAACTAGCTAGAGCGCTGAAATTTTCAGGATCGCTCAGAAGTCGATGACAATGCAATATTCAAGCATAAAAAAATTCTAAAAAGTAGAAACTAATTAAAAAATTAAAAAAAAAATCAAAACCCACGTTTTACAAATGCACTCAAAAGAAGAAAATAATTTTGCCCTATGGCAGCTCTGAGCCTGCCTCACTCCATCACCCCTCCTGCAGATGTTGCCTTAATTTGTGTCACTCGTAACCTTGTACTAAACTGAAGACTGAAACCGTGGCGAGCATCATTTGGTGATTTGGCAAATACGTACTTAGATTAAATATTGATGGAGTACCCTTGGGACCGTTAAACGAGATGTGGAATTTCTAAAAATGCAATGTATGCATTTAAAAAAATATATATATGCTGAAGAATTTAATATATTGTAAGAATATTATCTAATTTATTATATATTAAGCTATATATAGGATATATTAAGGGCTTTTGTTCATGCAAAACATGAGAGTCCTATTGTACTTTATTCTAAGGTTTACAAACACATTTAACTATTAAAAACAAACTTATAAACTATCTGTGCCTCCACTGAAGTTGGTGACGACAGGATGCCATGAAACATACCAACATCTAAACTATTTAATCCAAGATCATTAATAATAATAATAATAATAATAAGAACTTTATTCAAGAAGCACACAAATTAATTAAGATTAACAAAAAATAACTTAAATAATTAGGTATATGTATGCAACTGAAAAGGAAATGAACTCAGCTTAGAGCTGCTTTTCAGTTCAAGCCTTGTGCCAATGCTGCCACAGCATGCAGACAAAAATTTTAACTAGACAAAATAAACAAAGGGATTCACAAGAAAAAAATACAATGGATTGTTATCAATCTGATTATGGTGAAAAGTTATCGAGTAGTGTTGGGTGAACACATAAGCTGTCGTTGTACAGAATAATATATTAAAATTACTATAATTGAGTTATTGTTTAAAAAGACATAGTAGAAATAAATTAAAAAAATTAATTAATTATTTTCTTCCTTAATGTGGCATTGCGATTACATTCTAATAATAAATAATAAACTTTCTCCACCTCTCCACACATTTCACAGCTAAGGGAGTCAGATTTTTTTATTAAAACTAAAAAAAAATTAATGGGATATGTCCAGAGCGCGGTCTGTGTGCCGATTTTGTTAAATATCTATGAATTATATTGAACCAGGAACCACGAGGCGGCTGATACCGCAAAGTCTTATAACAAATTCCGTTTATTTTGGAATGTTGATTGAAATATTCTTTCCACATTTCAAAAATTTTGCATTCATATTTAATTAATACTTCAGAGTAACTAGGTTTTAAGTACACTTTAATACCATTTTTGACTGTACTTTTTGATAAATGATCAGCCTCCTCATTTCCACGTAGTAAAATCCCAAAACCATTGCAACTTAAAGTTTATATCTTTTCGCTTCTTGTTATATATTTTGCAAAACAGAAGAGGCTATCGGAACCCCTCTTACGCCAGAGGTGCACCGAGCCAAACGCTGCAAGGCGCTTTTACTATCGGTGAAAATAACAATTCTCGTTCTCTGTTGTCTTTCCGTAAGATATAGCCTCTGAAATTGCATACAGCAGCGCCGACATAATATATACGTCTGATGTTATTTGATACATATTAAAATTAACAAATAGTTCAAATTGTGTAAGAAGTAATGATTAAAGTAGAATTAATACTATTACAATCTTTATACATTTCCACTGATGGTTTTCATAATAAAATACTTGTTATTTGTTAATTGCTCGAAGACTTTCGGATAAAAAGAGCTGCTGCATTTAAACTTTCTATTTCTTATTTCATATTACTCTTGAATTGTTAATTATTATTATTTTGTAATTAGTTTTAAGGTATGTTGTTTTCTTGTACAGTTTATTTATCTTTTTGCTTAATCAGTATGTAACTATTGTATCGTAATACCATGAGGTGGATAAGAATAAAGACATACTCGTATGTTGAATCGTCATATATTTTTTTAATTATTTTAAATTCGTATTTACTAACAAGACGAATTGTTCATATAGCATTCAGTTGAAATATGTTCACTTGATATATAGACTAGGGATTTATATAAATTCTTTTCGATATCGTGAGTTGGATCGTGACCTGCGCCGCGACGTAGTCGCTACGTTCTCTGGAGAAATCCTTTCTTTGCAGCGCTACGTACAAAAAGCATTTGTTAAGTTTCACGTCGCTCGTGTTCTGAAAATGTTAGTTACATTCGGCGGTGTAGAATATGCTTCAAGTTCTGTTACGTCCACTTGGGAAACAGAAACTGCTTTGATAAATGTGTCTTTGCCAATCGAAATGATAAGTATGTTTTTGAAACTTGTAATAATTGTTACAAACAGTATGTTACGTCAAATGAACTTCTTATTTTTCTTATTTATATTTAACATTATGAATAAATAATTAAAAATATATACCATATTATAAGTTTCTGTCCGTCAGCGAGTATTCATGAATTGTTATCAAGAACAGTGTCTATTGAATTTGAATTGAAATGAAAGACATGATAATAATGATTTTTACAAATGAACAGGTAACTAAGCGTTTAAATATATTTGTTTCGTGTTAGACTCAAATACTATTTTGATCCTCATTTGGTCATTTAATTGTGTACGATTTAACAACCTGCAACAAATAATATACATATTTTCCTTTATTTGTGAAAATATTCATTAAATTAAGATGATCATAATGTTGGACAAAGAAGTTCCAAAATGATAATATAAGAATGTGTAAAATATAAGGCGATGTTGTCAAGTGCTATTTGTAAAAAGGAAAAAAAATTAGTTATCGTTAATATTTGTTCTTCTTAAAGGTCGTATTCGTAATATAAAGCAATAGTCGATTAATTCGTTAATGTATTCGTTTTTATTTAATGTTATTGCCATAATGATTATAATAACGTATATGTTACAAAGTTATTACTTTATACCGGTATAGTTGTTATATTTTTTTTACATTTACATAGAATTAGTTCTAAAGTTAGTCTAATTAATAAAACTTCAATCGAAACATCCAAACGGGACTATAACATATAGAATTCAAAATTGTCAATTTAAATATAAAAATATTTATATTACCTTATATTTTATAACATAAATGTTTGTGGATTTGAAATAATTTTTTTAAATGATTTGTTTACGTCTTATGTTAGGACGAGAAACGAAATAATTATGGGAAAGTTTTGTTTAGTACAGGCTTGTAGGCTTTACTTTTTAATACATTAAAATATAAAAATGTCTATAAATATTGTTTGTTGAAAAGTATTCCTGTCTCATGTCTACAGATATAAATATTTTTCTGAAGAATATATATGTTATCTAGATTTGAATATCAGAAAGCTTTAAAAAATATTAATCATTTCAACGAACATATAAGAATAGAAGGAATGTATTTAACTTTAACATTAAAAAAATAAATTCCTTAATTTTCTATTGTTTCTACTAAAATGTAATCTTGGTACAACCGTAAGCTATCAAACAACTCTCACAGTTAGATTACACGTTTGAAGCGTGCCTACACTTTAATAATTCCCGAAGGAATTTCTGTTCCCGTGCGCCAACACTAGTGTAATTAAATAGTTTTATATTATAAGTATATTGTATATAATAATAAAAGTTTTATAAAATACTGATATGGGTCTTTGTGTATTTTTGTATATCCGCTATTTTGCAATAAAAGTAACAAAGATTATTTTCGGAATGTCTCACAGAACACAAATAAAAGGCAGAACAATTTTATATCTTATAAAATGTAGTTGATTGAAGTAAAGTTAGCCAGAGTTACGTCTGAAGAAAAACTTCTTGGTCAGGTCATTTTAAATAAAAATATCAGAACCTCGTGCTCTGCAATTATGCACAAAGTTCGAACGCCGCTCCGTCGCTCCCGCGGCTAGTTTGCGTAATTACTTCGGGATCTCTGGAACGTTTGAAACATTAACTCGGTATTTAATATCAGACTAATTACGAACATTCATTATATCAAACATTTGCTCGTAGACTTTTTTACGCTTATAAATTTTTGCTAATGCAATTTTTATTAAATTATGTCATTATCTTACATAGTTGTTTTTTTTAACGATACTCTGAATCGACAAGAATTGTGAATCTAAGTATAAATAATAGTGCAGTAGGACATAGAACCTGTTCAGTGAAATATTAAGGTTGAACTTGATAGACTGTATATGGTTATAATAAATATTAAAATACTTAGAAGAATTATGATTTACGTCCAATTGTTTACATCCAGTGCTGTTAAGTTACAAACAATTAAAAAATATATTTTAAAAATTCATCTCCATATGTTAAATGTTATTTAGGCCACAACAAAATAGGTATATATTGAACGGGTCGAAGGTAATCACGATCGAGATCATCAAGATAAACTAATACGCTAATGATGGTAGTTGGTTGCGTGGTTGTTGGTTGTTCCGGCGGTCAGGAGTCATTGAAATATGAGCTTTGATATGACACAGGTTTCAGCATGTGGTTTAATTTTATTTACCTAATAACTTTAACAGCAAATTAGTTTGTGTATTTAATTTAATCTATACAGCACTATTGATGAGGTACTTAAGCTATTAAAATAATTGAATTTCCTTAGCTATTAAAATTACTAAGAATGATTGTACATACTAATGGATCATCATTTGTATGTAAAATCATTTATATCAATAAAAAAGGGGTTTATTTGCTGTCATTAAAGACGCTACAGGGTTGAGTATGAGCTATGGTTAACGGGATTAAAAACAGCGCGTGTTACCTCAGGACAGAAGACTTATTTTAGGTATACAAAAAAATATCTCTCATAACATATTCTCAGATATCATTTGTAAATAATTATGTTAATGCTTAATATTACAAATACTTAAAATATAATTGGAGATATTCTGGTGATATATGATAGCTCCGTGACGTCGGCTGCTGGCGCAGAGCCAGCTGTGACGAGCTCTCCGCGCTTAGTGTAATTAGGGGAAAGGTTTAGGTACGAATATATTTGATGTATAGCAATTTGAGAATAACAATGAATCCGCAAGAAATATAATATCTACAAAAATATTTTGATGGCTTTATTACTATGTAAATATGCTTTAAATTATTGTAAAATCATACAGACGTTTTACTAAATTTATTATTTTGGTTAAAACTACTTTTAGTACTTAAAAAACCTTTGGGCAGTCTTTTCTCAATCTTAAAAATATTGTTATATACTTAACAAAAATATTTTGTAACTAAACTACACCCCTGCATAAAATAATTAGAATTATTTTTTTTTTACTTCTCCTTATTACAATAACTGCACTGTGCAGTTCTCCACTGCCCTCCAGCGCGCACTACTTCAATGCCAGTCGTCGCGGGACGTGTTTATCGGTTCGCGGGACTACTCACTAGTGCGCTACAACGTTACTGCAATACATGAGACATTCTGATAAGTTATATGTATATAGCCCTTAAGACTCAAAGGATTACATATAAAATTATTATCTTTTATATAAAACTCTGATGTATTTTTTTAAAGAAAGATGTACAAAAAATGTATCCTGAGAAAGCATTTCATTTTAGATTAGTTTAGCATAGCTTTCATTAAAAAACTATAAAATTGTCCATAAGAACTCCAATACATTCTCTAGTATTAACGAGATCGCTGATGATTCCAATAGATGATGAAAAGCTTGTTTCCGCCTCGGTTCAGTGTTGCACTTTACTACTACAGATGTATAAACGTTAAATAAGAAGTAAAAACGTCGTAGAAATAAGCGTTTTTAATGAAATATATTACTTCAATTTCTTGTCCTGAGAACATTTTAAATGTTGAGTCGATTTCATGTTCAAATTCTAATTAAGAATTAACATCCTTCGTGTTTCGTTTTCAGAATTATAATCGCGCCCTTCACACCACCGGCTCCATTACTCTCCAACTACTCATTTACTTTTATTTCTTTTAATATTCGAGGTATCTTTTTTAACTTCAATTTACTGTTAGTTATACCAATAAAGATTGTACAATTTAACATTTTTTTCTAAAGTCAACTAAAACAAGGAATCTATTAATATCAAAATTACTAAAATGATTATCTAAATTTATAATCAATATTGTAAATTGTTACGGGCGATGCAATGACATTCAAATATAATGTTTGTCGTTTGGATCAATATCCACATAAAGCAAACCAACTGATTGTAATGTTGACTTCTCCTTACCTTGTGATAGAATATAAAAGATTTGAAGCTAAAGAATAAGATGACTGCATGTCCTAAGGTATCGTTGAACGTCGCGACACAGCTCTCCGACCGACAGATCTACTCATGTATGTGTACACTTAGTTAAGAAATTACGAAAAAAAATCCTTTAGTGGAATGTATAAAATGGAAAGCATATTACATGTATTCAACTTTATTGTGTTGCATTTTTATTACCTCATTAATAAAACTTGGCGGCAGAGTTTAAAATATAAATATTTAACAAACTTTATTGTGTTTCCTTTTTAAGGTTACAAATAAAATAAATATGCCGCCCGCCGCCATAACATAATTACTTTGTAATAACATAGTTTAGTTTTAACAACTTTATATAACAATACTGTATATATATTTATTTTAATACACAATAATAACGATTTTATTTTTAAGGCATTTACATTTTTTTAATAATTTGTATATTAAAATAAATTCTTTCATTAGATATAATATGTCAATTATTTTATATATCACCTCGCACAGAAACAATTTAGTTTTACCATTATTTATTTTTTCATTCAACCTCCCTCAACGTACATAAGCACCTTCAAGGCTTTGAAAAAACAAATTCTTAACAAATAATAATCGTATTCTCTAAGTTCATCGCACAGTCCTCGGCAACGCGATAATATTAATATAATAATCGTAATTAAAACATAACATAACATCTATATCTGGTACTCTGTGTAGTCCCACCTCCATGTCTTGTTGAGGGTGTTGTCGTACACCGGGGTGGCGGGAGGGGGGGCGACGTCCGCCGTCTGCAGGAGTAAAATAACGAGGAATACAATATGAAAGCAAAGATGTAAAATCAATTTACAAACAGTTCCTAAAATCGTACATCTTTATATAAAAAACAAGTTACAGCGGACATAAACAGGTGTTACGTCGCGAGTTCGGGGACGAATACGAAACAAATATAACCGCTAATGGAAAAAAACTTTTCTCGTTTACACCTTAATAGAGTCTCCGACTTGTGTGAGGTAAAATGTGTCCGTGCCGCCGCCGGGGGTTCGGTTACAAAATACGAGAGGGCGCAATACGGACGGAACGTATTAACACGGTAAAAATGTTTCAGCTCCGACAAATTAAACGACCAACAAAGCTTTATAAATAATGCCAAGTACGGGACGTCTTTACCGAACTATTTATATTTATTATTAAGACACAGGTTTGTCTAAAATTGTAAGGTGTGTTTTTATTTATTTAAATCTATATTACTTAAATATAACAAACAACGAGTAACGATTGACGAAAATTTAAAGGGAAATTAAATCATATTATTATAGTTGTGATATCCCTGAGAGGTAGAATAATTAAAGGTAATCTTATAGTACTCTTAATAATAAAAGAAATATAGTATTGTATTATACTGCATGAGTACCGTCGGTCCGTCGGCGGGGGGTCCGAGCGGTTCGTACCGGTCGTCGGACAGTCCGCTGTCGGGGGAGCGGTCCGCGAGTCGGTTCCCGTACCCGTGCGGCTGTGCGCTCGACCGCACGCAGTAGTCCCCCGTGAAGGGGTTGTGGTACGCCACCACCGTCCTGCCACGGGATGGTATAATGCATACACTCGGGTAATTGGACTCGTCCGTCCATTATTTACTTAGTCTGTATATGTATAGCAAACCTTAATTGGTCGTTTTCATCTCCTTCTTTCTTGTGGGAAAACAGCACTTTGGTCGGTCTGAGCAAAATAGCTACCTGAAATATTATATTAAAAAATATCACCTGTCTACGGCACCTCTAAACAAAAATAACACAATTTATTAGTATATTAAAACGTAGTAGTTATAATTTTTTTTTTGCTCAATAGACATCATTAGTTTAATGAATTGCTTAAATTTGGCGTATTCACTAAAACTTTAAAAACAACTTATATTCAATGTTGAGTACCTTTATGTTTAATTAAAATATTTAAGAAGCAAGTTCACAACATCTTTCAACTAAAATATGTAATCCCTTGATATATTATACATTGTACTTTGGTTGTAAGTCGAGCTCAAAGACGCGTACACGAGCACGTCCCAGCTCCAAACTTATCCTCTCATATTTTCACGGCAACACGTTCAAAATAGAAATTGTACAAGCTCCCAGAAAGGATATAAGAAATATAAAGCATAATATTCTCAACTTTAATAGGTATAATAATAATTGCAGAATAAAAGAACAATAGTGGGTAAATTACGAAACAAAACACACGTACTTGTCCATTTTGTTGCAGTCTGTGTACGCGGTACACGCAGAAACCACAAGTAAACAGGACGAGGAGAAGCTGAAAACAATATTTAATAAGACACATGTTACATTAAGAGATTTTAAGAATACAACTTCAGAACGGAGTGCATTTTGTATTGTAGACTTACGACAGTTGTGTAATATTTTCAACTAACATTTAGATAGTTATTTTTCTAAAGCGTCACTCCTAAGAAATAATAATAATAACTAATTATCCTAATCTAATCCACTACTACACGCACACAAGATGACGAAATATACATCTCAAGTGATATTAAAATAAATCTATTACATTAGATCAGCACCAAATGCAATTGCTGCTGCAATCGTCAATTTAGGGAATATATTAATTGAAAACTCACCAACACACTTAGTAATATTATATCAATGTATATAATGATCATATTTACACGATATACACAACCACTTCAACATTTTTTAAATAAAACTCCGAAACAACTTAAAAATCTGTTGTCCTTTAGATCAGCATGAAAGACAAAAAATTGGCAAACTTAAATATTTCACTCCCATTGGCGATAATAAAACCGAGAGAGTTGTGATTGGTCAATATAATGAAGATACAAAGAAACCACCAATTGAAACATGCTACAGTTTTGATATGCCAGAATCTCAGCTATTGTCAAAGATTATGTAAAGGGCATATTTCGATTATCTACATAACTACACACACACTTTAAAATTAATCGCGTGTCATTTAAAACAGAGTATCACAGTGTATTTTAGCCCAATTCCGTGGTGCAAAAATATCCATTCATATTTAATAATAATCTGTACATTTGATTATGATCAGTAATATCTACGGTAAGTTCTTTTTTTATTAACAATATAATTTAACCATGAAAAATAAATCAAGATATGTTCCGATACAATGCAGTTAACAAAATTTCTAGCTCGAATGTCATAAAAAAAATCACATCCTTATCTCAACAGAGAAGATATCTTCTGCGGTCTTCATACCTACTCTATGCACGAGGCGTCGACTTGGCGCCAGTGCCGTCGCGACGTCTGCCTCCGAGCCACACGGATCTATAACTCTCTCGGCTCCCCGTTATGTTACTAGCTTTTATTTTCATTTTTTTTATATTTTACTAAATTTATATATACACTGTTTTAATTACCAAGACTAAGTACTTATTATTTAATAAAAATATGAATATCCTATGACCATCACCAGACTTCTTAAAATAGGTAATTCCTATTAATTGTATCCGTTGTTACAATAAACTCTCCAATAAAGCTTTAATTTGGTCATTTAATAAATTTTAATTATCATTAAAAGTAATTTGTTAAAAAAATTGAATTGTTTTCACCATTAACCAGTGACCTACGCAATTGATTCTGACGCTATTGGTTACTCTCGTTAGATATAAAAAAAAAATCCGTGCCCGCAGGGGGACACGCGTGGGTATACCTTGTGTGTAACTCGTTTAAAATATAACTCACTACCTAAGAATAACACATGATGCCGTTGTTTACATCAAAAATTTTCAAGCAAAAAGCGGTTTTTATTTTTTTCTCGGAAAAGGTATCTTATTTGGAAATACTTTTGGTACTTAAATTTAGAGTAAAAAATAACCTTTCTATTAGAAATATTTGCGAGGAGGGAATGCTTAGCAGAAAAAAGTTGCCGTGGTTTTACCTATCTTAAATTTTTAATCTAAAAGTGGTTTTTATTTTTTTTCTCGGAAACGGTACCTTTTACGGAAAAACTTTTGGTACCTAAATTTAGAGTAAAAAATAACCTTTCTATTAAAAATACTTGTGATGTAAGAATTTACCAGAAAAAAGTTATGAATTTTTTTCCCCGAAATTTTCAGTTTTTTACCCCCACCCCTAAGTTATTGAAGTCAGGTTTTCGGTTTATCTACATTAGTTATAGGTATTCATCAAAGAAATCATATAATATGACCTTGATTTACTTTGTATAGGGAATAAGTTATGGTCGAAAAACTGAAACCAGAAAAAGTGAGGCCATAGCGCCCCCTGTGGCCGGATTTCTCTGGTTAACGAACTTGATCTTCATTTTTGGATGATTGATTTTTGTGCAAAATTTGAAAGCGATCCGAGCGAAATATCGGCCGCTATCGTGCTGACAAAAGTCGAATCTGGGCGCACGCACGCATGGTCATGGACACACATGGACCAATGGTCATTTCGGACTCAGGGGGTCATAAGAAGACCTCCTGTAAAGAAATTTTTTCAAAATTCGAAAGTCTGGTACAAATGAATGGACAGACCGAATTCTTCGAGGTTTACCCAAAATAAATAACTTTATTCATCGGACAACAAAAGGTCCATAATTGTTAGTAATTTTTACATAAAGCTTAATCTCTAGTGTTAGTACCTACTAACTAATAGTGGCCTTGTAATGTCACACAAGTGCTCGATCAGCGGACAGGCTCCACTATCAGCAATGTCCCTCAAGATATTGTTGCGGCTGCCGCGTACTCGCCTTAAAAGAGAGCTAGCTTTCTTAGGAAGAATGGCCGGGAAACTGTCGACCCCTGCGTGCGCAAACATACTTGAGGCGCTACAGTCTCGCGACAGCCCCAGCAATGCCCTGAAGGCATTATTGTATTGAACACGCATATCATATAGTTGACCCATAGACTGCTCGTATAAAAAGAAGTACAGTAGACTTTAAAAAGCCTGATCTTAACTGGAGTTGAACAACGGGCAAATCTGCGAGCTAACATGTTCGCCCTGAGCGCTGGTTAAATAAAATAAACGGTTTGAAATACAAATTGTATTGAAACTTTACGCCGGGGACGTTCAATTAAGATTGTATCGCTGTTATTGTTTGATAAACTTTCAATTAACTGAACAAAACGATCCCTTTACAATTTACATTATTCTATTATTGTGAGCTGTTTTGTTAAGGGGTTCTGCGATAGCCATTTGTACGTGAAGGGACAAGTTACACTGTCCACTGAATACGTTTTATTACAAATATATTATATATTAACTAGGAATAATAATAACAAAAACACTTAATATCATATATTTAAATAATAATATATTTAAATATTTCAATCATATAATTGAATGAGAAAAGTGTGTACTTGTCTCTTTTCTAAAATATTTATGAGTTACTAGCAGACCCGGTCACGCGTTGCTGTGACTATTATTTTTGATATATTACATTGTACTAAACTATTTAAGGGGTAACGTTCAGAGTACATCTGTCAAGAAAACCATAATGTTTTCTTATAGTCGATATTAAGCAAAAATCAAAACAAAATAATTATAATTATTTTTTTAATTTTATCCAAGTTTATAACACTATTTGTATATTACAAAGTTTTTAGTAAATAACTTGGAACACTAAACTTACGAATGAGGTAGGTAGGGTAGATATCTCATTCGTAATTACTCAATCCAGTCAATAGATACCGCCATCTTTTAGAATTGTTAAGAGCTAACTGCAAAATGATAAACTAATAATTTGCAATAAAATAATACTGCGACTATGAATTGAGTTGAAAATTATTATATCTTTTAAGTTAGGTCAAACTGTACGTGATGTGTAAATTTATTTAAATCAGTTAAGTAGTTTAGGAGTCCATCGCGGACAAATAACGCGACACGTGATTTATATATATTAAGAATTCTGGTGGATTTTTTTTATCATTTAATATTTTAAATAATATAATAAATAAATCGTAAAGTTTTCCTTTTTTTTTAATATGTTACTTTATCATTTTATTAAGACGTTCATAATTAAAAGTATTTGGTGGTTTTTACTAATACATACAATGAAAGTTAAACTCAAAACATTTAAATTTTAAAAGTTTTTTAAATTTATTATTAACATAGGGTTCATAACCGATGAAATAAAAAATAATGAAATAAAACGTACATAAGTATTTTCAGTAATCGCGTTATTGTAAATCCAGTGAATCATAATTATTAACAAAAATCTGTTTTATTTTTATTTTAGTGCTTTATGACACACAATGTTTTTTGTTTGATTACCTGGTGAATATATAAATAAATCTGATGGTTTTCCAACACGGGAACAGGCAACATACAATTGACCATGTGAGAAACATGGGTTTTCTAGATTAATACCACAAACACCTAATGATTGCCCCTGGGACTTATTTATGGTCATAGCAAAAGCAAGCCGCACTGGAAATTGTAGTCGTTTAAATTCAAATGGTACATCAGTCGGAATCATTGGGATGCGTGGTATCAAAACGTCTTCTCCTTTATACTTTCCTTTCAGTATAGTTGCTTCTATCACGTTGTTCAATAATTTTTTTATCGCTAACCGTATGCCGTTGCAAAGACGCGGTTGGTTGATATTTCTCAACATTATTACTACCGAACCAACCTTTAATTGAAGATTGTGAGGTGGCAATCCTGGTAAATCCAGCGAGTTTAAAAATTCAGGCGGATAGTTAACGACATCATCTTGGTTAGTAGCCGAATCAACTGATTTATATATCCTCAATTCGCCTGTAATTTGTTCTTGAATTTTGAAATTTAATTCACTTACATCTATGTTTTTTGCAGCCAATATAGCCCGTTCGCTCAACCAATCATGGTTTCTATAATTTTGAGCAACATCTTCAAACACCTTTTGAATAAGTTCATCTTTTGATCTAGTTAACTGACAAAAACCTTGAGGAAAGTTAATGGAACCAGTCAAGGTGTCTATAGGAAATTTGCCATTACCAATGTCAATGAGTTGTTTAGAGAATATGTCTCCAGATTTGTCATTTTGCAACTTGATACGCATATTCTTGCTTAAGTGTAATACCTTCACATGTTTCCACAAATTGGAGGACTTTAAACAGGCATTAAGTTCATCAGCTGGCGTTGATCGTGGAATCACTGGCAATGTTTGACGAAAATCTCCTGCTAATAAAATCATTGCACCACCAAATGGGTTATTATTGCTCCGGAGATCTTGTAAGGTTCTATCTAAAGCCTCCAAAGATTTTTTATGTGCCATCGTGCATTCATCCCAAACAATCAATCCACATTGCTGCAAAACCTTTGCCATTGCAGAGTTCTTCGAAATGTTGCAGGTTGGAGTTTCGTTGCTTTGCATGTTTAATGGTAATTTTAGTGCTGAATGAGCTGTTCTACCACCTTCAAGCAAAGTTGCTGCGATTCCCGACGAAGCGAGTGCAAGTGCAATTTTATTTTGTGAGCGAATTGTTGCTAATATCAATGAAATCAAAAAAGTTTTTCCTGTACCACCAGGTGCATCTAAGAAGTAAATCCCTCCTCTTTTATCATTTATTACTTTCAAAAGTGTATCAAATACATACTTCTGTTGTTCATTCAATAGTGGAAGATTCGTTTGAATTAATTCTTTCAAAGTGTTGAGATCATACAGTTTTTCTCGGTGCAACTCTTGGTTAAAAGCATCATGCATTGGACGATTGGGTGCGGCCAGGCCTAATTGAAATAATAGTTTGTTTGACATCATCAAGCACATGTCCTCAATTGAAATCAATACTTCATTGTAAATTTCTTCGCTTATTTGTATATTTGGATTTCCCCTTCTAATCCGTATTTGATACAAAATATCATCACACATATTATCTTTGTACTTGATCCACAAATCCTTTGGGTTTGATGGGAAGCAGGTAGATATGATTATAGAAAACAATGTTCGTATTTGATGAGCTTGTGATGATATTACAGCATCATTGAGAGTTTGATCCCAATGAGCATCATTGTCTAGCAATCGCAAACATTGGCAAGCTTCTCTATATGATCCACACAAATCACCATCAACAGTTCGTACATGTTGGAATGATGTTGGGCCACGTACATTGTCTAATAGCAGTCGTGAATAAAAACTTTCATTCTTGCTTTGATGTACTGAATTACACACTGAATCACAATGAAATCCATCAAAGATTTCAACTTTTGTCTAAAGACTCTGGCTGTAATATCATGACGATCAATAGGTGATTGCCCAGGGAATAACTCCTGCTTGATTTCTATCCAGTGTGGATTGCATGTAAATGTGATGAACAAATCTGCTGTACCATAATGACGAACATATGACATGGCATCTTGAGCATATTCATGCATATGTCGAGGGCTTCCGATGTATGTTGCTGGAAGAATAGTCATCCGACCAACATTCTGTGCATTTCCATCAGTATTAATCGCATCTCGAAGGTGAATATACTCTTCAGATCTGAGTTTGGTCTGATTCAACCTGATGAATGTTAATCTCTCCGTTTCAATTTTAACATACATGTCTACAACATACTTGTGATATAATCGCCGACATTTGAGTATGTGATTGTCTTCATTTTCACGAATCATTAGGCGGTAGGAATAATAGTTCATTGAACTGACTTTTTTGTTGGTTTCGGAACCTGAAAATAGATTTTTGTTTTCATAATATTGAAAATTAAAAAAATAATAATATAGTGACTGATAATATAGCTCCATAGCTAAACTAATATTTTTTATTACCTGTAATGGGATTTATCATCTTGTTTGAAAAATCATAGCCATCTTCACCTTGCCAAAATATAATGGGATATTGCAGTGCGTCATATGAGCGGTGTGTTTCCTTTATACGTTGTAATTGATCATTCCGACGATGTAAAACAATATCACGGGATTCCAAGTTTTCTCCAACTACAACGATGGCAACTTCATCAATAGTTGGTGCATTAAAACGTCTTGCATGTTGGCCAACAGGTGTTTTATCAGCTCTGATTACAATTTTGTGATTATCAGATGGCATCCGATCCAATGCAGTTTTAAACAACATAACCAATTGATTGTACTCATGAAATAAAGTTTATAATTGTTCTACAATAGACCTCTTTAGTGAATTGTTATGTGAACAAATCAATTTCTCGTGGTGAATTGCCCATGAAATAAATTTGCAGAAATTTGTAATTGCTATCTGACACTGGTAACAGTGAAGCTGCTCTATGATATATTTGGCCTTGTATCTGTAAATTAAAAAAAAAATGATTTTTGCCAAATAGAAATAATATTTGTTCCTAAAAAGTATATCTGTCTCTTAACTTGAATCACCAAATAATAATTGATATGTCAATATGTAATAATTAGTTGTAACTAATATCCATCATCAAATAATTATATTGTGTTTCAAAATAATAAGTGTTGCTAATACTGAATCACCAAATAATATAATGACTAAGTAATATATGTTTTGGGGTTTAGGAAACTGAAGGTTAATGACACATATTTACTTAGTTAACAGGAAATTTTGTTCATTAAAATAATAATGATTAACTGCTATAATACATACCTTAAAAGTTGGCATGAAATTTTCCCGAACTACGTTTGTTGCCCCAAATGATGTCATTTGAAAGCAATTGTTATATTGTTGAATATTTGACAAAAAGTGTATGGAATCTGGTTCTATTCCTGAAACCAATGAGTACAATGGCTCTGGTGGTGGATCCAATGGTATCAATTTCATTTTCCCATTTGCGCAACACAATCCATTTGCTTCATTTTTGTATTTCAATGCCTTACAATAAGAGCAAACCAAGTTCATAGATCCAATAGCAACACATTGGTGGTTACTGTAGTCAATTGACAAATCGTAATTGAAAGCAGCTCGATTCAAACTTTCGCGATTATTAGTTGAATCTCTCGCTCTCGCTTCCCGCGTTCGTGATTTACGAATTCTTTCGCGTTCATTTCGGTCGTCACGTTCATGTGCAGTATGATAAGATCGGTAATTCATTTGGTTTGTAGCATTTCGGGTTCTTCTACTTAAATTACTTCGTCTTATAGGAGGCATATCGTATATAATTACCTAAATTTATTCACATGAAATAATTATTAATCACAGGTATTTATACAATCAAATTAATCAAATTAATTATTAAATATTATAAACGCTTTTTAACGCAGTTTGTTTGACAGATGCAATGACGTGAAAACTGATGACAATTTATGTCGCATTCCGAAACTAAAACAAAAGAAAGAATATTCCAAGGCCAATCAAATCTAACATTTACTTTTTTTGACTTTTCAATTTGGTCGGGTGTACACATTCATTTGATTAAATTTGAACGTTGTGCAGCGACAATAAAGCGCGAATTGACTCTTTGACGTTAGCAAGACACCTACATTGTTTAGACAACAATGAGTGCTTGTAATTTAATATCAACTTTATTGAATAGCAATACAGTTCAAATTGACTCTACATTTAGTTATTTATTCTACATTTAAAATATTTGTATAGGAAAAAGAAAAGGGCTTTTTTAGGGTTTCCCTGGAAATTATTCAAATTTTTCTCGCCGTTAGAGCCATCCTTGGACTTCAAGGAACATTTAAAAAAAAGAATTGTTAAGATTGGTCCATGCGTTGTTGAGTTATGCGCTTACCAACACATTTTGCGATTCATTTTTATATAATAGATAAAATTTGATTATTGAACTCCATCTTCGCGTCCGGAAAATGAAAAGTATTTAATATCTAGAGTATAATGATGTTGTAATTTATTTTAACTTTACCGATTATTCTTTGCTGTATTTTAATAAATTTATTCACTAAGTATTTTTATGTGGATACGAAGAGATATACGAACAATATACATATTTAGATCTTTTTTTTCTAAAATAAAACAGATGGTCATTGTGGTTATTAACATTTAATTAAATATAAATTCGATATCTTACAGTGTTTAATAAATTTTTGAATTGTAATCATAAAATAATTTTGTAATCATAAAATTTTAAAGCAATAAACGAAAAATAATTTATTTCTATATTTATAGAAATAAACATTTACTTCTTGCTAATGACACATTAGCGCAATGTTAGGTATATGTAAAATATATTATGATTCAATTAGAAAGAAATATACAAATAATCTTGGGGTACAATTAACGGGGCCTTCACGATAATTAATTGTTGAGGGTTGCCTTACCACGTGAAAAAAGTGCCACTTATGTTTAGAAGAGACAACTTAATATAATTAGACAACTCTTAGATAAACAAGAAATATGTAAATATCTTTTTATAAACTATTGTACTATAATTTGTATGTAATTAATTAATTAATGTATTTATTTATTTATTCTTATACACAAATTGACAATTAAGTAATAAAACACGCAATTCTGCATCACTACGTTGTCTCCTGTGATATGCTTGTAATTTTTGTGAATGCTGAATCCTTCCTATTGTGTAGCCTAAAGACAAGTTCCATGCAGAGAAAAACAGTCTCCCACCTCACTGCCATGGAATCACCTCCATGCTATGCTATTGCGTACTGTCGACGCCTACGTAGTCAGTTTGGTATAATCGGGGTATTTTGCGATACCCATGTTTCGAATTAAAGGCTTTATAAAGGTACAAAGTCTACGCTGCTAAAGCGTTCTTGGGAATTTACTTGGAAGTCATCACATTTGCTCTTTAGGAGATTCGTATTGCATCTGGAGAACAATTTGTTGATACGGCTTGAAAATGAGATGGGCTTGTAATAATTTGGCAGTTATCACCCTTTGAAGACAAAAATAAGAATGTGCAATGTTACAGAAGAATGTGTATTACATAAGATTATGTAATTGATGCTTGAGTGACTTACATGTAAAGAGAATCGTGCTATTATGAGCCGGACGTCGCACAACACAAAATTGATCTTTATTATAAATTTATAATTATGCAAGATGATATATACCTTCTACAATCCTCCAAATTACAAAGTAAATAGTTAATTATAGATGAATAATAATTATATTATCAACTAAATTCAAACAGTCTTGTTGTAAAATACTACACGTGCGACAAAAGCCAGTTATGATTATGTTCTAATTAAAATATTAAATATTTATTTGCATTCGAATTAATGTTTGCTGGATACCATTACAAAATTATAATTAAATTTTGATAATGAGGGAACAGTAGCAGTAGAGGGAATTGTATTAATTAGCACATAATGTAATAACGTTCAGAGCTGTGTCAAAATTACCGTTTATACTCGTAGGTTTTTAGGGCGTGTCATCCACCTGCGCTTATTCCAATTTATTTTCCATCGACGCAATGTGTAGTTTCCTTCTACGCTCTTCTGTTATAAGTTATTTTTCACATCATTCTCGCGCTCTCCATCCTTGACTTCTTCGCCCTCTTTTCTTAAAATTTTTGCCCCTACATGTGCTCCGCCCCTTCACATTATGTGATCCTACAAGAGCGTGATAAAGGTATACATTGATTATACTATATTTTATTATTAAAAAACCCGTACGTCAGATTAATTATAACCGTTTATCTTGTAGGGCCTAAGAACTAATATTATATTAATTATTACAAAAAACACTTAAAAGTTTGTTTTTCAAATCCAAATTAAATTATGGATCCTTCGAATAGCGCTTTAATGGAGTCTATTTACCCAACATTATTGAATATTTCAAGTCAATATCCTTCCAAAGCGACGGTTGCTGATTTGATTCCCGATCGTTTTCCTTCGCTCATTGATTTAATTACGGCTCCTAAGAAACGATTTCTTTCTGTTGTTGGTTTTTCTTATTAATGGTATAAATTTTGATAATATATATTTTTTGTTTCACTGCTAGGCTGACGAGGGAAATTGTTACGTTTTATTTATTTATTTTCACGCCATATCCCTTGCGGGGTAGCCAGAGACGACGGAGCGCCAAACGCTACGGTCCCTGCATACCTCTTTCGCCTCGGCCACAGACATGAAACTCTTTATACATGTCCTTCGAGGGGTCCTCATGCTTTTACACACAAATAACATCCAGATGTTTGTTATCCATCACATCTAATAATTCATTCATCTTCTGATCCATTCCTCCTCTTACATTCCACGTAGCTATTTGTAGCTCCGTCCTTCACCTCCCGCCGTTCGGAACATGGCGTGTTGGTTGGCGGTCCCCAACGCAACAATTGTTCAAATTGTTATAGTAGGGAGTAGAAAGTCTTAATGTTTTAATTTTTAATCAAAACTAAGCAGATGAAGTGACACCGTGAAGTGTGGTTGGAGAGTATAAAAATTCCAAACAATTATAAAATAACGTTTGTAATTGCATTTTAATATACGGTTCTTGCAACCAACGACATAATATATAACAACTTACCTCTTCTTACCTCTTCTGTTATATCTCGGTATCAAATTTCTCTTTACCAGATTAAACTGGGATTTTAATCATTATTTCGGGAGAATATTAATATAACCGTTAACTTATTCACAAAATTTAATGTCTATTCTAATGACAAAAACACGTTATATTCAGACACGAGGCGTAAAGCAAACTGCTCCATGAATAATTCATCGTGATCGCCTAATACGAGCCGTGTGGTGCGTCGTGTGTTTGCATTGTTTACTTGCTTTAAACGGAGAGTACCTACACGTACATAAAGTACAGTTTAATTAATAAATAAAACTTTTAAATTAAAATTTCAAATTCAGATAACTTTAATAGTAATGACACATTACTCGAATCAGTGTGTCAAGGAGAACTAGGTTTTATTGTAAGAACTAAATATTAACTAATTTTGTTATAATTATATAGGTATTTGTTTATAATATGTTTTTAATAATAAAAGCAATCTAAGTTACTCTTTATAAAATCAGCGGTTACCCAGTTAAAACCCAGTTAAAATCGGTCTAGCCGTTTCAAAGGTTAGCCAGAACAGACAGACAGACAGACAGAGGAAAAACATAAAATGTAAGTGCAGTATATACATTTGCAATTAGTGAACAGCTGTTAATGTGGAATTACAATCAGACACTTCAATCTTATCTATATGTATAGATATATAAATGACACGCTAATAGATCATTATATATATATATATATATATATATATATATATATAATACATTGCCTTGTGAATGTAACACACTTCTCTAGTTAACGTAATTACAACAAATTCCTTTACTATCCTCGAACGTAAATACTATAATTAGCACAACTAGTAAACAAACTGCTGTTAGATATCAACAATTACCTAAAAGATTTTATTTTTTGTATCATGACCGCTATATAACAACATGCACATACTTATTACAATAACATCTATCTCTTAATTTAATAAAAGTATACCTACCATATATTTTTTCATACATCTGAATAAATCTTTGAATCAGATTGGTATTAGCTAAAGGTTTCAGACTGTTCGATTTATCAACACAATTATATTACTAGTCAATACTCAATACTTCAGCAATATCCTCTCAAAGCGACGGTTGCTGATTTGATTCCCGGTCTTTTTCCTTCACTCTTTGATTGAGTTGAGAAAATTGCAGTTAGAATTTTTATTTACAGTGAAACGGTTCTGTTTACGCAGGTTGTGTTTGAGAGAAACTAGAAGATGGCAGTTACTCAACTTCGGGAGTCCAGAATTTCAAGAAAGTCCAGTGTTTGTCTAAGTTCTAACTTATTTGAAACATACCTGTAGGTAAAGTGAAGCCCTCGGGACCCACATAAGTGCTCCTCGGTGTGAAAACAGCTCTAACTTTATCCCTTAATAAGTGGCCGATGGTAGAAGTAAATCAATTGTAACGATACATTTAGTTTGACTACACTTTCATATATTTACTTACATTAGTTACAGGTTTGTTGATATCGTATAACGTATCTTTTCTATGGCTCTAAATAGCAATAAGCTTCAAACTAAACTAAACCAAAAAACCAATGACCAAGTGCAAAGCACCGTGTGCGATACTTGACGCGAGACGTTAAACAAACGGGTGCGTGAATAATGCACCTGCGACCGTCGAGTTCGCTAACCGTGTAGTTGCGCCCTTCACAACCATGTTGTTCTGGTAAATAGGTAGGAAATATGAATATATACATATATTATTGAACTGTCTTTTTACGCACATTTGACTGTTACATATTCAATATTATGTATAAGTAGGTTATTATATATTAAAACACCGATAACACATTGAGGAAATAAGGTTTTATTATCCGATAAAAATACTTATTTTATTAGGTTTCAAGATGTAGAAAAATGCATTTAGTTTTTATAATATCTTGAAATATATTATAATTAATTATAATCACTTATTATAATATGCACGATGTCACAAATCTGTTTTTAAGGGCCATATTAGAAAAACTTCATTTTCTGTTTATCCCTATTAATAAGGGTCAACGGTTTAAAGGTATTTAATATTTTACATTCATTAATTATATTCTTATCACCACCAGCACTTGAGTACATTGTAGCCGCTTTATGTGCCCCATGTCAGTAATTGGAACTATTCTCTCTCTTTTTCTCTCTCTCTCTCTCTGAAAAATTTAATATATTTGAAAAATGTTAAGGAGGATATTAATATTTATTACAATGTTACAACTACAACTGTTATTCTAAACTGCAATTCTATTAATGTAATTGCTATTGACGACTTCTACAACACGAAACAGATATGATCAGATAATACATGCCTGCTTTATCCCGGACTTTAAATATGTAGGTAACTATCTGAGGTCAGTCTTCGATTACAGTTTGATTAATATATATAGTTTAGACTGTTAACAGACTAAACTATTAATCAATAGTTTTTTCTTTAGAAAACACGATCCCATAACCTCGAAACCAACATAAGATATCATATTATGCAGTATTTCTAAAGATTTTAACTGACTCAGTTTCAATATTTCATAAAATATTTAAGTAGTATTTACAGATTTCTATAATAGAAATCCAAACCCAGTTATAAAACGTACCAAAAATTGATAAAAGATATTCTTCAAAAATAATTATAATTAAGGTTGTTACAAAGTCGTTGAACGAGAAAATAAGAACAAATCGAAAAGTTTTACGTTTCTGCTTTGAATCACAAAGACCTTTTATTATTGTATATAAATATATACATAGCCTTTGTTGAATACTTTAAAACAAACTTCATAACTTAAAGGACGCGTGCCATAAAATTATAAGAAGCATTTCTGATACTTTAGTCTTTATGATAACACATTAATTGGTTTAATAACAACTCAGTCTTTAAAGGCTGTAATATTAGATCTTCACAATGAAATAATTCATTTAGTAAAACATTTATTTCTTTTTCTCTTTAATTTTTCTCCCAAACAATACCAAAATCCTTCCTAACTAATGTTTTCTGCAAACATAATATGAAATGTTGAACTTTAATCTAAAATTGTACTTTTAGCATTTATTTCAGTGCATTTGCATTTAAAATTATATCTAATCTTAAGGTGAGCTTTTGTACACTGATTACTTATTACCTAATAATAAGTATAATATATTTCTTAAGTGTAATTAAAGTCACCACACCAGTCACGTCATGTGACTGCTGCCGGCTGCCGACCGAGCTACGTGATGCATCCACGTGTATGATTGCTCACAAGTGTTTATTACGACTAGATGTGACAGAATGAACTAATAATACGTAATATAGTGGTATATTCTAATAAAACGTAAAAAAATGTAGATAATACATGTTTTGTTACTCTAATAGGTTAGGGTTTCAAAGTTTCTTGAAACTACAATAAATTGTCTACTACCCGCATCTATACAATCGCATTATACATAAGAGCTGGCTAAGACGGGGCTAACTAATTATACAGGCTCTGTTACATGCTGAACCAACTGCAATGAAAACCTTCAATACTCTGTTATTGTAGAGATAATACCGATGAAGTCACTTTTAAACCCTATGGTATATTTTGAAGTTTATTACAATTTTATGGATTAAGAATGAGTAAGAACGTCTTCGTATTTTTAATTAATGAAGCTAATGAAACATAAATAACATAACTGTGCGTATATCCACTATTACTATTATTATTGATATTAGTATTATTATTAGTATTAGAGTAATTAATTTTGATGACATATTACATTTTAGTTTATTTCATTGTATACTTGAATAGTTTTTAGTTAAGTTAAAATTGTATTGTTTTCCACATTTTTTATTACGTTACAACTATAACTAAGGGCCGACTGACCGTCTATTGTTTCCGCTGGACGCGGGCGCACGTTAGTCGACCGGGTGGCCGTCTATTGTGTTGTCGGTCTCCTCACCAGCTACGGTTCTCCCGCGAGTTGGTCAGTTCCTACAGTTTATCAATCAGGATCGAAGCACTTAATTCTCAAAACATCTTCCCACTTAACATAGTTAAAATGTTACATTCTAAAAATATATATTTCATGAAACTATATACATGAAAGTATTTTAAACGTAATTAAATCGTTATAAGAAATAGCCTATATTTTATGTAGTAATAAGAGCTCACCGATAGTAGATACTGACAACTTAGGATGCCTAAAAAAATTGGAAGTCCAAACACCATCAGTTAATATTTAAATACGTTAATCTTAGAATAGTTTTTTATATATTTATCATGTGAGATCTACTTGCTGTTCTAGTCTTCTAATGTAGTTGAGTTCTATGTACACACATCTGTTAATCTCCACGAAAATTTACTACCTTGGATGCACCATTTTCATTCAAGTAGGCTGTCAGTACGTGCCTTCTTGTCCCTGCAATAGTAGAGAAATACAAAAAGTATAAACACAATGACATAACTTATTATTATTATATATATATGTTTCCGTTTCAATTTCTAATATATTAGCCACAATTAAGATGTTAAGGGTTTGATCTACAATATCAAGTCAAACCCTCGAGAGTTCTATAATGGGCTCAAGGGCCACACCGAGTCTATTATAGATGTTCTGTGCTATTTTACTACTTTGAGGATTGTTTTTCATTTTCTCGTTGAAAAACAATAATGTGTATAAGCCCTTTCAACACCTGTTTTTCTTGTTGAGGTCTTCGATCTCTTGGCCACTAAAATATTATTTAAGCATATCATTATTTTTCATCATAACAAAATAATTAAAGGCGGATAAACTATTAGATCTTTAAAAAGGCGTAAAACAGTTATTGTAGTTAGTTTCATACGGCGAGAGGAAGAATCGGATATCTAAATCACCTCCTCTCCCCGCCGTGTGTCCTAGTCTTCTATATCTTCCCTCTCATTGGTGTCAACATTCATCATCAGATGGTGATAAGTGTTAAAACATATTTCCTGAAGCATTTATTCATTACATAACGCTATTTATTCAAAATGTAATAGTTATTTCACAGCTTTAGAAAAAAAAATGGCGATGTTGTAAATCTTTTATGAAACATTAATATAAATATCATAAAGCCCCATATAGGACGAAAAGTTGCTAACCCCAAGTGCAGAAATAAGAATATAATATTTTCAACAGGTTTCTTTACATATTCCATACAACAAAACAAGGAATACTATTGACTGTTATTGAGTCTATCAATGTTACTGACAGAGTTATTGCGTGGTTTTAAAGCTCTTTGTTTAAACGAACTTAATGTAATCAAGTTAACTAGGGCCGCCAACAGACCCTCAATTTCGACTCACTGCTCTCGCGAAATCTCGGATCCTGTTTGCATATGGAGCGAGGCGAGCCCAGTGTAATGACTCATCGTTTCCCATTGACTTCAATGAGATCAGTTTTTTGACGATTATTCCTCAACGACATGACATTTTTCAATTTTTTTTAAAACCATGACCTAATGTTTGTCTTTTTTCTCCAAAAAAAATCTCCAGTAGACCGCTCCGCTCGCTTCGCCCAATAATAAAATCACTTTCTATCAAAAAATTACTGTTGATATTACTTATTACAAGGCATTACTTTCCATCACCTCTTCTATTTAAACATGTTATTTCCACCTGTATGCCGATGTTTCACGTCGTACGTTATACGTCACTATTAAAATTACACTACGACCTTTACAAGCAAAGTCAGAAAGAATATTTTTAGAAAAAAAAGTATTGGAAGGAAGACCTGCTACAAAAATATCATAAATGCTGTCCGTCTATTTCTACCAACAGAGACGACCGATTTACGCGTTCAGCGTTCAGAATACTTTTATACAATTGGATTTCATTGACTGATGAATATAATATTTATAGAAAATAAAAAGCTTGTCTATAGTATTTAGTATAGTATTGTATATACTGATTGACGGCAGTAGATTTCTACAACTAGACGATTGTATATATTGTATATGAGTAGGATAACCAAAACATTTGTTTGTGTAATTCTTATAAATACATTTTTATTATTAAGATCACTCTTCGTATCACGTAGCTTGTAAGTTAGTAATTGTATCATACAAAGAGGCTCGGCGGGCCCACGACACAACCTCTAAACGGGTTACGTCATCAACATCTCCGTATACGATTACTCTCTAGTTAAAACTAACGACTCACCTGTCTGCTTCTATTATGTTTCAAAGAAGGAAGTCACATAGTCAGTCTGTACTAATAAAGGATTTGGGGTTCCCCAGAGTATAGGATAAATTGTATAATATTTAGAAAAAGGGAAATAACTATGGGACAAAGAATTTGATACTTAAGTGTTCCGTCGCGTGACCTTCCATTCCACGCACACTTCGAGTGAGAAGGCAGCCACCAATTCAGCGCTGCAGCCAACAATTCAAACACTCGACACTAATGTAATTTACGCGTTTGGAAACTTCTAGAACCGATATGATTACTCCGCAAAATCGTTAAGCGCCAAGGTTCACCGAGAATTGCTCACCGAGAACTATATTCGAGAACTGTCTCGACCGTTACGCGTGCTTTTGTCACACCACCAAAAACGTAACATCTACCCTCGTTTTGTTAATAATTAAAATATATTTAGCGCCTGACGATTGATATTAGCAACTGTACAATTTAATTAATAACTATTCCGAACAGTAATAATTAATTATTTACAAGTTTCCTTTCACCATAACTACTTAATAACTTAAAAGACGTTTATTAAATTGCATTAGTACGTATAAACAATTATATTCATATGTTTAATTGAAAAATATTAATAAGAATTCTGCCCTATTGTCAAACTGTTAAAAACCTTGGAATTATAGTGGACAGCAATCTGTCATGGGCTCCACAGGTATCAGGCCTTAGTACGAAAGTTTTTCTGGCTTTTGGATCGCTGAAAAGGTGGAAAAATCTTTTGCCTGTTAAGACGAAAACCCTGCTTGCTAATGCTCTCCTTATGCCAATTTTAGATTATGCTGACGTTTGCTACCTCGATATAAATAAAGATCTTTTAAACAAGCTGGAGCGTCTGCAAAATCTCTGCATTCGTTTCATCTTTGGCGTAAGGAAATTTGATCACATCTCTCAATACCGCAAAAAACTCAAATAGGAAGCTATCAGACATCAACGAAACTTACATAACCTTTCTATCCTTTTTGCTATTCTCTTCCATCCTTGGTCTCCATCCTATCTCAAGGATCGCTTCAATTTCATTAGCTCCTTTAAGCACGATTGCACCTTGCGTCCCTCTAGACACTACGTACTACGCATGACCGATTGTAATTTTAAAAATACATGGATTCGATCACTGTAAAAGCCGCTACGCTGTGGAACGCACTGCCTATTGAGATAAGACAATCTCAATCCATAGCGGTTTTTAAAGATCGTGTTAAAAAACACTATCTCTCATTATAAAATATTTTCTTTTTTAAAGTTTAGTTTTATTATTTATATTTATACATAAATATATTTATGTATTTGTATTTTTATTGCAATAGCCCGTCTATTAGTGTTTAAGTCCGTAAGTGTGGGTTGCCTGGAAGAAATAACTTTAGTGATAAGGTCGCCCTTTGCTGGTATTATTTTTTATAATTTTTTTTACTGTTTGTTATCTTACATGTATGCAATAAAGTTATTTAAATAAATAAATAAATAAGATATCGCTCAAGAAAACTGTTTAATTAATAACAAATACAATATTTAATATTCCTAAGATAATTAAATATAAATGAAAAACTTAACATATTATGAATATATATAAATTTTTTTAGAATTTAATCGTAAACTAAAGGATCTCATAAACTTATCAGTCAATACCCTGTGTAACATAAATAAATGGAAAATAGACCTGTATTTATGTATGAGGTCGATAAAACAGTTTTATTGGAATAAAAATGAGAAGCAATCCAAATGAATATTAGTTCTGTTATATCAGGACACACAGACGGATGGAAATATTTGTGTGATGTTTGTAATATATTTGTAAATGAGTACATACATATGACCGCTACGTCCATTTAAGTTTCAATTTACGATCGTAATTAATAATCAATCAACAATCACAGATTGATATTAAACTTAGATTGCTTTCGAAATACAAACCACGGAACTGTTAATTTCATTAGACAGACGGAAGGCGCTACAATTAATATATTTCGTATCAATAGTTTGGTTTAGATTAGAACCGATTAGTTATTTTGGTCGATTAATAACAAGAAACGAAATCTTACAACTCGCTATTCTGACATTTTTTTATTTCATACAAATATAAAAAATACAATGATTTGATAAAGTATTTAATACTATTGCAACAAAACATATATAATACCAACATGTCTCTTAGTACTATTCATTAATATAATATATTTTCTAAGTATATAAAAAAGTTCTTGTTACATTTACAATCGAGATTGACTTTGTTCCTGTAAACTTTAACAAAAATAATTATATAAAATATATATTTATATACAATTTAATAAAAATAAAATCCTAAACTTTATTATACCTGTAAATACTAAGTAAACGATATCTTATCCCTAATTTTGTATATTTAATTGGACTGAGTCAGAAGAGCCAGCTCGGGAGCGCTGGGAGCCTGCTTGTCATATATTTGAGGCATCAACGCATCTTTTCGCTGCGGCCGCAACAGACCACGCTTTGACGCCACAGCGAGAAGAAGAGTCGCCGATACGAAGAAAGAAACCAACTGTAATGTTGAAATAGCCTTACGTTATATACAATTGACAAACATGTTAACTACCACATCATTAGGTTGTACGTTAGGCTCTCATTATTATTCCATGCCTAGTTCTTCAATTGTTTTGAAAATAAATGTTATGACCCTGAGATGAAACTTAAAAAAGGACAAATAACATATTTTTTAAAATCTTAAAAAGTACCTTAAGAATCACTTTGTTAGCTAATTTTCCTAAAAAATGCATGAATTATAGGAAGATGATATTTTGATTCAATAGCAGGGTAATAACTATTATATTATATTATATTTTAAAATCTTTTTAACCTACGCAACGACTGGTTAAAAGGTATTCATATTTCCATTTATAACTCGCATGCGTTGGGAACTGAGCACCGAAATAATAACTAAATAAAATAAAAGTTATTTTCGTGATGGAATCATAAATTATCTAATTAAATCATAGGTCACTTACTGCCGATACTCCAAAAGTAGCAAATATTTCGTATGACAAAAGCATCATCACTTAATCAAAAAAAAACGCAAATAACAAACGACAATCAGAATATTTAAACTTGCAAATAATTAAAATGACTGATTTCAATCAATCATAACACACAACACACTGACACAATTCTTATACGATTTAACCGGAAAATACTATCACACCACGACAACTCTGTTATTGTAGGAATGCGCTCTGACACTGAACGCACAAAACGGCAACGTCTGACTACGATGTCAAATCATATGTAAAAGTATAATAGTCGATAACAGACCTGTTTGACACGTTGCACTAAATGACAACGTCGCAGTCGTGCGACATTCAACACTCACGCGCAGACGATCATAATATACTCATAAGAATACTGATAATACAAATTCTGATTATATTGAATAGCAATGATGACTTTATAAAAGTAAAAACCTTTTTTAGGCGCTTTACGTGTATGTGTAGAATTTTTCAAATATTAAATTTAACTAGTAAACAAATCATTAAAAATATATACCTGTAATTCTAGAAGAGACGCTTTAAATAAACGCGGGTGCTTTAAATCGCGTGTCACGTGACATCGTGAAACAACAAAAATTTTGTATTTCTCTTTATTCCATTCGGTTATTTTAAGCGATTAGGGAAATGTAAAAGGATTTATTTTGAGAAACGTTATGTAGTCTTCAGGAAAATGAAACAGTAACATGTTTGATCTTTGTCATTTATTTAATTAAGTACGTCATTGTTACATTGTTAAAACTTTCTAGTGTTCTTAAATTTATCATATATATTTAAATTACAAAAGATTTCATGGCATTATAAGACTAACTATTTAATTGATCCTAATTCCGTAGTTTATAATACTTTTTAGCAACTCGAGCTGATTCTGATATACCTGCCCAGGTCTCCATGTTGACTTGGTTGATGTACGAGGGTGGAATCAGGAACCCGTAACCCATTCCCGGCAACTCCAGGGTAAAGGAAAAAGGTACTCCAACCGCCTAAATGTAAAAATAAAAATAACATGTAATTTTTCTTATTATATAAAATATATAATATTTTTAATAAGAATAAAAAGCTGGGAATGAATATTTATTTTTTTACTTCTCTGTTAATCAATTACCTGTCCATAATCCTGTGCGGTTCCGGCACTGAAGTAAAGTACACGTGCACTATTACCGACCACATAAAACGGAGCTTCGAGTAACTTTTTATTATCAATAGCTGCTCCCATAGAGGATCCTACCAGGTGTAAGTGTACAGCGTTAGAGGGATAAGATCTGTCGCCGTAACCATAGAGAATAAGGTTCCCGTGGCTGTGTACGTTTAGGTACACTTGAATCCGATCAATATGTTCTAGAAGAATATCTCTAACGTATCGTGTTTCAGGTTCGGAAAAGGGCTCATGTCCACGGAACGTCGTGTCGCAGGGCGCCGTGCTGGACCCAACGCCATCGAAATCTACGTCAAAGTTACGATTAGCATCGACTCCATAGCATTCGAGGCTTCTAGTGGCGTTGTAGGAACGCGTGCGCCTCCAGAGACGGTCCTAAAAATATTTTGTTGTATAAACTGATAAGACTATTAAATATGTATCAAAGTTCTCATGAGGATAACTTACAGTAGTATGGCTATATTCATAACCGTCTGGGTTAACTATCGGCAACACAATCCAATCTATCTCATTCAATAAATCTCTATCGTCTACTCGTAAGTCCTCCACCAGGCGGTGTATAGTGTACAGGGCCGGGGGTGTTGTGATCCACTCCCGAGCATGCATTGTAGCATCTAAGAAGTAGATGGGCTTGCTTTTGTCATTGAAATTAGATGTAGATATCTGGTAAAGGATATATTTTATGAGATTAGTTTATGTTATGCATCTGGCAGAATCATTCGCAAGGAATTTTTTAGAAGGTTTTTGATCACTGCTATATTTTTTTATGAGATTTAAGACAGAAATTATCCTTATCGTTTAAAAATAAATACCTTTAAATATTTAACAGCTCGTCCCTGAAAACTGTTTCCAGCATTCACTAAGGTTACGATTCCTGGATTTGCCTGGGCAATCCTTTCCAGATATGCATCCACCTGTTAAGAAATCATTAATGTAACTTACTTCAAAAGACACAATTTAACTATTAACAAACTGTTATTTAGCGTGTTCTCTGATGATGTGAGACTTGCATTTTATACAAACAGTATAATAATACAGAAATACAATTTAACGATAGTAATAGATTAAAAAGAAGATAATTAATTATTTTCCAAAGAAAGTATTAGTAAAAATATGTTTTAATGTGTACTATAAATATAACCTCAGCGTATGTTGGATAGTTCTGGAAGATGCTATTTGATCGACTCTTCTTCCACGTAGACACCTCCGCGTCATTGTCTTCCAAAGCCCTGAAATCAATAACTGGGTATCTATTTTAATCTCTATTTATCACTATCAATAAAATCAATCTAATTAAATTACAATTTTTATCTTTAAAGTATGACATACTTAAAGAGTATAATCATGTTACGGGATAATTAGTTGGACACTTAATTCTGTTTAAGGACAAATAAATGTAATTAAAAAAAAACATAAATTATATAAACTAAATATTGACATATAAGTGTATTAATTACTACATTTATTCCATAAATTATCTACAGATATTTTTTCTAGTATTACCTCTCAAAATCTCAAGTTTATTTGCATCAGGCAGGTCATAAAACGGTACATTGGCTACAGACTATGAGGGTCCCGAGGGTAAAAGGACTTGTTTATGGAGGTCCTGATACCACAGATAAACAAATCCCGAGCATGATAAGTAGCAGTCGAATTCCAAATGTGCTGTGTATACTTTTTTTTACGACGCTACAAAAACGAGGCCTATTTTTTTTTACTTCATATGAAAATAACTATAAAAAAATCCCAACTTTTAAATAATAATTATCCTTAAGATACTCACTGTACCACATCAGAAATATGAAGGTGATGGCTAATATTATTCTGGTCCAAGGTGTCTAGGAATTTCAATCTATTCTCCGGTGACACCATAACAAGAGCGTCCCGCACCGCGGCGACCCCATACTCCCACACATCTACATTCAGTATGTATTGCTGCTCGTAAAGGATTTTTTGATCTAATTCATTTCTTAGCTTTATACTATGTACGGTATATCTGAAAAATGAAACATGATTATACAACAAGTATTTAAATGATCTCGAGTTACTCAACAAGGAAGAATAATTTTGGTATTATAATTATTTTAACGCTTTTTTAGATAAAAAATTAAGAAGAACATAATACATATTTTAATGTAATAAAATAAAATTTATTAATACTGAAAACAATCATATTGTTTCCGAAACAAAAAATGAGAAAATCAGCAACTTACCCCGAATAAATTTCATGTTTCCCAGCCGCCGTCGAGGACAAGAAAGAAGCAAACAGAAATATTAAAAAACCATTCATTTTGCAAAACGTTTGACAAATGAACTGGAATTATCTTCCCTGCTTTAATAACGCTTATCAAATATCGATAATTTTTTTTGTTCCGATCGCTTATCAATAAATACAATTTATTGTTAACTATTATCAATGGATATTTATAAAGATATTTTTTTCAGAACCATTACGGTCATCGGTCTCTTTATCTTCTATATTTTAAAGGTCTAAAATTTATTATTACAGCTACAATAATTCCTATAAAAATGTTAAACAAGTTGTTTTTTTTTTATCTAAGCACTCGTTTCAATTTCGATGCATAGAAAATATTGATTTTATAATATATTTTAAGATACAGAACGATATTATTCTCTTACATTTGACTCTCCCCTTTAAAGAAACCTGGATATAACTTTAACTTAAAGATAAAATCAATTTTAACATATAAATATATTTTATATATTTTTTTTTTTTGCCGGAATAACCGTAATAGATTCATAATTTATTTTCTATTTTAGTAACCTAGGTACAGCCTAGTGAATATACAATATACTAAAAATAAATAAGGATCATAACATTTTAAATACAAATATAAAGTTACATAGTATAACTATCACCTCCCTTAGAAGATGGTTTTCATTGACTCATTTTCAAAATGTATCAGATTTTATTATGTAGCAACGATGTCAATGCGTTTTTAATGTTCATATTTAGTAGTGAAGAAAACATTAATGAATAAAACAGTTCCATTGATTATATTTATAAAATTAAATGTAACTATAATATAAGTAAATAAAACAACATATTATCGTTAGTAAATAATTATCATTTATCATATTAAACATTTGATAATGATGACATCTGTTAGATATTGTTGAGAAATAACGCATCGCCTATGTTGAACTCTACGATTTGATTTCACCGCCATCTGTTGGCATTATAAATATAACGAAGGTTTACTACTTGATAAGTAATGTGATGATATTAAAATTATTTTCGTATTTTAAATAAAACATAATAAAAAAATAAAAAACCTACTTTAAAAACCAAATAGTGTGAAAACAAAAATATAATAAAAAAAATATATAAACGACTGCGTAAAAAACATTAACTAAATAAAAAAAAGGAAAATGACAGTCCACAAGATGTGGTACATTACTAGTCTAGTATCTATGAAGGTTTTACCCAGACCATCCGACCGTCTAACCGTAGACAGCGATAAGTTTGAGTCCAACCAGTAATGTTATTGCAATGCTATAAATAAAGGCAAATAGATTTTTCTTAATATTGGGGGCGGCCGTTAGTAAATGGAATTTTCCGTGGTTGAAATCGCTATTATAGGATTCTGTTGCAATGTTAGGGAATAGTTAGTATAAAATATTACATATCAGTCTGTCGGGTTTAGTTTCGCTTAAAATAAAACAATAATAAAAAAATATTTAATTTAATTCCTCTCTGTATAGTATTTTTGAGCTACTCGAGCTGACACTGCGATTCCTTCCCAAGTCTCCGTGTTAAGTTGATTGATGTAGGACGATGGGACTTGGAACCCGTAGTCATATCCCGGCATCTCCAAGGTATAGGAGAACCCTACTCCTGCTGCCTGTAAGAAAGGGTGTTAACGTTTGTTGTCTGGAGATGAAAGTAAGAAGTATTGTAATGGAATAAAACACTGACTATATTGGTATTACTTAACATTTAGTATTAGTATTAGTATGTGCCATCCTAATATAATCTTAAATTTTATAAGGTACTATAAATGATGTGACCCGTATATTACATAGATCCTCGTGGCGGTGTACTTTTATGTGTACTTTTTTCTTATTATTATTTAAAATGAATGGATATATTTTATATCTTTACTCGATACGAATATGGAACTGGTTTTATTATTATTTTTAGATGAATTATTTTTATCCAACAAGTATATTACCTGAGCATAATCCTGACCACTTCCAGAGACGGCGTAAAACACAAATTTAGAATTACCAACAATATAATAGGGTGCTTTGTGTAGCTTATGAGTGTCAATGGAGGCACCCATCAATGCGCCGACATGATATGTATGCAGAGCATTCTGTGGTGGCGTTCCATTATCGAAGCCGTAAACAATATAATTTCCAAAACTGTGGACATCCATAAATACTTGGATCCGATCAGTGTATTCCAGTAAAATGTCTCTAACGTATCTAGTCTCCACTTCAGAGAAAGCTTCATGTCCAGGGTATTGATGAGAGCAAGGGTTGGAGGATACGCTGATGGTGTTGAATTCAATATCGAAATTTCTGTTAAGATCGGCGCCATAACACGTGGCGCTGCGTGATACATTGAAAGAACGAGTCTTTCGCCACATACGATCCTGAAATTATTATTAGTTTCAGATTCTATTCAATTCAATATTATCATTCATAATCGTTATTATCTGCACGTATTGTAACTGAAGTCCCCTTGTATTGTGTCTATAAATATAAAGATTAAACTTCTTATGTTACCATTACACAATTTTTTTATCTAAATATCAATAGCTGATATTAAGATGAAAAAATGGAGCCACCAGGACTGTACCTGTAGTATTTGAAATATTCATGTTGAATAGCTTAAATAAGTAAAAACTCACGGTCGTATGAGAAAATTCGTAACCATCTGGATTCACGATTGGAAATATAATCCAATCAGTATCTTCCAATAAATCCTTATCTTCTTTTCTCAAATTTTCAACTAAACGATGGATGGAATATAGAGCAATTTGTGTCGTAACCCACTCCCTGGCGTGCAACGTCGCCTCTAGAAAGTATATAGGCTTACTCGTATCCTTGAAGTTTGTTGTGGATATCTGAAGTTTAATATTTTGTTATATAAATTATTAATTATTCATCTAGGATACGAGAATGTTTTACTACGCACCTTTAAGTATTTCACAGGTCTTCCTTCAAAACTAGGTCCTGGGTTTACTAGTGTTACTAAACTTGGGTTTTCTCTTGCGACCTTCTCCATATATTCGTTAACCTACAAGCAATTGTTTTTAACATTTTAATCATATGTTAAATAAAGATTGTTGAAATAAATTAATCATTTTACGTTTAAAACGTTAACAACTAATATTACCTCATCGTATGTCGGGTATCTCTCAAAAATTGATAATTGACTTCCTTTACTCATTTTCCAACGTAATGTCTCTTCATCACTTTGTCTGAGATTCCTTTAAAATCAAATAGTTTGATATGAAAATCATACTTTAGGAATAAGTGTCTTTATTAGAAATACATCTAATAATATTTTTACATTTTACTTTTTAATTGTTGTAGGTACTTACTTAGCAACGTCAGCGAGTCGTAAATAGTATTTCATGCCTTTCATATCTAATTTATATAGAAATATAAGTTTATTTTCCGGATTTACCATAACTATAGCGTCACGTAGTTCTGGTGCGCCATGTTGCCAAATATCAAGGTCTAGCTCGAGCTGTAGATTCGAAAGTATCCTTTGATGAGACGTATCCTGTATCTTGATCCCGTAGACGGTATATCTGAGTACAACAATTCAATTCAATAGTTATAACTGAAGTGTATTTGAATTACCAATACTTTACAACCTTCAATGTTACATACCCGGAATACATATCATGTTTCCCGGCTACCGTCGAGCTTATTAGAGTAAGACAGAGATATAACAAGACGATCATCTCATATGAACACATATAAATGTATTAAATAATCCAGTAGCAAGAGGTACATGAATTATCTCAGGTACGTTGATAAAAATCAAGAAGTTTGTTATCTACGACTTCCGTAAAATAAAATGTGGGGTTCCGTTAATTTTCCAGATTGTCAAAAAACAAAAGGAGAGCGTTGTGTCGGAATTACTAAATTTGTTTTCTAATAAATTTGGAGATAATTATTTATTTAAAACTATAACTATTCGAACTACGATATATAAACGTATGAAAATATTTATTTTTTCATACTGAACTCTATTTCTTATCTATTTGTCAATACAAGTGAATCTTTTTAAATTATCGAGTTACAGCAATGACAATGCCTTGCGCCAAATTATATTTTTGACATTGTCATTTTACAGTGTTAAAGTAATCAATTACCATACACTTTACAAGATACAGACAGATAATCGACAGATTGTGAAAATATATTTATTTATTTATTGTGAAACAAAATTGCACAACAGGCGGACTTAATGTAACAAAGCATGTTCTTCAGTCAACCCAAGAAATAAATCTTTAAAACTACATATAAATGCATATAATTAACGTTTAAATCATAAAGTTTTGTCATATATGTCCCAAAGATAATCCATAACGGAAAGACATTTTTGTTATCGCCATCTCCGTATTGAACGGTTAATTTATCCCGAGCTCATTGCCCATGATTAAGGCCGCCACTGTGTATGCTCTATTGAGTAATATTGTTTGAATAAACGAATTTCTCAATATTAGCTCCCATATTGAGAAACATATTTTATCCGGCATGTGTCCTTTATTAGATATGCCTTGTAATTAATTTTAATTATTTTAACAATTTATTAGATATGCCTTAATTAAATATATTCCAGTTGCAACGTTGCTTAGGACCATAGTTTGCGGAATATTAATTTCATATTCTTATCGTCGAGCAGCTCGCTGTATCAGCCAATTACCAGAATTGGCAGCAACTTCATCAGCATTCATCAGCTGGGGTATGTAGGGTATGTAGGGCCATGAACGGATACAGGTATTTTTTTTTTAATTTTATATAATTGGCCTAGAAAATATTCGAATATATATAAACATACATACATACTTGTATATAATAAATATTCCCTTACTCACTTGAGGGTTTTCACACAGACGATAAGAACATTACTTCAAGAAAAAATTTATTCCCGAGAAATATAAATTCTAAATTGAATCTCTGAGCCCGCACTATTAATCTTATATCGATGTCCAAACCATTTTTCAAAAGTAGAAATGAAAATATTTTATAAATATTTCATTTTAAGGAATAATTTAACTTTTAGATAACTTTCTGCATTTAAGGTTACTTTACGACAGGTTTCGTTTCCTTATTAATTTACAATATAACATATGATTCTTAACTTTGGCCTTGGACTATTTTATGTAAACAAATATAATATGGACACATCCGAATACCAACACAGCACAGTATCTCTATAGATTAGAAAAACTGCATATTATAATGTATCACTCTTCACAATCTTATAATGATCCAATAGGTGAATAATCAGCTGTTTGAACTCAATTTATACAATCTTCTTTTGGATTCGTTTATACTATTTTGTACATAAGAAACTTGATCCACAAAACTTGAAACTTGCAAATGTTACATTTAAAAAATAAAATCTGAAAAAATTTGAAGAGTGCCTACAAATTCTGCCGGTAGGTAGGAGAAGGTACTGATTCGTTTCGCTAATGTTTGTAAAATAAAAACAAAAACAAGCTTTAGTTTACTAATTGATCTGCAAATTGCAAAACAGAGATATTTCAAAAATGTAGCTCAGGATAGCTACTTTAAAATGTAAAATCTTAACGTTTATTTTTACTCTTAACTGCGTCTCGCCTCCAACTTCGCTTGTCGACAGCACCAAACGAATACCAGTACACTTTGTAGCGTAAAATACACTTATAGCTTTTATTACAAATTATTAACAATTTTATAAACTAATAAATTGAATGATTTCTTTTAAAAATTTCGTTTGTAATAATAACGCAATCTATTTTGTTTACCGAAGCTGTCTAGTGAACCACTACTACTGTTACATCCGTGCGGGTCGCGTTTCACTGAGCTTTAATTTACATCAATGTTTAGTTTGAATTGGCAAATACTTTACTGGCAGAAAAGAGAATAAAAATATATCAAACAGATTATAAATTTTAGGTAAGTCATATTTATTTCCGATACAAATAATAAAAAATTTGAAGGTAACATAAAGTTAAAATGTCGTTTCAAGGTGGAAGAGATGTGTCGACCAGCTGTCCGCTCCTAGCTTCAGGGGCATACCGACTGACGGATTTTATATTTGCTATAGATAGTTTTAAGGTTCTTACAAACATGTTATTTTAACTTTCATGTAGTTGTTTTATATTTTGTGTCTTTACTTTAAATACTAATCTCCTTGAAGGATAAGATTTATTGATTTAAGCCTAATTTATCAGAGTGTATTTTGGTATAATAAATATATACATAAATAACATCAATAATTTTTTATATTGAAAATATCTCCCCCTCCTTAAATGTTCAAAGAGATCGGCAGCGGTTGACAGATCCCGGACTAAATGGTATAACATTGATAATAATATTTGTCACTTAATCGAAATAGAACAATTTCGGAATAATCTTCCACATTATTCTTTGAAATAATTTATGGCAACATGAAGAATAATAAGTTGGTTGTGGGTAAATTATGCTTAGGCATTGCTTTAGCTACGATTTAATAAATTATAGTAAATTATACATTTTCTGACTACTTAAAAATTTCGAGGTTTCTGTAGACTTTGTTTAAATTCAAACATTCAAAACCATCTTAAGTATGGTTTCACATACTTGTTTTAAGATTAAGATAAAATTAACTAAACCGAATAATAAATAGTACGCTATCATGCTAAGAGTCAGTAAAATCAACTCTTTTTCTATATGATGTTTTACTATAAAGTCTACGTGTCTACGGTTTTGTTAACGTGTATTAAAAAGGTTAATAAGTATTAATTTTCCTCTTTATCTATTTCTATACAATAAAATATGACATAATTGGAAATCAATCGATGATAGAACTGTATCTGTGTGTAAAGAAACGACAGTTGACACGCGTGGTTATTCATTTTACACAAACCACCGTGTAGTGGTTTCTTGTTTTATCTGGATAGCTGAAATTGTTGTCATTATTATCTGTTTCATCTTAAACACATTAACAGCTATCTTGAGTAAAAATTATACTATTTGTTGTAGTTGAAAGTGCCACTATCTTTTGTAAAGAAATTGTATAAATGTGGAGAAAACTCTGCCATTTGATGGTTTTTGTAAACGTTACGCGAGTTACGCGACTATAATGATTGGTAAAAATGTTTTGCTTTAATAATTTTAATTTGCAAAAAAACTCGCTAAATTATTATATTGGGCCTTGTTTACTAAACTAATGAGCATTGAAAATGATATCTGCTCTTTCTCGTTCCAATTTTAGTCTCTCCTTATTGTAGTGAATGCAAGTCTGTCACTATAAGATGGTAAGCTTATACTTGTATGGTCGAACTCAATAAAATTTAACGAATTTTGTTCTGTAAAAGTAAATTACACAGGGATTCTATGCTGAGATGCAGTATTCTATTTATGATATTTTAAATAATAAATAATAAATGTCATCTTTTTTAGATCTCCACACCTAGATCTCTAATATGTTCCATATCTGCTACAAGATAATCATTGATTGTGTAAGTGGCTTCAACAGGTTTAATAGTTAATTGAATATCTTGTATGTACATTACTTATAATTAATTGTATATAAACTTCATTAATGTTGGTTATATTACAATTAATTAACAATATGTTAAATAGATAAAACTTAATTTAAAAATAAGCACACATTATTATTTTAAAAGGGAAACGGTTAGATGGTAAAAGATTTAGAGAAAAAAACCATTGAAAAGATTGAAGAAGCTGTAAAAAGGTAATCGGAGGAATGACACATGCAAGTGTCTTATTCTACTCGCCTAAATGACGGGCTCCCATAATTTATTGAGTCTTGCTAAAACTATAAATCATTTCACCTTAGACAACAATAAAGTAATAAAAAACAATAGAGAATAATAGAATCTAGAGACGAACATATTTTTAGCTCTTTCACTATTATTCTAATAATATCATGGGCAGAAAATAGTCACTGACAATAGCTGGTAAACAAAACATATGACACTCTTCTGAGATAAAAATTTAAATCTATCATACAATGTAGATAAGTCTGTCAGTTGCACGAGCTATTCTTGTGATAAATCAGCGTCAGTTATCGTAAAGATTATTGCATTCGACCTATCTGCATTCTTATCATTTTAATTTATGTATGTAACGCAAAGTATTTGTTGGATATATTTAATAAATGCTATAAAAATAAATAAGTCAAAAGAGTAACCAGGGCTTTTCTCCTTGGACTTAGGATTGAATCGTGCGACTAAAGTCTGACTTTTCATAAGTGCAATATACGCCTATTTGATCAAACTTTGTTTGAATGAAAACAAAAGAAGTGTCAATTGATAACGGTGCTTCAAGTTGGTTTGGAAAACAAAATAGTTTCTTATAAATGTCAGATCGAAAATAAATATGCATTTAACAGAGGATATTCTACATTCAATAAAGAACTTAAGAAACTAGTAAGTTGGTATTAAAAATCTGCTGAGGTAGAATGAGTCTATCATTCCAGTCCATTAGTTCAACAATAACACAACCAGAAAATATGAAAGCAATATATTCCGAGAGCAATATATGTATTTGTACGACCGCTATCGGAATTACTTTAATAACTCGGCTATATCCGCAGGTTTGGAAATAGGATGGAATTGTTAATAGAACAATATTTATATTTACTTTATAGATATAATAAATAATTTTCATAAAAAGGTAAAATTTTACAAAGGTTCGAAAACAATATTTTTTAAAAGTAAAAATAATAAAAAAGTATTTGACATAACGCTCTTTAGTGATATTACATACAACAAATATTATGAAAACTCTTATAATAATTATTTTGGGGTACTTATGAACATTATAGTCAATAAGTTGTGGAAACATGACCTACAGCTTATATTTAAAGTTATAGAGAACTATCCGATCAAATACTAGCTAATTTCCAGTAAAACTTTAAAATGTTATTATATAGAATAATCTCATTGACTGGTAAAATGGACCTTTACCAATTTAAATATTGCTTTGTCTAGCGTGTAAGGCTTGTTATAAATCAGAGACAATGAATTATTCAGGAACAGGGGTGGAAATTCAGGATGTTACATTCGGATCCTTGTATCTATTTCTGTTGTTTAAATTAATGTTACTACAGTTGAATAAGAAAAATAAGTGCACAATACTGTTTCTATTTTATTTAAATCTACATGGCTGCAATCGATATTTACTATATTTACAAACAGTCGTCCACACGGAGGTTGCAAACAGGATTAGAAAAACCAATTCTATTTACATAGTTTCCTAGACTAATTTCAAATTTAAATTTTATAATCTTATGTCCGTGCCACATTTACGTACAATATATTATTTGAAAGCTTATAAATTATAATTAATATGAAGGTACCGTGTTCATCAACTCAGGTATTGTTATATAACATATACCCTAAATTTTGTCATATTTTTGTGGTGTTAATAACTGTTAAATCTCTAAATTATGATCTTAAAGACAAAATAAATAGGCACTACAAAAAAAAATATTTTGTACTTTCGTAGAGTACCTACTCTACGTAGAGTACCTAATCAAAGTCTTTTATTACTCTCAATAATTTCGAGATAATAATTTGAGGGTTTTGAGGCAAATCTTTCATTAAATCATTTTTGAAGCCCGTATAAATTGATAATCATTATAGTAGTAGTATTGTATAATCATAATATTTGATAGGTCTCATGAGATAGGCATCTCAAGCAACATCGTGCAGGCCGGGCGTGGGTGTGATGTGCGGTCAGTATGCGCCGACGTAAAGTTGTAAACCGATGTTGGTTCAATTTATTCCTGGTATTCTTACATCAAAATAGGGTAGAATATAGAAAAGTATTTTTTTTTCATTTTAGTCGTCTATTTTTGAATTTCTGGAGATAAACA
Organism: Melinaea menophilus ssp. n. AW-2005; assembly: GCA_918358695.1. Lineage (NCBI taxonomy): Eukaryota > Metazoa > Arthropoda > Insecta > Lepidoptera > Nymphalidae > Melinaea > Melinaea menophilus. The sequence goes on along the minus strand of OU911039.1, from coordinate 32,720,782 downwards.
ATTGTAATTCAAAAAATTATGTAAATACGTTAAAGCCTACTTAAGAATAATTTGCAAGATATGGAATTCCAAAGGAAACAGTAACGTAAAATTTTCATAATATTTATTTACTTATTTTCGTGCTTTCTTGAGTGCATGCTATAGAATAAAAAACTTCAAACTTTTTATAAAAAAACTTGTGAATCAAAGAAAACCCTGTATATGGGATTTATTTGAGAAATATATTGTTAGATGAAGCGGTGGATCGCAGAAGCATCAATAAAAATAAATGGTATATTTTGACAGATCTGTGAAACTCCTTCCATCTCTTCGTAAATTTAATACAAGTTGTAATAAATATGTTTAGTTATATGATTAATTTGATTTGTTTTGGTACAAAAATACTCAATGGAAAATTATAATGGAAGGGCCATTATAATTAAAAACTCAAAATTAACTTAAATATCCTGTACAACAGCTACAGATAATAAATTTTAATTGAAAACATTTGAAACCCTTAATATAGTTTATGAATATAATCTTCTTTAACGATATTTGTGATTACGTTTGTTCAACTAACGATTTTATCATATTACATAATAATACATACATTACATAACATTACGAAATTAACCTTAGTTTTTAAAATTTTTATATGTTAAAGTAGTTGATATTATAAATTTAACAGACAAATACAATACCATACTACTTTTTCAATTAGTTACTAAAATGTACATCTCAGTAATATTAGAAAACCCGTTTATTTCCTGAGGTATTATAGTGTAATTAAACTAAAAATGTTTTCTTGATAGCAGGAATACTAGCCAACAAAATAAACTAACTAAGTAACATTTAATATCCTTTAGTTGTGATGGTTAAGAGTACAGTTTAAATTGTGTTTATACATGACGGCGTGTTAGGCGTTACGTTGACAAGACTCATTTGTTTACATTTTAGGTTGCCTCCCGGTCGTTTGTCTACACAAATTACTTGTCCGTACTCCAGTCGCAATATTTTCAGCAACTAACGGTACGATATTTCTTCTTCATTTATGGTGTTTGTACTTACTAATTTAATATATAGTATTTTAATTTAAATAAAAATCTTAATATTTCTAAAAAATCTTTTCTAAATTTAAGTCTATTTTACTTCAATATGAAAGCTTGCAATTGAAATTTGAACAAATTTCACTTAATCGGTTAAGCCGTTTCTCCTGTAATTTTGGTGCTGGTGTGACAATAGTATAAAAATGCTCACATTTTGTTGATTAGTTCTAATAGCCTATGTTCCAAGGGAAAATTTATTATTTTGTAAATAGTACAGAAGAAGAAGAAAGTAAAAAAGGAAGAAAAAAAGAAATCGCTTGCTAAATATTGTTATTAAGTTCCTACTTACTCCTTTAAATGAAATAACACACAAAAATGTTACTTCTTATTTTATTTTTTTATAGCCGGGTGAACCTATGTAATAACTAGGTTCACCTATTTGTATGAATGTTGTTTATGCTTATGTGCTCTTAATTTTATATTTGTTTGCAAACATAAATTTTATTTGACATACCTATACTATCTTAAATTTATTAATCCTTGTGGCGTATTCAGAATTTAAAAATGAAAATTGAAAACTTAAATACCTATATACATCACTATAAGTATATTATTTGAAAGATAATGACATACATATAATAAATAAGAGGAACAAATATGGCTCGCTTTACGTGTCACTCGACTCAAAATAGTGAAGGAAATCCACAATCTAAATAATCCACTTTTTCAACTTGCTTAAAGCTTATAAAGGCTTGTACTTCGTCAATTCGTCATCGATGATCGATGAAGCTATATAATTTACAACTCGTCAGTACATTTCAGGTCATAAATTGTAAATTCTACCATTTTGATCCAGCCGGATAACAAAAGGGCTTTACCATCCTATCATCCAACTTAGCGTACTATAAAAAGTAATGAGGAACATGAACGTCGTCACTCTTAGAAAAAATTAGGAAATCTTAGTGTTTCTCGATGGAAATCTGTTACAGTTTTTAACGAAATACGTACTACGAGTACTAATTATTGAACTCATTATTAAGATCAAACTGAAGAGCACATAGAGAACATAGTGTGCTTTAAAAGGTAACGAGTTGTAGGGTGTACGTCTTAATACTCTTACGACCTTGGTCTAAGAGGAGCGGCGCGGTGAGCGGCGTGGAGAAGCGTTGTGCACGCCACGTACTCAGGAGCGGTTAGCAGCAGCGGCAAATGGACGTATTTAAATTTGCTCCATATGGCGTTATCTAAAATCATATTTTTATATGGCTATATTTGTTTTAATATAAATATAAAATAATAAAGGTAATTAGAATTAAACTAACCATTACAGTCTGGAAAATATTGTATTATTTCATTCCATAACTACATTTACATTTTTATACATATATTGTGGATGTTTTGACATCCATATTGGTGGTCGATTCATAATTTCATGTTCATTATCGCTAAATATTTATAATCGTCTAAAATATTTTATTAATATAAATGCCTCACTGACACGCCGCTGTCCATGGGCGCTCTGTCTCATGGCGTCGCGCTCATTCGCTCGTACGTTTGTTCCCCCGGCTGCAGCGATTTCCTCGGAGAAAACCGCGGGCAATTTCGCTTTGAGCGGTATCTTGTGGCGTGCTTCATACATTTGTATGATTTTTATTTTACCGCCCGCAGCTCCGCGCTAAGCTGCCGCTCACAGCGGTAAGGTCGGGAACAGGTGGTTAGATAAGAAATCCGATAACTTCCTAGACTTTTCCTTTTTTTTTTATATAAGAGGACGGCAAACGAGCGTGCGGGTCACACACGCACACACACACACACACACACACAGTAATCACCACCGCCCACGAAGTCTTGCAACATCCGACGAATAACAAAAGCATTGCGTGCTTTGAAGGTGCGAGTATACCCTTTTTTTGAAAGTACCCATGTCGTATCCATACGTTAATACTGCCGAAGGAAATTCATGCCACATACTAGTGGTATATACGAGAAAGGTAGTAGAAGCATCCAGGTGGTACCTATGGTATTTTTTTTTTTTTTTTTCTTTTTTTCTCACCAGTGTACCTTCGAATGGTTTGTCGAAGCCTGTGTTCAGGTAAAATAATTTTTTCAGTTTGTATTTCTTTATTATAAATGTAGTGTGTTAGTTATGTTGTGCCTATTTAGTGTTTATAATTATAGGTGACTAATTTTTATTTAATACTATATTACTTTGCTACTTAATCTTATCTAGGAACCTTGGACAGGTAATTTTTTTTTTTTTTTTTCCTGTTGCCGATGCTGACTGATGCTGCCAGATGTCATCTGACGCTCCTTCTTATTGATGTCCCATCCGTGAATTGATGAAGGTAGGTATTTGAGATTAATACCTCCTTCTGTTGTCTCGTCCAAGGCCCTAAGCAGTCCATGTGAACGCACATGGTGTTAGGGCGTTTCTATGTTCATATTTGCAGTAGGTTGCTGTACAGGTTCTGTTGCACATGCTGTTGTCCATCCGGTTGCGATTACTGAAGTTATTTTTGTCTCAGTCATAGTCGTTGTATTAATCTGTAAGCGTTAATCGGTCTTTGTCCTATCCAAGGTCCTGTCTATTGTCATTATAGTCTCACTTCTTATTTTCTTTTATTACTACCCCCCCCCCCCCCGCATATTTACAAAAGTCTAAAAATTTAATTCTTGCCCCTTGGTCCGTCATTATTTCTGAAATGTTAGTCCTGTTAATAGTCATGTCAAGTTGAGTTTCCGTTTCCTGTCTCTGTCTGTGGAACCTTGGGCATTCCGTTATCAGGTGTATAATGTCTTCGTCAGTTATGTCGTCACATTTGCACGTCGGTCTGTCAGTCAATTTATATTTGTGTAGGTATGCTGCAAATCCCCCGTGCCCGGTGAGGATTTGCGCCGTCAAAGAGTCCATGTCAAGTTCGGTCAAAATCTTCACCGCTTTCCTCACATCTGGGAGAAAGATCTTTGTTACCCCAGCTGTGTCACCCTCTGTGTACCTAGTTTGCCAAGTATCAATCGTTGCCTGTCGCAGTCTCCTTTTGACATAAGATGGGAAGTCGTCGTATATTATCGATCTTTTGGTGTTTAGTGCTGCTTCCTTCGCCAGCTCATCAGCCCTCTCGTTTCCTGGTACACCCACATGCGCTTTGATCCAAAACAGCCTCACTTTGAGTCTTTTGTTACTTATTTCTTGCAAAGTTTTCGTTATCCTAAGCGCAAGCTGGTGCACCATAGGGTCCGTATTTAACGCATCTAAAGATGATCGCGAGTCGGTCAATATGTTAGTTTCCTTCCAATTCTTTTTTACTATGAGTTGAGTTGCTGTTAGGATAGCTATCATCTCCGCCTGGTACACCGAGCAATGGTCTGCCAAACGGAGCTTCCTGAACTGCAGCTCTCTCTCCGAATCCCACGCTGTCAAGGCTGCACCCACCTTCCCATCGATCTTATTCCCATCCGTGTAAATAAATTTGCCTTCCATTTCGAGTTCTCTTTTCGTTTGAGGGGTGAGCTCCTCCAGACAGGTGTAGTCGTAGATCCGGATTTTGGCCGGATGCTCCAAGTCAGCATACTCCACTCTTTGCTCCAGTGCGTATTCATCTGACGCGTGCAAAAACGGGCGGGTCCTCTTCGGGTTTCATATAGCGTTTCAGACTCCCTTATCAGCAAGTCTAGGGGGAGGAGCCTTGCCAGAATCATGGCTGCGTTTTTGGACACAGTTCGTTGTGTTCGCCCAATCTTCTGTGCAAAGCCCCTCTGCACCGCCGAAAGCTGTTTCTGCACGTATATCTTCTTTACCTCTGAAGCCCAAACTGCCGCTCCGTACGCAATGTTCGGCACGATCACCGCCGTGTAGATCCTCCGAGTTATGTTCGGGTTTAAACCCCAAGTCGCCTTTGCTGCGCGCGAAACTTGGCCATAGATGTTCAAGGCCTTCCGGGTCACGTAGGATATGTGCCCTGCGAAGGTGAGCCTCTGGTCGATTATGACCCCCAGGATTTTGATTTCATTGGTTAGTGTAAGGTGTTCAGTACCCATGGTTAAAATCGGGTTGTCGTACTTTAACTTCCTGGTGATCACCATCGACTTTGTCTTGTGGGGCACAAATCGGAGCTTGTTTGTTCTTCCCCAGCTCTGGACAAATTCCAGCGCCTTGTTGGCCTCTCTTTGTATTTGTGCTGTCTCGTGCCCAGAAAATACCAAAACAATATCATCAGCAAAGGCCTGACAATATACCCCACTCGTGTCGAGCTTATTTAGGAGCGGGTCGAGGAGAACGTTCCACAGGAATGGTCCACCCACCGAGCCCTGGACGCATCCCTTAGTGGTATCTCTCTCTGCTTGCCTCCCCATGTAGTTGACCCGAACTTTTCTGCCACTTAGGTAATCCGCCATTATCAGCCACAGGTTTGCGGGACATCCCAGCCTGTTAAGTTGAATTTTTATAGCCGGCCACCACGCACTGTCGAAGGCACCCTCTGTTTAGGGATATCAGTACTACCGTTTCTTTACTGTTTCTTTTAGTTTTAATATGGTTTACTAGATCATAGAGGGCGTCTTCCGTGCTTCGCTGTGGTGTGAATCCGTATTGTCTTGGATTCAGTTTATGTCGAAGGTGCCATCTTATTCTCCTAATGATCATCTTCTCCATCACCTTCCCAAAGACTGACAGCAGACCAATCGGTCTGTAGGATTTTGCGTCATGGTAGTCGCTCTTCCCCGGCTTCCTAAGGATAACCACCTCTGCAGTTTTCCATGCTCTTGGGAACACCGCTAATTCCATGCACTTATTCACCATTCCCAGGAATGTGTCAGGTGCAGTGCGTCCCTGTGTGACCAGTGGAAGATCATCACTCTTCTTATTCGCGTTCCTTATTACTCTGTAGATGGAGTCCCACATTGTTTCCTGCTCCTGTTGGGAGCAGTACTCCATCCAGCTATCTGTCTGGGCTTTCCTCGCCGCCACCTCGTATACCTCCTTGTTTGCCAGATAATCTGCTATTACGTGTTCCTTCCTCCTTGGTGCCGCATTTCTGACCCTTCGCTTCCTAATCATGACCTCCCTCTTGAGCCGGGTTAGCTCGTCCGTCCACCAAGGAATTAGTGGCCTCTCATAGGATTTCACTACCTACCTATACCTACCTATGGTATTGCAGGCGACGACGTGTTATGTGATTATGAAATTCAGCAGTAGGCATCAAATAGCTCTTGAAAACTCCCCGTTATAAAAGCGGCAAAAGACGTACAAAGAGACCACGTGTCTACGCAATGACAGAAAATCCAGCCATTTACTGAACACTGAGTCCCCGACAATCCGAACTAATGTCGGTCCAAAGGTTGAAGCTGATATTGGGATGATCTGGAATAGCGATTAGAACAGTACTCAATTTGTGGTTAGACTTACACCTTATACACCAGCGTTTACGGGCTTGAGGTCGGAGCAAAAACACTGGGAAAGCCGGTGAAAGGAAAGACCTTTGGGCTTCCTGAGAGTTTATGCTGTAAAAAAGTCACTTATGCCGTACACAATTGAAGGCTTTCGCTCCAGACTAACTGCCAGACCGTCTCATTTGCTCTTCAATATTGTGTAAGATATAACAGAAGATCACAAGCCAATTAACCATGACGAAAGCTATATTGCCGGTCACTGATCTAGTGATCATCGAGGTACGTTGCTCTCCATTACCTTCATGATGATGATTATCTCCATCTGGAGAGAAGAGAGGTAATGGCGCCAGGTTTGTAATTAAATGGGTCTGTAGCTATCAACTTTTTAGGGGTCGGATTGACAAAGGCTGAATCTTAGAAGATAGATCACCATAATATTCTACTATAAGTATGGAAAGTGTATATATATTAGTTTGTCATCGACTATTCCGGACCTCTACATTGCGGGTGGCCCGACACGCACTTGGCCTCTCTTCTTAAATAATATTTGTTGTGTATTAAGTTATAAGTTATACGTTATATATATTATGTATTATTAAATCGATATTAATTTAAAGGTAATGTTATGTGCTTTAATATACTTTGAATAAGCATTAAGAAATCAAAGTCACACTAAGATTACAGGACACATAATTTAATCCATAATACTTATGAGATACTTAAATCTATTATCTGTACAATTGAGCGCCAGGAGGGTTATGCACAAGGTATAAGTTGGCTGATGCCCTTCCACATCCAGAATAGCTAGTCATCGGTTCATTGATTCGAACTTAGATATCTCATGGGTTGCCTCAAGACCTCTTCAAGAAAAGGCGTTTCGATAGGCTATATAAACAAAATAAAAACAAATTTAACACTAAACTTAGCTATACTACTTAATTAACCTACTAATTAATATTGTGCAAAAACTCACCCCTTGGACTAAACAATAAACTAACACAAAAGTATGATTATAATACACGTCTCAATCGCATTAACAATATCTCAAAGCCATGTACAATAGCGGAATATTATAATTATCTAAATGTCGGTAAATTGATATTTTCAACTCGTTACTAGTACACGACCACTCACATTGAAATTACTCTTAAAATTATTCTAATAACTTAATATTACAATATAACACTACTTGCTAATTATTTTTAAATAAACTTAAAATTAAATTAAAAAGATAATAAATACACGGAGACTCGTTGGGTATCGAACTTGCGTCGACCGGCATAACTACAGAATTCAGCCCGGTACTTTAAACACGACACCAATTATATGTTAACACATTTTTCGAATAACTTATAGTAGTCAAACACTTTTACCATTACAGTAACCAGTTAACAATTTTACTAAGTGCTGAAATTTGAGAGATTATCGTAAAGAAATAAAAGTCAAATAAATGTAATTTAGAAAATAGAGTGCTATCAAAAGTAAGACGTTAGTGGATACGACCACGTCTCTTTAACGACATTATGATATGATTTGTTTGATATTTAAAGCCGAACATTTATTGATAAAGTATATTGTGCTTCAAAAATAAATATTAAATTTAATGTTGTTAAGGCATTTGCAGCGGATTTGTAGGCAAAAAAAGGCGATTATAAAGTTAATAGATTCGTAAGATTGTGGTTTGGAAGTTGGAATGTAGGAACGATAACTGAATTTGAAAGAGAAATTGCGGAAAGAGATATACGTAGGGGAGATTTTAATGGCTATGTGGGATGTTTGAAAACTGGCTATGAAAGGTTATATGGAGGTTGGGGGTTCAGTAAACGTAATGATGACGATGAGGCCTACCGAAGACCGCTTTTGCCTTCGACTTGGCTATAACTAATACTTGGTTTATAAAGAAAGATGTCGACATATGACGCTGATTGATAACTTCTTAATAAGGACCATAAAATTAACTGGGCTTAAAAATGCAAGGCACTGCCGGGCAAAAGCGTAGTCTTAGAGTATAGGCTTTTCATGATGGATATTTAATACGTAGTGCGGAGGTCGTTTCGGGAACTTATTAGTCCAAATAAAATGGCATTTGTTAGAGATGGAAAAATGTATGTAAAGTAAACTTAAAGAAAGATAAATATGGGTGTTGAAAAAGAAAAATCTGTGAACGATAGTTCTAATCAATAGAGATATGGATTAGAAGTGTGGCAAAAGATTTATAAGGTGAGAGGAAAAGAAGCAAGCATGAAATGCAAGTAATCAGAATGGTGACATGAAGATGTGCAAATCACCCTTAAAAGAGAGAAAAAAAAACATTTATACATATTCTTAACATTATTTAATCAAAGCGGGCGTTAGCTAGCTCAGAGTGACGAAAGCACCCATAGTGCTGAAAGTCTAACTCTGTATATATACGCGCAATATCGATTTTTTTATACAAGAGACCTTCTGGTATGAGTGTGGTATTTTTAGAAAGCCCTTGGCCCATAGACCCAGAAAATGCATTTACACTTAGCAATATACCTACCGCCTCACCTCTACGGCCGTTTGAAAAATGAGACTAAAATTTAGTTTTTGGCTCCGCACCAGTATAAAATCATTTATTTCCACCTTAAAAAAGATTTTCCTAAAGGTCCTCGTCGAGACCTTTTCAACAAGCCCAAAAACGCCAAAATCCGACCACCGGTTGATGAGATATGACATTTTTAAAATTTTGACTGGCGCCTCCATCGATGATTACTTTGTCTGTGTGTGGGTATATTCGTAGTTTCAACTGATTTTGTTCAAACTTTCAGGGATTGAAGTACATCAAAAACTAAGACTTTTTTGTTCTACGACATTTCGATTTGGCCGCCATGTTGGCCGTGGCCAGTCCTCGAAAGGCCAAAAATGGCCATTTTTCGTACAGGGACTGTGGCCAAACCAGTTGACGTACATTGACAAATTGGGCATCATTGGAAAGGTCTAAAGCTTATCTTTTGAATAATGTCCATTTTAATGGCTAAAACATTTGTTGGCGTGACATTTTTGGTCAAAAGGCAAAAAATGGCCAACTGGCCGGGGACAGATCGGCCATTTTCTCGAAAACGGCGCCAACGATTTTTTCGATAATTTCCTCATTTGTAGCCCCAAATTAGAGCTAAAATTTGATATATAGCATATATCTGGGAAAACTCGTTATTTCGAGATATGGCCGTGAGAAGTTCAAAAAATCATGAAAAATGACCAAAAATGGCCAAAAAATGACTTTTAAAGCCAGAATCGTACTCACAACACGGTTAAAATTCAATGCTAGTTGCACAGTGAATAAACTCACTAACGCATTGCCGTCTGTAACAATAAAACAAAATTTACAGAAAAAAATCCGAATACTGAAGAAATTTTGTTTTGAAGCAATGAATTAAAAAAATAAATGGAAACTGAAAAAATCAAATGAAAAAAAAATCGGGCACCTGTGGGAATCGAACTCCAGGTCTCGTCTTTGTCATTACAAGGCTCATCCTCTGAGCCAAAACACTCTCATTTTGTCAGAGGCAACTATTCCAAATAAATGAGTATATATTTGCATGAAAAATAATCGCACAGCATTTTGTTTCCAATCCTTTTACAAAACTATTGATATCAAAACAAAAACTTCTCAACGAAGTAAATACCGAGTGACGAAAGCGAATCCACTGACAAAACTCCTGATATGAATTTTGCGACGAAAAAACCACGAACATTTTTATTCACAAACGTAAACAAACAAAAAAAATGTGAATGTGTTCGGAACGTTGCCAAACAAACAAACAAACAAAAAAAAATACAAACAAAAAATGTGAATGTGCTCGAAACGTTGCACAAATTGCATTTTTGATTTTATTTTATTAGATTGATCAAGGCAAGTTGGCAACGTTCCGAACACATTCACATTTTTTGTGTTTGTTTACGTTTGTGAATAAAAATGTTCGTGGTTTTTTCGTCGCAAAATTCATATCAGGAGTTTTGTCAGTGGATTCGCTTTCGTCACTCGGTATTTACTTCGTTGAGAAGTTTTTGTTTTGTATCAGAATTACGGTTGACTTCATAATTAAAATACTGTATTTAAATAATATTTAAAGGTCATTGGGTCATTTAATATTACGTCACGTTATGACTGATAATCCTAAATCTATTGTCATCAGGGTCGCAATATTCAAAAAAAAAAAATTCAAAATATCTTTATTCAAGTAGGCATTTACACTCACTTTTGAATCGTCAATTACTACAATACAAAAAAAGGTCAGTGTAGTCAGTCCGTAAGTAAATTACCACCGGCTCGGAATGCTGCTCTGTTGAGAAGAGCCGGCCAGAAACTCAACAGTTGCTCTTTTCAAAAAAAATATAACAATAGGTGATGTATATTATAATATAATATAAATCCTGCAAATGATTCAACAACTTAAGTTCCACATATTTCGATCCATTAAAAACTCTTGAACGTTATAATAAGCTTTATTTAACAATAAACTTTTGATTTTAGAATTAAAACTAAGAAATGGAAGGTCTAAGATATCTTGTGGAACTTTATTATATATGCGTATACTCAAACCCATGAAGGATTTATTAACTTTTTGAAGCCAAAACAAGTTAAACAAGTCGAGCCGTATTTATGTCCGTTAATTGTCTAACTTTTCTAATTGCAAAGACGGCGGAGCTGAGTTTGGCTGCGAATGTTGAGAGATGGGGGTTCCACTGGAGCTTTCTATCTAATGTTAAACCTAAGAATTTTGTTGAGTCAATCAATTCTACCACTTCATTGTTAAGGAGCAAGTTACAATTTTTACTTTTTACATTAGGAAGTGTAAACTCTACGCATTTAGTTTTCTTAGCATTTAACACTAAATTATTAATTTCGAACCAATGCAGGACTCGTGACAAAGTACTGTTTACTTCGTCATAATTAATCCTATCACGCTCAACTTTAAAAATAAGCGAGGTGTCATCAGCAAAGAGTACAATGTCACACAGACCCTTAACAAAAAAGGGCAAGTCATTAATATAAAGTAAAAACAAAAAGGGGCCCAGAATAGATCCTTGAAAGAAAATATTCCAGAGAAAGCTAATTACATTTTTAGGATAATATCAATACAGTCTAATATGACGACAGAAACTAAATCTTGCAAGACTTTTTCCGCGTTGCCTGAGCGAAGAATGTTTTAAAATCACAAATAGGTTTAGATTGGATATATCTCGTACATATCTGGTACTTATCTTACTCTGGCAAAACATGCACATTTACATACAATTATTACTTATATTAAATCTTTATACCAAAATTTAAAGAAAGTATTTGTTTCTGTCATCTGCGGTACAAAAAAACGTAATGTATTGTCATAAGTATATTGTACCCCCTTGCTTTGTACATGGAAACATGTATTTTGATTATTGTGTCATATGTCAGGTGACTACAGTCTATCAAAAAGAACACCTGCTAACTTGTACCTCTATAAGCATTATAAATAACGCCATGCATTCATCGCTTTTAAAATGACATTACTGCAAGAAATGAATGCTGTTATTGACATCAAATTACAAATAGAAAAACAAATAAAAATCATAATTAAAATTTCATATCGCGTAAAACTATCTCTGCCAGAATGTGTTATAGTAAAAGTTAAAAAATATATAATATTGATGTAACTTATTAATCCTGTGTAAAAACACACCTGACTGTAAAGAGTCAAAGATAAGTCTTATAATAATATGTATTTAGTAGTTTCGTAATTTTTCAATTAAAATGAAACAAATAAATGTTTGTTGTTCCGACAAATATATCATAATATATACTTATATCAATATCACTGATAGCGTTGGGAGTAAAGAGTTAGATTTTATAATTTAATAAATGTTATGTAACATTATACAGTATGGTAAGGCAGTGCGGGGTTATTTTATATTAGAAAGGCTTTTAAAACCGTGATATTAAAATGACTGTCTGTCATAACTTACATACTGGAATACTCTTACAACTATTTCATCAAAGTAACATAAATTTAAGATTTGGTTTGCTAATCTATAATAAGTAAATAGAAATCAACAAGGATATATAAAATAAATACAATTTATAACAATAGAGAGAAATTTTGTTAATAAAATAACGTACTTAAAGGATTTTACTTCCATGAAAGTTCAATATCTTTAAAAAATATCAATATTTTATTTGCTTATAGGTGAATATATTAATAAATATCAATATATTCACCTATAAGCAAATAAAATATAGAATTTAAATATCTTCTTAAATTATATAATAGAGGTCGTAATGAATTTGACTATTATTTTTCTCACTCCTCGATTGAATATTACAAACAAACAAACCAGGAGAACCAATTAAAATTCTTCCATTTCAAATGAATATATAACAAAACACGAACTTGGAAAACTGTGATACTTTTTTAAATTTAAATAAGCACACTCATACTTAGCTAAACCTGTTTATACATAATTCAAGTATAAAATTTAGGTACTTAAATCCTTAAAATGGCTTTGAAATGGTCATATTTATTTCATTGTTCACAAAGTATACGAACCTGGTTCTACTGCGGCTCGGCTATGCATGTGTAGATGTAGTGTGATATGTTTACTAAATGAAATAACTAAACCTAACTCTAAAGTAATAATTGGTCAGCGCTCCGCAAACTCCTTGACGGGCGGGAACAAAGTTCAGCACGCGGCGTATTTGCACTCGCGACACTAATCGTATAGAAAACCAACTTAAGTTCGAAGACACGAGGCGTGAGGGTCCAAGATAAACGCGACACACACTCATGAAATAATTAATAATATTTAAACTATCCGACGCTGCTAATCTAAAAACGATTAAAAAGATGATCAAAAACGCACTCTCACTGGGACGGCCAGAGGGATTCAACTACGGCGCGAGCGCGGAGTGACGGTGGAAAACAAAAACTTATTCTCACCGACCCCACGATACGACGCTCAGGCGTGAATACAAAACAGTCCCCCGTCCCAGCCAGACCGTGTCTGGATAAAGGACAACCAAAGCCAGGAGTCACGTGACTGGGAAACGGGAGAGCGTAGCAATAGTTCGCTTTAATACTGATTTCCCTTCCCTGACTTTCGCGACCCTCGGAATACCGTCTGACCCGGGGAATAGCTGGACGATGCGTTCTAAACGCCACTGTAAGGGGCATATGCGGTTCCTTTAAAAGGACGAGGTCACCTATAAGCGGCGATGTAGTCTTATCGGACCAATGAACGCGTTGCTGTAACAAATGTAAGTATTCCGAGGACCACCGGCAGAAATGGTGACAGAGGCAGAAAGAAAAATTATTATTATATATATATATATACACTTTATTTTTAATTGAGACTTAACTAAGTATATATAGTTTCAATAAAACTATATATAGTTTCATTAAATACATATTTTCTAAATCCGATAGTCAGTATACAGTTTGGATTCGATATCGGACCAAAATATTATTAGCTACTCCTATCATTTCGTATATAAATCGTAAGAGATATTATACGAGTACCTATAACATTTATCTGAGTCCGGTTAATTCGGGAAACGAGTTTATCAAAAAACTTGGCAGGTTAAGCTTACCTTTTTCATATTTCGATATAAATGGCTTTACAAATTTTCTTTTACAAACGGTGGAACATTTCCTTTACGCAAATCTTAGATATTATTACAATATTTATTATAATATAAACATTTTTTTCGTAATGATTTAAATTTGGCTACTACACAATTTTCTTAAAGATTATGGGATTAAGAAACCACCTACCTTAAATAATTTAGTAAATTTTAGGGTAGGTACTGAATCACGGAAGGAATTAACCTACATAGCTACCTACGGAAACCTTTTCACCCGACCGATAGCGTAGACGTCCAAAGTGCACACATTGAAAGATAGATTTTATCTTTAAGGGCGCATTCATTTATCATACTTTATATGGGGTTTATACAACATACAATATGTGTGGGTGAGTTTGTGTGCATTTTCCCTTAGTGCACTTTTTAATATCTTGTATTTGTATTTATTACTGTACAAAAGATAACGTAGTACAATAAATCAAGGGTCACAACGAAAAGACTAAAAGTATTTGTCTTGCCGAAAAATATTAACCAACACGTTTGATACAAACTAAAAAAATAAAATAACTCCTTAATGTCCTTGAGTGTTAGGAGTACTACGAGTAGCTGTCATGGTAATCACACTTTAAATGACAATGTTTAATTTAATTATTGTAAGACAGAAATGAAGAAGTGAACAGAATGAAAATATATCATGCTTTTTTGCAACATCCAATTTTTTATTTTAATATAATTAGAGACCAGACAAATTTATAGTTTTCTAGATATTTCCTACTGGAACAATAATCTATAATTATAGATAACAAATTTTATCAAAATCTCTTTTTTCAAAATTTTCCATCATTATTCCTTCAGAATTTGAAAATTTAAGATTGGGAAGCGGTTAGTGAATATATTTAATAAATACGCCAGCATTGTTAGTTTAAGTATCGTAATTGGAAGAGTTGTGTTTGATCCTAACTGACCGCTTTCCCAAAAGACAACAATGTTGCTTACTCAATTAAATGTCTTTCTTTTTTTCTCTAAATGGTATAAACGATCCTACAGATTACTGTATACTTTAATTTGCCCTGTATACGGATTTTAAGAAATACACCTAAGCATCTTTAACTTAGTCGTAACAAAATCAATGAAACAGATTTTATATAAATTATATTTCGTTTTCTTGTAACTTGATTTTTTTTGTTGAATACAAAGGCTATGTAATATATAATATATTTATTTTGAATATAACAAATAACCAGAAATATAGCAATATTGGATCCTTATCCTTATTAATGATAACATAAAACATATGATTAATACGAGTATATTCCGTATCCTGATAGCTTTCAAGATTCCTGTCACAGATACAAATTAACGGCCATTACGTGAAACGTGTTCCGAAAATTCAGATGTACGTTTTAGGGTTGCTTAATTTAAATTTTATTAATAATTATTTACAATGTTTTTTTTAAAAGCTTAATGTGTTATAATTAAATGTTAGTCTTATATAATAAACATATTATAAATAAACATGTTTCCATTAAAAATAATAGTTTTTTCTAGAATATGTGAAAAAGTGTAATAATAAAAAGAATGCAACCCTGCGCGGAAGACAAATTCTGGTATATTAATTACTCTTGTATTATCGGTATTTCAAAATGTTCTGTGCCAAATTAAATTGTCAAAAAGAATTATGGTTTTATGTTTTACTTTGTGTCCGTACCTACGGTTTTGGTTAATCTGAATATCAAAATATATAGTCTCTTTATACCTTAAAAAATTAACAAAACAAAACTTGATAGCGAAATTACAAAATGCGATAAACAAAAAAATGCATTAAAAACTGTAATATGAATTAAAGAACTTGCTCGAACTTCATTCAGGTACAAGCCTTCTGATATGTCACTTATTTCTGTCCTATTAGTATTTAACCAATCACGTTCAACTATTTTTCCTATTTCATATACCCTTTGCTTATAATAAGGAATATAGGTTATTATTATTCAAACATACATATGGTAAGTCGGGAAACTCGAATCTATCCAACTGTTCCAAAGTTGCTTAATCCAACACCAATCGGAACAGTCGAACTGACCAATGATGATACTAAATTACACAGGAACTTAGTCACAGCGTTTGGCAAAGGGCGTGGCGACTTTGTGTAGTTTTAGGATTTAATTAAAAACCGGGGTATTTCCCGAACGAACTTTGACGAAATTATAAATGTTTATAAAAAAACAATTGATTTTTAAGTAAAATGATTATGAAAATAAATGTTTATAGTAATCATTATAGATAGCATAGACTTAACATAGGCATAAAAATAAATTGTAAAAAAAAATTACATTAATTTTTATAAACACTAATTAAAAAAAGAAATGTTTACAAATTTTCAGGACTTAGAAATTTTTTCCGGTCCACAGACATCCATCCATACATCCCATCCATCCAGCCGAGAAAAGTGAAAACAATACAGAACGAACAGAATTCGTTCGTGAAAAAAATCATTTATAAAGTTTCTAAGATACTACTCACGAAAGTCAATATTCAAATTATTTATATTTTTATTGAATGTCGTTATTATTAAAGTTGCAATATTACGATAGCTCGATTAAAAATAACAAATTTAGTAAAAGGCACAACATAAACTATTAATACTGTTTTCATTATATATTTCAAGATAAACTTTTTAGTTAATTTCTCTGTCATAATACCGTGTCAATATAGTGTGGGTGTCTATGACCGTCCAAGGGTTTAAGGTTACCCTTGCAATATTTATATTTGTAAAAGATATTCATTGGCTCATAATTTTATGAGCGAAGCGAATCATTTCCTAATAATAAAATACATATATTTATATCAATATAATCACACGACCAATTTTCTCATCACAAACCCATACATAAAATTATATCAATGAGCAATTAGATAATATACAAGTAGATCTCGATAGCGATATACTATTTAACACACTAACAGCGCTCACGGCTGATAATGATCATTATAATTGATCTAAATGTTAGATGTGGCCTGTACTGTACTATTGCGGCAAAATAACTCATGTAAATAAACGGTTTTGCCTTAGAGTTAAACCTTTCCTTATCCCAATTAAGTGGGGTCGACACAATATGTGAATTCCTTGAACGCTCTACTATTGAACGTCATAAAGAAACATGTTTCCATTGAGAAATGGAACTTGCTTTTTTGCCATATAATATTTAAGGCATGTGTTAATGGCATTTTAGTGTTGACGAACAAGGTTTTTCAAATAACTTTTGTCTTTTTTCCTGATCTTTTGAACTTGAACGGTAATTTATTGATGGAAAAAATGCTTTTATGAGGTAGAATGGCCGTTAAAGGTTGTGAAATGATCGACGCATTCTGATATCTGTTGCATGGATACTGTAATTTGGAGGCAAATTTGAATCACTGAAGGTTACATAGTATAATTGAGCTATGTTTCTGTCAAATACTTAGAAATTTTACATTAATGCATAATTGAGAGACATGATCTTATTTGCGCAGATCAAAGTTATGACGGCAATAATTGTTGAGATGGCGCTCTATCTTTTTGAAAAGGTCAGGTTATACAATATGATATGTTTAGTTCAAAGACTGTAATTCAGCAGTAACGCATTTGACAGTCTATATACTACCCCAGGTACTTTAATATTAACCAGGTCTATTAGTAGTAGTGTTAACACCATTACCATGAAAACATAATGGAAGAAATTATTCCGCGTATGAGACATGTTGTTGTCCATTCATAGTTGAATATCATCGATTACTTTAATTCGAGCAGTATTAGTGCTGTGATCTGAATGAAACTTAAATTAGTACATTCTCGGTAAGCGGTATATATATATATATATATATACATAGGTTTCTCGAACTTCTGACAGGAATGGTCCTATTAAAAAAATGTGTGTTTTATTTATTATAATAATATTATTAACAACATCTAAATGTATAAGAGAGTTACTGCACTGTGAGCATTAAAGTGGAATCAAAAGAAACCAAGTGAAATGCATTTTAATCATTCAGAAGTGTTTGGAAATTAGCATGATAGTTATTTGTTTACAAAAGTACTCGTAGAATGTTAGGAATTATTCAGTTGTTAAACTTTTTGGTTAAAGAACTGGTTTTTATCAATTTTTATGTATGAAACAAGTTAGCTCAAAGATTTTCAATTCATAATCCTAGAATCTTATATGACGGTATAGCAATACCATACTATGACTCTGCTAAAGATCTTGGGTTATACATAGACCAAACATTAAGTTGGTCCGTTCACATAAAAGATCTCAGTAGGAAAACATTCATCGCAATGAATTCTCTTCAGCGACTAAGATATTTTCTACCTATTCCTACCAAAATTATGTTAGCACATTCTCTCCTACTTTCTATTCTAGATTATGCCGATGTAAGCTTTCTTAATTTGACCGAGGACCAATTAAATAAACTTGAGCGACTTCAAAACATAGCTATAAGGTTCGTATTTGGCTTGCGCAAATATGACCACATTTCACAATTTCGTCAACAGCTCAAGTGGCTCACTATTCGTCGACGCCGGGATTTACATGTACTTTCTCTGCTGTACTGTGTATTATTCCATCCAATTACACCCACATACCTAAAGGAAAGATTTGAATTTCTAGGACCACAGGAAGATTTGAGATCGTTACAATTATTAATATTAAAGATGCCATTCCATAACTCAAAATTTTATAAGCACTCTTTTACAGTGCTTGCCACAAAACTGTGGAACACTCTTCCTTTGTCTATACGGCAATCGAAAACATTAATTTTATTTAAAAAAACTGTAAAAGAATACTTTCTGAGTAAAGATAGTTAAAACAACTTCTGAATAACACTCACTGAACATCACTTATTTATTTATTTATTTTAATGATGTAGTATATAATATAAGTAGTGTATTGCATTGTTTAGTTTATTACGTTTTATTGTTGTTTTATATTATATGTTTATTAGTGTGTCATTATTTATATGTATGTTTAGTATGTAACTTTACGCCACCTACCTGTACCAATGTTTATTATTTTTTAATACTTAATGTTTGTAAGGTTGCCTGGAAGAAATCGCCGTTAGGCGATAAGGCCGCCTGTTGTACTTTTTATGTGTTATTTTATTTTTTTTATATTTTGTGGTGTACAATAAAGAATAAATAAAAAAATAAAAAAAACTAGTAGAAATTTCTGTTGTAAATTTGATACATACGGGTCTACTTATTACAAATAAATTTATAAATTATTCATTCAGGATTCTTCAACTATAAACACACTAATTAAAAGACTAAGTTATTATTTATTACTGAAGTTATGAAATATTTAATGGAATCGGTCAGTCGATTGTCAAATTTATTTAAGCCGTCTACTACAGTAGTGTCAGTTAATAATTGATATTAGTACGGTTACTATATCTGTCGTGTAGTGTGTGTAATTGGATGAATTGTAACTGAAGCA
Source organism: Melinaea menophilus ssp. n. AW-2005 (assembly GCA_918358695.1). Classification (NCBI taxonomy): domain Eukaryota; kingdom Metazoa; phylum Arthropoda; class Insecta; order Lepidoptera; family Nymphalidae; genus Melinaea; species Melinaea menophilus. The sequence continues at coordinate 32,701,319 of OU911039.1, read as the reverse complement.
TGGGCCGCCGCTGACACTAACGAAGTTATAGCGACAAATTGAAATTGTTGTGTACTTGTTTTAATTGTGTTAATTGTAGTTACCGCATAATATATTATTTGTCAATGATCAATAAGCAGAAAACAAAATTAGATTGTGTCTATTACTAACAGCCTGGAACATTGTTACTTATAAATTAAACAAAAAAACTTTCAAATTTCTTCAGCTGCGATAGTTCAAAGTTATCATTTTATTTGTATAATTTTTGTTCACGTTTGATGCAAAACTCCATTTTTTAATGTTAATAAAAGTTGGTGTTCTAATATATTTAGATATCTTTTTTATGAATATTCTAGATACAAGCTTGAAAGTAAATAAAAATATTGTCGCCGTTGGTGGTAAAAACATTAAAATCATACCAACAAATATAATATTTCTTTATTTTCTGATAATATTTGACTCACATCCATATATCCAGTGACCATTAAACAAGATTCTTGAACTATATCGAGCCAAATCTTGTAATAAAGAAGAGTGAATTAAATATCCAAAGACTCGAATTATGGTTCAAAGCATTGCAGTCAAACCGAGAACGGACGTGTTTCAGTTATTCTTTATAATTTACTAAATTTTTCACGCATAATTAACCTTTGTCAACTAAGTAATAAGTACAACAATAGCATAACGTGCAAAACAATAATATTTGAAAAAACCCTGTGTGCTTTGCATCGCGACGAGTGCGTTAGCTGAGGTAGGCTCCTCTTCGCCGCGAGTAAAAGAGACGGGCTGCGTGGAGAAATAATTCATCCTTATCGCACCAGCACTCTTCGTTTCGTCCCGCATTCTTTGTTACAAGTGAGTTAATAAGAATTTACAAATCAGTTTTAAATAAAACTAAATTCATCTATTATATAAATATATGTTTTTGAATTACGACGCCGATAAAAATACAGAAAATGCTCTGCTCTGTGTGCCAATCGACTGTTGAGGATAAATTATATTTGAAATGCAGATCGTGTTTATCATACTTTCACACTCTTTGCATCGGTATATCCAATAAAGAATTTAAAAACTTCAATACTGATAGAAGGTCAAAATGGTTATGTTCTGACTGTACTTGTAAAGTTCCTAAAAAAGACGATTCAGACACGCTAGTTCGGTTGACGATGTCACCTAGCTCCCGTTCTAACATAAACACAGCTAAACGCGGCACTGCTGGGCCTCGTGATACTGAGGACGAAAATTTGCTGCTCACCTTCTTGTTTGTCGCGTTCTGATCTCCGTAGCATTTTAAAAGAAGAACTACGAAACTGTCTTACTGACTTTAAAAGCGATATTAACAATCAGTTGCGTGAAATGAAGGACGATATAAAAAATTTTAACGAGTCGATGACTTTTATGAACTTTCATTTCGAAAAACTGAATACTGAAATAAATTCATACAAAAGTGATATCGAACGTATTAAGACAGAGAATGAATCTCTTAAGAATGATTTCATGGCTATCTCTGCTCGCTGTATTCAATTAGACCAACTAATACGCTCCTCGAACCTGGAAATTCAATGTGTACCTGAACATAGAACGGAAAACGTATTTACAGTAGTTAAGCAGCTTGGTAAAGCAGTAGCATGCCCCATTAATGAAGCAGATATATCTTACTGTAGCAGAATTGCTAAAAAGGATCCAAAAAGCTCACGACCTCGTGCTATTCTGGTTACGCTGAGCAGTCCCCGTCTGCGCGACACGCTCTTGGCAGCTACTATTAAGTACAACAAGCAACATCCAAACGATAAACTAAACTCAAGTCATCTGGGTCTTAGCGAGGATAAAAAGTCAGCTATATACGTAACAGATAATTTATCTCCCAAAAACAAATCACTTCACGCTGCAGCGCGACTTAAAGCCAGAGAACTGAACTACAAGCATGTTTGGGTGCGCAGCGGTCGTATATATATGCGTAAAACCGACACATCGGAATACATCTCTGTTCGTAATACCGCAATTTTAGACAAAATTGTCTAATCAGTAATTATATTTAGCCTTTAGTCTTTTATTATTACTTTTATAAAATTCTCTTCCTTAAATATATATTATCAGAATGTTAGAGGTTTACGTACTAAGACTCTAGACTTGTATAAAAATGTATTATGCTGTGATTATGATGTTATTGTACTGTGTGAAACATGGCTTAACCATACTATATTCAATTCCGAATTGTTTAATGATCGTTATGAAACATATAGACGTGATCGAGAGACTAGTGAATATCATAATAAAAAAATGGGTGGTGGTGTCCTTATTGCTATATCTAAACGCTTTAAATCACAGAGATTAATTCAATTTGAAAGTGGTTGCGAAGACCTTTGGGTAGAGCTAGATATGGGTAGCAAACGGAAAACCTTAGATAAATTATACATATGTGCGGTCTATATCCCCCCTCCGGTTCAAATGCATGTTCTCGAACATTTTATTGAAAATACTAATCGTATATTGGAATTTCGCAATAACACACTAATACTGGGCGATTTTAATCTAAGTTCAATAACATGGCCTAGCAACCAAAACTCCGTAACCCCACCAGCTTCCTTACATGGCCCACTTGGACATAAATTAATTGACTTTATAGCTCTTAACAACTTAAGTCAACAAAATACAATCTTGAACAACCAGGGAAAGATTCTGGACCTAATACTTTCGACTGAAAGTATTGAGCATTTGCAAGAAAGCAAGTATATACTTAGTAATATTGATCCGTACCATCCGCCTTTGGAATTTATTTTGTCATTTTACAAAGAACCTGGTCTTCCTCCTGCGATTCCAAGTGACAAATTTAATTTTCAGAAGGCCGATTTTGGCAAAATTGTGAACGAACTCAACTCTGTTTCCTGGGTCGACGAATTTTCAGCCTTGACGAATGTTGACGATATGGTGGGTGTGTTGTATAAGACGATCAGAGACGCAATTACAAAACATGTTCCTCTAAGTAAAACTAAACATCAAAAATATCCCTATTGGTATACTAAAGAACTTATAAATTGACTAAAGGAAAAATTTAAGTTCCGTAAAAGATATCGTCAGTATAAAAATCCCTTAGATGAGCTGTCTTTTTTGTCGCTAAAAAAACGTTGTGTATTATTAATCGAAACATGTTATAGGAACTACATTAATATTATAGAGGATTCTTTAATCAAAAATCCGAAACTATTTTGGACTCACCTAAAAAATAAGCGCCAGAATAAAAGTACGTACCCTTCATTAATGCATCTAGATAATAGACGTGCCTCTAACGGTGCTGATATTTGCGATCTATTTGCTTCATTTTTTGCATCCGTTTATAAGACACCCTCTTCTAATTCAGCATTAGTTCCAGCAGCATTCCCAACATCTTCGCCCACAAATTGTTTATCAAACTTATTCTTTTCACAGTATGAAGTACTTAAAGGATTGAAACACTTGGATCGAAATAAGGGAACTGGATCTGATGGTATACCTTGTCTGCTTGCAAAGGAATGTTGTGATGCGCTTTCCCTACCACTCTCAATAATATACAATGAATCAATAAAGTCCGGTCTCTTTCCTACTGCATGGAAAGAATCTTTGGTCGTACCAATCCCAAAATCGGGGGATATTGCATCAATAAAAAACTATAGACCAATTTCTATTCTGCCTGTCTTCGGTAAGGTGTTTGAAAAATTGATAAAACCTACAATTACCTGGCATATTAAGCAATTGATGTCTTCACAGCAGTCTGGTTTCTTCACAGCACGATCCACAACAACCAACCTTGTTTCATTTGTGACCTTTTTGACCGATTCGGTTGATTCCAATATACCAGTTGACACCATCTATACTGACGTAAGCAAGGCGTTCGATACCGTGGATCACGATATTCTTCTTCAAAAACTCTCAACTTTCGGCATAACAGGCAACTTGCTAAAATGGTTTTCCTCGTATCTAAGTAACCGAGTTTCCAGGGTGGTTGTTAGTGGATACTCATCTCAGTCATTTTTAACTCAATCAGGCGTCCCCCAGGGATCAGTGTTGGGGCCTATTTTGTTCAATATATTTATGGACGATGTTGTGAGAATATTCGAACACAGCCAATGCTTTCTTTACGCTGACGATCTCAAAATTGCAAAACAAATAAAAAACAAATATGATACTTACCTATTACAAAAGGAATTATACAACTTAGTCAACTGGTGTGAAAGAAACAACTTAGCATTGAATACAGATAAATGCAAATACATAAGGTTCTCGCGCAGAAATCATCCCAACCCGCAGGTTTATACCATTAACAACACGACGTTGGAAGAAGTAGATAATATCAAAGATTTAGGTGTTAGTTTCGATGGTAAGATCAGATTCCACACTCACATTGACAAAATAACATCCAAGGCGTTTCAAATGCTGGGGTTTATAATAAGAAACACTAAAGATTTTAAGAAGCCGCAGACCAAGATTGGTCTTTATTCCTCCTTGGTTCGATCCGGTCTAGAATATTGTGCTCAAGTCTGGTCTCCTCACTATGAGGTACATATTAAGCGGATAGAGAGGGTTCAAAAGCGTTTTCTATGGCACATTACGTATCAGCATAATAAAGTAAAACAGTTGCCGACATATCACAGTCGGTTACAACACTTTAACCTCAATAGCTTGCTTGATCGGAGACATCTGTTGGATTTGATTTTGCTATATAAATTAGTTAACGGTACATTAGACTGTCCTAACCTTGTAGAAAAAATTAATATAAAAGCACCCTCAAGGCTTCCCCGTATGAGTAAATACGTTCCATTTTCGATACCATGCTCGAAAACAAATCTGGGTCAGAATGCTACTATGAGCAGACTATTTAAACAATATAACCAACTGACAAAAAATCAAGAAATTGATGTAGACATCTTTTCGGACAATCTGACAAAATTTAAAAGCAAAATTTTGGAAAGCTTTATATTACCTTTATAATTTCTATATTAATCCTAAATTTTTAAAAATAAAGATAAATCACTATTTCTCAAATATCGATCACGTTTAGTATAATTACGAGTAGTATTATAATTATAGATTGTGCATGTTGTAATATGTTAAAACTTTTGATATTTTAAATGTTTAATTGTCTTCTGGTGGTACTTTCAGATTTTTTATTTTTGTTAATTAAATCATATATTGTTAATTTAGCATTAACAAAACATTAATATATTGTTAATTTTAAAGTTAAGATAGTAGGAAAAACTTTAATTAGTCGAAACTGTCCCTTCCCATGCCGTGGCAACTTGTAATTGAAACAACACTCAGCAAAAAAATTTAATGTTTAATTATTATAAAATGTATAAAGTGTATGTTTTGTAAGTTGTCCTAAATAAATAAATAAATAAATAAATAAATAAATAAATAAATAAATAAACCTTGTAATCCCAAACAACATTCATATTAGAAATTTAAAAATGTTGTTAAGAAACGTTTGTTCACTAACAGATACTGCTTTAGTTCCGAATATCTGGAGCATGATGCATTTCTGATAAAGAAAGGCTCGCTGCGGGATACTGCAAGAATTATTATTAACTGAAGTAAGACTTTATTAGGCTTAACAGTAACATAAGACAAGCCCGCTGAGTTTTAGTTGCAAGCTGTTCTCGGGTCTATTTGCTGTAACAAATACGTTTTCGAGCTGGTGATACTTTTAACAATCAAAATTTTGATATTAATCGATTTTTCAAAAAATATTTTTCGTATTTCACAGTCGGATAATAAAACAGGTATTTGTCTCATTAAACAAACAATAAAATAAAAATACCTACCACATGTAATTACCATATAGAGCTGAGATTCATTTTTCTCAATATTTTTAAACTTAAAATGTTCAAATAGTTTTCAACGTGCATCGAGAGGTGTTTGTGAACAAACGAGCAACTTCAGTTCTAACGCTTCTGTAAATAAATGCACATAATTCTTTCTTCCTCTACCACCTTAATGCTCTCGAGTGCACCTTCTGAATAAAAGATGAGTGTTTTCTCACTTTAATATCGGGCTCCTTAACAGTATAAAGTCAATTACATTTAAACCGCTTTTTATATTAACAGATAAATGAAAACTAAAAGGAGACTTGAAAAGAAGATGTAAGATAATAGTAGTAGCGAGATAAATATATATTACAAGTATTTGTTATTATAATTGTTTTAATAGAATTACAATGATACAATGATGATTATAATATAACTATGATCAGTCAATACATTATAATACTGCAGTACCGTCAAAAAAATGTTATCCAGTATCGAATGACATCGAAACAGGTAGGCTTCGAATCGTCGGTTTAAATAAAAAAAAAACACGCAAAATATATATTAAAATCGGTCAAGCCGCTTCGTGGAAGATCTGTCACAAATACACTTACAGAAAAATTAAAGATGTATAAAATATATGAGATAATATTTAATCATTTAAATAGAAACCAGCGCGGTGTGAAGATATGCTTATAATACTTATAAAATACTAGTATAAATTAACATGTGTTAGTCGGTAAATAAAATTCTTTTGGCAAATAACTGACACACTTCTTACATACGTTATTGTTCCTCTTAGTGTTAAACGTTGTAAGTTTAAGGTATCGTTCCCTAGATGGCGTAATGACAAAATTAAAAGGCGCAAGCGTTTTGTTCTCAACGCGACTATATAAGGCCATTGAAGTTGTACGATTTTTGATCTCGAATATAGTACCATAGATCAGGCGAAAGTGGTTTTATTTCCCCTATTCGTCGCGAGAGGGCGTTCGTGGTGTATATCGGGTCCACCCAACATTCCTTCACTTCGATTAGTGCGGGTGAGGAAATGTTCATTGGTCCTTCGTAGCCGGGATCATTTAGTTCATCGGTTCAGTCTTGGACCGAAACCCGTACTCACAGTGGATCGCTGTGGCAAAGGTACGGGTCTATACGCGCCGACAGAGTATTGGCTCTGTGGCATCAACAGTGCAGTGCAGCAGTGGCATCAGCAGTGCATCAGTGATATCGGAAAGTTCGTTGTGACTAGCTGCAGAGGGCGCTGCGATCTTTGGCAAGTTCAACGTAAGTGAAGATAGAGGGCGCGCAACAAGTGAGTGTGTGAAGTGTCAAATCGTGAGTACAATTTGACAATATTAATTTCAAGAAAGTAGAAGTAATTTGAACCTTATTTTTAGTAAAAAATAAACTTAGAAGAATTTTGTGAAAATATTGGACTTAGAAATTTTTAAGTGTAGTTTGTAGTAATCTGTAAGTTTATGTAGTTTTAATGTAATACATGCTAGTTAGGACTTAGAATAGTTTTATAAAAACCGGTGAGACGGGGAACCTATGCCCGATTTTCCACCGAATGTGTAAAGTTAAAACACTTGTAAAATTTTTTGAAATAACACTTAGAATAATTTTGTTGATTTGCGAAGTACTTAAAATATTTTTTGTTGTTTGTAGTTTTAGTTTTTTTGGTTTATTAGTCTCTAGCCGAATTTAGTGCTTAGCTAAATAGTTAGTAGTAGTAGTAGTAGTGGTTGTTAGTAAAATACCAGCTCAGATTATATCAAATATTTAATCACGAAACAATATATAAGAAAATAACAAAAAATGGAAGGCATAATAAATGTTATTAAAAATACAAAAGATGTTATACAGAAAGGTTTAACAAATTTTAAAAAGAGTCCAAAGGAAAGATTAACATTAGAGTACATTCAAACTAGACAAGAGTTATTAGAACAAGATTGGACAAGGTTTAAAGATATTTATTCTAAACTTTACGAATGTTATAGTATAAAAGAAATAGGTAAGCAGGTAGAAGACATTTATGATATTACTGAAGACAACTATTTAAATTATAGAACACTTCTCAAAACAATGTTAAATAAAATTCAAGAAAAGGTAAATGAAGCAGATAGGGCTAGTGATAAATCATTGAAGAAATCATCTAATGCATTTGTTAGACTTCCAAAAATTACTATTCCAAGCTTTTCAGGCAAATACAGTGAATGGATTACTTTCAGTGACCTTTTCACTGCCTTAATTCATAAAAATGATTCCTTAAATGATTTTCAAAAATTACATTATCTTAAAAATCATTTATCTGGTGAAGCTGAACAACTCATCAGGCATACCCCCATAAGTGATGCTAATTATGCTCAATGCTGGTCGCTATTAGAAAAGCGATACAACAATAAAAAATATCAAGCCAATTGTATACTTAAACGATTGTTTGGTCAAAATCGCATATTTGTAGAATCGGGTTCTAAGTTAAAGGAATTGCTTGATACCACGAATGACTGTTTAAGTGCACTTAAAAATTTAAACGTGACGACATGGGATATTATTATTATTCATATTGCAGTAAATAAATTGGATTTTGAAACGCGAAAACAGTGGGAATTAAGTGATAGTTCCGTTGATAATAACGAACTACCTAGTCTTGAGCAATTTAAATTATTTTTAGAATCGCGGTATCGTGCATTAGAATTCATAGAACCGCGAAAACCTTCAGTTTATCAATCCCATAACACACAAGCTCACCATCCCAAGGCTATGTTGGCCACAAGTTCATCAGAAAATTCGTCTCCGATACGTTGTGAATATTGTTCAGAAGTTCATAAACTTTGTTTCTGTAAAGCGTTTGTCAATGAACCTATAAAAATTAGACGTGAATTCGTTGCGAAGAACAAAATTTGTTTTAACTGTTTAGGCAGTAACCATACCACATTCACTTGCAAAAGCCGATCCACCTGCAAGGTTTGTAAAAAACGGCATCATTCTTTGTTACATCTTAATGAAGACTGCAACCGTAGGAATAATGAAGCTTTGACTTCTTCAAATGTTGAACCCAGTTCCTCAGACGTGTGCGATAAGCCTATAGTTTCGTGCTTGTTAACCGCTACAATACCTAAACCTAGACAGGTTTTACTAGCAACGGCTCTAGTAAAAGCTGAATCAAGGATAGGTAATTACCAATTAGTTCGTGCTTTGGACCAAGGTTCACAAGCCTGTTTTATAACAGAAGCTACGGTTCAACTGCTGAATTTAAGAAAGATTCCTATTCATGGTACCATCTCCGGTTTAGGCAATGTTAGACCAACCATAGCCAAGCATATGGTGCAATTGTCCATCCAGTCACGTATCGACGCAAGTTTTAATCTGCAGTTTAATGCATATGTTTTACATAAAATCACATCACATCTACCAGACCAAAGCATTGATATAAATTATTTTGAATGGCTTGACTCTAAAGATATCTTGCAGACCCTGAATTCAGCGTACCTAATAAAATAGACCTACTATTAGGTGCCGATGTTTATAGTAGCATCATTAAAGAAGGCTTACTGAAAAATCCTTCAGGTACTCTGATGGCACAGAGTACAACTTTAGGATGGGTTATATCATGCTCAATGTATTCTACCAACGATGAAAAGGCAAGAAATATAAGTGTCATGCATGCTCAGATCAGAGAAGATGAAATCCTAAAGAAATTTTGGGAAATTGAAGAAAAACCTGATAAAAAGAAAATATTCACAGAAGAAGAAGAAAATGTGAAGAGTTATATAAACAAACAACGAAGAGAGATGAAAATGGGAGATATATTGTGAAGCTACCGTTTCGCTACGAAGATCCTCCTTGTAAGGCAGGCAATTCAAGAAAAATAGCTGAAGCAAGATTTAGAACATTAGAAAAAAGACTAGAAAGGAATATAGAACTAAAACAAGAATACACTAAGGTCATAAAGGAGTACATACAGTTAGGGCACATGAAGGCAGTAAGTAAAAATGATTGCAAGAGGCACGAAGCTGTTTAACTTCCACATCACGCAGTGATAAGGAATGATAAATCTACCACCAAGGTGCGGGTGGTTTTCAATGCCTCTGAGAAAAACTGCAATGGTATATCACTGAACGATACACTAATGGTGGGTCCGATGTTACAAGCTGATCTACGACATACAGTAATGAAGTGGCGGCGTCATGCCATAGGTCTTGTGGCTGATGTAGAGAAGATGTATCGTCAGATCAGAGTAGCAGAGGAAGATACCATGTATCAACGCATCCTCTGGCGTGACAATCCTGAAATGGCCATAAAAGATTACGAATTACTTACAGTCACTTTCGGCACATCTTCAGCTCCATATCAGGCAGTGCGGACCCTACACCAAATTGCGTATGATGAAGGTGATAGGTACCCATTAGCGGCTAATAAAGTACTTGATTCGTTTTTATGGACGATTTAATGACGGGCTGTAATACGGTAGACGAAGGAGCTGAAATTTATAAACAAGTGACTGATTTACTAGAGAAGGGTGGATTTAAATTACAAAAGTGGAACAGTAATGATGAGAATATATTAACAATAATTAATTCAATTGCAAAGGATCAAGCTAAAGAGAAAATAAATAATATAAGTACAATAGACCATAATAATAAAGAGAACAAAAAAACAAAATAATGTAGAAATCAAGATAGATAGTACAATAAAAATATTAGGACTTACTTGGGATCGCACTGAAGATGTAATCCAATATTTAGTACATTTCCCCACTGAATCAATTGGTTCTATAACAAAAAGAACTGTAATTTCTGACATAGCAAGACTTCGATCCTTTAGGATGGCTAGCTCCTTGTGTTGTGGTCGCGAAAATTTTTAACAGAAATTATGGCTCGCCGGCGTTGACTGGGATGAGCAACTGTCTGCTAACCTAATAAAGGAGTGGTGTACATACTGCACAGAGCTTTCGCTTCTTACGAGAGTTAAAATACCTCGCTGGCTTGGCACTAAACTTAATAACGATTTAGAGCTGCATGGGTTTAGTGACGCCTCGAAAGTAGCATACTCAGCCGTGGTGTATTTAAGAAGCAAGGATAGTTCAGGTCAGGTCCAGGTCTCTCTGTTGGTTGCCAAAACTAGAGTCGCTCCTATTAAACAGATTAGCATACCGCGTTTGGAGTTATGTGGAGCAGTGCTATTGGCAAAACTGTTAATGGAAACCGCTGAGGTTTTGAATCTTGCCAAAGAGCAGACTATTGCTTGGACTGATTCCACGGTCGTGTTGGCTTGGTTAAGAAGTCACCCAAGTAGATGGAAGACGTTCGTCGCGAATCGCACCTCTGAAATATTGACAAATATGGAGGCATCTCAATGGTTTTATGTTTCTAGTGCGAATAATCCTGCAGACTGCGCTTCGCGGGGAATGCTTTCTAGTATCTTTATAAAGGATCAAATGTGGTTAACAGGACCAGCATTTCTGAAGCAACAAAATATTATTTATAAAACACCAAAGGATTTAAATATAAATTTGGAAGAATCAATCAAAGTACATATTGCAGTAGAAAATCATCCTAATTCAATTTTTGACAGATTTTCTTCTTGGCCGCGGTTACTAAGAGTATTAGCTTACTGCCGAAATTTTTAAAAAAAGGAAAGGCTTGAGTAATCTATTTACAAAACAAAGAATTTGAAGAAGCACAAGATATATGTATAAGAAAGGTACAACAAGAAATATTCAAAGTAGAGTATTTACAATTAAAGAATAAAGGTAATATGCAAACTAAAAGCAGTACGCTAAAATCGTTGAGTCCTTATCTGGATCATAAAGATATTATGCGAGTACGTGGTAGATTAGAAAGGTCACAATTAAAAGAACAAACTAAGCACACAATTATATTGCCCAAGAACTCTCATATAACCAAATTAATTGTGGCCGATGCTCATAATAAAACAATGCATGGTGGGCCGCAACTTATGCTGAATTATTTGAGGGCAGCTTATTGGATCATTGGAGTTCGGAACCTTGTAAAGCATCATGTCCTTAAATGTGTAATTTGTGTAAGACAGAGACCTAATAACAAAAACCAATTAATGGGTTCTTTGCCATCAGTCCGCTGTACACCTGCTAGACCCTTTTTACACAGTGGTGTGGACTATGCCGGTCCAATAAATATTAGAACAACCAAAGGTCATGGACATAGATCCTATAAAGGGTACATATGTTTATTTGTGTGCATGTGTACTCGTGCTCTTCACCTCGAAGTCGTGAATGACATGACCACTCAGGCATTTCTAGCAGCCTTTAGACGGTTTGTCTCACGGCGAGGTCATTGCTCAAAGTTATGGAGTGATAATGGTACCACCTTCGTGGGTGCTTCCAAAGAGCTGCACCATTTATCTTCATTGCAATCTGAAATGGCAGGACATTTAGAAGCAATAGGAACAGAATGGCATTTCATTCCCCCTCATGGACCCAATTTTGGCGGTTTGTGGGAAGCGGGAGTGAAATCCACTAAATTTCACCTTAAGCGTGTCATAGGCGAATCGACGCTTACGTATGAGGAACTGAGCACTCTTTTAACACAGGTGGAGGCTTGCCTCAATTCACGTCCAATAAGTATAATAAACACAGTAGATCCTGGTCAACCAATGCCCTTAACACCAGGTTATTTTTTAATTTGTGAATCAATAATTCATGCGCCTGACTACACGTACGAAGATTGTAATATGAATAACTTAACACGATGGCAGTTCGTTCAACGCATGCTTCAATCGTTTTGGAGACGTTGGTCTACTGAGTACTTGTCAAATCTGATGAACCGCTATAAGTGGTCAGTATAAGTACCAGAACCTAAAATTGGAGATATCGTGTTAATTAAAGAAGACGACTTGCCGCCAAGTCGATGGTTACTGGGTAGAGTAGAACAAAAACATCCTGGTAATGATAATATTACCCGTGTCGTCACGCTGCGCACAAAGTCCTCAGTATTAAAAAGACCAATTTCAAAACTTTGTATTTTACCAATTGAAGAACACTGAATTATGTATTTTTATTAGAATTAAAATGTTTAGTATAAGTATACAAATCAACTGTAACCTAAGTTAGACCGCATTATTCACTAGATTACTATTTACAATTGTTATTATTTATACATATTAAGTTTTTCAACCTTAGTTCATATACACCAGTACACTATTTTTTTATGTTTCATGTATGTATCTTTAAAAGGACATTTCGTCACTAATGTCCTTGGTGGGCGGTATGTTAAACATTGTAAGTTTAAGGTATCGTTCCCTAGATGGCGTAATGACAAAATTAAAAGGCGCAAGCGTTTTGTTCTCAACGCGACTATATAAGGCCATTGAAGTTGTACGATTTTTGATCTCGAATATAGTACCATAGATCAGGCGAAAGTGGTTTTATTTCCCCTATTCGTCGCGAGAGGGCGTTCATGGTGTATATCGGGTTCACCCAACATTCCTTCACTTCGATTAGTGCGGGTGAGGAATTGTTCACTTAGGAAATATAAAAATTAATTAAGCAGTTAAGTTTGAACTGAATTTAAAAGTCATGTAAAGCGTGGTACGTAAATAATTATAAAATAACTAACTACGTTAATAATAATACTAATTGTTATTATAAAGATAACGATATAGGAATATGTTCAAAACGATAAGACTGTACATAAAGTTACATAATAACCTGATCAGAGACTTTAGAAAACAGAACTTGATATAATATTGCTAAGAAAATGTTATCGTGTTTCTAAATTAGATTTGTTGGAAAACTGAATTTGGAATAGTTTCGAAACAAATTTTAATCAAATAGATCCATGGCTTCGGTGAGACTGGAATGATTTTTTATCGCATTTGTGTTCGTTCTGTCAATTCAATGTCTGTCTCCCGCTTTTATGAATATAGAAATTTCTCTTACAACACACACAAACTGTATCTTTGTTGTAATCTACCTAGCTGTTCATTATATAAAATATCTGATTTCTCACTTCATGTTCCTCACCCAAATAATTAACTTGTCTATTTATTTCATTCTCTTTTTAACTACTTTAGTGATAGAACAACAATAATAATACATACAACACAACACTATATCACCCTGCAGCAAACCCTTGAATATCGCTATAACGCAGATATATAGACTGTATATTTTATTTATTCATATTATATTTAGAGATTCGTCTACATTAAATGTACATTAAATATCATTAGATTACATTTTTTTATTAATAATCAACAAGTAAATTTTATCGCTAATTAGATATTAATTAGAAATATGATAAAAGAAATGATGCATTAATTATTAACTATAATATTATAATTCATATTTTCTGTTTTTATATAATTTTTTTCCTGTTTTGCAATAAATATATGTATTTATATATAATTACTTTCCCATATTAAAAATGATCAAAAATTAAGATGAAGATAATATAAATAATGAATTTATTTCGTACAAATGAATAAGTGGGTTAATGCAGTATAAAAAAACTTATATTAGAAATATTTTTCTTTACTTCTTATAAACTTAAATATGTAATATATAATAAGAGGCGATGACGCAAGTTCCGGTATGGGTGCAGCGGTGGCGGTGTTATTTAATACTCAAGGAGCCAGAGTGGTGCTGGTAGGACTAGGGCAGAGTCAACTGGATGCAGTGACAGCACGCTGTGACCATCCGGTTGCTGTTGTGTTGATATCACTAATGAAGAAGATATTCGTTACATTATTGAACAGACGGTTCATCGATTTGCACGAATAAAGTAAAGTGCACTGGGATGGCAATTACAATCGAGAACATCCTCAGCGGAAATATTTTATTTATAAGCATGAGGACTCCCCGGAGAGCATGCATGAAGAGGTTGATGTCTGTGACCGAGGCGAAAGAGGTATTCAGGGAACGTAGCGTTTGGCGCTCCGTCGTCGTCCGTTTTTATAGAATATTACTTTTATTTGTTTATTGATGGCGATTATATACTATGTTTTATCTGGTTATCTCATCTATACCTGAGTATAGATAAAACAATTTGTTTGTAAATAAACACTTGATATTATCATTCTATTCAATATTACTTAATTTATTTAAATATACATATAATGTAGTATACATCTACATTCCAATTCTAAGGTGTTTATATCTTTCACTCGACCAATACTATGTAATTTTAGAAATTATTTACTTCTATTAATTATATACATCTAGTATAAATTGCAGACTTCCTAGGAGGCATTTGCAAGACCCAACTCTTAGGCATATAAAAAAAATATATTAAATATACCACATACCTGGTTAAATATACTGTAGTACAAGTTATTTAGTTCCATAAGTTATTTTTTAATACAGACGTTTTTAATACTTAAGCTTTTATTACATTAATAGATACTTCCTGAAAAATATTCAATAATCCGACCCATGGTCCATCGTAACTTAATAGTTTTGAGAATGACTTTCAAATTCATATTCACAGTTTCTTTATTCCAGTAGGCATTAACACGCACTTTTGAATCGTCAATCATTTCATTAAAAAAGTCAGTGTAGTCAGTCTGGGAGTAAGTTTGCATCTGCTCAGATTGCTGATCTATTGAGAAGGTTAGGCCAGGAACACACAGAACATAATAGTTCTTTTTAAATAAATTATAATATCAACCCTGCCATTAAGTCAACAACTAACGTAGGTTCCAAACGTTGCGATCAAATAAAAACTCTAGAATGTTATATTAACGTAACATTACTAAATCGTAAAAGCAAAAAAAATCAGATCCCTAATAAAGGTAATAAAAATATAATAAAACAATAAAGAAAATAAGACAGTTACAATGACGATGGACAGGACATATGACACGAGAAACAGTGATATGTACAATAATGATAACGAGGGACAGCCACGTGGTAGTAAACGACGAAGGGACATTAAGAAATGGGCAGATGACCTTAACGCCGCTGGAGTAGCCAAAATGTCAAGAAGAGATAAAGACAGGCAAAAATTTTTGAAGCTGGAAGATAAGGTCTGATAGATTTATACTTACATGAAATATTTTTTACAGTTTTAATATGATTAAGGATTTATTTTTTAAAAAGCTAATTAAAATATAAAACATACCACTATATTGATGATCCGAGTGGTGCTTATATATTTAAGATATTACTAGCTATTACCAGCGTCTGAACTGAACCAAAGCAGCCAACGATAACTTATAAAATTCTAACCTTAATTTATTACAAACTAATTGCTAACTGAAATCGTTTTGATTACACCTAAATTAATATTTTTAATTTAAAAATAACTATTAACTAAAAACTATTCATTTCTATGGACCTACAGCCTAAAAGGCTTACATGACAGATTTATGTTATTTGTTTATTATTACCAGCCAGGAAGAAGTTGTTAATTTATCAATTAAGGTCTAGAATTTTTGTTCATTAATTAAGGATAAAAAAGTATCGTAAGTTTTAATTACTTATGAGTTTGTGATCAAACTCATCAAACAATGATGAGTTTAGCAATCATTTGAAATATCTATTAAAAAGTAACAACGTATGCATGTTTCTAACAACTTTGTTATTTTTAAGACTAACAATGCAAATTAGTTAGTCTTCCAAATCATATGAAATAAAGCGGAACATTTTGCAGGGATCTCGATGCTCTACCTTAATTAGTGAATTAATTTAGGGCGAGTCGTATTATACAGTTTGATATGTGTTAATGTGTTTGTGTGTGTGTGAGATGTATGACTCCTAAATTCAATCAAATTACAATTGGCACCGGACAAGTTGTCATATTATTTATGAAGGAGTTAAAGGACAAATACAAGTTTAGAAGAATAATTTAAAAAGAAAATTAAGAAATTAAATATCAATGCGATATTTTCTTGGTTGAACGAAAAATAAGAGAAAAAATTATATCATATGTACTTTTCCAAAATCAATTTGTCTAATTTTTTTTAGGATATTAATAGTTTTTGGTTTTTATCTACTCGTATGTCTATGTTTTGTTTACTTTACTAAATTCCCCTATTGATATTTTATCATATTTTCGAACTCTTTTCCCTATTTTGAGTCAGATATGAGAAATAGACGACCCAGGAAGCTCCTGGGTGTATTTTCAAGAAATTAGATATTTTGTAACTTAGTATCTAAAGCATCTGAAGATGAGAAAAAAATAATATTCGATTTCTTTCTTTGGCTTGACGGTAGATAAGGCCGTTGTGGATGCAATGAAAAATTAAATTACTTATAATAAATATATTACTCAAAGTGTATTAGGATGACTTAAAAGTAGGCTAAGGCCAGATGATTATATCGTCTTTTATATATATTTATATAGTTCATTATTTAATAAACAATTAAAAGATTAACAATTTTATGATATGCATTGGATTGCGATGTTGTCTACGCACTGCGTCCTCGGTTTTGCTCTTGGTATTTCAATTGTGGGATACATTTTTACTGCTGGATTGATACATGTGCCATAATGCGTAAGTGCTGTTCTCAATATAATTCAAATTGACAACAGTAGTTTATAAACAAAGTAACGATGGATTATACCTTCTATTAAATGACTGGTTATAACTTTATAATTGATTTCGAACTGGAATTAACCATTGACACATTTGTTTATTATTTTTGAGAACAGTACCTACGGGGATGCCCTCGGTATGATGAGTGACTTATAAATACATCAAAAGCACATTTCATAACAACGGTGCTACTATCTTTTATAATAGTAAATCTACTACTACGGGCCTGGAAGTGTCCTGGAAGGTATCATTTAAAGGTATAAAACTGCAGTAATTTTTATATTAAATATTAAATATACATTATTATTATTATATTAATAAAGTTACCAGGCAATTGCCTGGTAACTTTATTTATTTATTATTAAGTATTACTTATCCACTTATTAACTTTAAAAAGTGTGAGTAATAGTTTTACTTTGCAATAATATGTTAGATTATATATTATTACAACGTACTTAGAAATTGTAAGGTAACGATGAACAATAAACACTATTTTTGTATATATGGAAGTCAATTTGTTCAGTTCTTGACTTCTTACTTCCTGCACATTTGTATTAGTATAACAAAGAAAGAATATTAATTATTAAAGCGAGTATTATTTATGAAGTCGAGTACACATTTTAATGCAATATTTAGTGACAGGAATAAATGTATGGTGATTTCTTTTTGAATATAATATATCACAAAGTTTTATTATTATTATTATATTAATAATGTCAACAACACAGCTTACAACCTAACATAATCCATAACGGAAAGACATTTTTGTTATCGCCATCTCCGTACTGGACGGTTAATTTGTTCCGAGCTCATTGCCCATGATTAATGCCGCCATTGTGTATGCTCTATTGAGTAATATTGCTTTAATAAACGGATTTCCCATTATCTCCTCCCATATTGAGAAATATATTTTATCTAGTTTCTGTAATTACAGTTATTAATATAATTAACCAGAGAATTACTGTAACCACTTATTAACTATATCCTAGGAAAGTTGATTAGGAAACTAATTTGTAGAATATTAATATCTTAATAAAATTATAAAGCTTGCTGTATTAGCCAGTTTGTGGATAGGATTATCAGCCACTTCAATACTGTTTGTCTATATTATGTAGGGTCATAAAACTATTTAATTGGTATTGAAAATATTTAAATATATTCATACAAAATATTTACATTTATGTTTGTTTACAAAAATGTCTCCTCACTCACTCTCTTGAACGGTTTTACAAAGACGCTAAGAACATTAGTTACTTCAAGAAAAATGATATTCTCAAGAAATATAAGATCTAAATTGAATCTCTAAGCCTGCACTATCCATATTATATCGATGTCCAAACCATTTTTACGTTACATTTTTCAAAAGTATAAATGAAAAGATATAGAAATATTTAATTTTAAGGAATAATTTATCTTTTAGATAACTTTTCGACATTTAAGTTTATTTTATGTCAGATTTGGTGTCCTTATTCATTTGCAATATGTTAAGATTACATAACCATTTACAACTTTAAATTCTTAAGTTGAGTCTTGGGTTGTCTTTTTGTAAACAAAGCTGACGCTGAGACAACCGAATAGATACTAGTACTATAGCACTGGTAGTACAACACAGCGTCTCTATAAAGTAGAAAAACTGTGTAATATAATGTGACATTACAATCTTATAAAGATCCAATAGATGATAAATGGGTTATTTGTACTCATTCAATAAAATCTCTTCTTCTTTATTTATGTAAAATGTTTCAGATATAACACAACTTTTTAGCACGTAGTTGTATATGTCACACATAAAATCTGCAAAAAAATTGAGAACTAGCTACAAATTTTGCAGGTAAGTACGAGTAGATACTGTTTCATTTCGTTAATTTCCGTAAAAGAAACACAAATAAGAGCTTTAATTTACTAATTGGACCACAAATTGCAGTACAGATGTATTTCAAGAAATCAAAACGTAGCTTAAGAGAACTACTTCACAATTTAAAATATAAAATCCTAATGTTTATATTTTATTTTTATCTGCGTTTCTCGTCTTACTTTACTTGTCAACTAAACCCAACGACTACAACTACAATGTCTATTTAAAAAAACATTTATAGCTTTCATTGGCTCTTTTGTTAACATTTTTAAATTAGTTCTTTCTTGTTCGGGAAAAATAGCCTTTGTAATAATAACGCATTCTATTTGGTTTACTAACGCGTCTAGTGAACTGCTACTATGTAATTACATCTGGCCGATCTTTCATTCACACCAGTGTTTGAATTGACATACTTTACTTACCGAAAGTGAAGAGCACATATACTAGTTAATACTGGATAAAAATATATCAAACACATGTTTGATAATTCATATATTTTTTAAATATTTATTCATAAATGGAAAGGTAAAATAAACTTATAACATTGTTTCGAGTTGGAAGAAGTTTATTGACCAGCTGTCCGTTGCTAGCTTGAGCGACGAACGTACTGACGGATTTTATATTTGTATTGGATAGTCATAATTTTCTTACAATACAAATTGTGACCCTTTTCAAATTCTTAAACAATGAAATAAATTACAAAAACTCTTTTCTTCTAATCTATTTATTAACAACGTATCTATCTATACTTATAAATGAATTTGAAGTGTCTGCGTATGAAAGTATATACTTACATTAAAAAATTAAATTTTAAAATTTCCTTTCTACCTGTCTTTTTTTGTGTTTCGGCTAAATTTTAAAACGGCTGGGCCAGATCAGAGAAATAAAGTTGTAGTAACTTGAAAAAATATATCAGCTCCTTCTCGCCTCAACTTTAGTCTCTCCATGTTATAGAGACTGCAAGTCTGTCGTTGTGAGATGGTGATTTATACTATTATGGTTGAAGTCTTTTAATTCAATAGGCTTAATACTTAATTAAATATAAGTTTATTGTATGTACATTGTATCTAATTAATCTAATTAAATAACATCAAACATTACAACTAAATATTTATTAACAATATGTAAAAAAGTAAATATCCAATGTAACAATAAGCATGCCCGACTGTTTCGATTGCAAAAAGGTTAGAAAAAGATGATAAAAGATTTATACAAGGAAAACCATTGCGAACATTGAAGAGACACACAAGTCATAATGACGCATTCGTTTTTTAACCAAACGTTACTTCTATGTTATATATTTTTAATCAAATATCTATTATAACACTACTCAAGAACCAATATTCTAAAAAAATAAAACAAATTATATTTTTTAAGAGTATCCATCGAGTTTCTTCCTGGTTCTTCTCCATAAACCTACGTTTATGAAAAGGAGTCTGACGTTACCGAGTTGCAAAGTATGGCTATTTGAAGGAAAACACATTTATTTAGAATGTATTACATTCCAATAACAAGAAATAGTAAGAAGCAAATTGAGCTATCGTATCGCTACTCGCCTTGATGATGGGTTCCCAGAGGTTATAGATTCCTAGTCCTGTCCCAGCTTAAACATTTTTCATTCCAAACTATATGAAAAATAAAAATACGCATTAACTAGGAAAAATTATGTCATCTCATTCAGCTTACAAAAATAAAATAACATAAACACTAAAATATTTAGAGGGGAATATATTTATGGCTTTTTCGGTATTACTTCAATAAAATCATACGAAGAAGATCTTCAACAACAACAACGTCGCTGGCAACAGCCGGTACATTAAGTACATGATACTGGATTAAAAGGTGAAACAAGACGTAATATACGATTATAGCGATTTGTATTATTGGGATATACTATATTAAGCTCTTGAGATGTATTTTATTTAAGAACATGGAAACATGAAAATATTAAAAACCCTAATATAAAAATTCTGTGATTACTAAGCATATGATTATTTATTCAATATGTGATAAATCTTTTTTTATTATATTGTTTAAAAGATATTTTGGTTTGATCAAACGTTAATGTTGATATTAGATTTATTTTAATTAAATATTAAGTCTATCATTAAATGTAGTAAGTCTGTCAGT
Source organism: Melinaea menophilus ssp. n. AW-2005 (assembly GCA_918358695.1). Classification (NCBI taxonomy): domain Eukaryota; kingdom Metazoa; phylum Arthropoda; class Insecta; order Lepidoptera; family Nymphalidae; genus Melinaea; species Melinaea menophilus. The sequence goes on along the minus strand of OU911039.1, from coordinate 32,680,055 downwards.
CCTCGAGTAAGTCTTGTGATAAATTAGCCTCAGTTATCGATGAATGCGAGTTAAGGCATATGGGGTTTAAGTCTCATGTATATGACGTAAAATATTTCCTGGCTATGTTTATAAAATACAAAGCATACCAATTAACAATCGCTTCTAAATAATATCAAGTTTTTTATAAATTCATAAATCAATTTTTAAATACGATCGAGCTAACTTCTATCGATACTAGAGATCATTTTGCATTAAAGATTTAAAAACATTGTGTTAGAAAAGTGAGAAAATTGATTATATAAAAAACTAGGGGCATCTTTTCCCAGATTCTACCGGCCATAATCTTTATAGCTCATTATTAAGAACGACGTTATAAATCAATACGAAACGCAAATCTACGAAAAACATCAAATATAGTTTTATAAATATGTAATCGATAAAAAAAAATATTAAAGAGAATATTCAATAAAGAAGTTTAGAAACTAATAAGTTGGTATTAAAAATTAGCTGAGGTAGAATGAATACATCATTCCAGTCCATTAGTTCAACAATAACAGAAACAGAAAATATGAAAACAATATGTTGCGAGAGCGATATATGTTATCGGAATCAATTTAATAAGTCGACTATACCCGCAGGTTTGTAAATACACATCACTGTGTGTGTTCACCATCTATTTATTATTGTAAATAATATCACTATATTATTTACAATTAATATTGTAATAAAAAACGAATATTATGAACGCTCCTATAATCGATACGATGCGGCACTTATATACATTATAGTTAATGTATTGTGGGAGTATGAGTTAAAGCTTACATACATATATAAAATTGAAGTTAACATTCCGATCGAATGTTTGTTAGGTTTCAGTATATATTTAGAATAATCTCATTGGCTGGTAAAATGAACCTTTACTACCAATGTAAATATCTAACGTGTAAGTCTTGTTATAAATCAGAGACAATGAATTATTCATGAACACGGGTTGAAATTCGAGATGTTACATTCAGAAGCTTGTATCTATTTCCGTTGTTCAAATTAATGTTACTACAGTGGAATAAGAAAGATAAAATTTTCCCTAAGACAATAACATATTTGATGAAATGGTTCAATTGATATCTACTGTAGCTATAAAAACAGTCGGTCCGTGCGTCACACGGAGCTTTGCAAATGGGATTGGAATAACCAATTTCATTTACATAGCGTCCTAAAAACCTTTCCAAATAAAATAAATTATTTAATTCACCTGCCACGCCATTTTGTACATTTAATTCGATGCATATAGGAGGACTGAAATTATAATAAAACTTAATTATAAACAAAGACACGAAAGAGCATGATCAGAAACCAAATAAAATACAATAAAAGAACTTACTAAGAATAATGAAAAAAAAATCGAATTAAAAAGTTAACTAAAATGTGACAGAGTAAAGTGTTCATCACATAGGTATTATCGTGTATAACATGTCGTCAAACATACACATTAAATGTTGTAATTTTTGTGGTCCTAATAAGTGTTAAAATTTAAAATTTATGTCAAAAAGACGAACAAAAATATGAAGAAAAACACCAAGTATTGCAAATTTTGTTTATTATAATTTTGCTATATGTAGACTAGGCATAGACCAATACATATCGTTGATATGTATTGGTCTATGCCTAAAAAATGTTGATTTTTTTTAATAGTAATACTTATTTTTATAAGTAAAAGTAGTACGAAAATATTGATTCTTATAAATAAAAAATTCGTTCGACAGGGTCGATCGTGTAAGGTATGTAAGATTCCCGTCACGCGATTCTCGGTATGCAATATGCGAAGGTAACAATGAAACCGATCGACCTGTGAAGTCAGATTTCGTCTACGATGAATGTGGACTGATGATTCATATATACATATATACATATGTACATATATGTATATATACATATATACATATATACATATATATATATATATATATATATATATATATATATCGGGAAATATACATTTTTTTTTTTCGACGGATTCTCAATCTCCAGTTCATAAACGGCGTTGCGCCCTACTCCGGGATCTGGGTCCCGTCATCGCATCGATTACAATAGGTAGATTCATCTATGGAAACTACCTAATAACCGAAACTAAATTCTACACCCTTAATAAGTAAGCAGTTTTAGTCTTGCCGTTGAAAATTATATATTATTCTCATTTGTAAAGAGACCCTTGAGAGCATTGGCGAAATCAAAAGAATAACTTACCTTTCTTAGAGCGGTTGTAGCGTTGGGAGCTAGCATTCCTGATTCTATCAAAAACTAACTCCATAAAAAGTTATACAATTATCGGCCCTTATTTTATTTAAATTGAAAAGGGACGCACAGTTACGATGAATTCAAATCTTTATGTGGAGATGTTAAACAACTTCTTTGTATCTGAGTTGCAAAAATTTTCCTGGTTATGACCAAATAACATGGTTTCAGCAGGATGGTGCAACTTTACACAAGTCCAACAGGTCTCTGCCAAGAGTTCGTAAAATTTTTCCTGGCAAATTCATCTCTAGGAGAGGTGACACTTTTTTGTTGCTGAAATTAAGTAATATCGGCATTACAGGTAGGGCTTTTGAAATTTTTGAATCTTATTTACAAGATAGGAAGCAAGTTGTAAAAATGGATAATTTTTCCAGTTCCATTAGAAATGTTACATGCGGAATTCCACAAGGCTCCATAATTGGACCGTTAATGTTTTTAATTTACATTTGTTGTTGGTTGGTTTGTTGTTAAATAAGTTTAAAAAGTTTCTTATAATTTTTACAAATGTTTGAATTGTCGCTCCAGAGGCAAATTATTGTTAAACTCTTTTTTTTTTTTAATTTATTGTATCTCATTTTAAGTGAATTTAATGTTTTTATGAGAATAAAGTTCTTTAAACCTACACATGTTGGCCTCCACGTATTTTCGATTTGACACCTAAGGACTTTTTTCTATGAGGTTATGACAAATCCAAAGTTTACGACAACAAACCGACTACCCTGGCAATATTAAAAGAAAATATCCGTCACGAAATGGCAGCCATCACGGAGAATACCTGCCGAGCCGTCATAGGCAATTTTAGTGCTCGATTGCCGTGAACGGTTTACATTTGAACGATGTCATTTTTTTTTAAATAATTTCCCAAACACTGTATTTTAATGTATAATAAATATTTTTTCAATAAATTTCTAAGTTTTTTTAATTATTTTCTTTTAATGTGAACTTTCTTTGTGACACCTCGTATTATACTGTAAGCCTAAATGAACAGTCTCAGAAAAATTTTAAGGTTACTTTTAATTTTCTCCGTTATGATCCTCCAGGAAAAAATCGAATTGATGCAATTTATTTCCTTTCTAGTTCCTAATTTCCTTTCTAATTTCTAATTCCTAAAATTCATATTTTTTTTTTCGATTGCACTAATAATATGGGTGACCTGTAGTTGGTCATAATTTTTGTTTTTTCAAGGATGATTTCTAACCTAACTTTCAGTCAGTTTAGAACTAGTTTAGAACTAGTTGGGAGTAGCTCATTTATCCTTTTCTTTAACTTTGTTAACAGTACAATGTCATCAGAAAATCTAAGATTTTAATTCATATTATTACTTTGTTAAAACCAAGGCAGGTTTTTGGTTGGAGAAATTAGGTCGTTTCGTTGGTCTCTTCTATTTGTTTTGAATTCTCCGTTAATTCTGATCAACTTGACCCCTGCCTGTTCTATTTTTCATAAATTTTATTTTTAGTTTGTTGATATATGTTTAATGTATGTTTAGTGATTTCAAATTGATTTCACTTCTGAATCCGGCATGGTCGATTGATTGTTGAGCGTCAATATCTGGGGATATTCTTTCAAGTCAGAAAGGACAGTAATTAATATATTTTCTACTTCCATCAGTAATCAGTATCCAAAGTAATAAATTACAGATAAACAACTTAATATGAATGCGGCACTAATATGCTTCTTTAGATTATTTATCATAACCGTAAATGTTTACTGAACTGAACTAAATTTATTTCAGATTTATTAATACTTTTCATAGGGTTTTTTATAAATAATATAACTGCATTAAGGCTACAATCAACATAATTGAAACAAGAACACAACAGTTTCAATTCGTCGCTATAAATCCGTTAGTGTCAGCGGCAGCCAACGCTTCTGTACAATACATGGACTACATAGTAATGGTATCCGTATATCATGATATATACTGCTACTATATTTGAGCAGGCTGCATAAACAAATCCAACAGCCAGATTACAGATTTTAAAATATATTTGTAAATTTATTTCAGACGTGAAAAAAAAACTAATAATATGCAATTAAAATTAATATAAAATGGATTGTATCTAAAGTCAAAATTAATAATTATAATACATCTAAAAGCAATATCAATAATATAATATTTAACACATTAAGGTCTAAGTAGAATAACAGTGATTGAGAATTAATTTAAAACACCATAAGTTTTAAATATGTAATACATTTTATGATATTTGCAGATTGAACTGTATTTTTTAAACTTTAAAAATATTATAGAAAGCATTTTTTTTCAAAAAATTTCTACACTATTCATTTTAAATTTTAAAACGCTAATGTCCTTTTTAACCAATTCCAAAATTGTATAGATGTCCTGTTCGCACACGGCTCAAGCGTTATTTTTTTTACTTTAAATACTTTTTGCGATTAAATTTCCCAAGTACTTTAAAACATAAATTTATTTAATTTGCTACAAATATTATTGATCTGGATCATCATTAATTTTTATTATTTCTTTAAATTATCACGCTTGTGATCATAACCAAGATATTAAGTGTAATGGTTATTTTATTTCATAATCTCTTTAAGTCACATGTTCCTGGAAACATTTCTATTGTTTTAGAGTTAAAGTTTAGACAATCATTCAACAAACTTCACTAATTTTTCAAAGACTTATAAGAAGTATCACTTGATCTAAAGTGGTTTAATAATTCCTGAGATCCAAAGAGTAGGTTGCTGAATAAATGAGAGACGCTATTTCAAAAAGCTCCTGAAGGTAATAAATGCACGTAACTTGGTTTCTCTTTCCTCCGCTCCGCTAATGCTCTCAGTGCAGCTTGCGAATTATAAACGTAAAATATCTCACCTCACTTCCTGGTTCCGGAGAAACTATTTTGTCTGATGATGATAAAAACAATTTAAAAAACAATCTATTCATGTGAGCAATGTTACCAACAAAATATTTCTTTAATTATTATGTTTCAGTTATATTTTCTAATAAAAGTCTTGATTTATATCTTCATTACTATATAAGTAATAAAAAATTATAAATATTTTTTTACAAGTCAAGACAGCTGACGTATAAAGTTACGGAACCCTAAGTTAGTTCCGCTACCTCATTCTTAAGCACTACTGAAAGTAAGTGGCAACTGCAAAAACTTTACTTTTTCTCCGTCCTTCTGAAGAGATTAGTTCGAGGTAAGCACTCGCTTTTCTAAATGGATGATTTCAACTAGTACAGATTAAAACACCGACTCTTCACTATACACTATAAGAAAACAAGTGGCATAGTTATGTTTTGATTATATACTTTACTTATAAAATGAACGATTCTTGAAAAGGTTATCTACATTGACAAGATTTCCAAAAACATAAAATATTAAGTCAATATTTTTTTTATATAATGTATCTAAATATCGTATTATTCAAATGAACAACTTGACATTTTAAGCAATAGATAAACTTAACAAAGATAAGTATTCTTTAAAAGACTGCAAGAGGCTTTTCGTGATTACGATGTCTCGAACTTCTTTACACTTCATGTCATGTGTTTGTTTAAAATCGAATTTTAATTACACCGCATTTATTATAATATTTTTATAAGGTATTACAGTAATGTACTTATTTCGATTTTACTAGTAAAAATACAAATACTATAATATCAACTGAGTAAAATCAGGAACTAAATAAAACAAACAAAGGAACAAGCTGTTCACTCAAAAGAGATCAGTATAAACCGCGGTGAGAAGGGGCAAAGTGACATGGAATACCGCATAATCAATGTTTAATTTTTTTTGCAAAGCTTCTCCTTTTTTATAAGTCGGATGCTCAAATGCGGTATTTTTTAAAATAACTAGATACCCGATTTTCAATATCGCAAAGATAATGCCTACAATGTGCCAACCTTAATGTAACTACATACTGCACTTACGCCCAAAGAACAAACTAAAAATATGCAGCAATGGCTTGTAAGTCTAGAATAGATAAAAATATTACGCGTTCGTTAAATATACCATTTTATGTATACAAATTTAAGCTAGAAATGTTTTCTTGATAAAATGAATAGAAGCAATCAATAAATTAACTAAATAATATTTAGTATCCTTTAGTTGTGATCGTTAAGTCTACAGTTTAAATTGTGTTTATACATGACGGCGTGTTAGGCGTTACGTTGACAAGAGTCATTTGTTTACATTTTAGGTTGCCTCCCGGTCGTTGGTCTACACAAATTACTTGTCCGTACTCCATTCGCAATATTTTCAGCAACTAACGGCACAATATTTTTTCTTCATTAATGGTGATTGTACTTAGAGATTTAATATATAGTATTTAAATTTAAATAAAAATCTAAATATTTCAACAAATCTTTTCTTAGTTTGTCTCTATTTTACATCAACATGAAATCTTGTAATTGAAATTTTAACTAATTCCACTTAATTAGTTAAGCTGTTTTGCCTTATTTTGTTTATAGTTCAAATAGTCTATATTTCAAGGGAGGATATATTCTTTTGTTACTTTGTACTTACTTTGTAGTAAGAGTTCGAGAAACATATTAAATATTTACGACCTTTCAATTAATACTCAAAGTATATAGTTTCCTTTTGGAAACTGCCTTTGCACACCGTGGCTGCCACAATTTGCGATTATTGAAAATGAATCAACTTATATAATTGCATTTAATCATGGGTGCGATGTAACCAGCGTTTTTATCAATAATTTTATAATGTGTCAAGCACAAGAATAGTACAAGTACTATATCAAGTACAAGTACTATTCTTGTGCTTTAAGAAGTATTTCAGTTAAGATATTAATGTAGTAATGAAATAAACATTTATTTAATTAATATCCTTACTATATAATAATGAGCTAATTGACTCTGTATGCACGCCCATCACTTATCACCCACAAATCACACAGTAATGTGTAATACACCAAAAAAAAGCTATTGAATCAGGCTACAAAATAGGGTGGGTGCCAACCTTATACGTGACATTTGACCCTTTCCGGCCCTTCGGGCCGGGAAGTTCCCTTGTTAATTAATATTAATTAATATACTTCTTACACTACTTTCATATTTTTCAAATCATTCTTGAACTAATGTAACTGGAAATTAAAAAAAAAAAACATTTCATTAATTTAAATTGATAAAATGACAGATGTGGTGGAAAATTATGGCTACACATACATTATTAATTTTAGCAAAAATATATTCTAAAATGATATTTTGTAATGATGTATGTTATTAGGTTAAAGTTATTAATTTTTAAAAAGTATATATTTAAGTGTCTGCTAATATTTTTGTATAAATCAGACATGTGTTTGTCACTCAATCACTATAAAAACGAACAAAATAAGAATGATTTCCCCAAATTTAAATTCAATGTAAAATTTAATATATTAAGAATTACTTAACTTCTACTTAACGACAACTGATAAGTTTAAAAGCTGTATAGGCTATATAAATTGCCTTCCAAATCGTATTAGACAATATCTTTTATTATTTATAATAAATATTATTTTCTTTTTTTGTATGGCTACTATTTGATATGTTTTCACTAAGTATATTTATTAAATTTCAAAGAATATACTTAGTAATTCAATTATTTTAAACTGCAAGTAATTACAAGCTGGGGTATTTCAAAACGCTGACAAACCAATTTGCTTCAATAAGAGTTTGTTACAGGTTATATAGGTCATATATTACTTGTATAGCATTTTTTTTAATTTTTAAGAATATAGTTTTTTAAGGAGTGAGTTTTTTATTTACGATGTAGGAAAAATATATTTGCCTTTCGTTCTATATCCAGGCTTGGTAAAAGTGGATCTGTGTTTTTATGTGTTTTAAATCTATTGATTTATTTTATTTACTGTCGTAACTTAAAGGGGAAATTACTTTTTAAAGTTTCAATTTCACATTTCATAATTATTTAAATATGGGAGTAAGGATTAGACCGAGTCAAACACACAGGTATGCTATTTACAAAAGACCTTCTAAAGTCTTATTATTCTAAAGACTTATTTAAAAACCAAATAAATATAAACTTCAACGAATTTAGTATTCGAGAGGCACCACTATTAAGCTTTTTCCAAATATTCTAAAAAATCTAACATTAGCAGTATAGAAATACATTAATAAAATACCACAACCAACTAGACTATAATAGCGCCCTGAGATTGTGTATTTAGCGTTATGAAACAACACCACCTCTTCTGCAATATTGATCACAATGAATATTCTTAAATACTGACCAATTCAAATCAACACACTAAACTACGTCGTCTAATTTATTACATATCCACTTATCAGTACTCCTATCACGTAAACAACACGCTTGTTTATTCTCCTCTAACATAAAAGAATAAATACTGTCCTTTTTGTTTACGAATGTTAATGTTCCTAAAAAAATACTTTTATTATCTATAAAGCCTCTTGAGTTAAATTGTCATGTAATGATAGTGTTTTTTTTTTTTTAACATCAGCAAAAACTTAATATAAAAAATGTATTTGAAAAGATATAATACATTAATTTTATTTTGTGTTTAATATTGCTTATATATACAATACAATATTAAATTATAAATACTTATTATTATTTTTCATAGCACGTTGTCTTTTCTTTATTCAAGTAGATACATATGTACACTTAGTACGTAGTATTATACGTAAAACAGCGCGGTGAAACACCACCTTTATACAAGCTTTTAAACACTAATGTATCGTAAGTAAATCAGATAAAATGAAATTATAAATACTGGAGACATAACATTGTATTGTAATGTTTTAATGTATTAATCCACCTTGAGTGGATTACACATTTACAATTTTACTAAATTTGACGTGTTTCAGTTTGAAGATTAAGATTATAAATGTATGTTTATCATCTTATATTATTGTTATGAAAAAAAAAAATAACTAAAATAATCTGTTATTAAAACTTTATATAATTTAAGTTTATAAATCACTTGTATTATAGATGGATAATGAAACCGCAACAATCAGACCAGGAGCGTTGTCCGTCGTGCTAAAGATATCACGACTCGCTGGTGCAGCTCCTTTAAACTTTACATGGCTACGAAATGGTTACAGAATATCAGTTTCTCGCTTTCAATTGGCTTATAACTTCTTTGTCTTAACTGTTTTTAGTAAGTTACATTTCTATATATTTTTTTGGAGTAAGAACACTATTTTAATCATGAGATAACGTGGTTATGGTTTTCATAATTTCAGATGCAATCGGTTTAATTGGGATCTTCTTGAACCTGAAAGATAAGAAGTCTATAGATTTTCAATCTCCTTCTACAACTCTGCTCATTATAACGGAGCGTATTCTGTGTATGGTCGCGTGTTCGATGGGGTACATGGGAGCCATTCGGATAAAGAATATCATTGGCCATATAAATGACTTGGAAAAGGTAAAGAATACAGGAATATTTACGATTTGCAGTGTTTTTTAAATTCTTACTTGGTGTGTCTATCTATTTTATAAAAACACGATTATCCTGTTCCTAATTCAATAGTTATAACAAGCTACATATCATTTTAAAAATACTTTTAAACATGAAACAAAAAATCTTTTTGTACTGTGTCATGGTATCGTAAAGGAATGGAGTTTGTCAGGTACAGATACATTGATACACTCCCATTGTAATGGTTGTGGGAGGTGTAATTATATAATAAGTAATAATGAAGTAAGTCTACTGCAATATAGACTAACTTATAAATTAACGTTTAGATACGTTTGTACGGTTTTATAGATTTATTATTATTAGAAATTTATTCTTTACAACGTAATAATAACAATAATAATAGTTGATTTATTACATTTGTTTAAGATAAGAATTAAAATTAATTATGGTTATAATCCTGCTAAAGAAGATAGAAATGTGCTGTGGATATCTTATTTTCTAATCATCACGAATCTTGTCTTCACTCTTCTGGAGATGATGTTCACCGCGTTGCGCGCATCCGAGTATTGTAAGTTGATAATAGGGTATTATACGAGTATATCACTATAGTTTTATATATTAATATAGAGGGACATTTAATATTTATTGTCTCATTTTTGATCTTGTAAACGGATTGGCTGGTGAAAAATGCTTTGCAGCGTTAAGTCTGTACTGTCTTACAACAAAAATATAAAGCGTAAGTAAGCGTAAGAATATAACAACAACAAAGTAAATTAATTAATATTTTTTTCAGCTCTCGGAGTAATATTATTGGCTATTCACTATATACAATACAATATATTGATACTTTTAAAAATGCAAATTGTGGTTATAAACTTCGAAGTCTACAAAGTATTACTGGAGTTGAATGCAAGGATGCGCTACATAGTTGCGTTAGCTGACAGAGGTACTGATAACGTTCTAATTGCTACTCCCATTTACTTAGCACGGGCTCTTCAGGTCAGCGTCGTGAATGTAAAATACTATATGCAGAACGTAAATACTACATTAGAAATGTTATTTATCATATAATTGTCTAAAGTGATCAATTTGCTTGTATCTAGATCATTTAACAACCGCTCAAGCGCGGTTGGTTAATAGAGGAGTCCGCAGCATCACGCAGTGTTACGTCTCAGTCTGCGATGTGGTGACTAAGATAAGCAACGACGAAGGATTGTACATATTCTTGATTTATACGTGCTTTGCAATCTTCTCAGCTTTCGATGGATACCGACTCATACTAGCTCTCACCACACCCAGTAAGAAGCTGTTTTAAATACAGTATATAAATATATAGAGTAGTTATTATTATTACACTTAAAATTTATTTTGTTTATTTAAGGCGCACAATATCGATTGTCGGGTCTAATGTTACAATGTGGTTGGTGCATGTTGATATTTATAAGAACTCCTTTTTTTGTGGAGCCCTTTCAACGAGTCTCTGCCCAGGTAAAACAATCTAAATCTTATCTATTTCATAAGAAAATTTATTTCGTTAAAAAAACTAAATTAATTTTATTAACCAATTATCGATGATGTAATGTTAATTTATTATCACTTGGTTCGGATTATTATATATCAGGTCGCCGAAATGAAGGTACTTTTGACACGACTGATGTACCACAACACTCCTTTGGGAAATGACATATCCCTAGAACTTGATATGATGATCAAGCAAATCATACTGAATGTACCTCAATATTGTCCTCTTGGTATAGATACACTCAACAGATCACTGATAACTGCCGTGAGTCAAAAAACAGATTTTCATTTTTTATACATTGCCAGCCAATAAATACAATGTTTAACAGTAACTGATTTAGTAGAATCTGCTTATAACAAATTTTATTACCTCTTTACAGACGTTCAATGTGATTATAACTTTTCTGGTATTTATGGTCCAAATACAATCATAGATGATATAAGAAAAGTCAACGAACATTTTAATTATTATTTATTATTTCCATATTGTTAAAATAATATCGTATCAGCCGCGTCATTGCATATTCATAGATGTATGTATAGTAGTACCTGTTTTAATAATGTTTTAGAGTAGCGTCAAACGAAGACAAGTTCTGACCTTGATTATTTTGTCAGTTTAGTAAATCATTTCTCAATAAAATAAACGTAGTAAATGTTTGTTATTTTGACATTTTTGTATTATTTTAAAAAACTTTCTGTAACTAAAATTAGTCACTTTTTCACCTAACGGTTAATTATACAAGAAGTATACTTACGAGATAATTGGAATAAAAATATATAAAAAAATTGTGCAACTTGAATCAAACTTGGTTTTTTAATTTAGTTATTCAATAGTTTAGTTAACAGTTACCTGAACGGACGCCGACTACGTATTCGAATTGACGAATCGTGTTCCTCTTGGAGAAAAGCAAATTTCGGTGTTCCTCAGGGAGGAATGTTATCACTATTGCTCTTTTGCATCTTCATCAATGCATTTACTCTAACTAGTTTGCCTTTTACAGTTACGGAACTAAATCAAGACCTAACTAACCTAACCGCAGCCAAACTCAGCTCCGCCGTCTTTGCAATTAGAAAAGTTAGACAATTAACGGACGTTAATACGGCTCGTCTTGTTTATGGGACAGTGCTGCGGAAAGAGCTGTGTGTGTGTTTATAACTTAAAAGCTAGAGATTCTCTGCGAGATGTTTTTAAAAAAATAGGTATTCTTACAGTCGCTTCACAATACATATTTAATAACATATTAAATATATGTCAAAATTTAAACAGTTAAATAAGAAACAGTGACAGCTACGCGATAAATACGAGAAATAAAAACAAACTCGTAACGCCAAAATTTAGTCTTCAAAAAGTTAATGAATCCTTCATGGGTTTGAGTAAACGCATATATAATAAAGTTCCACAAGATATCTTAGACCTTCCTTTTCTTGGTTTTAAATCTTAAATCAAAAGTTTACTATTAAATAAATCTTATTATAACGTTCAAGAGTTTTTAGTGGATCGAAATATGTGGAACTTAAGTTGTTGAATTATTTGCAGGATTTATATTATAATGTACATCACCTAAGATTGCTAAATTTCTTTTGAAAAGAGCAACTGTTGAATTTCTGGCCGGCTCTTCTCAAAAGAGCAGCGTTCCGAGCCGTTGGTAGCTTACTTACGGACTGACTACACTGACCTTTTTTTGTATTGTATTAATTACCGATTCAAAAGTGCGTGTAAATACTTGAATAAAGGTATTTTGAATTTGAAAATTGAATTTGACCTGGAATCAAGCTTAAGCTGTATTGTCTTATGTAATGAAAATTAATACAATCAAATACTATAATTGTTACAGGCTATAATAAAATACAAACTATAATAAAACACAAGCTATAATTATTGGATCTTCACGCATGATTGCCCAAATTACCGCTAATTTTATTAAGTATTATTAATTAAATGTGCTTTTAAAATTTATTTGGAATAAATTATGTTATTTTAATTATAAATTATGAAATATAAAAAAAATCTATATTTCAAATATTATTTTAAAAATCATAATTTAATAAAAACAAAGGTTAAAAGTAAAAAAAACTTGATTAAGCTCTGAAATTAGAGAGATTATTGTGAAGAATGAAAAGACAAACAATTAGGTGTAATTTAAAAATAGAGTAAGAAGTTAGTAGATATGACTACGTTTCTTTTAACGGCATTTTGACAACTCAATTATCACCTATGGAGTCGCTACTCCTGTCTAAAAGGGTGGAATAGTTCAATACACAAACAAACATAACTGAAAGTATTATTTCAATTATATTTTATTATTTACCATGAACTAAAACATGTAAAATCATATTTTTTATATTTTGATTGGTGTAAAATTGCAAGGGTACAGTTGTAAATTCTCATTGTTTGGTGTTCACACTCGTAAATTTCCACTGGCGAGTAAGTCAACACATTCGATCAAGATAAAAATCACAGTACACAGAAAGCTTTTGATAAATGTAGAATAGAAATTGATATTTTGAAATTGATATATCAATATTGAAAATACAGTAGTCGCATAAATAAAAAAATCGCAATCCCCTAATTAATATTTTGGAATTAGATCTTTAATAAATAAAACAAAACATTTATTGATAAAGTATAAATTAAGTTTAATGGTGTTAGCAACAGCTAGCGGGCCAATCTAACAGTCAAACAAAGCGATGCCCGCAGCCAGCAGACCGAATTGAACGAGTGTATAATCACTTTAAGTATTTATCAACCAAGTGTACTAGATAGGGCAATAGATATTATTTAGTAATGATGGAAGAATGTACGAGTAAGTTTAAAGAAAGTGTGGTTGCAAAAATGATAGATAAGGGAGTTGTAGAAAAAGGAAATTGATTTTTTGTCCCCGAATTTGTTTCTTCAGACTAGAATTTGTTTCTTTTAGAATTTCCAACGTGATTTTGAAATCAGGATTAAGGAATAATTATAGATATATATATACACCTAAGTCTGTTTTTACACAATGTTTTTTACACGGTTTCAAAATAAAATATTATAAATTTTTTTACACGATTTTATTCCATTTAGCACGATTTTAAATTTTTTGGGCTTAATTTTAATTTGTCAAATTTAATTTTTCATATCACAAATTTAGGGGAATTCCCTTATTGTGCATACAAGCAAATTTACTTACTGGTCAGAGCAATTGAAATGTGTTAATATTTTGTAAATGTTTTTTTTATCTTTAATAACTATGCGGTTTTTTCTGGAACCAATCTACCGTGTAAAAACAGACTTAGGTGTAAATATATAGTATAAGAATAAATGCACAACGTATATATCTAACGCGAGATATTATGTTTGAGTGGATATTGCCGTTATTTAGTTACTTTTTTGTACAAGTCAAGTAATAGTCAGTATTAATCTTCAAACGTGAAGAGGGTATTCCTCCGCCCGCTGCGGGTTTCGGATAACGTATTATTACAAATTCTTTGGCTAACATGTTTCCTTAACCAAATGGCAATCCATTACATTATTACATACGCTTTCCTTATCTCAATAGATAAGGGAAGCGAATGTAACAGTGTAATATCCACTGAAAATAGAAGACTTACGTTTTATATTATATATTTGGACGAATATAACACTAATACTGTTTGTAAATCTTCAGAAAATTATATATAATATATTGTTGTAATTGGCCAATATAATTGTAGAAATTGAAAAATTACGCTAGACTTCATAATTAAAATATACTTAATTATTAACGAATACTCTTTGAGGTAATTTAATATTATTACGTCCCATGTTATGTAGCGACTGAAATGATATATTATATTTTAACTATAATAATTGATATAATTATTTTCTCTCGTCATATAACATTAATAATTGACAACTGACCGTGGAGCAAATAACATAAAGGAATATTAAAAGGCAAAAAACAGTATAATCCTACTTATAATCCTAAATCTATTGTTATCACGGTCGCTATAAGAAAGTCAATAAATATATTACGATAATAATAATACAGTTTAATATAACGACACGATCTAAATCCTGTAATCCTTTCCGCGTTGCCTAAACGAAAAACATTTCAGAATCCCGAATGGATTAGAATGGATATCTCGTACATATCATAAAACATACAAATTTACATACAATTAGTACTTTTATTAAGTCTTTATGATTATTTTATTTTATACATTTAACTTAAGTATATTTAGTATATGGTATAAATATGTAATATTCATAAGTATAATGTATCCCCTTTTTTTACATGGAAACAAGTTCTTTTGTGTCATATTTCCATTAACGTTCCTTTTTATCAAGGATTTTATTCTGTCCATATGTGAGAGTGACTACCGACTGTCAAAAAGAACATCAGCTAACTTGTACCTCTACAAGCATAATAAATAACGCAGGGCTTTCATGGCTTTTAATATAACATTAGTGCAACAAATGACTGCTTTTATTGACATCAAAATACAATTAGAAATACAAAGAAAAATAATAATTAAAATTTCATATCGCTTAAAACGATCTCTGCCAGAATGTGTTATAGAAAAAGTAAAAAATAATAATATTGATGTAACTTATTAATCCTATATAAAAACACTGTAAAGAATCATAGATACGTCGCACACTCAACGACCGCAAAATGAATTATTCATGTCCTAGTTTGCTTCTCGCGACTTGCTTAGTACTTACCTTGAGTCAGTAGTTTTGAAATTTGTTATATATTCTGCATAAAAATACATGTACAAACAGTACTTCATGAATATTACATACAAATAAACCAATAGAATAATTTTAATAACTCCTATTTTAAATGATTATATAATAAAGCACGAGCTGAACTCGAACCTGGAACCATGTGGGATTTTAAGTTTAAAAAATTATACACGTGAAAACTAAAAGAGTTTATAGATCATTCAAATATAAAAGTTAACTGTTTTTCTTAAGTAATAGATGTAGTGGAATTGGCTTTAAATTAGTGATATTTATTTCATTATTGATTTTTATATTCAAATACAAATTATCTTTATTCGAGTAGGCATTTACGCATTTACGCACTTTGGAAGAGTCAATTATTTATATTAACCCTTTGCACTCGGGAGGTGAGTCTCACTCACCATGCGCGGTGAGTGAGATTCACCTCTCGAGTGCAAAGGGTTAAAAAAGGTCAGTGTAGTCCGGCCGTGACTAAGCCGCCACAGGCTCGAAATGAAGCTCTGCTACTTGTATGGTAAAAATAAAAATGGACAATATTATAATATTGTCCATTTTTATTTTTACATTCAATATATTTTGCGATTATTATATTTACTTAAAAATAATTTTGTTACTAGAGAAAGTTATAACGAATACCTACCTTATAAAACTTAAAATGCTGGCCACTTTGTAACGGTTAAGGTTGAAGCTCCTTCGCACCAAAGGCTACTTAAATTACTCTCGAGGGTTGAATCAAACACTTAAGATCTCAACTGTGACTTTAATAAAATAATCAAAGAACTTGAAATAAAATGGGAAAATATATTAAAGTTTAATATAATGTATATTATTATACATTTAAACATATTGTTTTTCTATTATTATATATAAATCCACCTGAATGAAAGTGGTGCCATCGCTCTTTTACATTTATGTATGACAAATGTTATTCAGAAATGGTGACGGGGTCAGAAAGAAGACTTGCATAGAGGAAGATGAAGGAAATATACCATGCGTGTGTTCGTTCGTTTGTTCGTTCGTAGTTCGTTCACGAAAGGTGTTTATCAAAAAACTTACAGGTTCAGCTTCTTCCCCTTTCATATTTAGATAAATTTTGACTTCAAATTTCTTTTACAAGTGATAAATAATCTCCATTACCCAAATCTAAGATACTATTACATGAAATATTTAATATAATATAATCGTTTCTTCTTCTTCTTCAACAGAGTTTAAAAGTTTGAAAGTTTACATTTTAATAATTTTAAAGGAAATATAAAATTTTTGGTATTAACTGATGGTTCAATTGCATTGGAATGATAACGATTTAAGGGTGGCTACTAGACCATTTACGTAAAGTTTATGGGATTACAGAACTACCTTCCTCGAATAACTAAGTAAATTGTGGGGTGCTCAAACACGGAACAAGCACACATTTCCTCCCTCTCTCGATTTAACTGGATTACTACATGCGGAAACCTCTCCACCCAACCGATAGCATAGTTGGGTCTTGAGTCATAGGAAATAGACACAAGTCGGACGTTCAGAGCGCACATGTTAAATAATCTTATCTTTAGGTACACCTTGATAAACCATACAATGTTTGTGGGTGGAACTGTGTATCCTTTCAATTAGTGCACTCTTTTAATGTGTAATACAATATTAAGAGCCATAGCGAAAGAACGGAAAATATTTGTCTTTACGAAAAATTTAAACCAACTCCCTTAATAGAAGATAAACTAAGTTTATAACGTCTCTCAGTGTTACGAGGAGGAACTGTCATATTAATCATTCTTAAAATGACATTTACTGAAATTATTGTAAGACAGAAGTGAAGAAGAGGACAGAAGGACGTCAATATGTTAAGCATTTTTCAAAATATTATGACTTAGTCATAACAGTCATAAACTTCATTTACAGATTTCTTTTATTCAAAGTATTTTCTTACAGAAATTCCTTTAAATTGAATGATTATCTTCTGTTTTCTAAAATGGCACTGATTGCACAATATATCGTATATACTTCGTATCGTAGGCACTTCTCATAAAATTATAAAATACTAGACGTGGTCTGTACTATTTTATGATGGTAGTATATCTGATAGTTCCGATTCATTAATATGACTATGAATGTGAATATGTAAATCTTTACAAACTCAGAAAGAATTACATTACATCTTTATGCAATGTAATTCTTTTTTAATTAACTACTTTTAACAATCTGTATAATAATTGTTTTTTGTTTACTTAGACAGCTCTCATGACTAAATAGATGCGGGTAGTATATAATTTATTATATTATCCAGTAATATCTTACTTACCCTGCTAGTAAAATATAACGTATTTTCAAAAACACTTATTACGATTTTAATCTGTCTGATCTAGTGGTAATAAGCACTTGTAAGCAATCACACACGTGGATGCATCACGTAGCTCGGTCTACTGCCGGCAGCAGTCGCTTGACTTGACTGATGTGTTGACTTTAATTACAGCTAAACAATACATTATACTTATTATAAGGTAATAAGTAATCAGTGTACAAACTCACTTTAAATAAAAAATATTTATTTAGTATTACATGCACTGGAATTAGTTGAGATGCTAGAATGGAATTTTAGATTAAAGTTGTGTTTGCAGCCACATTAGTCAAGGAGGTTGTTGGTATGGCAGATTGCCAGACAGCGAAAAATTACAAGGGTGTAAAAGAGAGGAAATAGGATTGTTTCAGTAAAAATGTTAAAAGGCTGTTGTTCAAAGGCTACTTTGTTAAAGTTTTCAATTTGGAATTATTTTCCCATTCTACAATTACGATATTTGTCATAAAGATAGCGAATATCCTTTTATAAATTTTACTACTTTTATAACTAACTCAGAGTAAATAAACATTTTTTTTTAAACTAGGTAGGTTTTATTCTAGCAAATATATATGTGTAAAGGAAGTCGTACAAAATAAACCATTTGCAAACTTGACGGCAGACGAATTATTCATGCACACGTTTGCTTTACATATCGTGTCCAAGTTCGAGCACATGTTCCTTTTTACTAGTTGGTAATTGCGTTTTTTTGTGTTTAGCTTAGCTAGAAGTTTAATTTTTTTTGATTGACCGCATTATTCATAATATAATTTGGTTTTAAGTGGGTTTTTCTTTCACTTAAACATTTGTTTTTAATTGTATATTTTAATAAGATCTTATACAGAGGACCACTTACGAGTATGTAAGAATAAGTCTAATTAGTTTAGATCACAAGTATACGAGTATGTTGCAAACAAATGGGCAATTTTTAACAGGTGTTCGTAGAAATTGCTGTTCAAATAATATTTGTAACAGGAATGGCAATTATATGTATTTTCTTAAATAATGTATTTTCTTCCGAAGAAAATTTTTCAATTTCGGTCTCTCCCTTCTGTCATCTGAACGGCCGAAAATTACCCTCGTACTAATTAATTAAAGTACCCTTTTCTCTTTCTCAATGATATATATAATAGGCATATTCAACATCAAACCATTATAGATAAATTGACTAGGAGAATTTTCACAACTTCTAACTATAACAAAATCAATTAGTGAAGTGAAAAGACCGGGAATCAAATCAGCAACCATCGCTTTGAAAAGATATTGAATTAAAGTACTGAGTATTGTCTATTGATACAATTGTATCTAAGTCCTGCTTGTTAGATGGAACAGATCGAAACCTTTCGATAGAACGAATTTGATTCAAAATATTGTTATTGCAAGTAGATTTATTTCTTTTGATTAAATATGTGTAATTTTTAAATCAATTACTTTAGAAGAAAATTGCATAATTTCAATGCATCGGTCATATTGTTTGAGGTTTTATATTTTCACAATTCACATGGCGGCCTTGCCGCGGTATCTTGTTGCCTCTGTCAATATATCGAGTTAGCCGTTACTTCGGCTTAGTTATATATATATATATAGAATAAAATGAAGTAAACAATGAAAAATTAACAACATCAAGAAATTATTTCTTCAACTTAGTAGGTGTAACAAAATCAAGGAGGGAAGGAAAACAATCGGGAATAAAATCAGCAACCGTCGCTTTGGGAGGATACTGAGTTGAAATATTGAATGTGAAACAATATTGTTCGAACTACTGTCTGTTGTCGAAGTACTGTTTTTCTGGAAAATATAAATTCAGATTTTAACAAAAATCAAAATTAGAAGATATATTAAAAACAAAATTATTAGTGTCACCATATAGTGTGCTTATTGTTACTAATTTGAGTAATGAAATTACGTACTCTTTCAAAATTAAAAGTTATCTTTTCAACTTATAAATAATATTATTAATTATCCTACACATGAGATAGTAAACCCCTTTGAAGTCGTTAAATACTAAAGTGTAATAACATTTAACATAATCTCTTACTTTGAGTATCATATCATATATTACAGACAGCATTATTTAAGTATGGAAAATTTGTTCAGATGAATTGGAAACCTTTCAGATATATACTTCACATATAAAGATGTTTATGCTTACAAATAAACAAAATTAATAGCAAATCTTACAATCTAATGTTGCCACATTTATTCTAAGCCTAGTTGTGTGTTATATTTGTTTCAGAGGCCATAAAAATCTTTTTTCCTTGATTAAGTTTTATGTTTAAAAAGTAAAGCAAGAAAGAGACATCAGTAGGGACCAAGTCTAGATTAATGTCCAGCGTGCCTGTGGTTACACACTCAACGATGATAAATCCGGACAGAGGTTGTTTCTGGGACCGACCTCCTTCCGAGAGCAATTCTGCAAGCAGTTACAAAGTAATCCAAGCCCTAATGTACACAAATTAACGTCCGCCAGGCAGCACTAACCCACCCATTCCACCGGACAAGTCTGAAAGAGATTGATATCGGATAGACACTCCAGGTGCTTATTGATGCTTCACTGTAATCACTACTAAGTTGTTGACTGTTAGCATTCTCAGTTTAAAAACAAGACATTATAAACATAAGTTTTATAACTATAAAGTTATTTTGAATGTTAACATCAGAATCCTTTAATACCTTGTGACTGTGTGACCATCATAGAGCTATAACTTGTTTACATATTAGTTTACTCTGACTCATAGAGTCATTGATTATTGAATCAATATCATAAATAAATCTAAATTAATAATAAATTGAAGGGGATCTACATAAATTTACAATGTTACTTGTATTTTAGAGGAATAATGCGAAAACAGCTTACAATTATCAACTTGTCCCAATCACATGGTGGGTGCATGTTGATTACCTAATTTGATTAAATAACATATCGTCTTTGACCGTTCAAGGATTTATGTAAAACTCAACATTTCTTTAAGACTGTATAATATAGCCATATAACCATATGTATTTTTATAGACTAATTAATCTTAAAAACCAAATTATAAAATGGAAAGTGCTGAGCTGCTTTGTATTTATTTGTCTTGCTGAGTATAACAAATTAGATGCAACAAAGAGGTTATTTGAATTTTGGAACGAATATGTAAATTAAAAAGTGGAATATATACAATATTTATAAAATGATATAGCGGGGTAATAGCATTATTACATTAATTAGTATTAGTTACATAAGTAAGATTTTTGTGACACAGTGATTACAATAAAGAAATACCCGACTGAGTTAGTTGTGTGGTTATTCTCAACCCAGGGCGCGTTTAAAAATTTCGATAAGTATATCCTACCTCAAGCATTATTCGTACACAAGTGAACACTGGTATTGATTAAAAGTGGAAAAGATATAAATAAAAGAAAATATTATGAATTGCGCTATACGTATAATTTATATTATTAGCATAAAACAAATATAAAACAATTAAGCATAAAACAAACACGCTTGTGTAAATGATTCTGCGGCCGTCGAGTGTGTTAATCGCTGAATTTGTCCCATGTTTTTGAAGCATGTTTCACTTTAGAAGTGTTTTGATTAGATGAAATGTCTACATTAGTTCTAATTTTTACAAACGCTGTACAAACTATATAAATCGATATATAATTGCAGCATGCCGTTATTGAAATTTTTGAACGAAAATGAATTGATTGAATGAAAGAATGTTGTTTAAAGCAACCGACATAGTTACACATATTATATAATTATATTTGTAAAGACCTTCGTAATTTGTATAACATGGTGTTTTCAAAGATGTCACCTATCGCAATTTTTTATTTCAACGTCAATATATATTATGAATGAATATTTCACACTTTAAAAATATTTATACTTTAAGATTCCATAAATTATATCGAATTTTTGTCCCCGAATGGGTTTCTTCATACAATTTAACAAATTGATGAGTTATAATTTGAAACTTGATTTTGAACCCAGGGTAAAGTGTAATTATAGATATAAATATATATAGTATAAGAATATATGTATAACGTATATCTCTAAAGTGAGATATTATGTTTGTGTAGATATTACCATTATTTTGTTACTTTTACGTAGAAATCAAGTATTAATCTTCAAACATGAATAGGTATTATTACTATTTCTTTGGCAAACATGTTTCCTTACCAAATGTATTGAGATAAGGGAAGTGAATGTAACAGTGGAATATCCATTGAAAATAGGAGACGTACGTTTTATGTTGCATAAAGTCATTGATAATTGTCGAATAGAAAACTAATACTTTTTGTTAATAATAAAAAATATGTATTTTATTTATATTTATATATTAATAACTGGAATTATTTTCCCAATATAATTCTAGAAATTGTAAATATATCCTCAGATTTGTAGCACGTGTAATGTATAGTCATTGTACATGTATTAAAATGTTTTCAATGGTTTTAGATTTAATAAACAGAAGTACGATTATTGCTCCTTGCTTAGCATGTTTCTTGCATTTTTTTTAAATTTTTTAATATAAATGACGTAAAACGACAGTCTTATTAATACTCTAAAAATACATATATTTTTAATTTTATTTAAAATCAGAATCACGGTACACTTCATAATTAAAATAAACTTAATTATTAAATAAAGATCTTTGAGCTAATTTAATATTATTACGCGATATATTGACTGAAGTACTATATTATAATTTAACTATAATTAATTATGTAATTCATTTTTCTCGTCCGCTGACCGTGGAGCAAATAACATAAAGGAATATTAAAAGATAAAAAACAGCATAATCCTACTCATAATCCTAAATCTATTGTTATCGCTTTATTCCAGTAATTACTACGATAATAAAAATACTGAAATGGTATGGAATGCTGTTACTAGCAGACAATGTAATATTTATTATATTTATCGATCGCTGACAAATTACGCGATGACTACAATTAACACAAGTCAAACAAGTACACTAGTTTCAATTCGTCGTTATAAATTCGATAGAGTCACCGGATGCCCATGCTTCAATTACAATACAATTTAGATGATTTTGATAATTGTGCTGTGTTGGACGAATTTCGGGAGGTAGTGTTACCACGGGACATTGGTGCAGCAATAGTATATCTACTTTTATTGTTTATAAAGTCACACTACTGTGGCAGGCTGCTGAAATAAATCCGACAGTCAATTGACCGATATCAATAAATATTTCTTAACTTCGGTAATAAATAATAAGTTAATGCCTTGAAATTATTTAACTAATAGATAACGAGCATTGTTTCATGACTAATTTATTTCATCTTCAGTGATACCTGCATGTGGCCAATTCTTACAGACATTTCTACAAGTTCTAGGCTAGATTAGTAAATCCTAACCCGAATTTTCATCATACATGAAGAATATTTTTTTTCACATCTTAATCAAAAACATTTGCTACCAAAAAAGTCCTAACACTTTACGAGTAAGTTTTTAAACGAATAAGCGACTTTACAATTTCCAAACACTTCAGAATGAATAAATTACACCAAGTTGTTTATGTTTGTTGTGATTTGAAACTCCGTATAATCAAAAAACGTCAGCGTCAGGATAAAGAAACAAACGTTATTAATGTACAAGAGAGAACAAGATAGAAAACATATTGCCCACTGCTGTTATGGTACCATCTATCGCTCAACCATCAAACTGAAGTGTTATTACAGGCATATATTGAAGTTGTTATTTTTTACTAGAGATGCCGTTGATACTTTTGTAAAATTGTTAGTTCAGATTAATTTTTTAACATAATGCTTATAATATATAAAAATACAAATAATTTATTTGTGTATTTTTATTTATATTAATAATTTAATTTCACTAATAAATTAATTTTACAAGTATGCCAAAAGTATGCACACACAATTTTTTTACTCTACATTAATGCTCACGCTAGTTATGAATTCCAGAGAGGCTTTCAGTCTAAAATCAATAAGTAAAATTGACCTTGTTATATTTAAAAGCGGCATGGCAAAAAGAGCGAAACACTGTTACGGCGTACATACGAGTATCCTGATCCTGAACCAACAAAGAAAATTTAAGTATTAAAATATTTACTTTAAAATATTTTGGGCAGCAATGAAAAAATTATTACGAATATTTGACATAATTTAATGTTCAGTAAATATTAAAAACTTTTGTTGTATACATATTTTCTGAACTTCGAAATATAAATATTTAGGTAACTACTTCATTTTATTTTTGGACTAAAACATTATATTAAGTTATATACTACTAAATATTTCTTTAAAGATTTCTTTAAAGAGGTGTGATCATACTTTTAATATTTATTTGTTTATATTCATCGTAACCAATAAAATAATGAGTCAATAATTAAGTGTGTGTGGTAAAAAAGATCTCTTCCAATAGGTAAATCAACATTTCGATAAATATTATATTAAACGTCCAGGTCAATATTTTTTTAATGAACCGGCGGAATTAAATATACTTTTATTATTTATCTGTATCATATTTACAAATAATAAGAATGTAATTGAGTCGTATAATTTATTAATCATCGAACACATGAAATGTTAAACTGATTTAAGACAATAACAGTTACGTTTATTTTGTAACAAGAATACAGACAGTACTACTTATCACAAACAACAATTTATCAAAAGTTGTCTTAAAACCATGATAATAGCAACTGAACAGAACAAGGAACTAAATAATCAAGTGGATAGTGTCAGTGTGCAGAGGAATAAACTATTCACCGGCGACTGCACATTGCGGGATATAAATAAAAGGAAAGCATAAAACACGGTGTAGGGAAGTTAAGTGACATCGTATAATTAATGTTGGCTAACTTTTTTGCCAGCTTTGAGTCCTTTTCTAAAATTATACTTTTAAATGCGAAAAATTGTAAAGTAACATGATACTCGCCGTTGAGTCGGTCCCGAAATTAGAACTTTTTATGAATATTCATAGTTTTTTTTAATGTTTGCAGGAGAGTTTTCCTTTTAATAACTGCAGATTTGCCTGTGCTCTCTTTTTTATCTTTTAAATTCTGGTTTTTAACTAAATATTGTTAATAAAATAACATTCAGTCGACATCAAAGTAATTAAAACAGTACGTAGACATACATACATACAATTTCATTGTTTTTTTGGGTAGACCTCGAAGAATTCGGTCTGCCCATTCATTTGTCCCCTACTTTCGAATTTTGGAAAAATTTCTTCACAGGAGGTCTTCTTATGACCGCCTGAGTCCGAAATGACCATTGGTCAAAAAGTTTATATATATATATATATAACTATAACTTATATATATATATATATGCGTGCGTGCGTCCAGATTCGACTTTTGTTTCGTTCGGATCGCTTCCAAACTTTGCACAAAAATCAACCATCCAAAAATGAAGGTCAAGTTCGTTAACCAGAGAAATCCGGTCACAGGGGGCGCTATGGCCTCACTTTTTCTGATTTCAGTTTTTCGACCATAACTTTGTCTCTATACAAAGGAGATCAATCGCGTTTATATTATATGATGTCTTTGATAAATACCTATAACTAATGTAGATAAACCGAAAACCTAACTTCAATAACTTAGGGGTGGGGGTAAAAAAACCGAAAATTTTTGGAAAAAAAATCATAACTTTTTTCTGGTAAACATTCTTGCATCACAAGTATTTTTAATAGAAAGGTTATTTTTTACTCTAAATTTAAGTACCAAAAGTATTTCCAAAAAAGATACCTTTTCTGAGAAAAAAAAATAAAACCGCTTTTTGCTTGAAAATTTTTGATGTAAACTAAGGCATCATGTATTATTCTTAGGTAGTGAGTTATATTTTAAATGAGTTACACACGAGGTCTACCCACGCGTGTCCCCCTGCGGATTTTTTTTTCATTTATTTAAAATATATAATGATTACATACATACATCATACAAAGTAATTTGCCACAAAAACCTCTCAGAAGTTATCTGGGCAAGTGATTGTTCGCAAGAAAAGTATTATTTTTAAGTACAGTACATTAATAGTAGTTTATCTTACGTATTCAATTTTAGTTTGTATTTAAGTTAATTTTAAGTTAAGTTTTTAATCTATAATATATTTTTATCGTACAACAGTGCTTTCATTCACTAAAGTACGATTGATTTAAGTAGTATTTTTTGACCGCATTGAAATATTCGTTATTTTTACATTTATAACGTTTTTGTAAATAATCTGGTACGTTATTTAAAATGTTTGGTATAAGAGTTTTTACCATTCTTGTACCATATGTATTATTTACGTGTAAATGTCAATGTCAGCCAGTGTCATAGAGTAACACACACCTTTCACACACAACAGTAAACCAACCTTTCACACACACTAATTACACACACCAGTAACACACAACAGACACACAAAAAAGGTCATACCTAACACTCACCGATCAGTCAAAGAATTTATTGATGCCTGATATAGTTGTATGAAAAACAATATACATATATGTATGCTACGATAATAATAATATATGGGTGAACCCATATCTCACTTTGCGTCGGTTACTACTACTTTTTAAAAAGAAAAATCAACAAAGTAAACATTTAAGAAACAAAAATAATATGAATCTGCCTTTTGTATTTGAAAAATATTGACCTATTTTGTAACCACAAACAACACGTAAAAATTTGGTATTAATATATTATTATCATTTAAAAAAAGCACAACACACTACGTAATTGAAACTGAACTTTAAAATTAGTAAAAACAATGTGAAAATAAAACTGTATTAAAATTGTATTGCTTTTTAGATATAAAGGGAAGCCCAGAGCTATGATGGCGCAATTAGAAACAGTAAGGTTGACTTCTTAAAAAAAAACTAAAAAAATTCAAAAAAAATATTTTAAACTCGAACCCAAAACAACGCAACATCGAATGTTTAACGACGCACAATGAAAATGAGTACTAATTAAGCAGCAACGTAACTTAAAAAACGCAAAACAAAACGACGCAAAAGCGAGGCCATACCTCGCTTTGCAGTGCAGTTTATTAAATCCTCGTAATCGTTGTAAGAATTGTTAGGGAGTATACATTTACATTTGGAAAAAGCTCTGGTGCGTTGTAACTCATAATATCCCTACACACACTCTTCTAAATTATTATAGACTCATCTATATATTGCCATTCCCGTCAGTTCTAGAATCCTTTGTATAAGCAAATCTCTTCACATATATTTAAATACCATTTCCCGAGAATGTACCAATCAAGGGTTTCATGCAGGTTACAGTGCCAATATTGCTGCCCATCTAAGCAATCGATGATATTCAACGTTGGACGGATAACAAGAAGTGTGTGTAATAATATATTCTATGTTAACGATTTTAAACACTAAAAAGCGTGGGGTTGTACATTGACTGTAAAAATAGTGGGGAAGTGTCGGGTGCATTACAGTCCTTGTACCAAATATTTTCTACTCAGATGTTTGCTATTAACCTGAGTAACAAACACCTCAATAAACTGGAGCTCTTTATAAACCATTATCATCATTACACATATATAAATAAGACTATTAATGATCCAAATTCTAATTAAGATAAGGGCAATTTAAAATATAAATAAAAATTTTGAATGATTAACTCAGCAAAGTAATATATTATTCAACCGAAATTATACAGGTCACATCTAATATTTAGATTTATATTAATCATTATTATCAACTTAATATTAGCCCACTTAATATGTGAAATAGTTTATCGGTATCAAAATCATAAACGCATACTTAACAACATATTATTTATATGTACAAAATTAAATCTATATATATATATATATATATTTGCGATTTACCACTCACTGACTCATCACGAAATCTCCAAAACTATCTGTCCGATTAGCTTAGAATTTTACATTGTTACTTCTTTTGTGACGTAGACGTCCAATAAAAACGGAATTTGCTGAATTCCTATCTCAACGGATTTCAACTTTTTGCATTTCACTAAGTTTTAAATCTGTTAGAGCCTGTGACAACGGTTACCTTAGCTAGAGCTTATATGAGGTTTTATTGTCATAAATAAAAATCAAGGACGTAAAAATATAATTGATTACGAAATCGAATTTGATATATTTGAAAAATAAATGAGTATAATTAAAAAAAAACATTTATTTTTGTTCTTTGTCATATGCTGGCAATGGTTTCGTGGTGTAGGCCTATTGGGGATCCCGCCACATTACATAAATATCTGTGTATTCACACTGATTGGCATTATATTTCTCAATGAAAAATTTTAAAAATTAGGCTAATTGTTAGATAGAAATTAAACATTTTGTAAATACAAGAAGTCTAAGTTCACATTCAAATTAATAGTATGCCCAGCGAAGCGGGCGGGAATCAGCTAGTACTTATATAAAAACAGCGACATATAATTACAAGAAATAAAAACAAACTCGTGGCGCCTAAATTTCGTCTTCATAAGTGAAGAAATGACCAATTAATTAATTAATTAACTAATTAATTATTTGTTAACTTTTAAAGATTTTTCTTTTTATATAATTTGTCATTTAATATTTTTTTTTGATATAAGAATAGATATTATTTTAATTCAACTTAAGAAAAAGTGAATGTTATCATAATATAACAATATCAAAAACATTATACCTGTGTTTGTGAGTAGCGACGTAATAACTTTAAACACGATATTTTTAAATTAAATCCTAACTTAAAACTACATCAAGTCGCCACGTCATTTGCCAAACGTTCTTACTAAGTTCCTGTGTTAGTTATTATTGCCATCATTTGGCAGCTCGACCCTCCCGATTGGTGTTGGATTAAGTAACCTTGGGTAGATTCAAGATCCTGTGTTACCACTTCTCAATAGTTTTGTTTGAATATTAACTGTCTATATTGCTTATTATAAGCAAAGAAGGTGGACACATTAGCTGGTCCATAAAAGTTCTTTAATTAGTATTACTGTTTTTAATGCAATTGTATGTTGACAAGTATATCTTTAAAACCAATATTGTCAAGTCTAGTTTTATTAAGATATATTTTGATATCTAGTACATTGAAAACGATAAGGACGGACGCAAAGTAAAACATGAAATTATTATTCATTTTGACAATTTAAATGTGCTCTGAACATTTTGCAATACCGATAATACCAGAGTAATTAATGTACCTGAATTTGTCTTCCTTCTAGGGTTGCTTTATTTTTTTATTACATTTTTCCATATGGTAGTTATTTTAAATTTTTATGGAAACATATATTAATTTATTTGTGTTACTTAAAATTAAATAATGTTATAATAAATAATTTTGAATAAAGTTTAAATTCAGCAACCCTAAAACAAACATTTAAATCGTCGAACACGTTTCATATAATGGTCGTTAATTTGTATCTGTGACAGGAATCTTAAAAGCTATCAGGATACAGAATATATTAATCATATGTTTTATGTTATCATTAATAAGGATTCGATATTGATACATTTCTGGTTATTTGTTATATTCATAATAAACTTTAAATTTCTCATCTATTTATGGATTCAACAATGAAATAATCAGGTCACAACAAAATCAAATGTAATTTATATTAAAACTATTTTATCGATTTCGCTACGTACTGTATATTACTGTTAAGTATATTGGTCATCCATCCATCCATCCATCCAATAAATTACAAGGCCAAAATTACTAAACTATAACCTGTAAGATAATTTATTACACAGAACAATTGAAAAAAACTAAAGAAATTAAAGAAAAAAATATATAATTGAGTAAATAACATAATAGCCTCATGGAAACTGGTCAGTCACGAGCGTATCATTTCCAATCTCTATACTTAAACCGACAATTCTGGCCTACTCAATATATTCACCGATCACTTCTCACTTTCTTAAATTTTCAAGACAATAAGTTCGCCATTATTTAGAATTCATATTTAAAATAAGTAGTAATAAGTCCAAACAACAATCACTATCGTGACCTTCAAAGGAATGATTTCATTTACATAATTTAAAGAAATTATTTATATATTAGGTCTACAACATTGCTCCCGCCGTTTTTTTTTTAATTTTTAAAATTATATAAAAAAATGGTATCTTATTTATGTTTCAAAGTATTGTCCGTCACTTTCCACTACTTTGGCCCATCTTTCAGGCAACAAACGAATCCCGCGTCGGAAAAATTCTTCATCCTTTGATAAGATCCAAGAATCGATCCATTCTTTCACTTTTTCAAAAGAATCGAAGCACTGGCCCGCCAGGCCGTGTGCCATCGACCTAAATAAATGGTTATCAGATGGAGCAACATCTGGATAGTATGGCGGGTGAGGTAGAATTTCCCATTTCAGTGTTTCGAGGTACGTCTTGACTACTTTCGCCACGTGAGGTCGAGCATTGTCGTGTTGCAAAATTACTTTTTCGTATCTATCACCGTATTGCGACCGTTTTGCTTTTAATGCCCGACTCAAACGCTTTAATTGCGTTCGATAAAGTGCACCAGTATTTTTTTCAGAAGGTTTTAGCAGCTCATAATAAATTACGCCAAGCTGATCCCACCAAATACACAACCTTATACACCTTGGATCCGTGAATATTCTGTCGAGGTGTGGCCATAAGAGTTTGGCCGGGCAATCCCTATGATGTGCGTCGCTTAGGGTTGTCGTAGTGCACCTATTTTTCGTCCCCAGTAGCAATACGATGAAGAAATTTTTTTCGTTTTTGTCTTTCAAGCAGCTGTTCACAAGCAAATAAACGTCGCTCAACATCTCTTGGTTTCAACTGATACGGTACCCAGTATCCTTGTTTTTGAATCATCCCCAGCTGTTCCAGGCGTTTTGATACTGCTTGCTGAGTTACTCCCAATGA
This sequence comes from Melinaea menophilus ssp. n. AW-2005, assembly GCA_918358695.1. NCBI lineage: Eukaryota > Metazoa > Arthropoda > Insecta > Lepidoptera > Nymphalidae > Melinaea > Melinaea menophilus. The sequence continues at coordinate 32,649,024 of OU911039.1, read as the reverse complement.
TTTTGCTAGCTTGTCTTGAGTTTGGTATGAGTCTGCATTAAGTAAAGCCATCATCATCAAAAGTTTTTTCTCTGCCACCGCTATGCCGATCTTCAACAACAAAATCACCGCTTTTAAAGCGCTGGAACCACTCGCGACACGTTCTTTCACTAATAGTATCATCACCATAAGTACATGAAATAACCCGATGAGCCTCAGCCGCCAATTTTTTCATGTTGAAATGAAAAATTAAAATCTCCCGCAAATGACGTGAATTCGGTTTATAAGTTGACATATTTAATTAAGTGTAACTATATGACGCAAACAAAAATTAACTAATATCGGCGATCGGTTATATTTATAGATGTCAAAAGTGATGGAAAACAACTGTGATTTATTTATTTGAACTATTACTGGCTACTAGCGCCATCTTTTAGAAAACGGCGGGAGCAAAGTTGTAGACCTAATAGTTTAAAACTTTTTAATTTATTGTAAGGAGGACAATTTTATTATTAACTACTAGTCTAACCATAAATACCAAAGAAAAACAACATTTTTCTATTGCATGTAACATTTATTACTATTGTTTGTTAGTTTAATACTTTAATATAAAACCATTAAAAATCAATCAATATAGTAGCTGGCATTCTTTATATAAAATTATTAACTGCCATCGCATACACTGTTTTGAAGACTCTACGTTGTCTAAGTGTATAAAGCAAGCCTTACTCTCTAAATCTGATTATAAATAATATTCCAGTAGATTAAGGCCAAGACTAGATGACGGCCAGTCTTCAGTTCTGATGAAGTCCGGGGTGTTCGTTTCTAAACAAGGTATTCACCCAGGATAGAGCTTTATGACCCACCGCCGAGTATGGCTGAAAAGGCCATTCTTGGTGCTATTGACCATGGTGTTGTTAAGGCGCTTAACTGCGTTCTCAGGATTGGGACTTGATACACTTGTGCCGATTTTTTGATACCTTTGTCACAAAAATATGGCTCAGTCACTCCTTCATAGCTAACACTCACCAAACCATCACTAAAGTCGGATAATGCCCACGTTGTACTGTGTTCACGAATGGGGAGCTTCTTTAGAGCTTTCAGCATAAATACGGTCATTTTGTTTGCCTAAATATTGCTCAATTGTAAAAATTGTCTAGATTTGATTCTCTCACAATTTTACTATCACCCCACTCCATTTTAATATCACAATAGATTTTCAATATATTATAAAAATGACAGATTCCAAATTCAAAAGTAATATTTTCTTTAGTTTTAATTGTAACAAACAGACTACACAGACTAGAATAAGTACCATCATGTGCTCATTTAGGGTACATTCACTTATTTGTTAATCCAACAGTGTTACAAAATTAAAATTTTGTACAATAATTGTTTGATTAAGATCAAATAGGATTACACTATTATAAAATACATGTTTAAAAACCGATAAGAAATATATTTATATTAAAATATATTTAAATAAATCTGCTTATAATAAGTTTGCAGAATAAATGTATATTATCAGTGACATCTAAATATATAAAGTATCTCCGTACCCTAGAGAAATGCATTCTACTAAGTCTCTATTATGTTGTTAATTAAACTGACTGGTTGGTAAGTAGAACGAGTCGTCCCGCCATTTATCAGTGTTCATAGAAGAGACAACCTGATTTGTTTATAAATGTTGATACTTTATTGCATGTCGTAATTTCGCTTCCAGTCAACCGTAATATGTTGTGTTTGCAACCGCAATTTATTGCATAACAAAAAGAAATAAATATCTAGTAAAATATAAAGAAATATAAAAATATTTACGGTAATGTATGTTATGTGGCTGGCAATTACAATATCTCTTTTGGCAAGTATGTATACTTACTATACTATACCAAGTAAGTAACCTTATTTAATGTATAAAATAAACTTTTACAATAGATTAAAGACAAAATAAAACTTAAAACTACATAATCAGAATAAAGTTGTGATATTTAGAGTTGTGAGGATATTTATATGATATTGGAAAGAAAGAGCTAAGAGCTTATCAGTAGGTAAAACATGCCATTAAGCAGTAAGCCACCCTTATACATAATTTATCACTGGAATGGCTTAAGAGGAGATATTTAACATGTCCCTACTAATATTGCTTTCAACATACATAGACCATCTTTTAAATTCCAAAGTGAATTACAATTGAGAGTATTAAAACGTGATCAAAGCAAAATGAAACCAAACTGACAATAATACCGTTTCTTTTTATTAAAAAGCTATAGGATTGAACTAATGCACCAATCGTTCTAGGATTATCGCCGTATCGTACCGTTTAATACATTATATATTATGCTGTATGGTTATGTGATTATATAAAAATGGACGAAACTTTTTAGAAATATAAAAAACAATCCTCCGTTAAATAAGGCTACGTTATTATTAATTAAATTAAATGTAACAAATTAGAATATCTTGTTTTGCTTCGTGAGAGATCGCAGGATCAATCAAGGTAATCAAGGTTGTTATCCCACTTTGATGAAGTTTACTGTGTTTTTTATGTATACTACGGTTAATGTATATATAGACAATTACAATCATTGACCGTTTATTTACCATGGACGGTTTAAAACTTCAAGCCAATAATAAGTAGAAACTTTGATACCGAAACTTTTAGCAAGGACAGGGATATAATTTGCATAAGATATAAATAAATTTTATACGAGGAAGTTTTAGAAATACTGGAAAATAAGGTATAAGGTATGGTATAACAAACAACAACGGGAAGCATTATATAACTGTTAGGACATACCTCCGTAACTCACGAAATGTAATAAAGATAAATAAAAATATGATTTGGCACTCGTATGTACCCATTTGTTATGTAAAATAACCAGAAACCATCAAGTCATCACTAAAACTAAAATCTTGACATAATTAACCATTAAAAATTATAGAAGCAGCAGAACATTATTAAAGCAATTAATTGTATATAAGACAATTTATATATACAAATATTATACAGTAAAATTATAGAAAAGGTGAACTTAAAAGTAAATAAAGTGTTAAAGAAGTCGTCATAATAGCATAAGCATAATATTATATTAGCTTTTGTGAAAAAACTACACGTTAGGAGTAAAATTGTTTATAGCGTCTCCAGCTGACTTAAAACAAAAAGTAAAATAAAATGACATTAAAACAATGTAGGAGACAGCGTTTCAAAAAGATGTAATAGTTACTTACAACTTACTTACTTACTTACTTATCGTCACGCCATATCCCTTACGGGGTAGCCAGAGACGACGGAGCGCCAAACGCTACGGTCCCTGCATACCTCTTTCGCCTCGACCACAGACATTAACCTCTTCATACATGCCCTCCGGGGGGTCCTCATGCTTTTTACGTGACCTTCCTCCAGTATCGTAGCTACTGTGTTTTCGAAGGTCACTCGAGGCCTCCCCCTGTCTCTCTTACCGCTCACTTTACCTTTATAAATCTTTTTTACCATTCTTTCATCACTCATTCGTTCGACGTGCCCAAACCACCTGAGCACGTTCTTTTTCATTCTTACCGAAACGTCTTCGCTAGTACCTGCCATTCTGTGGATCTCTTCATTGCGGATTCGGTCAGCTAAACTGACTCCGCATATTCGACGAAGAGATCGCATCTCCACAGCATTCATCTTTCTTACATTCTTCTTCTGTATTACCCACGTCTGGCTGCCGTATAATAGCGTCGGTAGCAAAACTGCATTGTGTACAGCCAAACATGCAGCTATGCTGACGTTTCGCCGTCTCAACAATGCAGCCAAAGCACCGTTGACTCTGTTACCGGCAGCAATACGCCTTTCCACATCCATTTCGTATCTTCCGTCTCGGCTAAACATACTTCCCAAATATACCGCTTCATTCACTTGTTCTATTATCTTACCATTCACGTTGATCTTACATTCTGTTCTTTCTTCATTTCTTTCAAATATCAGAACCTTGGTCTTATCTGCATTCAGGTTTAGACCATTATTTTCACACCCATCTTTCAGAGTGGTGACCAATGCCTGCAGATCGCATTCTGATGATGCAATGAGCCCTGCATCATCTGCATAAAGCAAGCAATTGACCTTAAGGTCACCAACTTTCACTCCCATGTCACTGTCTTTCACGCCTTGGAGACAACTATCCAAATACAAGTTGAACAACCAAGCTGACATAGCGCAACCTTGCTTAACACCCGATTGGATGTCAAACCAGGGCGACATGTCAGCTCCTACTCGCACACAGGCTGAGTGATCTCTGTAAAGAGACTTTACAGCCCGTAGCAAGGGTCCGTTCACGTTGTATCGGGGCAGTATCTCCCATAACTTCTTTCTCACAACCCTGTCAAACGCCTTTTCCAAATCCACAAAAGCACAGAAAACCTTTTGGTTTAGGGCCAAAAACTTTTCCGTGATCATGCGGAGGGAAAAGATCTGATCTATACATCCTCTTCCAGGTCTAAAACCTCCTTGGGCCTCCCACAACAGCCTTTCAGATCTTTCTTGCATTCTTCTCGCTAATATTTTAGCATAAACTTTACTGCCCAAGCTGATCAAACTGATAGCCCTATAGCTTGCACAGTCTATCTGTGAACCTTTGCCTTTATACAAAGGTACGATGACTGCACCTCGCCAATCACCTGGGACTTCCCCTGATTTCCAGCATAAATTGCACAAAAACCAGAACAAGTCCCAGACGCGTGGCCCACCATATTTGATCATCTCGGCAGTAACTTCATCCGCTCCCGCAGCTTTACCACATTTCAGACTTCGAATCGCGCTCTCCACTTCTTCCAAACTGATTTCACCATCGGCTACATCCGGACTCAGCATTTCACTGGTGCTCAAGGCCGAGGCGTCCTCACTTTCATACACCTCCTTATAGAACTCCGCCCACCGCTGCAAAACGTGTGCTTGCTCAGATAAAATTTCACCGCTCTTCGAAAGCACCCCTTTCATTCTACAGGTTACCTAACAACCCCGGGAATCACTAACTTCTCGCCAGAAAAGCTTCGTATTTTCCCGGAAGTTGTTTGTCAACCTGTCGTCCCTTTCACGCTCAGAATTTTCACGCTTCATCTTTATAAGTGCTTTCGTTTTGTGCTTTTGCAGCTTGTACTCTCTTTTTCTTATCTCTCTCATACTTTTATCCTTACCCGAGGCTTTATAATCCAACCATGCTTTCTTCTTTAACTCTACAGCGTCTTTCACTTCATCATCCCACCATTCATCGCGCTTTTTACTAAAACCTCTTTTCCTTTTACCACATACCTCTGTCGCTACATTCACCATACCATTCCTAAGGTTCTGCCAGCATACTTCAACACTTTCATTTCCTGAATCACAGCTTTCAAGCTTCTTGGAAATCCTTTCTTGATATTCCTCTCTGATCGGTGGATCTTGAAGCTTCCAGCTTCTTATGCGATAATTCGACTCCAAGCTTGGACACGTCGTGCGGTTGCGCCAACCTGCAAACAGACCTCTTATTCTAGCAACGACTAGATAATGGTCTGTTCCCAGATCAGCACCCCTAAACACTCGCGTGTCCATAACTTGGCTTCGAATTCGCTGATCCACCAGGAATAAATACTACAATTTACTTTACTTTAGTTAGTTACTTACAATACAGTGAATATTACATATAATACAATGAATAAAATATGTATGGGTAAATAAGTAATCAAAATAAATAATATTTTTTAATTAATATAGCCGTCCCTAAAATCAAATAGTAAAAGACATGAAAAAAAAATCACGAACTGAATGAAAAAGTTAAACCAATATCAACAAGTACAAAAGATTTTACAAATACATGACAAAAGGGAACCAAAAATATACGTTTGTTATGTTAAAACAGTTTTGATTGCCCCACGAGAATTCTTAATCTTCTTCTCACTTAAAGTAATCAGATTAGAAGATACTAACTCAGCACAAGAGGAAAAAAACTTTTCAAATAAATAATATTTTTAATATAAAGTCAATTTTTAAAAGAACATCTTGGACTTTAATTCAGCAAATAAATCTAAGTAAAGTATTTCTGAAGGGATGAGCTGTACCGATAAACTTTTGGATTTGAATCGACTGCATTTTTTTATGACATTGAATACATGAATTATTCGTCTCGAAGGTTTTTTTTTTTTTATTTCCAATATTATGTACATTGTATTTATGGATCGACAGGGTTCTAGTCGCATGATTTCAAAGGACAGGTTCTAGATTCAGTCATAATACGTGTAAACAAGTTATAGTTCTATGATGTTCACACTTTTTTAAGGTATTAAAGGATTCAAATTGTATCATTAAAAATAACTAGAAGTCTATAATTTCTAAGTTTCAAACTAAGAATGTTAACAGTCAACAACTTAGTAGTGATTACAGTGAAGCATCAATAAGAACCTCTAATGTTGCTCTCAGAGGAGCGTTGCGGGTGGAAAGAGGTCAAAGCAACAAACGAATAATCCAATTTCAATTATATTACAGTGTGAAAACACAGTCAAGCTGGGCATTCGTAATCTAAGCTTGGTCCAGACCAATGTCTTAATGTTATTCGTAAGCATAAAGTTCTTTCGTTTTGAAGTTTATTCTAATTTATCTAAACAAATTTGCTCAACTTAAATAATGCTGTCTGTAATATATGATGTGATGCTCAAAGTGAGAGATTATATTAAATTGTAATCCATCTTCATGGTTAAACATTGTTATGGGATATTGTCCAAAAAACCATTTAACTTGAGATCATTGTGTAAGTAATATTAGTTGCCCAAACTAAGTACACTATATAATAATTATAATAATATTTGTATGTTTTTAATATATCCAATTATCTTAAATTTATTTCCAATAGTTTGAATCCATTTCTTCTAAAAAAGCAGCACTTAGTTCCAGTACTATTCATTATTAAATATTTCAACTGAATATCCTTTCAAAGCGACAGTTGCTGATTTGATTCCCGGTCTTTTTCTTTCGCTCATTTATTTTATTATAGGTATAAGTTGAGAAAAATGTTGCTAGTACTTTTATTGATAAAAATATGATTTTATATGTTCCGATTAAAAATATCTTTGATAGAACAGGGTATTAAGTCATTTTCAGTCGTTCAGATGACAACAGGGAGACCGAAATTCAGAAAATTATCTTCGGAAGCAACAACACTTGTTAAATGTTTACAACTTATTTGTAATATATACTTGTGATCTAAAGTAATGGGTGTAGTATAAGGGGAAGCCTTACAAGAGAAGACTTACAATAAAAATCCACTGACATCCAAATTTTATTATGATAATTCGGTCCATCAAAAACACCAACTATTAACTAGTGTAAAGTAACATGTGCTTAAATTTGGACAGGATAGGTTGAGCAAACGGATGCATAAATAATTCGTCTTCCGTCAGGTTTGCAAACGGTTTAGTTTGTACGACGACCATTATATATATATATATAAATAGAGGGCGTTTTGTAGAGGGTCCGACAAACCAAGTGAGCGTGTTCAGGTACCTTTTTTCAATCATTGTGAAAGTTGAACTTAGATCTCAGGCTTAAAATTATTTTTTCACTTTATGAGTTCTACATCAGTTAGGTAGTTCAGATTGTATCTAATTTTGCTTTTTTTGGCTTAAGGATGTATTTGAAACTAAAATTACATGAGAACATCCGGTCCAAAATGGATTTTAGAAATGGTATTTAAGTGATTAGGCACAAATTCGGTGAAAAATCTTTAAAAAAAATAGGAGGATTTTTTTGGCCAACTTGTATTCTCTAAATAGGTACCTGAACACGCTCACTTGCTTTGTCGGACCCTCTACAAAACACCCTGTATATATATAAAACCTACCTATTTGTTGAGACATATATTTATTTAGTCAGAGTTACTTATGGAAATAATGAAAAAGCATTTTATTCCTACAAATTTTTCTGTGTGGCAATCTGCCATACCAAAAATATTAATCTGTTGGCTGCAAAATACAATTTTAATCTAAAATTTCATTCTAAGCATAAATACACGCCCACCCACACATATTACGCGTACCTAAAAATAATAAGAAGGAAATAGAAAATAATAAAAGGAAAGTAGCGCTGCTTATGATTTAATGTATAAAAAACACACAATCTGTACACGACTTGTGGCTTTCTCTTGATCGTTCTCAAACTAATTGATCGTTAGCGAGCGTTTTAAGTTTTGTAATATTATTAGTATATTTTTATCACAAATTTCCCAACTACCGACTCATAGCAAGTACTAGATTCGGGAAAGTCGAGATAAGCAAACTGGAACATGAATAATTCATTTCGAGGTCGTTGAGTTTGCGAAGCATCTATACTTCTTTACAGTCAGGTGTGTTTTCGATGTTGGGTTAATAAGTTATAATAAAATTATCTTCTTTTACTTTTACCATAACACATCCTGGTGGATATAGTTTTTAGCGATACGGAATTTTAGTAATGATTTTTCCCTATTTTTTATTCATATTATGTTAAAAAATATTAATTTATTGCATTTATGTTATACTAAAGGCAATGAAAGCTTTGCATACTTTAAAATGTCTGTGGAGGCACAGCGAGCAGATGTTGTACTTGATGGATTGTAGTCGCCCTCACATATGGACGGAATAAAACCCCTGATGAATGGGACAATTCAAAGAAATATGTCACAAAAAGCACAGGTACATAGGTAATAATTGGAGGTAAAAATGAGATATCCAATTAAAACTTCTTGGAATTGTACTTATTTTCATGAAGGCAAGGCGGAAAATAAATTTAGTTTGTGTGGTTACATTAAACTGTATTGTTATCATCCTAATATCTTACTGACTTTATCTGGAATATGGCGACCGGGATAACAATAGATTTACGATTATAGTGTAGATAATGGTGTACTTTAACTTTTATTTTTTCCTAATGGTATTTAAACTACGGCTTAATGGTAAATATAACAATGATAAACGATGATAAAAATAATTATATAATTAATTATAGTCAAAATATAATACAATATTTCAGTCACTACGTTACGTAATAATATTAAATTAGCCAATTATTTTTAAATGTTAATTAAATATAGTATTTTAATTATAAAAATCGACCGTAATTCTGATATTAAATATTATTAAGAATATATATATTGAATTTTCCAATTGTTTTCAAAAGAGTTGTTTTTTAAATATTAATTAAACCGTTGTTTGCGTCATTGGCACAGAGTGCTAGAAATATGAGGATAAATTAACAATTTGTAGAACTATATTGGGCAATTTATTGTAGTCATTGTTTATATAATAATATATTCTATACATATTTTTTAATATTAACAAAAGTATTAGTTTTCTATTCGACAATTATTAATGACTTTATATAACATAAAACGTACGTCCCTATTTTTTGTGGATATTCCATTGTTACATTCACTTCCATTATCTCAATCCATTTGGTAAGGAAACATGTTTGCCAAAGAATTTGTAATAATACGTTATCCGAAACCAGCAGCGGGCGGAGGAATACCTCTTCACGTTTGAAGATTAATACTCGACTTCTACGTAAAATAATAAACATAATTTATTTCATGATAAAATTTAAGAAAGTTATACATAACGGACGTAATTATTATAAAAAAAAAACGGCCAATTGCGAGTCGACCACGCGCAGTGCAAGGTTTCGTAATTATCCCTGATGAATAGAAAAACAGACATATATATATTTATTTATAGTTGTGGACTTATAACAAAACACACCTTTAATCTAAAACTTCATTCTGGCACACTACTAATTTCAATGCATGTAATATTATATTTTATTGATATATTGATTTGTAGTGACGTTTTGTACACCCATTACTTAATATTAATTGTAATATATTGCTTAAGTGTAATTAAAGTCAACACATAAGTCAAGTCAAGCGACTGCTGCCAGCAGTAGACCGAGCTACGTGATGCATCCACGTGTATGATTGATCACAAGTGCTTATTACCACTAGATGAGTCAGTATATACTCGTGATACGTACAGTATAGGACCCTATATAACCTGAAAAAACAATAAATTATATACTAACCGCATCTAATTAGACATGAGAGCTGTCTCAGTAAAAAACAAAACAGATGATACAGACTCTGTTACGTTTTGCAATGAGTGAATGAATGAGTGCTCATCACATATAGTATCTTATAAATATATGAGAAATGTCAACGGTACGACGTACATGCGTTATATCATGCAATCCTTGCAATGCAACCTTTCAAAACGAAAGAGAATTACTCAATTTGAAAGAATTTCACAAATTTTTATTTTATATTTTCTTTTAGGTCATAAGAATGTAAACTTTCAAACTGTCAACCATTGTTTGAGAAGTAACGATTATATTAAAATAAATATTTCGTGTAATATAATCTAAGATTTGCATAAAGAAGATTATCTACCGCTTGTAAAAGAAACTTTGTAAAGCCATTAATGTCAGAATATGAGAAAGGTATGGAGATTAACCTGCCAAGTTTTTTGATAAAAACGTTTCCCGAACGAACCAACTGGACTCAGATAAATGTTATAGGTATAATATCTCTTACATTTAATACACGAAATGAAAGAAGTGACAAATATTATTTTTGTTGCATGTTGAATCAAAATTGTACATGCCAGATTTCGAAACTTTATATTTCTTAAAACTAATAATAATTTTGAACCATAAAACTTTATTAATATATTTCCCCATTTTGTTTCAAGTTCTCTTATTATTTTACTAAAGTCACAGTTGAGATATTAAGTGATTGATTTAACCCTCGAGAGTTATTTAAGTGACCTTCGGTGCGAAAGAAACTCTGACCTTAACGGTTACAAAGTGACCAACATTTTAACATCTATAAGGTGTATTCGTTATAAGTCTTTCTAGTAACATAATCATCATCATCTTCCTACCCTTATCCAATTTTGGGGTAGGCACAGTATGTTTTTTCCTTCCATACTCTCCTGTTACTCGTCATCTCTGTACCCACTCCCTTCTTCTCCATATCGTCTTTCACGCAATCCATCCATCTTTTCTTCGGCCGTCCTCTACCTGTCCATCCCTCCACTACCATACCCTAGCACTCTTTTGGTCACGTGCCTTTCATCCCTCCTCATAACATACCCATACCATGACAGACGGCTACCTCTATTTTTTTCTGTCACTGGCGCTACTCCTTAGCTTCCCCTAATATACTCATCATCATATAGTTTAATAAAATAATTGCAAAATAATTTAAATATAAAAACTATAATAGATAATTATATAATAAATATTGAAATAAATATGACCAGTTTAAAGGCCATTCCACTCGATCCATTACTAAACAAAAGTACCTAAAGATAATATTACAAGTTGTCTATGAACATGTTTAGCTACGAGTAAGCTTATTTAAATTATAAAAAGTATCCCACAGGGTCTCAGGTTCGAGTTCAGCTCATGTTTTATTGTAATCATTTAAAATGGAAGTACCAAAATTGATTCTCCTCTTTTGTTTGTTTGTTGAGCGAAGCGAGTGGAGCGCTCTACTGGCGACTTTTTCGCATTCTTTGTCACGAATAGGCTCGAAAATTACTTGACGGAAAATTATGAAATTTTGCAATTAAAAACACACAAATTAGGTGATGGCTTTAAAAAAATTGAAAAATGTCATGTCGATGAGGAATAATTGTCATAAAAATTGATATCCCACCGAAGTCAATGGAAAACGATGTGTCATTACACTGGGCTCGTTTCGCTCATTATGTAATATTCTCTCGAAGTGAATCAAAAATATTTAACAAATTCAGTAAGTACTATTCATGTTACGAGATAAGAAGATATTTAATTTCTAAATTTTATTTATTATTATTCCTTATTTTTTATTTAAATTAAATCTAAAAAATTACTTATTGAACTAATGTAATATTAAAAAAACCCTGCCATAAAAGAACGGAGTTATTTAAAATGTCTGTAGAGGCACAGCGAGCAGATGTTCTATTTGATGGATTGTAGTCGCCCTGTGAGGGCGGACGGAATAAAACCCCTGATGAATAGGACAATTCATGTAAATTTGGTACCAAGAGCAAAAGAACTTATTTCCATGTAAAAAGGAAGGGAATACAATATACACAATAAATTAATATAAATATTGATATTTGTAACTCAGACGCCAAAATATATATGTATATATATATATATATATATATATGTATATATTCTATATATTTGCTAATTATATCCAAAATAGTAGAATACGTAAATACACATGTTTTGTGCATATGTTCGAGACATATAATCAAAACCCATTTTGGTTTCTGAAACATTTTTGCTTTAGGCAACGCGAAAAGGGGTTGCAGGATTTAGTTCCTGTCGTTATATTTAACTGTATTGTTATTATCCTAATATCTTTACTGACTTTATCTGGAATATGGCGACCGGGATAACAATAGATTTAGGATTATCAACAGGATAATGCTGTATTTTAACTTTTATTTTTCCTTAATGTTATTTGAACCACGGTTTAGTCGTAAATATATCAATTTGTAAATATGTAACAAGAAAAGTAATTATATAATTAAATCAAAATTTAATATAATATTTCAAAGAATCCATGGCGGTAAGTAGGTATGTCACAACACGTGACGTAATCATAACATCTGAGCTAACAACATTTAAATAATCATCAAGTACATTATGTTATTATGAGGTTGACCGTCATTGTGATATTAAATAATATTAAGAATACTATATTGAATATTACAATTGCTTCCAAGAGGGTCGTTTTTAAAATATCAATAAAACTGGTATCAATGGTATCAATAAAATTGATCCAACTGTACGCGGTCTGCACTCTAGAGGAACCTATTTATATAATAACGGAGTTGATGCAGAACGGATCGCTTTTGGAATATTTGCAAGGCAAAGGTTGCGGTCTCAAGCTCCAGCAGCTAATAGACATGGCCGCTCAGATCGCCGCCGGCATGGCCTACCTCGAGTCACAGAACTACATACACAGAGACCTGGCCGCCAGGAACGTGCTGGTGGCTGAGCCCAATGTAGTCAAGATTGCTGACTTCGGACTCGCCAGGCTTATCAAGGAGGACGAGTACGAGGCGCCCGTGGGCGCTCGCTTCCCCATCAAGTGGACGGCGCCCGAGGCCGCCAACTACAGCAAGTTCTCTATAAAGTCGGACGTCTGGTCCACGCACCACCACCACCACCCGCACGCCCACCACCACGCCCACGTGCCGCACGTGCAGCACGCCCACGAGCGGCACGCCCACGTGCCGCACGTGCAGCACGGGCACGGCCCGCTGCCCGCTGCTGGGTCAGCTGCAGGCCGCCGCCATGGGACAGCTGTGCCACAGACACAACACGCTCTACCGCGCGCCCTAGACCCCCCGCGATGCACCGCACCCTCACACGCACACACGCATACGCACGTACATACACACACACACACTCCTCAACATTCATACGACTCTTCGACCCCACGACGTCCGTGTGTTTCATGTTGCCGTATTACAAAGCGACAGGTCGCCATATTTGTATGACACGCAATCATTACGCTATCATTGTTAATTGTACCCGCAGTATGTGCTCAATGTAATATAACCTCACGGATCATATTCTAAGTAATGATTGCGTATGCGATGTTCATCGAACTTTAATATGTAGAAATTTCAAACTTCACTCGACCTTGTAGCCGATAAGTTAGTGACGGTCCGGTATCGTATCGAGGGAAATAAAATTGTAATAGCATACGACTGATCGTCACCGCTAAGTGTAACGTAACGTTAACGTAGTTATACGTAATTGTAGATTTTTTCAAATTTATCGATAGTCGTCGTTTAAAAGTTGTTAGATCATTAATCTATATACCTAAGTGTTGTCATCGTCCACTGCCGGTATACACAATTTTATTACTCTCCGATCGGTAGTAAGTTTACTTAGACTGCCTACAATTTTTTCTAAATGTATTTAGCGTACGATAGTTTTAACATAATTAGAATAATAACGAACGATGCAACGTTATGCTTTCGACCCTACATACAAATATCGTAATGATTTCGAGATATCCGGCTTCAGACAGCGTAATGGTAGATTTAATTGAGGCCGTCGTGTGTTTTCGACAGCTTCGTATCGGTTTGGTCCGCTTAGTTTTGGTACGTGAGGGCGCTGGGGTGTAGCACGGGGCGGGACGACGTGACGGATCGGAACTGATCCGGAACGGGACGGGGCGCCCGCGGGACGCACATGTGCGCGATCAGGAGGAAATTTAGGTTCGGCAGGGATATATGTATTAGTGATGCGACATAATGACTCTTTGATTTGTTTCGTGGAGACGCATTGGATCAGGCATTCATACCGTCGTATATTACCACTATTAATGTAGATTAACGATAACGATAATTGCCGTGTGGTGGCGGCGTAAGAATACCATTTCCACCACTCTTTCTCTTCTCGTGGGTGTCGTAAGAGGCGACAGAGAGAATATACCGGCTCAATTGCCGAGGGAGGTACGGGCAGCAGCGTTCCTTCTCATTTTATTACAGTCCATCTGTACTGCGCTCGCCAACCCGCCTGCCCAGCGTGGCGAGTACGGGCAATTCCCCTTAATGATACGACTACTAAAAACCAGGCCCCTAGTCCCCGGCAGCCCTGCTATTCCTGGCTCCGGTAGCAGTCATGGTAACTGCGGGGCAGGGGGTGCTAAGAATCCCTGGAAGAGATTCGGCTACCACATCAAACGGAAACTGGCCCTGGTAACACACAACATCCGCACTTTGAGGACAGACGAGAAGCTTGTGGAGCTGGAAGAAGAACTGAGTAAGTTGAACTGGGACATAATTGGGTTATCGGAAGTCCGAAGAGAGGGTGAAGACACCGTGACCTTGAGTTCCGGCAACTTATTCTTCTACCGGGAGGGTGAACACCAATCTCAGGGTGGTGTCGGATTCATCGTCCATAAGTCCCTTGTAAAGAACATAGCGACCATCGGAAGTGTGTCGAGTAGGGTGGCATACCTGATACTCAGAATATCAGAAAGATATTCGTTGAAGGTCATCCAGGTATACGCACCGACCTCATCACACACTGACGATGAAGTTGAGGTTATGTATGAGGACGTAAGTAGAGCCATACATACCTCCAAAACTCACTTCACTGTTGTTATGGGGGACTTTAATGCAAAACTCGGCAATAGAAGCGATTCAGAGATGAGAGTGGGTCAATTTGGATATGGACAAAGGAACCCAAGGGGCCAGAGGCTGGCCGAATTTATGGAAAAGGAGGGAATCCTTATGATGAACTCCTTTTTCCAGAAGCCGCCTCAGAGGAAGTGGACCTGGATGAGCCCCGACGGTGTGGTCAAAAATGAGATAGACTTCATCTTGACCAACAAGAGACACGTCTTCAATGATGTCTCCGTGATTCACAGGGTGAAAACCGGCAGTGATCACCGAATGGTAAGAGGCGTATTGAAGATCGACGTCAAGCTCGAAAGGGCTAAACTGATGAAGTCTACGCTCCGACCATCTAATGCTCATATCCAAAACCCCGAAAGCTTTCAACTCGAATTGCAGAATCGCTTCAGTTGCTTAGAAGATTGCGTTACAGTGGACGATGTAAACAACAGGTTTGTAGAAACTGTCCATAAAGTGGGGTCAAAGTTCTTTACACCACTTCGTAAAGGTAGACCTCAAAAGACCTCGGGAAGGCGCAGCGTGGGTCGGCCCCCCACTCGGTGGACGGACGACCTTGTAAAGGTTGCAGGGCGCCGTTGGACGTCAAGTGCACAAGACCGTCCGTTTTGGAGATCGTTGAGGGAGGCTTATGTCCAGCAGTGGACGTCAATTGACTTATGATGATTACTATCGTTGTCATCATAATTCAATCGACATATATAGCCGTAATAATAATAATAATAATAATAATAATAATAATAATAATAATAATAATAATAAAACTGGTGTCTGCGTTATAGACATTGTGATATTTGAATATTAAATTTGAGACCATTGACAAAATTGTAAAACATATTCAATAATTATACATGTGCTATACATTTCAGGATATATTTTTATTTTATAGAATTATATTAGGCGTCTTACTCCAGTTATTATTTATATAACAATATATTGTATACATGAATATTAACAAAAAGTATTGGTATTGTATTCGTCAATCATGATATTATTTAAGACGTAGGTACGTCTCAATTGTTCAGCCGCCATTGGACGACTACATTCGATTCCCTTATTTCAATCTATTTGGTTAAGTAAATTGTCCATGATGAACAGATAGGTATATGTATAGTTGCGGACTTATAGTACATTATAGTTAATCCAATTAACTCGTAAGTAATTTTCCTGTACAATTAACCATCAAGTAGATAAATGTAAACTTTTAGTTGCAGAACGTTTTGTAAAATAATAAAAAAAAAACGCTAAATAAAGCACGAATTAGTTTATTTAATGAAGACAATATGTATTTAATCACAGTAATCAAGATAACAGCTTGTATTGACTTCAGGTGACTTTAACAGCTTATTGAAAAACTTATTAAAACACATCTATGAATATGCAATGTGGGACGCGTGCAGCTCAAACATATTTTTGGGAATATTGATATAATATATAATAATTGAAATGTTAATAGTCCTTTCTTATATGATCTATGATATTTGTAACATAAATACCAGAAAAGTTATAATAACGCTGAACGTCTGTAAAAAGTAATAAAATTTGTTATAAGCAAATTCTACCAAATCAGTTACTGTTAAAACTTGTATTTATTGGCTGGCAATATATTAAAAATAGAAATCTGTTTTTTGACTCACGGTAGTTATCAGTGATCTGTTGAGTGTATCTATACCAAGAGGACAATATTGAGGTACATTCAGTATGACTTGCTTGATCATCATATCAAGTTCTAGGGATATGTCATTTCCCAAAGGAGTGTTGTGGTACATCAGTCGTGTCAAAAGTACCTTCATTTCGGCGACCTGATATATAATAATCCGAACAAATTGATAATAAATTAATACTACATCATCGATAATTAGTAAATTAAATTAATTTAGTTTTCTAAACGAAATAAATATTCTTATCATATATATAAGATTTAGATTGTTTTACCTGGGCAGAGACTCGTTGAAAGGGTTCCACAAAGAGAGGAATTCCTACAATTATCAACATGCACCAACCACATTGTAACATTAGACCCGACAATCGATATTGTGTACCTTAAATAAATAAAATGTATTGAAAGTGTAATAATAATATTTACTCTATATATTTATATACTGTATGTAAAACAACTGCTTACTGGGTGTGGTGAGAGCGAGTATGAGTCGGTATCCATCGAAAGCTGAGAAGATTGCAAAGCACGTATAAATCAAGAATATGTACAATCCTTCGTCGTTGTTTATTTTAGTCACCACATCGCAGACTGAGACGTAACACCGCGTGATGCTGCGGACTCCTTTATCAACCAACCGCGCTTTAGCGGTTGTTAAATGATCTAGATACAAACAATTCGATGACTTTAGACAATTATATGTTAAATAACATTTCTAATAAAGTATTTGCATTCTGCATATAGTATTCACGACGCTGACCTGAAGAACCCGTGCTAAATAAATAGGAGTAGCAATTAGAACGTTATCAGTACCTCTGTCAGCTAACGTAACTATGTAGCGCAGCCTCGCATTCAACTCCAGAAGTACTTTGTAGACTTCGAAGTTTATAACCACAATTTGCATTTTTAAAAGTATCAATATATTGTATTGTATATAGTGAATAGCCAATAATATTACTCCGAGAGCTGAAAAAAATATTAATTAATTTACTTTGTTGTTGTTATATTCTTACGCTTACTTACGCTTTATATTTTTGTTGTAAGACAGTACAGACTTAACGCTGCAAAGCATTTTTCACCAGCCAATCCGTTTACAAGATCAAAAATGAGACAATAAATATTAAATGTCCCTCTATATTAATATATAAAACTATAGTGATATACTCGTATAATACCCTATTATCAACTTACAATACTCGGATGCGCGCAACGCGGTGAACATCATCTCCAGAAGAGTGAAGACAAGATTCGTGATGATTAGAAAATAAGATATCCACAGCACATTTCTATCTTCTTTAGCAGAATTATAACCGTAATTAATTTTAATTCTTATCTTAAACAAATGTAATAAATCAACTATTATTATTGTTATTATTACGTTGTAAAAAATATATATCTATAAATCCGTACAAAATCGTAACTAAACTTTAATTGAATAGAAAGCAGTAGACTTACTTCATTATTAATAAGTATATAATTACAATGGGAGTGTACTGTATCAATGTATCTGTACCTGAAAAGCTCCATTCCTTTACGATACCATGACACAGCGCAAAAAGATTTTTTATTTCATGCTTAAAAGTAACTTAAAATGATATCTTAAAAACTATTGAATTAGGAACAGGACAATCGTGTTGTTGCAAACCAGATCGACACCAAGAACACCAAGTGAGAATTTTTAAATCACTGCAAATCTTAAATATTTCCGTATTCTTTACCCTTTCTAGGTCATTTATATGGCCAATGACATTCTTTATTCGAGTGGCTCCCATGTACCCTATCGAACAAGCGACCATACACAGAATACGGTCCGTTATAATAAGCAGAGTTGTAGAAGGAGATTGAAATCTATAGACTTGTTATCTTTCAGGTTCAAGAAGATCCCAATTAAACCGATTGCATCTGAAATTATGAAAACCGAATTTGTTACATTTTCTCATGATTAAAATAATATTCTTAGTCCAAAAAAATATATATAGAAATATAACTTACTAAAAACAGTTAAGACAAAGAAGTTATAAGCCAATTGAAAGCGAGAAACTGATATTCTGTAACCATTTCGTAGCCGTGTAAAGTTTAAAGGAGCTGCACTAGCGAGTCGTGATATCTTTAGCACGACGGATAACGCTCCGGGTCTGATTGTAGCCGTTTCATTATCCATCTAAAATACAATTGACTTATAAACTTATATTATATAAAATTTTAATAACAGATTATTTTTATGCTTTTTTTTTTCATAACAACAATATAAGATGATAAACATACATTTATAATCTTAATCTTTAAACTGAAACACGTCAAATTCAGTAAAATTGTAAATGAGTAATCGACTCAAAGTGGATTAATATATTAAAACATTACAATACAATGTTATGTCTCCATTATTTACAATTCTATTTATCTGATTTACTTACGATACATTAGTGTTTAAAAGCTTGTATAAAGGTGGTGTTTCATCGCGTATAATACTACGTACTAAGTGTACATATGTATCTACTTGAATAAAGAAAATTCAACGAGCTATGAAAAAACAAACAATTATATTTATTATTAAACATTAAATTAGCTCTTGAACACGTTCGGGCATGGGGCATCAGGAACAAGCTTAACTTTGCGCCACATAAAACGTGCGCAATGGTCATAACACGCAAATTAAAATACAATGTACCACGTCTGAACATTGAAAAGTTGTTATTGAGATATCGGAGAAAATTGAAATCTTGGGCCTTATCATCGACAACAAACTGACATTTAATACCCACATATCTAATAGCTGCAGAAAGGCAACCAATATTTATAAAAAATTTGCAAGGGTGGCAAGAGTCAGTAGGGACCTAAATCCAGATGTAATAAAAGTAATTTATACGGCTGTAGTCGAGCCTATCATATTATATGCTGCAAGCGTTTGGGGATCTGCAGCCGAAACCAAGGCCATTAAGCCATCGTAGCCATGTTGCCATCGTATTGTACCGTCTACCAGGCGGAACTTTTTGCACTAAAAAGAGCAGCAGAAGAGGTTTTAAAAAGCCACGAAACAGACTTGGCTTCTCTCCAGACAATAATAAACGCAGAAGCAACCAACCCCATGGCAGTGGAGACACGAGCAAGCATAAACCGATGCAAGATCCTCGGTAAAAACATCTTCCTGTACTGGGTCAAAGCACATATCGGCCTCGTGGGAAACAAGAGGACCGACTTCAAAGCGAAAGAAGCTGCCCTGCGTTCGAAAAATGAAGCCAGACTACGTCCTTTGCCCGATATCTTTGGTGAAGTATGAAATTAGATTTGAGACGCTGCGAGAATGGGATAGAAGATATAGAACCAGCGAGACGGCGTCTATTACAAAGATCATCTTCCCGGATGTCAACACGGCGTACAAAATCATAACGAAGTTAGAGTCAGTGTCACCACACAGCTTTTTACCGGACATGGTGGCCTCTCGGCTTATAGGTTTAAAATTAAAGATAACCCATCATGCGTGTGTGAACTAGAAAAGAGCGAAGATGTGCCTCACTTGATATTAGAATACTCGATTCTCGTTAAAGATAGATTTGAAATAGAGCAGAAACTTGTGCATAGAATTATCGTCGAAAGTATACCATTATTAATTAACAATGTAAAGAAAGAGAAATATTTGTAAATTACTGTTTAAAAATCATAAAAATAGTTATAGATAGAAATAAGAATAAATAGCAGATATATAATAAAATTAAGTCATAAAATGTCATACTAATAGTAATTGTAAATTATAGGATAGGAATTCAGCATGTAATGTTATTTCTTATCAGTAGTAGTTGTATGTAAATTAAACTGTAAAGTTTGTAATAACCAATAGAATTAATAAACAGAGAGAGAATTAATAAACAGAGAGCCTTGACGACGTCAGAGGAGTAAAAAGCCACAACACCCTGCGAAGGAAGGTGATTTAAAAAAAAAAAAACATTGAATTATAACAAACATAATTTTCTTCATATTTTTAGATAATTGTTTTAATTCGTGATGTTTCAACTAACCTTACAATGTAAATAATAAAATATTGTACACGAAATGCAATAAACATTTCAATATCTTTAACCTTAAACCTTATAATTGCTTCCAGTTGAAAATAATGTATTTACTTATTTGGTGTTTAAGAATATATTTAGTGAAATTAAATCGAATTGTAGGTCATATAGAAAAAGAAAATAATATTATAAATAATAAAAGATACGTACATAGAATAATAGAAAAAAATAATAATACATAGACACTAATGCTCTCTAATAAATCCTCACCCTAAACTAATCCGCTGCGTGCGCTCTAATAAAGTGTCACTGAGTGATCCTCGTCACCAGTGCGTGCAGTGTCATGGTGTGTTTTATACGATTTGGAAGGCAATTTATATCCTTCGGCTCTTAAGCTAATCAGTTTTTGTATTTGCAACTTAATATATTAAATCTCACAACGAATTTAAAACTGGTAAAATTATTTTTATTTGTTCGTTTAATACTATGATTATATTGAGAGAAATCATTTGTCATTTTAGTCATCATTATAGTTATCACACAAACTTATCAGATTTGTAAAAAAATGATATTTGATACTTTAGTATATACTTACTAACTAATGAATAAATTCACTTAGTAACTTAGTAGCACACGCCATTACAAAATATCATTTTATAATTATAATATATTTTAGCTTGAAATTATTTTAGTAGATTTTCCTTTCAATGTGGGTATAACCGCAATTTTCCACCACAGCCGTCTTTTGATCAATTTAATTTAAATATTTTTTTTTTGCATCAGTTACTTTAGTTGTAAATAATGATTTCATTACTGATAGGAAATAAGAATGTAGTGTAAGAAGTTTAACTAATATTTATATTAATTCATTAAATTTCTATTTCAATAAACTGCATTGATATTTTAGAAAAACTTTTCTGATATACAAATACTGTTCTTAGCCTTATCAAATAATGCAATTAGTGATAAAAATGTTGGTTACACAGCACCTTTACAGATTTGTAGTCATTTTAGATGGAATCGTATTAGTTGATTCATTTTCAATTATCGCAAATGGCCGCAACCACGGTGAAGCTAGTGGTAATAGCTGTTACAAAGTATATACTTTGAGTAAACGCGTACCGTGCTAGAATTTATGAAAGAAGCCTTAAGAGAAGGTATATTAAACAATAATCTTTTTTTAAATATATTTTGAAAATTGTTAAGTGTAAAGTCATTTTATATCTTTTGTAAATTATACAGCGGGATTTGGATATAAAAATAGTTAAATGTGTATATTTAACGAAAGCGCAATTTTTTTATCTATTCTAAACTTAGGAGACATCGCTGTATATTTTTAGATATTTTTACATTCATGTTGGCATACTGTAGGTATGATTATCTTTACGCTTTAATTCCTCAGGAAATAAACGGATTTTAAAATGTTTCTTAGATGTACATTTTAATAACTAATTTAATATCGTAAGTGAAGTAATATCGTATAGTCTTTGTCTCCTAAATTTAGACTATGAACTACGTTAACTTATAACGAAATTAAAAAAGGAAACATATCAACGAATTCCAAATAAAGTTATTAATAATATAATAAATAATATTTAGTAACTGTTTCTCTGGAAACAAGGGAAAGATAAATTAAGATGAGTCGCTGGCCGAGTCAAACTATTGCCCTCAACGCTTCTCCCATTGCTGGACTTCACCATTTTGAGTGTCCGTCGGTTCCGTGGTCACTTGGAGGCAAGGCCAAGTTTTCCTCGATGAAATTAGAAGTCATCAATAGAGCAAGGCAGTATTTCAAGTCTGTCCAAAAACTTATACTCTATAAGGCGAAGGTCCGACCACACATGGAGTACTTACTGTTCTTATGTCTGGTCCGGATCACCCAAATATCAGCCTCTGCCTTTTGAGCACATATAACATGAGCCATTCGGATTGCCGGGGACCCGTTGCTCTGTGAACAGCTGCCAGCCAACCAGAATGTTAGCTTCTTTTTGCGGCCTTTATTGCATTTACAAACTGGGATTATTCCGAAGAACTATTTGATTTTAAACGTACCGCCCATTTTCATCACCGCACAGCACGTCATTCCCTAAAATAAAATCTGTACCGCGATCTTCTATTTTTCTAAGGACCTTTCTTCCACGTATCACTAAAAACAGAAGTTTCTCCTAAATGTAGGATTTATTATGAATAGAAACCGTTACTAAAAACGTCTATAGTCATGCTTTATGAATTAAAATATTTACGATTTGTCACACTGACATTAGTGTAAACATTCTAATGTTATGTGGTTAAATTGTACAAATTAAAAAAGATTAAGTTTTATATCTTTGTACATGTTTTCATCCAGAAAGCTAGCATCAGTACCAAACTGTGTTATACGGATCTTACCGATCGTATTTGAAAGATTTTTGATTATACGAGTACATATCTTATAATACGCCAAAATTCTATATCGTTTACCAAAATATTATAAATATTTGTTATTGTTGTTGTTATTTTTGTGTATGTTAATAATAGTGCGAATACATATTGTATTATGCAATATGATAATTGAATTATTTTAAATTGAAATATATAATTAGCAAAATGTTTACATTTTCAAATAGACTTCAAATATTACGTGTCTAATTACTTAAAAAATATCGCATTTAAGAATTAGACTTATAAAAAAAAAAGAAACTGCAAAAAAAAAATTATCATTGATTATGCGATATTGGCTTGACATGGGATTTTGGCCCTTCTCACCGCGGCTTATACTGATTTCTTTTTAATAATATTTACAACAGTCTCTAAAAGCCGCCGGTGAATAGCCTCTTCCTGTTTTATTTATTTATTTTGTGATTCTACTCCGTTGCGATTATAAATAACACTGCAGATTCATTAGTATTATTTGTTTTATTAAACTATTTGATAATATTTAGGTTCGGTTTAAGGTCACTGTTCTTATGCTTAAAAACAGTTACCTCGCGTTAAGTTCTTCTCTGAATACAAGCATTCTTTCTCTGTCCGTAATAACTATAACACCTTTTAAAAATATAAATGCGGTGTATTGAAAATACGATTTTAAACAAACACATGACATGAAATGTGAAGAAGTTCGTGACATCGTAGACAGTAGTTTAAAGATGTGTCCGATATGACGTGAAAAGCCTAGTACAATCCTTTAAAGAATAACTCTAATTAAGTTTTTTATTATTTCCTCAGTGTTTACAATGTCGAGTCGTTCATTTGAGTAACACAATAATTAGTTACAATATAATAGTGAATGAGTAATATAATGTTTAGATACATTGTGTTAAAAAATTTGCAACGGCGACTCTGACACTGCTTATTACTCATTAAGGATGTATAATCTAGTTTCGGTTATTTATTTATTTATAAAAATCAATTTTTTCGTACTACTTACTACATATAAAAATAAGTATTAGTAAAAAAAATAGTTTACATATTTTGGTCTATGACTAATCTACGTATGGCAACATTATAAGAAATAAAATTTGCATAACTTTATGGTTTTCTTTATATACATATATAGTATATATATACACATATTGTCTTTTTGACCACAATTTAGAATTTTAACAGTTTTTGGGACCACAAAAAATACAAAATGTAAGGTACATGTTTTACTACGTTTATACACAACAATAGCTGAGGAGTGATGGACAATTTACCTCGTTTAACTTCTTAACGTAACTCCTTTTATTGAATTTAGATTTTTTCTGATCCAGCTTTTTTGTGTCTTTGTTTATAATTAAATATTATTATAATTTAAGTTCTCTCACATACATTGAATTAAATGTACAAAATGGCGTGACAGGTGAATTAAATTATTTATTTTATTTAGAAAGTTTTTTAGGACGCTATGTAAATTGAATTGGATATACCCATCCCGTTTGCAAAGCTCCGTGTGACGCACGGACCGACTGTTTTTATAGCTATAACATAGTAGATATCAATTGAAGACATCTAAATTTAAATACAATTTCATCAAATGTGTTATTGCCTTATGGAAAATAATATAGAAACAATATGGTGTATTTATTTTTCTTATTCAACTGTAGCAACATTAATTTAAGCAACAGAAATAAATACAAGGATCCGAATGTATCTTTTCAAATTTCAACCCGAGTTCATGAATAATTCATTGTCTCTGATTTATAACAAGACTTACACGTACATAACATTATATTTACATTTGTAAGTAAACGCTCATTTTACCAGCCATAATATTATTCTATATTACTCATGAAACTTAAAAACAATTCCTTTACCTTTAAACCATTAGATCATAATACCACAAGTGATTACAATGTATATAAGTGCCGTGCGATGGTAAGGGTGTGCATAACATTAGTTGTACATTGATTGTAGTAAATAATATCACTGTGAGTAATATGATATCAAATATTTTAAAAATATTGTTTTCATATTTGAATTTCCTTGAAACTGTACCATTTTACAAAAAATATTTATTATATCTGTAAGCTAAATATGAATATTTTCCTACTAACAACTCCAATGTTTTTTCAAATTTGCGAATATAGCCAAGTTATTAAAGTAATTCCGATAGTGGTTGTACAAATACATTTATTGATCTTAGAATATATTGCTTTTTTGTTATTGTTGAACTAATGGACTGGAATAATATACTCATTGCACTTCAGCTGATTTTGGGTAGACCTCGAAGAATTCGGTCTACCCATTCATTTGTCCCCTACTTTCGAATTTTGGAAAAATTTCTTCACAGGAGGTCTTCTTATGACCGCCTGAGTCCGAAATGATCATTGGTCAAAAAGTTTATATATATATATATGCGTGCGTGCGTCCAGATTCGACTTTTGTCAGCACGATAGCGGCCGCAGTTTCGCTCGGATCGCTTTCAAACTTTGTACAAAAATCAAACATCTAAAAATGAAGGTCAAGTTCGTTAACCAAAGAAATCCGGTCATAGGGGGCGCTAGGGCCTCACTTTTTCTGATTTCAGTTTTTCGACCATAACTTTGTCCCTATACAAAGGAGATCAATCGCGTTCATATTATATGATGTCTTTGAAATACCTATAATTAATGTAGATAAACCGAAAACCTAACTTCAATAACTTAGGGGTGGGGGTAAAAAAACCAAAAATTTTTGGAAAAAAAATCATATCTTTTTTCTGGTAAACATTCTTGCATCACAAGTTTTTTTAATAGAAAGGTTATTTTTTATTCTAAATTTAGGTATCAAAAGTTTTTCCGTAAAAGGTACCGTTTCCGAGAAAAAAAATTAAAACCACTTTTAGCTTGTAAATTTTAGGTAGGTAAAACCACGGCAACTTTTTTCTGGTAAACATTCCCTCCTCGCAAATATTTTTAATAGAAAGGTTATTTTTTACTCTAAATTTAAGTATCAAAAGTATTTCCAAAAAAGATACCTTTTCCGAGAAAAAAAATTAAAACCGCTTTTTGCTTGAAAATTTTAGATGTAAACAACGGCATCATGTATTATTCTTAGGTAGTGAGTTATATTTTAAATGAGTTATACACGAGGTCTACCCACGCGTGTCCCCCTGCGGTCACGGATTTTTTAATACCAACTTATTAGTTCCTAAACTTCTTTACTGAATGTTCTCTGTTATTTTTTTTCTGTATTGAAAGTTGCGTTCTGTGTTGATTCATAGCGATGTTTTAGTGGACCTTAGCAATGTGATAGCCTGAAACTGCCATTATAAGAATAAGGAATAGAGCCGGTAGAACAGAATAGTAATGTCATCTAAAATAAGGAATTTTTATAGGAAAAGATTTCTTTATAGATCTAAGTTACCCAATGTATGATTTGTTGATGATATAAACTTTAATGTTAAAAGAGAACATAAAATAAAAAAAAAACATGGATATGGATGTACAATTTGAAAAGTTGAAATGAAAAAGCTAATAGGGATATGCCATCAGTGAATTAAGAGGTGTAAGTGATGGATTCTAGAATCTCTGTTAGTTGTTGATCAAAAAAGTATTAGTAGGAGTTAGCTCGATCATATCTCAAAATTGATCTATGATTATTAAATCTTTGCTTATTATTGCTACTCCTATGCACATATATCGAGTGCAGTAATATTTAGGATATATTTTAACCGTAACCTGCAATCGATAACTGACGCTGATTTATCAAAGGACTTGCACAAAGATGGATACACTTATCTATAATATATCTATCTACTTAAGTGATAGATTTTAATATTTTATCTAACAAAAATTAAAAACAACAATAACGTTTGATCAAACCACAATATCTTATATATAATATTATCCTAAAATATTTATTATATATTGAATATAAATCTTACACAGTTTTAACTAACCACAATAACTTTTTATTAATTTTTTTAATTTTTTCATATCTCCATGTTCTTAAACAAAATCTGTCTAACGAGTATAACATGTGTATATCTCAATAATACAAGTCGGTGTTATCATACGTATACATCTTGTTCTGCTTCTTAACGAAGTGTCATAATTTTTATGTATCAGCTGTTGCCAGCGACTATTTCCTGCCCATGATATTATTGGAGTAATTCCGAAGAGTCAAAATTATATTTCTCTCTAGATATTGTTTTTTATTATTTTATTGTTGTCAAAGATGGAAAGGGACGTCTCAAGACATGTATTTTTAAATAAATGTACAATTAAAAATGAATAAATACAGGCCGTACTCGAGTCAACGACCTCTGGAAAAATGTCATAAAGGTGAAAGGATATTTATTTATTAAATAGAAAAATAATGAACCAAAATACGGTATTTTAATCTGCTTCTTGATATTTCTTGTTATTGGAGTGTAATATATTCTGAGTAAAAACATTTTACTCAGAATATATTAGTTTTATTTCGAATAGCCATGATTTGTACTTAAGTGATGTCAGACTCCAGTATTAAAGGGTTCATGAGCGTAGGTTAATAATTACTAATATTCTTTAAAATTATTATGGGTTTATTAGAATATTGAATTGAGTTATAATTGATATTTGTTGAAAAAAAGAAAAAAAATGTTGTTTCGTGTGGTTATAAAAATGCTTCGTGATGACACACACACGTATCTATCATAATAAATACGTGTGTGTGTCATTCTTGCAATTAGCTTTCAAGTATTTACTATTTTAGATAAAGTTATTCAATAATTAATTTTAATGCAACCATAATGAGATAAATTGAATTACGATTAATTACAACTAATGAAGATACAAGATAATTATATTAATTTAACTATACACCTGTTGGAGCCACTTACACAAACAATGATTATCTTGTATCAGATATAGAACGCATCAGAGATATCTCTATATATTACCTTCTAATATTATCTTTTTAAGATCTAAAAAGGTAATATTTATTATTTATTATGCATCGTAAAAATATATAGAAAATATTATGCAGAGGTTTCGTAATTTGTAGTGCTTAGGATTTTCAAATATTATACAACTCTTTGTAGAGAACTCTAGAATACTGCATCGCAGCATAGAATCCCTGTGAAATTTACTTTAATAGAATAGTTCAGATCTGACTCAAACCATAAAAGTATATATTTACCATCTTACATGCACAGAGGAGGCGAGAAAAAGCATATATCAGTTTTAGTTTCAAGTTATTAACTTAACAGTCTCATCGTGTGAGATTATTGGAATATTATAATAATATGTACTTTGAAGGTCGATGCCAGAATTTCAAACCTCTTAGGATTACTATAAATCTTTCATAAGTTTAAGAAAGAGTGCCCCAATCACAAATAATGTTCTTACATGAATATACATACATTGGAAGACTCATCACGATCAGATCAAAAAATATGTATTAACTTCTGGCCTCTTCTTTAACACGTGAAAGAAATTATTTAAGTTGCGTGTAACTGTAACCTGTCGTCGTAACTTTTAATTGATCCAAGTACGTAGTGTAAGAATCAACTTCTTAAAGCAAAGTCTGCATTGTAAAGTTGTAAGCTTTATTGTATTTATGGTTCACTGTTTTGTCAGTAATGGTGCACATGTAGTAGATAGGTATATATTATACTTTTACCACTGTTTTTCATTATTATTAAGGCAAAACATTTCACCATTCATAATAGTCGCGTAACTTTTACTGTTTTATAAAATAACCAGGAGATGGCATACTATGATTTCTATTTAACCTATGTATTTCTTGGATAGATCAGTTGCACTTGATCGCAGACAACTCAATGTAGAAGTGTTTAAGATGAAAAATCAAGTAATGTCAACAGTTTAACTATCCAGATAGGATGAGACACACTATTATGAGGTGGCTTCGCTAAAATGAATTACTGCCCCTCTCCACAGCGCACCAACACAGCGCTGTATTCGATAGATTACCAATTACATTATATTTTTAGAAATAGCTGAAGAGAAAGATGATAGTTATTATCCTTTTTATTATACATTAGCAAGAATGTAAAAAAAAAAGTTTACATGATTATCAAATGAAGCAACTAATGTTGATGGTTAATTTACAACATAATCTCTTCGATATTAAATACGGCTTGCTTATTCAGAGGTATAAGAAATTAGTATTATTAATTAAATTATATAACAGTAAAATATACACGATAGTGTTTGTATATATATTACACTGAGCAAGGCAATGCCTTAGAATAATTTACTCATAACCAAATTATTGTTCTCCTTGTGCCATAAATTATTACTTAGTATGAAGTGGATGATTATTCCGAAATCATTATAGTTTCCTTTAGTGACAGATATTATTATTGTCTATGTTATACCATTTAATCCAGGATCTGTAACCAGCTTCTTCTCCCGCTCAATATGTAATCTTCCGGAATTAACTGTTTAATTTAAATTACGTTATTTTTTGAATTCCTTTGTTTTTTAGTTCTTAATATAAAATATTTTTATTGTACTTATACATTTTTATTATATCAAAAACTACTTGTTTTAGACAAATGAGACAAATGGGCATTAAACCAATAAACCGATTTAATGTCTTATCCTTCAAGCAGCAACAGCGAATTAGTGTTCAATGAAATATTTATAGTTTTGCAAAACGTAGTGACACAACCACATGAGAGTTGTGTAAGCTGTATTGGTAATGGCGGGAGCGAGACGCTCCGTCGGTATATAATGTAATATAATCGATATAATCATATTATTGTATATAGCTATTAGTAAGAATCGTACATTTATGGATATTTAAATAAATGTCGTGAAAAATCAATTTTGTCGTTTAAGCGTCAACCAACATCATTTATTTTGAACTATTTTGAATATTTTGAAGCGATTTACCATTCACTGAATCATCACGAAATCTCCGAACCGTATATATATAAGCGATTTACCATTCACTGACTCATCACGAAATCACCGAAACTATCTGTCCGATTAACTGAAAATTTTACTTAGTTACTTCTTTTGTGATGAAAACGTCCACTAAGAAAGGATTTTACGGAATTCCTATCCCAACGATTTCATTTTTCAACTTTTTTGCATTTCGCCAAATTCTAAACCTGTAGGAGCTATACACTTAACGCGAGGGTAGGAGTTACTATAGCAACAGTTACGATAACAACGGATAATATGACAAAGGTACCATACCAACCTAAGTTCACATCCAAATTAATAGGGTGCCAGGCGAACCGGTAGAGGGAATAAGCTAGTTAATAATAAAAGCAGTACGGAATCCGCGGTTATATCCGTGGGCTTATTTTGAAGTTGAATATAATTAAAACATTAATAGAAGGAGCTCATGTTCCAAGTGCCCACACTCTTGGAAAGATACGTAAATGCAGACTTTAAGGATAGGATAAGGATATTTTAATAAATTTTCCCACAAAACGATGTTTTTACATATAGTGTTAGTATATTCTAAACTACTTGTGCCCACGACTTCATTCTCGCGGAATATATTTATTATAACAAAATTAGCCTAAGTTACTCCTCATAACATCAGCTCTTCGCCTGTGAAAGTCGTGTTAAAAACCGTTCAGCCGTTACAAAAATTAGCTGGAAAAAACAGATAGAGACAAACAGATACAGAAAGGTTTAAAAATTATCTTTTAATGTTAGTATGTACTTTCATAGTTATTTAATGAAAAACTGTTCATTGGGAACCACGAATAGATACTTCAATTTTATTTATATGCATAGATGTGTAATTATTTAGTTAGGAAAAAAGATTATTTATTAATCTATTTCATTGGTTAAGAATCTAAAAAGTGTTATTTTTCAAGAAAAATACAACTATCCATTACAAATATAAAATCCGTCAGTTTGTGTGTCGCTGAAGCTAGGAGCGGACAGCTGGTCGATATGTCTCTTCCGCCTCGAAACTATATTGTAACTTTATTTTACCTTTCCATTTGTTAATATTTATTTTTAATATATATATAAAATACCAAAAAAATTATATAAATAAATTTGATACATTTTTATCTTGTAAAACACCACATATACTATTTTCTGTCAGTAATAGTAATAAACGATAACAAGCTTTAAATATTTACAAAATTGCAAGTAAAGTGCAAAGTGAAAATTGGTGTAAAAGAAATTCAATATAATGCGTCCCGCAGAGATGTAAGTGTATAGTAGTGTAGTGTAGTTGACTAGACGGCGTTGGTAAACAAAATAGATTGTGTTATTATTGCGAACGCTATTTTCTTAACAATTCATGAAATTCAATACTTTAGAACTACGTATTTATAGTTTGTTATATCAGAAATAAGGTATATAAATAAAAAATAAGAGGTTTTATTGATTGAGTATAAACAGCCGATTAATCATTTATCTGATCTTAATAACATTGTGATGACACAATATGTTGTACAGTTTTTCTATTTTATAGTCGTTATATACTAGTATCTATTCGGTTGTCTCCACGTCATCTTTGTTTATAAAAGACAACCCAATAATCAACTTAAGAATTTTAAGATTTAAATAGTTATGTAATCTTTACATATTGTAAGTTAATAAGGACGTCAAATCTGAAATAAAATAACCGTATATGCAGAAAGTTAAAAAAAAGATAAATTATTCCTTAAAATATAATTCCTAAGGTATTTTCATTTATACTTTTGAAAAATGTAACGTGAAAATGGTTTGGACATCGATATAATATTGATAGTGCAGGCTTAGATATTCAATTTAGATCTTATATTTCTTGAGAATATCATTTTTCTTCAAGTAACTAATGTTCTTAGCGTCTCTGTGAAGCCGTTCAAGAGAGTAAGAAACTTTTTTGTAAAGTAATATTTAAATATGTATACACATATTCAAATATTGAATAGGCGAATTATATAAATTAAAATTAAAAAAAATAATCTGACTGATAAATACTGCTGAAAATTGTGAAAATTTTAGCAATTAACTGGCTAATACAGCGAGCTGTTTGACGATATGAATATGATGTTGATATTCCACATGCCATGGTCCTAATCAACGTACTAAGAATGTATTTAAATAAGGCATATCTAATAAATTGTTACATAACTGTTAGGACAGATGCTGGATAAAATATATTTCTCAATATGGGAGCTGATATTGAGAAATTCGTTTATTCAAACAATATTACTCAATAGAGCATACACAATGGCGGCATAAATTATGGGAAATGAGCTCGGGATAAATTAACCGTTCTATACGGAGATGGCGATAACAAAAATGTCCCTCCGTTTTGGTTATGTTAGGTTTTAAGCTGTGTTGTTGTAACATTATTAACATAGGGGAAGGTTGCTTTAGTCGTACCACCGCCTCAGTCATACCCCGCTAATATCTCGGTTGGTACTTATCAAATACACCATCTAGTGACATTCACCTAATATATTTAGTCACCCAAGGATACATAAACAAGTGTAGGTCAAGCCGGCTGCGGGAAGCAAAAATAATTAAAAAATAAGTTTTTTACACTGTGTTCATTAAAATGTATGTCCCACTTGAAAGCTTTCTATGGCAGGAACGTGATGTTTATATTTCCTATGTGAAAACATGTGTTTGTGACACTTTTTAGACAATCATTTAGACGTATTAATATTTAAGTATTTTTAAGGGATATGTAAGTTATTTGAATTTAAACTTGGAAGACTCCGTTGCTTAAGTTGTACCTTTGCCAATTCCTTACTCCTACCGTTACCACTCAGGTATTAAAAAAAATATTTAGTGAATTATTTAATCATTTTATCATCATTGGCCTTAATGAAGCATGAAGATTTAACATACCGAAGCCTACCCTGCGACGGCAATTAAAAGGATGTTTCTTTGGACAGTTTCTTTGAAATTTGCCTTCGAGCTTGCTGAAAAATTTTAATTACCTCATCGATATAATAAAAACAGCAGGTCAAAAGTGGTATTACAGATCCTGATTTATCCTGGTAATATCAAAAAACAAGCTAATGTATCAGAGCTGCTTGGAAAAGCATATCCTAGTTCAGTTCGAATGGATATTGTCTTGATCGATTTTAAAGGAACAGGATTATGACCTTGTGACAGAAGTATCAACAAAGAAGAGGATTTTGTAGCTTCT
This sequence comes from Melinaea menophilus ssp. n. AW-2005, assembly GCA_918358695.1. Lineage (NCBI taxonomy): Eukaryota > Metazoa > Arthropoda > Insecta > Lepidoptera > Nymphalidae > Melinaea > Melinaea menophilus. The sequence continues at coordinate 32,615,685 of OU911039.1, read as the reverse complement.
GTATATGTCTGTGATGCAGCAAATATAGAAGTTGGTCATCCAGTTGATCTTAGTGTGGAAACGCCAGATAGAGTTAAATCACCATCCGTCTTCAGAAAGGGATATCATTTCAATATCACCAAAAAATACAACACCACCCTCAGCACCCAGGGATGCATCACTGCCTATCCGTCAAGATATACGATTTAGGCGACCAGACGCCTAAATCGTACCGAGGTAACATGTTCGAAAAACACGAAAATATCTATTTTATTATAAGATTTTTAAATTTAAATGGATGTTGATTTAAAGGCAACTAAATAAAGATTTAATTGAAGCAAAATAATTTATTTTATTTCAATGGTAGTAAGTTTTATAGCGGTATTCGCTTAGGGGGTACGACTTTAGCAACCTTACCCTAATTGTAACAAACCCTTGTGATGTATCATATACAAAAAGGAGTTACCATACATTTTTTCCTGTCACCAAACATTTAATTATAATGTGTATTCACCTTAACAAATAAGTATTAACCTTATTTAGTTAACCCTACACACAAATGTACAGGGAGTACGGGACAAGACCCAAGCTTCTTGACCTCCATATATACAAGAGTAGTATAAATACTACAATTAATTGTTCGCCGTGACTTTGCTATTGTTAAGTCCGTTGCATCTAATATGTTATTGAAAATAAAACTATTCTTACATAACTTAAGGTAAGTGATAAGTAATATTTATGCTTATTACTGTTTTATCCGTAAACCCAATTGCTTGATTCTTTTATATATTACTACTAGCATTAAATAAAATTGACTTCCAAGATTCACTTTTAGATTTTTTTCTTAGTCTTTTAAATAATATATATATATGTGTTTGTAGTGTATAATTATTTCATTTCTATCCACGGTTGGGAAAAATTTGTAGTGAATCTATAATAATAATTACGAACCTCATGTTCGTGATGTGTGTAAAAAAGGTGAACAGATAATAAATATTATCCGTGTTCACTTTGTTCATACATTCGCTGTTGTCCACTTGGAATATACTAACAGTACTTACTCATTATGATGCCCTGTATCATTCCAGGAGTGCAAATGTATCCCCATAATTAAAATACCAACAGCATAACTGAGGATCTACATGCAGCTAGCTGAGGTAGGTATCTTCTTTTTTAATTAATTTTAATTACTTAACTTATTTTTTACTTAACATTAAATATAATGTGTCATAGCAAAATCGTTTGGTCTTATTGCTGATTGCGAAACTGAAGGTAGGTTCAATCTTCATACTTATGAGTTGTGATACACAGATTTTTATTCGGGGTCTGGGTTTATTTTAACACCCCTTTATTTGTTTTATTAAAACTGTTTTAGGAATCGAAATACTTTAAAAATGTTAAGTTTTAAGATTTAATATTTCCTGTTCCTGTTGTGCAGGAACACTGCAAAGCATTCGTAACGTGAGGTTAATATTAAATGTGGGTTTATTCCGTAAAAATGTTTTATTCGAAAGTGTGGCTACTACTTTTATATTTGAGAGATGTTACAAATTATGGTATGTGTTATGTATAAATAAATATTTGGAAATGTAACACTTATTCACACATAAAAGTAATTTCGATTTTATTTATTAAATATAATACATATATTTAATTTCGTCTTAGATTTTTCTTAGAAAACACAAAACTCTATATAATGTTGCTAAGCAAATGTTATTGTATTTCTAAACTAGGTTTGTTTGTGAAACTGTAATTGGAATAGTTTTGGAACATACTTGTTCACTAGATAAGTTTTGCAATACAGCCATATTTATTAAAGTCTTTCAAAATAATTTCCATTGCAGTTTATACACTTCATCATAAATAAAAACAGGTTTTCCAATATGTTAAATTATTCTTCTGTTAGTTCTAAACGTGATTGTTTCCATGTTGCTAATAACTTACGAGTCTTTCTTCCTGCCTTTAAGCAGGTCCTTCACAATAGAAAACAAATCAAAGTCACAAGGACCAAGATCAGAACTGTAGGCAGGATGCTCAAGCACTTTTAAACCACTCTTGTTTAAAAATTTATAAGCACAATACCCAGGAGCGTTGTCATGGTGAAAATGCCAATTATATATTCTTGAGTTTGGACGAATTTCTTTGAGTTTCTGTTACTTTAAGCAATCTTTTATTGCTATACCAAAAGGCAGTGACTATGCGCTGAATATCCATCACAACGCCTTCCAATATATTTCGTCTACAGCTCCAATACAGCTCCAATACATTTTCTTCGTCACTGATCGCGATTTTCGGATTTGAGTTTGCGTTTCCTCATTTTCGAACAACCATATTTTGTTTTTATTTTTTGATGATTCATCAAAATAGTACAATCAGGTTTCGTCGCCCGAAACGATGTCATTGATATGACGCGAAGTCCCATTTTCGTAAACCTTCAAAATTTATTTACACCGATTTTCTCTCACTTTTTTTGTTTTGGCTTAAGATTTAGGGTACCGACAGTGTACAATTTTTTTTTACTCCAAAGACATAATGTAAAATTCTATGAATACTTGGTGCACTAATCTATAAATATATCCTCCTCCTCCTTTTCCTGTATCTGTATGTAGATAATGTGACGGCTGCCTTAATCAATGACTCGACGTTCCCTATGTTTTCCAAAATAGTTACTTCTACAAGACCTCTTGGATCTTGGAGCATCACTAACGCTGAAGTTACCGCCTTCAAATTCACGATACCACCGGTAAACAGTAGTGCGGTTGAGAACACTTTTCTTATAGTTTGGTTTTCATTTCATAAATATACCTTCTCTTTCTAGATTTATCTGGATAACTAGCTACGGAAATCTCTTCACCCAACCGATAGCGTAGTAGCGTGATTTTTAATCATAGGAAAATGAGACATCCAGAGGGCACATATTGAAAAATAATCTTATCTTTAGGTGCACGTACCTAAATTATGTTCTAACCAATCGTGTGTGGGTGTCTGTGTATATTTTCCTTTAGTGTACTTTTTTAACGTGTTATTTTATTTAAGAAACGATAATATAATACAATAAATCAGAGCCATAGCGAAATCACCGAAAATATTTATCTTTAAGAACTTTAAGCAATCCCTTTAATAGAAGATAAAGTAACTTTATAATGTCATATTAATCATACTTAAAATTACAGTTGCCATTTAATGGTATTATTGTAAGAAAGAAGTGAAGATGGCTACGGAAGAAATATTTTATATGTCACAATGTTTAATCTGAACTTAGGACTAACTTCATTATTAGTTTTACTTATTAGTTTTATTTTAATTATTTTTCCGAAATTCCTTCAAGTTGAATAATTCTCTTCCGTTTAATGAAAAAGAAAGGCTATATCATACAATCAGTAGATTGCATGATATAACCATATACGTCGTAGCGTAGGCACTTCGCAGATATTTATAAGATATTATATTATACTCATTAGATTAAAATTAGTTTCGAATCATTAGGTAATAATATGAATATGTAGATTTTTTCTAATTATTACATTGCATTTGGTAAGAGGGCCGATATAATCTGTTTACTTGAACTTAGACCTTATGTCTAAATAGAAGTAGGTAGTATACCATGTCTTATATTTTTCAGTAATATAGGGTCCTACCCTGCTAGTAAAATATGGAAACATATTTTCGAAAACTCTTATCATAATTATATTCTGTCTCATCTAGTAGTAATAAGAACTTGTGAACAATCATATGTGGATGCATCACATCAACATGAGAATGGTAGTAGCAACAGCTTGCTTGTTGTTACAGTGAGATGGGACGTGATATTGGCTGGTGCTGCCTGAGGGACTGTTAATTTGAGTTTCTATTTGTAGAGTTGCTCTCAGGGGAGCGGTTCGGTAGCAAATTGGTCCAAGAAATAACCGCTGTCCGGATTAATCATTGTTGAGTGTAAAACCACGGTCAAATTTTTATTACAATTCGGCTGACACGATAAATCGACAAATGCAAGCAGATATTACGGCAGGGTCGCCATGTGTGTTGTGTTACTCTGTGAAGTGTGTACATGAAATATAAAACCTGAAAACAATTATAAAATATTTCATTGCAATGAATCAAGTATAAAAAACGTCATCTCTCATTTCATTGCAAAATTATGGCCGCTATATTGTTATAATGCGTTTGAATTAACATTAAAATATTTTATCATAACAAAATATACCTACTTATGATAACATTATTTTGAAAAAGACTCATTCTATCTAAAGGTTGAAACCTTTGTTTGTTTCATCTACCAAGCTGCACTTAGACACTATTACATTACTATACAATACTCGGTACTTTACCTCAATATTCCTTCAAAGCCACGGTTGCTGATTTGATTCCCGGTTTTTTACTTCCTCTTGAGAAAACTGTTGCTGGCATTTTTATTTATAAGGCTATAATTTTGTATATGCCTTTTATATATTTTGGTCAGTTGGTCACTGTTGCTGTTCAGATAACGACAAGGAGACCGAAATTTAGAAAATTCCCTTCAAAAACAAAATAATTAAACGACTTATAAATTAAAATTTATATTACATACATTATTTAAAATCTAAATTTAATTATTACCTATTAACAATTTACAACTTATATGTAACATACACTTGTATATACTTGTGATCCAAAGTAATTGATCTGTAGTACAAGGTGAAGTCCTCGAGACTTACGTAAGTGGTCCTCGGTGTGAAAACAGCTCTGAATTTAACTTTTATTAAGCGGCTGATATCAGATATACATTGTAACGATACATTTTGATTGTTACAGGTTCTATTATTATTGTTAAATATTTATATTGTAAACATTATCTGAAAATAAAAAGTAAATTAATTAATTGTCAATTCTTAAATAGAACACTATTACAAATAATCACTTTAGTTTTTTAGAAAGTAAGATCTTATTATAATAAGATCTTACTTTCTAAAAAACTATTTCTATTTTAATTATTTTAATTATTTTTATCTAAAATTTGTTAAAAGATGCCTTTGCCTTTGTCTTTTACAATATGTTGATATTAATGTATAAAAAAAACGAATAATAAATGAGCCGGCTTAAAACCAAAACACATAGTGAATAATGCGGTCGATCAAAGCAAGGCGTATGTATTATATTTTGTGTAGTAAATGATGTATCATTTAAAATAATATATATTTTATTTCCCACCGACTTCAAAAATATATTAAATTGTCTACTTTAACATAAAAAGAACATTAACATTTCATCCGTAAAATGTTATATCTGTATCATTCTTTATGGATTAAAATTAAACTTCCAGCTTAACTAAACCCAAAAACACTAACTACCAACTAGGAACATATGCTAAAACTTGGACAGGATACGTTGAACAAACGGGCACATGAATAATTCGTCTCCCGTCAAGTTTACAAACGGTTTAGTTTGTACGGCATCCTTTACAACCTGCTTTATTTCATCTAAACGGACAGGAAGGCTATATTTATACAAAATACTCTTAAAAATGTATTTCACACACATTTTTGTGTATTAAATGTTCAATGTTCTCTCCAATATTGTAAAATTATTCATATTAAATATTAACTCCGATATTACAATTTTTTATATATTTATATGAATAAAGCCCACCCAGTTGTTGAAAAATATATTTATTTAATCTTAGTTATAGACAAAGATTAAGCTGAAATTTATCAAAATAAGAATTACTTTATAAGAATAAGAAGAACTTAATATTATCTATTTTATTTAGATTAATTATAAATTGTTATTCTTACGTATGCATGACATAATATCAATAATGCATGATTTTCATCATTCAAGTTCATCTATTCAACAATGAAGTTCAACTTTAGAGCTCTTTGGTTGTAGATTCATTAATTATAATTTCCCGTCACCACCAACACTTACGCACATTGCGGCTCATCTATTAGCCCTCACTTTGTTATTTGAATTTCTCTCTCTCTCTGATAAATACCGTGTTTATAAATTAACGATGAAACAGGTTATGGGCAGCTCGAGTGACGCTGATTTTACGATCTCTTTTTACTATTTTTAAATTATTTATTTAAAATTTATAAACTACTTAGCACACGTTTAACTAAAACTATTGTACTAAATTGAAATCATATAAATTTAATGGTTTTGGATGTAATAATTGGTGGTTAATATTCGATTGCAAATCGATAATAACTTTAAACTCTAAATATGACACGATCTCAGAAGTCTATACTCGTAAGTTTGAAGCCAATATATTATATAATATGCACTTATATAATTTCTAAAGACTGATTAAAAAAATTTATTTACTGTTATGTTATTTATAATCGTCTATCAATTCAAATCCAAGTTATTATAAAACGTACCAGGAACTGATAAAATATACTTTCTTGAAACAATATTTAAAATGGAAAATTAAGTTTGTTACAAAGTTGTTGAACGGGAAAATAAGAACAAGTTTACAAGTTCTTCTTTGAATCACAAAGGCCTTTAATTATTGTATGTAGCTATCGCCTTTGTCAAATATTTTAAAACAAATTTCCGAACTTCAAGAACGACTACCATAAAATCAAAAGAAACATTTTTGATACTTTAGCCTTTATAGAGTATAACAACATATTAATTGGTGTAATAATACAACGACTCAGCTTTTAGAGGCTTTGATGTGATATTACAGCTTCATAGTCAAATAATTTGCTTTCTAAAACACCCTATATTTCATTTCCTTTTTGTTTACCCTTGTTATTTTTCTCTGTCTGGCAATCTTCCAAAGTATACCAAAATCCTCCCTGACTAATGTCTGCTGCAAACACTACAACTATGTACAATTTTAATATAAAATTTACATGCTACCATCACAAATAATTCCAGTGCATGTAATATTATATATTATTGATTTTAAGTAAGGTTTTGTACACTGATTACTCAATAATAATTGTAACATCAGTCAAGCCATGTGACTGCTGCCGGCAGTAGACCGATGATAACAATACATTATAAACTTACTGTTATTTTGAATTCTACCTGCGTCATTTTCATTTTTACTTTTAACAATCGGATTTAAACGTTATAAGGCGTACTTTATACAGTACAAATTCGATATAATTAATCACTCTTCCATAGTGTATTTCATAAACATAAGAATACACGTCGCCCGGTTTCATCGGCGCTAGTTCAAATCTCAGTTGAGGAATTAATTTTAAGATTTTGTTTTGTTCATTTATTTTATTAATTTGTTTTTGTAAACTTTGTTGATTTTAATTTAATTTTATTTTGAATTTTTTTTTTTTTACTGGTTTTTTGTTATATATTTTTTTTTTATTATTATACCTTTGACATGTCTATATTATATAATTTTATGTCAATGATTTAATAATAATTTTAATAGTAATAATAAATTTAATTAATATAATCATTGTAATTTCTTGACATGTCTGTATTTGTATATATTTTTAAATGGATAATTAATAATAGTAATAACAAATTTAAATAATGTTTGTAATATTGACATATTGTATTGTATTGATTTGCATTGTAATTATGTTATAACATGAACGAATGCGGCGTTGGGCACCGCCAACCAACACGCCATGTTCCGAACGGCGGGAAGTGGAGGACGGAGCTACAAATAGCTACGTGGAATGTAAGAGGAGGTATGGAACAGAAGATGAATGGATTATTAGATGTGATGGATGACAAAGATCTGGATGTTATTTGTGTGTCTGAGACCAAGCGAAAAGGCAATGATATGACCGATTTGCCTGGCAACCGGGTCACTTTCTGGGCTGGGGTTCCAGAGGGTGAGCGAGGTTGCCAAGGTGTAGGCGTGTTGTTGTCCTCTCGAATGGTTAGTGCAATGGTAGAATACAAGGCTATCAACCCGAGGCTTCTTTGGGTTCGCTTTAAGCTGAGGATAACAAGAGTATTCTTGCTGGGCGTTTATGCGCCAGTATCCTCAGCTAAAGTGAGCGAGCTCGACGAGTTTTGGGAGAGTGTCAGGGATGTTCTAAGTAGTGTCAGAGATAATGAAAAATTGATAGTATGTGGAGATATGAATGAATGGGTAGGAACCGCGCGAAGTGGTTACGAAAGCGTGCTAGGCAAGTACGGTGATAAGAGAGTAAATGAGGCTGGGAAGCTTATTTTGGAATTTTGTAAGGAGATAAATTTGTTTGTGGCAAACACGATGTTTGATCACAAACAAATTCACATGTACACGTGGGAGCGAGCGGAAGAAAGAAGTATAATTGATTTATTCCTAGTGGATCAGCGTATTCGAAGCCAAGTTATGGACACGAGAGTGTTTAGGGGTGCTGATCTAGGAACGGACCATTATCTAGTCGTTACTAGAATAAGAGGTCTGTTTGCAGGTTGGCGCAGCCGCACGACGTGCCATAGCTTGGAGTCAAATTATCGCATAAGAAGCTGGAAGCTTCAAGATCCACCAATCAGAGAGGAATATCAAGAAAGGGTTTCCAAGAAGCTTGAAAGCTGTGACTCTGGAAGTGAAAGTGCTGAAGTATGCTGGCAGAACCTTAGGAATGGTATGGTGAAAGTAGCGACAGAGGTATGTGGTAAAAGGAAAAGAGGTTTTAGTAAGAAGCGCGATGAATGGTGGGATGATGAAGTAAAAGACGCTGTGGAGTTAAAGAAGAAAGCATGGCTGGATTATAAAGCCTGGGGTAAGGATAAAAGTATGAGAGAGATAAGAAAAAGAGAGTACAAGCTGCAAAAGCACAAAACGAAAGCACTTATAAGGATGAAGCGTGAAAATTCTGAGAAAGAAAGGGATGAAAGGTTGACAAGCAACTTCGGGGAAAACACGAAGCTTTTCTGGCGAGAAGTTAGTGATTTCCGGGGTTGTTCGGTAACCTGTAGAATGAAAGGGGTGCTTTCGAAGAACGGTGAAATTTTAACCGAGCAAGCACACGTTTTGCAGCGGTGGGCGGAATTCTACAAGGAGACGTATGAATGTGAGGACGCCTCGGCCTCGAGTATCAGCGAAATGCTGAGTCCCGATGTAGCCGATGGTGAAATCAGTTTGGAAGAAGTGGAGCGTGCGATTCGAAGTCTGAAATGTGGTAAGGCTGCGGGAGCAGATGAAGTTACTGCCGAGATGATCAAATATGGTGGGCCACGCGTCTTGGACTTGTTCTGGCTTTTGTGCAATTCATGCTGAAAATCAGGAGAGGTCCCAGACGATTGGCGAGGTGCAGTCATCGTACCTTTGTATAAAGGCAAAGGTTCACAGATAGACTGTGCAAGCTATAGGGCCATCAGTTTGATTAGCTTGGGCGGTAAAGTTTATGCTAAAATATTAGCGAGAAGAATGCAAGAGAGATCTGAAAGGCTGTTGTGAGAGGCCCAAGGAGGTTTTAGACCTGGAAGAGGGTGTATAGATCAGATCTTTTCCCTCCGCATGATCACGGAAAAGTTTTTGGCCCTAAACCAAAAGGTTTTCTGTGCTTTTGTGGATTTGGAAAAGGCGTTTGACAGGGTTGTGAGAAACAAGTTATGGGAGATACTGCCCCGATACAATGAGAACGGACCCTTGCTACAGGCTGTAAATTCTCTTTACAGAGATCACTCAGCCTGTGTGCGAGTAGGAGCTGACATGTCGCCCTGGTTTGACATCCAATCGGGTGTTAAACAAGGTTGCGCTATGTCAGCTTGGTTGTTCAATTTGTATTTGGATAGTTGTCTCCAAGGCGTGAAAGACAGTGACATGGGAGTGAAAGTAGGTGACCTTAAAGTCAATTGCTTGCTATACGCAGATGATGCAGGGCTCATTGCATCATCAGAATGCGATCAGCAGGCATTGGCAAAATAATGGTCTAAACCTGAATGTAGATAAGACGAAGGTTCTGATATTTGAAAGAAATGAAGAAAGAACAGAATGTAAGATCAACGTGAATGGTAAGATAATAGAACAAGTGAATGAAGTGGTATATTTGGGAAGTATGTTTAGCAGAGACGGAAGATACGTGGATAAATAAGATAAATGGATGTGGAAAGGCGTATTGCTGCCGGTAACAGAGTCAACGGTGCCCTGGCTGCATTGTTGAGACGGCGAAACGTCAGCATAGCTGCACGTTTGGCTGTACACAATGCGGTTTTGTTACCGACGCTGTTATACGGCAGCCAAACGTGAGTAACCCAGAAGAAGAATGTAAGAAAGATGAATGCTGTGGAGATGCGATCTCTTCGCAGAATATGCGGAGTCAGCCTAGCTGACCGAATCCGCAATGAAGAGATCCACGGAATGGCAGATACTAGTGAAGATGTTACAGTGAGAATGAAGAAGAACGTGCTCAGGTGGTTTGGGCACGTCGAACGAATGAGTGATAAAAGAATGGTAAAAAAGATTTATACAGGAAAAGTGAGTGGTAAGAGAGAAAGGGGGAGGCCTCGAGTGACCTTCGAAAACACTGTATCTATGATACTGGAGAAAGGTCACGTAAAAAGCATGAGGACCCCCCGGAGGGCATGTATGAAGAGGTTGATGTCTGTGGCCGAGGCGAAAGAGGTATGCAGAGACCGTAGCATTTGGCGCTCCGTCGTCTCTGGCTACCCCGCAAGGGATATGGCGTGAAGGTAAATAAATAAATAAAATTTTGAATGTTAATTTTATCATCTTTTGATATCTTATAAATGTATAAATATCACAGAACTATTATTTGTTTACACATTTTAGTTATGACTGTGACTCAACAACACTCTAAGTAAATCTAAATAAATAATATATGATCCGTTCAGTTTCTGGCCGGTTCTTATCCGTGGACGTATAGTTTGAAACTGTGTAACTAGAAACTGTCGTTCCGTAAATACAATAAACGTATGTTATGCATAAGTTTGATGTCACCAGAGAATGTTTTACCTTAAGTTGTGTTTTTGCACAATTCTAATTTATATTGCCTTATGTTGTTGCGGGTCTTCTATAATATTTTATCTACTTTTAATTTAAACTTTTCTATATTTTATTCGTGTTTTATCTTTATATCTGGCTCTTATATAATTGTTTTAAAAATGTTCTTATATATATTTTTAATTATGTCAAGAGTTTATTAGCCTTAGTTATGATGATGATTAGAAATTTTTTGGCTTTTTCTTTCTATTTTATTTGACAAATGCGTACATGAGAATTTTAAAGTATATTTTTAATTATCTTTAATATTAAAGTATATTTTTAATTATCTTTAATACTTTCGAGTTACGGAGCTTTGTCTTAACAGTTATACAAACAATATTTCCTCTTTTTGTGTGTTATACCGTGGTCTTATTTTATTCCTTTTCTAATACTCCCTCGTGTCAAATTTAATCTACTATATCCTGCATCCTGCAAATTGCACAACATTCTGAAAAAAGATAGTAAGTTTCTACCTATTATTGGCGTAAAGTTTTAAGCTATCCATATTAAGAAAACTGTTAATCATACAACTAAAAATATTCTTGAAACTTATTAAATCAGCCGAAATTATCCACCTTAGCCAATCACCAATGGCCAGCACGCGATACAGGGTCTGAGGACGACTAGGACTGAGGAGGGAATGAGGTTGAAATTGCGCTTGTCGTAAATCCATATATAAACACATTTTGCTTCTATTTTCTTTACTTTAAATCTTAATTTTAACTTTTCTATGTCGTTAATCTATATTTTAAACGTTTATTTATATATTTACGTGACAAACATACATTACCATAGAAATATTCTACTCTTTGTTGTGATATAAATCAAATACTGCGGTTGACTGGAAGCAAAATTACTACTTGCAGTAATGAATCAACATTTATAAACATATTAAGTTCTCTCTTCTATGAGCACATAATAAATAGAGGGACAACGACTAGTTTTGCTTAATAGCCTTTCAGTTTAATTAACAACATAATAGAGACTTATTAAAATGCATTTCTCCAGAGTACGAGGCGACTTTATGTAGATTGGATGTCACTGATAATTTACATTTACTTTATAATAAAAACATTTTATTAGGAATATTTGTAACCTTATGAGTATTAATCATTTAATTGACTTCTATTAAACTCTTTTGAGTGTACTTTTAGGACACTTCACAGGAATTGTCACATTTTTCATGTTTTTCAGATATTCTCAAAATTCACCGGGTTTTCCACTGCTTCCGACAATTAATGTCCACATGTTACGATCAACAGCGACAATTTCATTTCCAGTAAAAAGTTTGCAACATATAAAACATATTTGTTTCATTTTTAAATGTAACCAGTAGAAATTCAGTTAGGAAAAATGTACAATATACACATGTCACTACAAGGAAAATTTAATTTTAAGATGAACCTTTAGTAACGTCTGTCTCCTACTCAAAATAAAATTAGGTGTATTAATTAATTTAATAAATTTTTGGATGATTGTACTTTTTTATGACGAACACAACTTTTTAGCTTTTTCAATTGTTATTTCTCAAAAACCGTGACAAAAGAAGATCATTCATAACAAATAATGAATAATTGCATGATCTACGAGATGTAGATGTTTGACCTATTTTTATGTATTTTTTTACGATAGGATATGTGGAACCGAGGCCATACTTCATTCATTCGACTTCGAAAGTGCCCTATTAGATGTAACCTCCTTATCAAGAAAAACTATAATATAAAGAACTAAATTTAGTAGACTTACAGGAGGGTTTTCTTGAGGTCATTTCAGTTAAAGGTGATTTGTTGAGGTCATTTCAGTTAAAAGTGAAATTTAACTTATTGGTAAAATAACATATCGAACCAAAGTGTTATTTAATTTATTTTAAATTAATTAATTAACTTATAAAGAAGCCCAACTATATACCTTGTGCCACTTATAACCGTATGATATCATAATGCCACAGGACCATTAAGTAGTCATAGTATTTAATATTAGTTTTTATTGCATGATTATTTTATTATTTTGATTTCAAACTATATAAATCAACTTTACAAATATGTATCATTAATAGTTTATTTATAAATACCTGTTACCAATTTCCTCTTAACCCAACTTTCATCTATCCCTCGCTCTTCCCGAATCCTCCTCTCTCTTCATATACCTGCAGAATCCAATCGTAACCACCATCACCTCACCACATCTTTCAGCTCTTTTCAAATATACATAGATCCTTATTTATTATTTTATTGTTATTATAAGCCTATTATAAGCCTAAGTCAATTTTATTGTTATCTTAATATACCCTTTAAAAGTTTATCCTTCATTTAATTCTTTCATATTTCCTTTATAAAACTGTACAAAATTAAAAATTTACAAGGTTGTTAAGTGATCACTGAATATATTTGCTTAAGTGTAGTAATTGGATACGTTGCGCTGTTAACTGACCAGTTTTCCATTCAGCAATAATATTATTTACTCAATTATACATGTCTTCCTTTTTTTCTCTAAGAGTAATAAATGATCTTACAAGTTACAGTATAGTTTATTATAATTTTTAGCCTGTAATTTTTTGGATTCATTTTTACAAACACCCTTATGCATCTATATCTATTACGTAGCTAAATCGATAAAATACTTTTAATATAAATTACATTTCATTTTTGTGGCCTGATTAATTCATTATTGAATCCATAAATAGGTGCTAAATGTAGAATTTATTTTGAATATAACAAATATCCAGAAATGTAGCAAATTCGAATCCTTATCCTTATTAATGTTTCATAAAACATGAGATTAATATATTCTGCATCCTGATAGCGTTCAAGATTCCTGTCACAGATACAAATTAACGGCCATTACGTGAAACGTGTTTTGAAAATTCAGATGTTGGGTTTAGGGTTGCTGAATTCAAACTTTATTCAAAATTATTTATAATGAAAATATTTACTTTTAAGTAACACAAATAAATTAATATATGTTTCCATTAAAAATAATAATAACTACCATATGGAAAAATGTAATATTATAAAAAAATAAAGCAACCCTACACGGAAAACAAATTCAGGTTTAGGACAGGACATTAATTACTCGGGTATTATCGGTTTCGCAAAATGTTCAGAGCACATTTAAATTGTCAAAATGAATAATGATTAAATTTTTTACTTTGTTTTTGTTGTACTAAATATCAAAATATGTAGTCTGTAACGATACCTTAAAAATTAAACAAAACTTGACAGTAGGTATTGGTTTTTAAAGATATACTTTAACATAATGGTCGAAATTACAATAGTTATATATAAATAGCAGAATTTGCATTAAAAACAGTAATACTAATTAAAGAACTTGTTGGGTCCCCATTCCGGTAAAAGCCTCCTTCTAGGTATGCTACTTATCTCTATCTTTGGGAATATGTAGCTAAGCTTACTATTTCATTCTCTCATCTAATGTGTGGGCGTCCACTCCCTGTGCTTATAATAAGGAATAAAGACAATTATTATTTCAACACACCTATTGAGAAGTGGTAATTCAAGATTTCGAATCTCCCCAATTGTTCGAAGGTTACTTAATCCAACACCAATCGAGATAGTGGAGCCAAATGATGGCAGTTAATTAACACAGGGACTTAGTTAAAGCGTTTGGCAAAAGACATGGTGACTGGATGTAGTTTTAAGTTAGGATTTGATTAAAAAGTATTGTGTTAAAAGTTTTTTGGTCATTACGTTTAAACTTTAACATTAAATTTGTTTATATTTTTATTGAAAAAAAGTTATGACGCGGTCACTGGTATAATGTTGTTGACATTGTTAGATTATAATATGCATTCACTTTTTTTTAAGTTGAATTAAAACAATATCTATTCTTATAAAAAATTACATATTTAATAAGCTACACAAATTTTTTTTAGAAAATCTTCAAAAGTTAACAAATTAAGAGATTTGCTTACACAAAGGCTTCTGGAACTTCTGACAGAAGTGGCAATATAAAGATCTGTCTTTAATGAATAAGAAGAGTGTGTGTAGGGTTATTATGTAAAGCTCCAGAGCTTTTTCAGAAAAAAAATCGGTCAATTATTAAACATTAAAACATTATTAAATATTAAAACATTAGGATTTAAAGAAAAATACATGTTTATTATCGTAGCATACATATATGTATTTTGTTTTTTTTATACTATTATATCAGGCGACAATCAACTCTTTGAGTGACGAGTGAACTATATGTGGGATCTTAACTGGTGTATGTGACTGATGTGTGTCACTGGTGTATGGTACTGGTGTATGTGACTGATGTGTGTAACTCATGTGTGTAACTGGTGTGTGTAACTGATGTGTGTAACTGATGTGTGTAACTGATGTGTGTGACTGATGTGTGTGACTGATGTCTGTAAGTAGTGTGTGTAACTGGTGTATGGTACTGGCGTGTGTGACTGATGTGTGTAACTGGTGTGTGTGACTGATGTGTGTGACTGATGTCTGTAACTAGTGTCTGTAACTGGTGTGCGTGACTAGTGTGTGACTTGTGTGTGTGACTCATGTGTGTAACTGGTGTGTGTGATTCATGTGTGTAACTGGTGTGTGTGAGTGATGTGTGTGACTGGTGTATGTGGCTGGTGTCTTTACCTGGTGTGTGTGACTAGTGTGTGTGACGGATATGTGTAATTGATATGTGTGACTGGTGTATGTGACTGATGTGTGTAACTAGTGGGTTTAACTGGTGTGTGTGATTCTATGGCACTGGCTATGACATTAACATGTATTTAGGTACCTTTTTAATTATTTTTTAGTAACAACATATACTTAAAACTAAAATTTCAAAGAAACGAAACAGAGAAAAGTCAAATCTGCAAAAATATAAAAAGAAAAAATTATAATGAATTCTCAGTATCATGTTCAGTGACAAATTTTCGTATTTAAATGTCTGATTTTAGGAAAGGACTCTAACCTGGCACAAAAGTTAGCCAACATTAATTATACCACGTTACTTAACTTCCCCTACACCGCGTTTTATGTTTCCTATAAAATGTTATTTATACTCCGCAATGTGCAGTCGCCGGTGAATAGTTTATTCCTCTGCACACTGACACTATCCGCTTGATTTATTTAGTTCCTTGTTCTGTTCAGTTGCTATTATAATGTTTTTAGGACAACTTTAGATAAATTGTTGTTTGTGATATGCAGTACTGTAGTTAAGTTACAAAATAAACGAAACTGTTATGTTTCAAACCAGTTTAACATATCATGGGTTTGAGTCGGGTGTGTTGTCGGTATCATAATTGGTAGACTGGCAGGATAGTTTCTAGAGGTCGTCGGTTCGATTAATGCATACGTCTTATTAATGCTTCTTATCTTAAAATATAATATAATAATGTTAGTTATTAGGACGATAAATTATACGATTATAATATATTCCTATTATTCATAAATATATATCGCAACTGATAAATAAAAATATTTATAAAATTTTTCTGGTGACTTAATAAAAAAATTATTGACATAGCCCGTACAATATTCCTTAAAAAATATTTTATTTATTATTTGACTTAAATATATTTTTTACCCGGATCACATGATAACTTAAACTAACGTAACAAAATAAGTTCAGTAGATTCATTATTATGTTAGGTACGATGAATATAAAACAAAAATATATATTAAATCTTAACTTATTGCATTTAAAGTCTTTAAACGCAAAAAAGAGGCCACATCTCTAACAATAATAATAACAGTCGCTTCGCATTTCATATTTAATAATATATTATATATACGTCAAAATTTAAATAGTTATATAAAAAACAGTGACAGACACGCGATAAATACGAGAAATAAAAACAAACTCGTAACGCCAAAGTTTCGGCTTCAAAAAGTTAATAAATCCTTCATGGGTTTGAGTATACGCATATATAATAAAGTTCCACAAAATATCTTAGACCTTCCATTTTTGTAATAATTGATGATTCAAAAGTGCGTGTAAATGCCTACTTGAATAAAGATATTTTGAATTTAAATTTGCATTTGCAATGCCAAAGTGTCCAGCCGTTTGCAGAGCACCAGGTTCCCGACAATCCGACCAGCTCTCCGTTGTACGCGGTCAAATGGTTGAAGCTGATATTGGAGTGATCCGGATCAGAGATGAGAACAGTAGTTCATATGTAGCCGGTCTTGTGCCTTATAGAGTGCAATTCTTCTGAGAGGCTTGAAATACTGCCTCGCTCTAATGATCACTCCCAATTTCGTTATAGACAATTTGGCCTTGCTCTCCATAAAACGGACAGCCGCTCGAAATGCTGAGGCCCAATATTCTGATACATGGCGAGGCATTCAAAGGAGTGTTCGTAGAGCGAAGAGCGGAGGTACTACAAATGATTTTTTCTAGTGACAAACATATGTCTTTTGGGATATATTTATATCGAGTTAAGATATTTATCGGAATCAGTCAATCGCCTGTCCGATCCATTTAAACCGCCTACAGCAGTGTGGCTAATAATAAATAAAAAGTAGGGATGCAATTGCTGTACGAATATGTCCCATGTTATACACATTGGATAAATTGTAACTGAAGAATGGGCTGCCGCTGACACTAACGGAATTATAGAGATAAATTGAAAATGTTGTCTACTTGTTACAAATGTGTTAATTGTAGACGTCGTCTGCAATGTTATTTATTAGTGATCGATAAATCCAATAAATATTGTCAAATTGGAAATTGAACCCTAGTTACACAGTCAGCAACTGGGCCACATTAACTTTTTATAATACCTTACATTGAATGTGGATCCTTATTCACACAAAATAAAGATACCTACCTCAGCTACCTACCATAAATTGCCGAGATATTCATTTATCTCAATATTTTTAAATTTAAAATGTTCAAATAGTTTTCACCGTACATCTAGAGGTGTTCGTGAACAAACGAGCAACGTTAGTTCTAACGCTTCTGTAATAAATGCACATAATTCTTTCTTCCTCTACCACCTTAATCGTGCTCTCGAGTGCACCTTCTGAATAAAAGATGAGTGTTTTCTCACTTTAATATCGAGCTCCTTCACCGTATAAAGTCAATTACATTTAAACTTCTTTTTATGTTAACAAGTAACTGAAAACTAAAAGGAAATTTTGCAAAAAGAAAATATTGGTAGTAGTAGTGAAATAAATATTTAAATCTAAATATTAGTATTTGATATTATATATATTATGGAATTACAATGATACGAGCAATGCAATGATCAACAAATCAAATATATTATAACTCTAGGCAGTATGGCCAAACAATCTGTTGTCATAAAAAATTATGCAATTTATAAATGATAGTCATGATTTAAATACACGGAGCGTTCATGATATACGAAAAAACTTTAATAATCTATTTATTATCCATTATCGAGTTGCATCACCTTACCTTTTTAAGAAAAAAAACAACAAAAATATATCAAAATCTATTCAGACGCTTCGAGGAAGATCGGTCGCAAACACACTTACAAAAGAACTAAATATATATAAAATATATGAGATAAAATTTATTTAAATAGAAAACATATTTATAATACTGATATAGTATATATAGTAGACTTAAACATTAACAAACACATGTGTTTGTGGGTAAATAAAATGTATAATTCTGTCGGCAAATAGTAGATTGGAAAATAACTGACACACTTCTTATATAGGTTATTGCTTCTCTTAGAAAACTTAAATATGAATAAAGCAATTAAGTTTGAGCACAAATTAGAAGTCATTTAAAGCGTGCTTTGTAAAGAATTCTAAAATAACTAACTATGCTAATACTAATTCCTTGATATTCTCATATTTAAGGTGATTAAAGGATTACAAAATTAAATATTATCACATGTGTTATTTATTTAATTACGTATTTTATTATAATCTTTTGTTTTGAGTTATTATAACAAAAATAACAATACGTGTTACATTACAATGACACTACATAAAGGTACATAATAGCCTGATCAGAGACGTTAGAAATTTTTTATTAGAAAATTTGCAAAACTTAATGCAATCTTATCAAATCTGTAAATCCTAAAGGGATTTAACATTTGAACATCCGTTAGTCTTCCAAATCGTATAAAACAAAGCGGGACATTTTGCAGGGATTAGTAGAGAGGATTATTCAATGACATTTTCTCGATGCTCCGCCGTACGAAGTGAATTTATTTAGAATTGTCGAATATATGGTTTGGTACCTTTAATGTGTCTTTAGCGATAATTAGAAGAAGTTCTTTCATCCAAAATACAATTAGGATTGGCTATAATTATTAATATCACAATTTGTATACTACTAGTGAGCTCGGTTGACGTTGGCACCGAACAAGTAAAATCACGAACCATTTATCAAAGTCAGTCTGGTACAGTACATTTACATCAAAAATTTGCAAGCAGAAAGCGGTTTTTATTTTTTTTCTCGAAAAAGGTATCTATTTTGGAAATACTTTTGGTACTTAAATTTGGAATAAAAAATAACCTTTCTATTAAAATTATTTGCGAGGAGGGAATGTTTACCAGAAAAAAGTTGCCGTGGTTTTACATACCTTAAATTTTCAAGCTAAAAGTGGTTTTTATTTTTTTTCTCGGAAACGGTACCTTTTACGGAAAAACTTTTGGTATCTTAATTTAGAATTAAAAATAACCTTTCTATTAAAAATAATTGTGATGTAAGAATGTTTACCAGAAAAAAGTTATGAATTTTTTTCCAAAAAAAATCGTTTTTTTTTTACCCCCAGCCTTAAGTTATTGAAGTTAGGTTTTCGATTTATCTACATTAGTTATAGGTATTCATCAAAGACATCATATAATATGAACGCGATTGATCTTCTTTGTATAGGGAAAAAGTTATGGTCGAAAAACTGAAATCAGAAAAAGTGATGCCCTAGCGCCCCCTGTGGCCTGGATTTCTCTGGTTAATGAACTTGACCTTGTGTTTTGGATAGTTGATTTTTGTGCAAAGCTTGAAAGGGATCTAAGCGAAACTGCGGCCGCTATCGTGCTGACAAAAGTTGAATATGGACGCACGCACGCATATATATGTATATATATATATACATATATAAACTTTTTGACCAATGGTCATTTTGGACTCAGGGGGTCATAAGAAGACCTCCTGTGAAGAAATTTTTCCAAAATCGAAAGTCGGGTACAAATGAATGGGCAGACCGAATATTTCGAGGTCTACCCAAAACGGCCAATTGCGTCTTGACAACGCGCAGTGCAGGGTTCCGTAATTCTCCCTGATGAATAGAAAAACATATATTTATAGTTGCGGACTTATAACAAAACACATCTTTAATCTAAAACTTCATTCTGGCACACTACTAATTTCAATGCATGTAATATTATATTTTACTGATATATTGATTTATAGTGACGTTTTGTACACCCATTACTTAATATTAATTGTAATATATTGTTTATCTGTAATTAAAGTCAACACATCAGTCAAGTCAAGCGACTGCTGCCGGCAGCAGACCGAGCTACGAGATGCATCTACGTGTATGATTGCTCACAAGTATTTATTACCACTAGATGAGACAGTATATACTCGTGATACGTACAGTATAGGACCCTATATAACCTGAAAAACAATAAATTATATACTAACCGCATCGAATTAGACATGAGAGCTGTCTCAGTAAAAAACAAAACAGATGATACAGACTCTGTTACGTTTTGCAATGAGTGAATGAATGAGTGCTCATCACATATAGTATCTTATAAATATATGAGAAATTTCGTCGGTACGACGTACATGCGTTATATCATGCAATCAGTGACCTTTCAAAACGAAAGAGAATTACTCAATTTGAAAGAATTTCACAAATTTTTATTTTATATTATATTTTATATTTTCTTTTAGGTCATAAGAATGTAAACTTTCAAACTGTCAACCATTGTTTGAGAAGTAACGATTATATTAAAATAAATATTTCGTGTAATATAATCTAAGATTTGCATAAAGAAGATTATCTACCGTTTGTAAAAGAAACTTTGTAAAGCCATTAATGTCAGAATATGAGAAAGGTATGGAGATTAACCTGCCAAGTTTTTTGATAAAAACGTTTCCTGAACGAACCAACTAGACACAGATAAATGTTATAGTTATATCTCCTAATTAATATCTCCTACATTTAATACACGAAATGAAAGAAGTGACAAATATTATTTTTGTTGCATGTTGAATCAAAACTGTACATGCCAGATTTCGAAACTTTATATTTCTTAAAACTTATAATAATTTTGAACCATGAAAGTTTATTAATATATTTCCCCATTTTGTTTCAAGTTCTCTTATTATTTTTAAAAAAGTCACAGTTGAGATCTTAAGTGATTGATTTAACCCTCGAGAGTCATTTAAGTGCGAAAGAAACTCTGACCTTAACCGTTACAAAGTGACCAACATTTTAACATCTATAAGGTGTATTGGTTATAAGTCTTTCTAGAAACATAATCATCATCATCTTCCTGCCCTTATCCCATTTTGGGGTCGGCACAGTATGTTTTTTCCTTCCATACTCTCCTGTTATTTATAATGATATTACATCATACCTTTCGGAACAAGGCGGGAGGTGGAGGACAGAGCAACAAATAGCTACGTGGAATGTAAGAGGAGGAATGGAACAGAAGATGAATGAATTATTAGATGTGATGGATGACAAAGATCTGGATGTTATTTGTGTGTCTGAGACCAAACGAAAAGGCAATGATGCGAACGATTTGCCTGGCAACCGGGTCGCTTTCTGGGCTGGGGTTCCAGAGGGTGAGCGAGGTTGCCAAGGTGTAGGCGTGTTGTTGTCCTCTCGAATGGTTAATGCAATGGTAGAATACAAGGCTCAACCCGAGGCTTCTTTGGGTTCGCTTTAAGCTGGGGATAACAAGAGTATTCTTGTTGGCCATTTATGCGCCAGTATCCTCAGCTCCAGTGCGGACACAAAGTAAAACATAAAACCATGACTCTTTTTGACAAATGAATTTGGCACAGACCATTTTGAAATACCGATAATACTAGAGTAATTAATATACCAGAATATATCTTTCGCGCGGGGTAGCCTTCTTTTTATTATTACAATTATTCACATATTCTAGAAAAAGCAATTTTTTAAATGAAAACATGTTTATTTATAATATGTTTATTATATAAAACTAACATTTAATTATAACATTTTAAGCTTTTAAAAAATATATTGTAAATAATTATTAATAAAATTTAAATTCAGCAACCCTAAAACGAACATCTGCATTTTCGGAACACGTTTCACGTAATGGCCGTTAATTTGTATCTGTGACAGGAATCTTAAAAGCTATCAGGATACAGAATATATTCATCATATGTTTTATGTTATCATTAATAAGGATAAGGATCCAATATTGGTACATTTCTAGCCATTTGGTATTTAATAAATATATTATATATTAAGTAGCTTTTGCATTCAACAACAAAAAAAATAGGTTACAAACAAACGAAATATAATTTATATTAAAACTGTTTCATTGATTTTGTTACGACTAAGGTAAAGACGCTTAGGTGTATTTTTTAAAATTCATATACAAGGTAAATTAAAATATACTGTAATCTGTAGGATCATTTATACCATTTAGAGAAAAAAAGAGAGACATAGAATTGAGTAAGTAACATTGTTGTCGTTTGGGAAACCAGTCAGTTAAGATCAAATACAACTCTTCCAATTACGATACTTAAACTATTATAACAATGCTGTCGTATTTATTAAATATATTCACTGATCGCTTCCCATTCTTAAATTTTCAAATTGTAGAGGAATAATGATGGAAAAATTGCTAAAGAAATTTTGATAAAATGTGGTTGCTGATTATAGATTATTGCTCTAGTAGGAAATATATAGAAAACAATAAAATTGTCTGGTCTCTAATTATATTGAAATAAAAAAAAAGGATTTATGTACAATTCACAGTTCAGACCGATTGGAGTCGCAGTGGTGGTAGTTATGATTTGACTCTGCAGGCGAGGGGTAGATGGATAGAGTGGAGGGGTCGAAAAGAGCGAGAGATAGATGAAGGATGGGTTGAGACGAGGCTGGTAAAAGCTATTAATGATTCAATTTAGAAAGTTGATTACTATAGTTGGTAATAAAAATAATGGAATGATCATGTATATAAAACTAATAATATATACTATACTATTAAAATGTCCTGTGGTGATATAATAATAAATGGTGTAAGTGTTATTGGACTTCTTCATAAATTAAATAACACTTTACTTTTTTTCCATCTGATAATTTTCCCGAGAAACTAAATTAAATGTAACTTTGACTGAAATGACTTCAAGCAACAGGAAGGTTTGCTTAAGTCCAACCAATTAAGATGCCATGCCGCTCCTTACCTCGATGTAGTATTCTTTACATAATAGTCTTTATTGCTTTAAGAAAATAGAAATAGAACAAAATTAAGGGTCGCTTTAGTTCTTTAAGAACTCTATACCTATAAATAGGTAAAAAAAATGTAGATCATGCAATTGTTTTTAGAGATTCTGAGCTTCTGAGTTAAAATGATTCAAAAAGTTAAAAAGTTGTATTCATCATAAAATAATACAATCACAAAAAATTAAAATGAAATGAAGTTTTAGGACCAGTTTGCTTTTGGTAGTGTAACTTTGAGCAACGTCTTTCTCCTAGTAAATTTTCCTTCTTAAACGTTCACTTAAAGTGACAACGTGTGTTTATTGTACATTTTTCCTAACTTATCATGTAGATATTAATAGACAGAAGCAGTGGAGAAGTTGATGAATTTTGAAATTAGAGAATAAGAAAAACAAGAAATATATGACATTTAGGGGCTATTGTCGTAAAAATACACTTGAAAGAACTTTGCAGCTAAATAGAAGTAAATTAAAGTATTTAGATGAATTATTTTTTTATTACAGTACATTGAAATAAACCTGTTTGTAATAAGTCAACATAATAAATATAAATTTTCAGTGACATCCATCTATATAAAGTCATCCCGTTCTCTGGAGAAATGCATTCTAATATGTCAATTCTTTAGTTATTACGTTAAAACGTTGCTCGCTAAGTAAATCGAATAAAATATAATGAAAAGAAAAAAATATGGTAGTGTATATTTGTTACGTTGCTAGCAATTACAATGTCTCTTTTAAAAATGTCTCACTTTATTTAATATGTATAATAACCTTTTAAAATATAGATTAACGACAAAAAATATAACGTAAGATTACAGAATTGGAGTCAGGCAAAATCGAAGTAAAATGTGTTTATATTTGGATTGCAAAGATATCTATATAGTTTTAGTCAGAAAGGGCTAAGGCCTTATCATTAGTCATTAATGCTCCCTTATAATACTTATGAGTTCTAAGGTATGGCTATGAGAAGTACTTCAATAAGAACGAGCCAATGAGCATTATAGTTCTCTCTTGAGCACTAGAGTGGCCTAACAGTAATATGAAATTTAAAAAAAACACTTAAACTACCGCAGATGTTAGTAGATTGACAATAATTTGGTTTCGAATCGATACATGGTGTTTATAGAATCACAGACTTTAGTTTCAAGATTTCAAAGGATAGGATAAGAAACATCGAGATACTCAATGATTTATTATTTTTTTATTATTTATATTAATTTGTATTATTGACAACCGAGTTAACTATAACTGTTACGTGGAAACAAATAATAGTGCTTTTTTCCCATTTATTTATTATATTTATTTATTAATGTACCATTAAAAATCATAAATACAAAAAAACAGAAAACAATGTCGTACAAAGGATTACTTATTTCTTTTAGAGATCTCTCCCAGTTACCCTTTGGTGTGACACAGAGTGTACAAGACAGTGCGGTACACTATCCTAAATACAAATAGAATAGAAAGAGAACAAAGAACTGATATTGAAAATAGAGTATATCTTTTATTTAATAAATTATCTGTATTATATAGCTTATAACATACTTAAGATATATACATATATACAAATTTATATGCAAAAAAATATATATCATGTATTTAAGGTTTCTAATTTTAACACAGTAACAAAGGATTAATAGTAACTTTAAAAGGTCTTGTGTTTAATCTAAGAATTCTAATAGCAAGAACTTGGAAGTATTTACAGGGAGGGATCAAAACAACCTCGCATGTCTATCCGATAGAAAGCGGTATGGGCTAGTGCTTCCTGGAGAATGGAACCACAGTCACAGGAGGTATTCCTTAATTTAGGGTCGGGCCCGGCTAATGTATCTTTCTCGTTAAAATTTTTAAAATAAATTAATAAATGAAGGGAAATAGATTTTTTTGTGCCTCTGAAACAATAATTTAAGGCTATGCTTAGAATAAATGTAACAACACTACATATTAACAGATTTATTATTAATTTTATTTTTTTGTATGCATAAACCTCTTAAGACATGCTTTTGTTTCGCAATGGTATTATTTCCGAATCTCTGAAACATATTAGTCGAACTTAAATAATGTTGTCAAATCAGCATAATTTGATGTAATTCTCAACAATAAGAGATTACATTAAATTTTATTCTACCTTAATAGTTAAGGGCTGTTAAGGGATTTTTTATTTCATATGTGTAATCATTATCAATATTCATTATCATGATAGGTACAAGACCTGATAAAAAACAGTGGCGTTTGTTTTTTTTTTTTTTTTGATAACTACGTTTTATTTATGCTATGATCGTATAAAATGTTGTCAGCAACAACCAACTAACAGAAAACCGAGGTTTTGGGTAATTTTTTATTCTCAATGTTATGATGGAAATTTGCATCACTGTGCAAAGAAGGTTTAACAGTATGAAAGAAACATTAGTTACCAAACTAGTTAAATAAGTACACTTAATAATATTAAGAATAATAATATATATTTTTAATGTATCTTGTTATCTTCAATTTATTTATAAAAGTTTGAATCCATTTCTTTTAAACAAACTGCACTTAGTTCCAGCACTGTACATTATTGAACATTTTAACTCGATGACCTTTTAAAGCGACGGTCGCTGATTTAATTCCCGATCGTTTTCTTCCACTCCTTGATTTTGTTAAAGCTATTAATATTATGTCCCATACATATGATTTCTTGATGTTGTTGACTTTTATTATTATTGAGTAAAATATGGACAATGTATATTACAATTAGACTAACAAGATAAATCTTTTTTTTTTTTTCTTAAGTTAGAGGAGGGCAAACGAGCTTGCGGGTCACCGTTGGTATGTGATCACCGCCACCCATGAACTCTTGCAACATCCGAGGATTCACAAGAGCATTGCCGGCCTTGGAAATAGGAATATATGCCTTTTTTGAAGGTACTCATGTCGTATCGATCTGGAAATACCGCCGAAGGAAGTTCGTTCCACATCCGAGTGGAACGTGGGAAAAAAGTTCTTGTAAACCGCACAGTGGACGATCGCCACGCATCCAGGTGGTATGGATGGTAAAGGAGACGATGGCGAGCTGTGCGGTGGTGAAATTCGGCGGTAGGCATCAGATCGAATAGTTCTTCGGAACACTCCCCGTTGTAAATGCTGTAGAAGATAGACAGAGAAGCCACGTCTCTACGCAATGCCAAAGAGTCCAGCCGTTCGCCGACCACTGGGTCCCCGATAATCCGAACGGCTCTCTCCGTTGTACGCGGTCAAATGGTAGAAACTGATATTGTTAACTGAAGAAACTGATATTTATCCGGACCAGAGATGAGAACAGTACTCCATGTGTGGCCGAACCTGCGCCTTATGGAGCGCAAGTCTTTGGCCAGGTTTGAAATACTGTCTCGCTCCATTGATCACTCCCAATTTCATCAAGGCCAACTTGGCCTTGCTCTCCAGATGACCACGAAACTGACAGTCGCTCGAAATGTCGAGACCCAGTATTCTGATACTGATATTTGGCGAGGCAATAAGAGGAGTGCTCTCGAAGAGCGGTGATACGACAAATGGGGTTTTCTTAGTGGTAAACGCGCAAACCTGTATCTTTAGGGGATTGAACTGAACGTGGTTCAGTTCACCCCACTCAGAGACCATCCCCAGGGAGGTCTCTATTGAAGACACAAGTTTCTTTCGGCACTCGTCGACGTTTTCCCGAGAGAGACCTACACGACCGGAATATACCGCATCCCCATTGTCATCCGCATAACAATGTATGTAGGAAATATCCAACATATCATTGATGTGCAGGAGGAATAGAGTTAGGGATAGCACGCAGCCTTGGGGTACACCAGCGTTCACGGGCTTGGGGTCCGAGCAAAAACCGTCGAGAACGACCTGTATGCTCCGCCCAGTGAGAAAACTGGTGATCCACTTGCATAAACTCTCGGGAAGCCCATAGGAAGGTAGCTTCGAAAGAAGCCCCTTGTGCCATACACGATCAAAGGCTTTTGCCATATCCAGACTAACTGCCAGACCCTCTCCCTTGCTTTCAATAACCGCTGCCCAACGGTGCGTAAGATATAACAGAAGATCACTAGCTGATCGACCATGGCGAAAGACATACTGCCGGTCATTGATCAACTGGTGATCCTCGAGGTACGTGAGGAGCTGTCGGTTGATAATAATCTCCATTATTTTGGAGAGAAGAGAGGTAATGGCGATAGGTCTGTAGTTAGCTGGGTCCGAGCTATCACCTTTTCTAGGGATGGGATGGACAAGGGCACACTTCCATGAGACCGGGACTACGCCTTTAAGGTAGGAGTACCGAGTACCGAAAGGAGTACGCGTTAGCACTGGAGTCAACTCAGGGGCACACAGGGGCACACACACACACAGGGGCAATGGAGAAATGCCATCCGGCCCACTCGACTTATGAACTTCCAAGGAAAGGAGGGCTTTTCGGATGAGTTTTTGCCGAAAAACTATTTCCGGCAATAAGCTTGGACACCGCGGGATGATAGGCGGTGCCTTCCCCTGGTCGTCCAAAGTCGAGTTTGAGGCAAAAAGAGTGCCCAAGAGATCGGCTTTCTCTTTTGCCGTGTGGGCCAAAGAGTCGTTCCCAGTGTGCAATGGCGGCAGGGAAGGCTGACAGAAGTTTCCCAGACTGGCTTTGGAAAGCGCCCAGAACTTGCGCGTGCCAGGTGGGTACTTTGCCAGCTGATCCCCAATTTTGATGACATGCTTGAACTTCGCTCTAGCAATTTTCCGTTTGAAGAATCTGGAGGTACGATTATATTTCCACTTCAGAACTCTAGAGTTCGGATCCTTAGTGACTAACACATTAGCCCAAGCTTGATAAGCCTGCCGTTTGCCAGCTGCTGCAGCCCTGACAGACGCATCAAACCAAGGCCGCGAACTCTCACCAAGTGGTACTACAGAGCTTGGTACAAACAGTTCCATGCCCTGAAGTATCACATCAACTACAGCCGCAGCGCAGTCACTAGGATCATCGGAAGGGAAACAAATCGGCCCCCATGGGTAGGATGCAAAAAAGGATCGCATTTCATCCCAATCCGCTGACTTGTAGTGCCAAACGCGTCTAGTCGCAGGTCTTGTGCGAGCAGGACGTTGAATGGGCACTACACTCCGTACCAGACAGTGATCAGAGGAACCTAAGGGAGCCTCGATAGTGATCTGGTACTTTTCTGGATGTGTAGTCAGCAGAAGATCCAACAAATAGGGCGTGTGGCTGTCTACGTCCGGTAGACCAATGTGCGTCTTTACCAGCTGGGACAGACCATTTGCCAGAGCAAAGTCAAACACAGATCTCGCCGCGTAGTCGGTGGCACGTGACCCTAGCCAATCGGCATGTTGCGCATTGAAGTCCCCGAGGACTACGACTTCGGCGGAGGGAATCTGTGAAAGCAGATCATCAATCTTCGCCTGAACATGGCCCAAGAGTTGATCCGTTTCTGCATTACCACTATGGGGGACCTGTACAGGCACGCGTAGACTCTGACATGGTTGTCCATGTCCACGCGCAGCCAGAGTACAGACAGGTCCCGACCTTCAAAAACCTGAAGGCGACGGTAGCAGATATCCTCCCTTACGAACACAGATACCCCGGCGTGTGGTATAAAATGGTATCCTAGTTTATACCCGGGGTATGACAGGTACGTAGTATCGCTAGGTTGAGATATCTGCGTCTCCGTCAGAAACAACAAGGCCGGCTGCGCCGTCTCAAGGTGGTAGTGGACGGCGTTTAGGTTCGAGTGAAACCCCCGGATGTTGCAAAAGTCCACATCTAGAGTGGAGTGGGGTGCCGCTGTTTGCCGTCGTTTGCGCTCAGAAAACACAAACTGCGATACTTTGCCCGCCCCAGATACAACGGGCAGCCCGAGCAAAATCCGAGGATCATTCCCCCGATTTTGCTCGGGGAGGGGGTCCCCGAATTCATCAAAGCCGGTACCCTCCTGGGGTATACTTTTTGGAGGTATCGCTATCATGTTTGGCAGGAGGGGAGGGCGGGGCTTCCGGATTCTCTCACTCACCGACGGAACATAACGAAATGAATTTGGTTACTACACGTCGGTCTTCTGTGAGAGGGTGGTCTTTCCCCGGTCGAGCCAGCCCAATACGATCTGCAGTCCGGAAAGTACATATTGCATGGTCTCCATGTGAAGTATGAACGTGAAATATATAACCTCAAAAAATTATAAACTAAAATTTTTCATTGCAAAGAATCAAGTCAAAGGAACGTTGTCTGTCATTCAGATGCACATACTTTTACAAATATTTTCTTTTCTTATGTTTTAAGCGATGTTTTAAAATTATACTAATGTCTTAAAATGTAGTTAATTTAACAAATATACATATCCTACCATAAGAAATAAATCTACTTGCGATAATATTACTTTGAATCTAATTCGTTCTATCTAAAGGTCTGTTCCATCTACCAAGCTGCACTTAGACACAATTACATTACTAGACAATACTCAGTACTTCATCTCAATATCCTTTCAAAGCCACTGTTGCTGATTTGATTCCCGGTCCTTTTCCTTCACTTATTGATTTTATTACAAATTTATTTATCACGATATGAATTTGTATATGCCGATTATATATATCGGAAATTTATTGAATTATTATTCCTTTTTAAAAAAAGATAGAATCGCTGACTGTATAGTAGTCATCGATTCTATTGTAACTATAACTATAATAAGATATACCAACTACAGTTCTACGATTTTATATTAGTTAAGTGAGTCACAATTATCATAGTGAAATAATACTTACAGGTAGGAGAATATTAACAAAATGAAACAAGTTAATTATCATTTATTATTTAAAATAAATAACATTTAAATTAAATTAAATTAGACAAACTGACATGGATTCTACTCACAATGTGTATTCCTCGAAAATCACCAGTAAACTGAGCTCTGCTCATAAAACACCCTTCTTTGTACAAAGATTCTCTCTCTTCAAGTGAATCGTTGCTAGTCAATCACAATACTTTTTTTTACATAATACTATCAAACACTCTATTCAAGTAACTTTTATTCGGACGGCTTTAAGTATTACAATTCATAAAATAATGTTATAAAGAAGGAATAATTATTTAAGAAGTTGTTTACAAAGAAACAACATTAAATTTAACAATCCATCAATTTAACATAGTCAAAATCACAACTTCTTAAATCCTATGTCGGCCATCTTAATAAACAATTAAACATAGTCAAAATCACAACTTCTTAAATCTTACGTCGGCCATCTTAATATACCATTCCGGATGTGTAAATAATAAATATGGAATCGATTATTATAAGAGACATTGATGAGTTGCATTTACAATGATTGTTAAAATAATTATAAGTATGTAAATCAATTAATTTGATATCTCAATAATATTCAACGCGCCGACACGGCCATTCTGAAATGCGATGCGTGCTCTGCATCGCTCCTGGTGTCTGTCCTGTACTTAGTAAATTAACATTGTAAAGCCAGGCACTTCCACAGTACTTGACCCAAATATCAAATAGAAAATTAAACCTTATGTTATAAGTATTACTGCTCATTCCACATGACAACAGTTATTTAATATTAGTTATAACCTTATATTATAGTATTACTGCTCATTCCACATGACAACAGTTATTTAATATTAGTTATAACCTTATGTTATAGTATTACTGCTCATTCCACATGACAACAGTTATTTAATATTAGTTATAACCTTATGTTATAGTATTACTGCTCATTCCACATGACAACAGTTATTTAATATTAGTTATAACCTTATGTTATAGTATTACTGCTCATTCCACATGACAACAGTTATTTAATATTAGTTATAACCTTATGTTATAGTGTAACTGCTCATTCCACATGACAACAGTTAGTCAATATTAGTTATGTAAAAGGAATGGATAGGTTGATGAAGGGTCGATGCTGCGAAAAGCAGAGGCTCTAAGGATAGTGGGAATGGTCGATGCTGTGCTCTGGGCGGTCTTGTACGCCGTGGTACACAGGGGATTATAATTCTTTTAGGAGAGGAAACAAGTGGCTTATTGGACGGCTCCACACGCCAATAGCATATTTTTATAATAATTATAATAATATTATTTAGTATTATTATTTTTTTATCTTTTTTTTTATCTATATTTTTTTTTTATTTTTTTTTTATTTTTTTTTTTATTTTTTTTATTTTTTTTTTTATATTTTTTTTTATAATGTTTTTTTTTCACATATTATTGTCACTTGTATTCTCATACAAGAATTATAATAAAAGGTTCTCACCGTTTCTGCGACTTTATTCCTCTGTAGTCGTGCAGATATTTGATGTGGCTAAGTGTGGTGAGTTACTTACGACACTAGAGGGTCCAGATTGCTCATCGTCTGGAGGCGACATGGCTGCCTGCGCCCCAGGATGAGGAGCTCGCCGTAGTTGAACATGTGCGACTTTGTGAGGTCGCCCACGGTGTCCTATTACCCTTTTTTTTACGAGATCGCGGTCGTTTTCAGGAACCCTGTGAACTTCGTAAGATACACTTAATTTAAAGTCACTAAATTAAAGATGTTTCGTATCTAGGATTATTTTTTATCAAGATGAAATTGCGTCTCGTCGAGTTAATAATGTCAGTTGAGCTGCACCCGTGCCACCATCCCTTTGAAGACGCTCAAGTGCTGTATGTCTTGCGCTTCATAATTTCTTATCATGAGACTATTCTTCAACTTTGTCATCACCCTTTTAACTTGTCGTTAGTCCTATTAGCACCCGGTGCTATAGAGTGAATGTCTTTATTGAACATGTTGCAATAGTCTTTAAACTCGCCTAGAAATTCACGATCGCCGTCTACGACGATCTGCCTCGGGGCTCCAAGGAGATAGACGACTTGTTTTAAGGCAGCCAGGGTACTATTGTGGCTTTTATCGTTTGAATATCGTTATAACACATATTTAGTGAAAGCATCTACTGTTACCATTACATACTCACGCTCGTTCGAAGTTCCTAATTTTCCAGTGATATCCATATGTGTGACTTCAAATGGTTTAGCATAATATTATGTAGTCGTACCTGAGTAGCTCCGGATAATTGTTTTGAGGTTCGACATATAATGCAATTGTCTACGAAATCACGAACAATATTGCTTATCTTGTCGAAATGATAGGTTTTTCTTTTTCTTTTTTTTTTTATGTAGAGTCTTTTCCCAGCCTGGATGTTTAAGAGCGCTTTTTTTGTTCAGTAATTACCCAATCCAGATTATTAGTTAATACGTTGACAGTCAGGGGATCCGGATTTCTACTCAAATTATCTGCATGTTGCGTCCGTTCGTCTATCCTGTTTCGTTAATCAGTAAAGTAGAGCCATACTTAAAGCAAAACTTGGTATAAAGCGATGAAAGTATCCAGCGCGACCGTTAAATTGGCGAATTTGTTTCACATTAGTCGGTACTGGAGCTTTGAGTAAAGCTTCAACTTTTTTTTGGACTGGGGCGAACCTGGCCGTTTTCTACTACATTACCTAAATACCTAAATATTCTAATGACAGTTTTAAAACATTTTTCTATATTAATAGAAAAACAAGAGTCTCGCAATGCTACAAAAATTCGTTCCAAGTATTGGAGACCGGATGAAAAATCGCGGCATTTACATATGACATCCTCGATATAAACCTGAGCTACGCTATCGTTATATTTATTGTTAGCACTACCCTGGTCCAATAGAGTATCAAAAAGCATGATTAATACACCTTTGGTACAACAAAAGCGCATTTTTTAAACCGAAAGGCATGGCTTTGAACTCGTATAGTATAAAGGCCGTTTTTTCTATTGAATCTGGTGCATCCGGGGTTTGATAAAATGCAGATGCCATATCTAATACTGTGTAGTACCGATCACCAGCTAAACGATCAATTTGATCCTCAATTAATGGATGAGGGTAATGATCGAGCACAGTATTCAAATTCAATTCTCGATAGTAGACACATGCGATTGTCGCCATTTCTTTTTCGCTAAAATAATGTGACTAGAATACGGGGACTTACTTTCTTGAATAATATTATTCTCTAGTAGTTCTTTGACAAATTCCTTGACTTTTTCTCTTTCGACTGAACTTAATTTATAAGGTATCCTTTCTACAATCTTATCAGGAGTTTTAAAATGAATTTCTAATTGTCCCGTTGTGACTCGAGTTTCAGAAAAACCCCACGTGAAGATAGCAAAGTATTTATTAAGTAAAAATAAAAGTTGTTTAATCTCAATTACATTTCTTAAATGTATCTTAATTCTTAAATAAATCCGCAAAAAAAACGGCTGACGATCGCAAGTGCATAACTCGTGGTTGAGAGCATAAAGTCGCTTCGATTTGGGTTACTATTACCGTAAATCTAGTTCCATTGAAGATATTCGCGCCTATCAATACATCCGATGTCATTTCATAATCTGGTAAAATATAAAATTCAATCTCCACGTTTATATCGTTGATAATGCACACAGTTTTTAACACTGCGGTGTCGGGTGAATTTCCCGTGAAAATAAAAGATGGCGCGGGCAATTATTTAAGTTTCCCGCGTAAAATCAGAGTTAGTTTAAAATGCCTATACATTTTATTCAATCACAGACATTTTTTTTTATCTATTCAGTACATAAATAATTCGATATATATAAACTAAATACGAAAAACCCAAAAATTCTTCTCTCCCGCCTTCTATATCTGACTCTAAGTCAGAGTCTGTCCTAGGACGCACCATTACTTCATCATCACTAGAATCTTCATCACTTGTACTCGCATTTTCAAGATCGCTAACACAAGAATAATTGGACAAATTGTCTGCACAAAACTCAGCATTACTATAGTCTGAATGCTGCGACATTTTATATTAAAGTAAATAAAAATAATAATAACTCAAAATAGCGGTATTCCGATAGATATCTACTATAAAAAAAATATTATTATGCGAACACTTTGCGGAACGATTTTATTTTATTTGGTTAAAAAATTCTATCTGAATGTCTTTATCACAATATATTCATATTCATTTTTATTTGGTAATATTTTTGGTTTACAAATTCCTTAAAACTATTTCCAAAAATATAAATTTGCCGGTTAGGGCGTCCCAAATTAGTCGTCAAAATATTATTTAAAAATATATTTAAATGTATACGTAATAATATTCACAAAACTCAAAACTAAAGACGTCTGGACACAAGAAGTATTTCTCAATAACTATTCTCTTTGCATGGTGAGATATCCAGGTTAAAAAAGAAAACAATACATTGGTAACCTAACGGTATTGTACTCGACCAGTGCCATAAAGTGTTCTCTACTTTTCAAGGGATTTTTATGATACCTATTACCCCAATGGGTATGGAACGGTTCGCATACGCAGGTAGGTATCTTTGTGAACCGCAAACAAACAAATATTTGGTAATACGCAGTTATAATCGGCCCGAGTTTACACGATCCAAGTGTTAACATACATGTAGAAACTACAGGAAATGGTCTTATTCCACTTAAATATTTAACCGATCTTTGTCGTTATCCTGGCAATTTATTCGCAACTGATTTGCGCATAATAGAGCACTCGGCGCGACTATCAAATACTCTATTAATAACTACGTCACCTACCTGAATACGCATAGTATTTAGACTTTGTTTATTTATTTTTATATATTTTTTTTTTTTTTACTATCAGTCTTTCTCTTCAAAAACACGCCTCATGAGTATGACCTGGTTTCAAACAAAACGATTAGAGCTTATTTTCGCTTGGTTTAGGAGTCGTTACTGGAGTACTAGGAGTAAATTCTTTACTTAGTTTTTTTTTATCACTGCTGACGTATTATTTTTATTATAAAAAAATTACGAATAGAATGGCCCGGTTGTTTACAAAAACTGCAATACGCGGTATTTCGATTATCAAGAGAATATTTAAAACGTTTTGAGGGTGGTTGATGACCATTTTGATAATTAGAACGTTTTACGCGAATCGATAAGCTACAAAAATTAATTCTGGTACCGAGGTGGCTCTGGCATTCATCAGTTTAATACGAAGGCGTTCGTCACTAATAGTACCTATCACCGCTTCTACAGCGTTATTTTGGTCAAGTTTATCTTTAGTAATCCGTTTTCACAAAATCCATGACTGAATTTAAAAATTAGGGAGTACGTTACCGCTCTGATGTTGTAGCGGAGTATTAATGAACGATGTAGCTTGTCCAGGGTCTTCGGAATCTTTTTCACTCGTAGTGTGCGTAGACAAACCGGTTTCCGGCAATTTATTTTGTTGTCTTATATCCATCTTAAGACACAAAATTTCTGCGGCTTTAGTAGGATGAAACCTGAAACATAAAATTAAACGGACAGAAAGGTAGCAATCCCACTTCTGATATCGGAAATTTATTGAATTATTATTCCTTTTTAAAAAAAGATAGATTCGCTGACTGTATAGTAGTCATCGATTCTATTGTAACTATAACTATAATAAGATATACCAACTATAGTTCTACGATTTTATATTAGTTAAGTGAGTCACAATTATCATAGTGAAATAATACTTACAGGTAGGAGAATATTAACAAAATGAAACAAGTTAATTATCATTTATTATTTAAAATAAATAACATTTAAATTAAATTAAATTAGACAAACTGACATGGATTCTACTCACAATGTGTATTCCTCGAAAATCACCAGTAAACTGAGCTCTGCTCATAAAACACCCTTCTTTGTACAAAGATTCTCTCTCTTCAAGTGAATCGTTGCTAGTCAATCACAATACTTTTTTTTACATAATACTATCAAACACTCTATTCAAGTAACTTTTATTCGGACGGCTTTAAGTATTACAATTCATAAAATAATGTTATAAAGAAGGAATAATTATTTAAGAAGTTGTTTACAAAGAAACAACATTAAATTTAACAATCCATCAATTTAACATAGTCAAAATCACAACTTCTTAAATCCTATGTCGGCCATCTTAATAAACAATTAAACATAGTCAAAATCACAACTTCTTAAATTCTACGTCGGCCATCTTAATAAACAATTCAACATAGTCAAAATCACAACTTCTTAAATCTTACGTCGGCCATCTTAATATACCATTCCGGATGTGTAAATAATAAATGTGGAATCGATTATTATAAGAGACATTGATGAGTTGCATTTACAATGATTGTTAAAATAATTATAAGTATGTAAATCAATTAATTTGATATCTCAATAATATTCAACGCGCCGACATATATAATTATGAAAGAAACTAAAGGAGGACAGTTTAATTAAGAAAATATATTAAAATATAACAAGCCCTCGAGACTTGCATGAGAGCTCCGCGTTGTGAAATAAATAATTATTGTTATAAATATATTTATATTACAAACGTCATCTGAAAAAAAAGTAAATAATTAATTTCCAATTCTTAAATAAAACTTATCACATAGTTACGAACTATCGCTCAAGTTTCATAGAAAATTAGATCTTATTGTAATTAGAATTAGTATTGAAACTTATTGTAATTAGAACAACAATGTAAACTTATTATAAATTGAAATTGATTCAAAGATTCTTTATGTTTTACAATATATCGATATTTTCAAAAAATAAGCAAAAGTAACAAGCAAAGCAATAAGTAAGTAGTAAAGTAAGTAAATGCGGTCTACTAAAGCAAGGCCTGCGCAGAAGACTCATGTAGCAAGACGATTTAACATTAAAAAATACATTTCATCTCCCACGGACTTCCAAAAATATAATCAATTATTTACTTCAGCATAACAAGAACATAAAAATTTTTGATATAATGTTATCTCTGTATCTTTCTCGATGGATTAACATTGAACTTCTAGCAAAACTAATTCTAAAAAGCTAACTACCAATTAGTGGAACATGTGCTAGAATTTGAACACGATTAGTTTAATAAATGGATGCATGAATAATTTGTCTGTCAACAGATTTGCAAACGGTTAAGTTTGTGCGACATCCTTTACAATGCTTTACTTCGTCTAAACGAACAAGAAAAGTATATTTATAAAAAATACTCTTGAAAAATGTACTTTACACACATTGTTGTATATTACAAGTTCAAAGTTCTCCTTTTCCCAATATTATAAAAATAAATATATTAAATATTAATTATTCAGGTTGGTTCCTGCCGTTGAAGCAACGCAATGTGTGTGCAAACGTTCCCGTGGCGCTCTACTGTACGGCGAGATGTTGACCGTCTGACTCACATAACCGTCTGGGTGGGGGACTCACATAACCGTCACCTTCCTCTCCTCTGTAATGCGACATAAATATGACACGATCTCAGAAGTCATAAGTTCGAAGACAACAATAAGTCTTTGAACTGTATATAATCACGATTATGATTTCTAAAAACTTTGACTTCCAAAATATATTTACTATAATAATATTTAGAGATCTCTATCAATTTAAACCCAAGCTAATATAAAACGTAAAACCAGGAATTGATAAAATATAATATTTACTTAGTAAAATATTCATATATGTAGAATGAAACTCTTGTAATTTTTCTCTGTCTGGAAATAGACCAAATTATACCAACATGCTTCCGGACTAATGTTGGCTGCAAACGTAGTATGAAATGTACCACTTTAATATAAAATTTGAAATCTACTATCACTACTAATTGTAGCTTGTAATACTATTTTTTTTTAATTTATAGTGACATTTTGTATGGTACACTGACTATTCAATATTAATTGTAATATATTGCTTAAGTGTAATTAAAGTCAACACATCAGTCAAGTCATGCGACTGCTGCCGGCAGCAGACCGAGCAAAGTGATGCATCCACGTGTATGATTGTTCACAAGTGCTTATTACCACTAGATGAGGCAATATATACTTGGATGTTCCAAAAAAGCATGACATATTTTCATTCTGTTCACTTCTTCATTTCTGTCTTACAATAATTAAATTAAACATTGTCATTTTAAGTATGATTAAAATGACAGGTAAATTCCTTCCGTGATTCAGTACCCTAAAATTTATTAAATTATTCGAGTTAGGTGGTTTTAATCCCGTACTTATACTAATAACTAAGTTACTAAGTTAACTAACTTTTAAAAATAAAATAGATATATATTATAATTTTCTTTCTTTCTTTCTGCCTCTGTCACCATTCCTGCAGAGCATTTGCTGTATACAAATGTAAAACGGTGATGGTACCACTGTCATTGATGTGGATTCATGTATTAGACAAACAATGTGTATAAATACATAATAATATATATTACATTAAACTTTATTAATATATTTTCCCATTTCGTTCCAAGTTCTCAAATTATTTTACTAAAGTCACAGTTGAGATCTTAAGTGATTGATTTAACCCTCGAGAGTCATTTAAGGGGTCTTCGGTGCGAAAGAAACTCTGACCTTAACCGTTACAAAGTGGCCAATAAGGTGTATTCGTTATATGTTTCTTTAGTAACATAATTATTTTCAATTTAATAAATCGTTAAATAATCGTTTAAAAACCTGAATGTAAAAACAAAAATTGTTAACATTAGGATTAAGAGCTGCATCCCGAGTCGGTAGTGGTGTATTCACGGACTGACTACACTGACCTTTTGGGTAGACCTCGAAGAATTCGGTCTGCCCATTCATTTGTCCCCTACTTTCGAATTTTGGAAAAATTTCTTCACAGGAGGTCTTCTTATGACCGACTGAGTCCGAAATGACCATTGGTCAAAAAGTTTATATATATATATATATATATATATATGCGTGCGTGCGTCCAGATTCGACTTTTGTCAGCACGATAGCGGCCGCAGTTTCGCTCGGATCGCTTTCAAACTTTGCATAAAAATCAACCATCCAAAAATAAAGGTCAAGTTCGTTAACCAGAGAAAGCCGGTCACAGGGGGCGCTAGGGCCTCACTTTTTCTGATTTCAGTTTTTCGACCATAACTTTGTCCCTATACAAAGGAGATCAATCGCGTTCATATTATATGATGTCTTTGATAAATACCTATAACTAATGTAGATAAACTGAAAACCTAACTTCAATAACTTAGGGGTGGGGGTAAAAAAACCGAAAATTTTTGGAAAAAAAATCATAACTTTTTTCTGGTAAACATTCTTGCATCACAAGTATTTTTAATAGAAAGGTTATTTTTTACTCTACATTTAGGTACCAAAAGTTTTTCCGTAAAAGGTACCGTTTCCGAGAAAAAAAATGAAAACCACTTTTAGCTTGTAAATTTTAGGTAGGTAAAACCACGACAACTTTTTTCTGGTAAACATTCTCTCCTCGCAAATATTTTTAATAGAAAGGTTATTTTTTACTCTAAATTTAAATACCAAAAGTATTTCCAAAAAAGATACCTTTTCCGAGAAAAAAAATTAAAACCGCTTTTTGCTTGAAAATTTTTGATATAAACAACGGCATCATGTATTATTCTTAGGTAGTGAGTTATATTTTAAACGAGTTACACACGAGGTCTACCCACGCGTGTCCCCCTGCGGGCACGGATTTTTTAAATATAAATAGTTGACTATTCAAAAGTGCTGTGTGCTAACTGAAAAAGAGATACTTTCAATTTGTTTATAAATATAAAAATGAATAATAAAACAAATATGATCAATTCAAAGCCAATTCCACTACATCTATTATTTAAGAATAGTACCTAAATTTTATGCTTGAATTAGATATAAACAAGCTTAGCTACGTATGAGTGTGCCTATTTAAATTAAAAAAAGTAACTCACAGTTTTCCAGGTTCGTGTTTTGTTATATATTCATTTAAAATGGAAGAATCTTGATTGGTTCTCCTGGCTTGTTTGTAATGTTACGTAAGTTATAGAGTAGCAAATTAAAAGTTAACTTTATATTGCTTTGATGAAATATGACAGTGATTTTTATATTGCGATCTTAAAAGCTTTTCTAATATAAAATAACTTCGCACTAACTTACCATACTGTATAATGTTACATAACATTTATTAAATTAT
Source organism: Melinaea menophilus ssp. n. AW-2005 (assembly GCA_918358695.1). Taxonomy (NCBI): domain Eukaryota; kingdom Metazoa; phylum Arthropoda; class Insecta; order Lepidoptera; family Nymphalidae; genus Melinaea; species Melinaea menophilus. The sequence continues at coordinate 32,575,487 of OU911039.1, read as the reverse complement.
AAATCCTAACTCTTTACCGCCCATGCTGACAGTAATCGAGAGTTAAAAGTTAGATATTGATATAAGTATATATTATAACACTTTTATTGGAACAAGACCAGTTTAATGATGCATATTTAAATCTCAGTACTAACTAGTAAGATTATGAATAAGAAAAAAATATTTGTTTATTCGTACTCGATAAATTCAAAAAGTACTAAATACATATAATTAATTAACTCACTATAAGAAATACTTTTTTCATAAAAAAGCAAACGGAGGGAAATAGCGCGGCTTATGTTTTAATATACAAAGAAATGTTTAAAAAACATCACATAACCTGAACACGACATGTGTCTTTCTTTCTCTTGGACTTACTACTACTAATTATTCGTACACAGGCAGGGTGGAAGGTAAAAAACAGTAAATTATAAGTTTTAGTATATTTTTATTCAGAATACGTCACAATTTTTTAACTACTGACTGAAGGCGAGTGCTAATCAAGTCGCGAAAAGCAAACTGAGACGTGAATAATTCATTTCGGTCCATTTTGCGGTCGTTGAGTGTGCGACGCATCTATGATTCTTTACAGTAAGGTGTTTTTATATAGGATTAATAAATTACATCAATATTATATATTTTTTTACTCTTACTATAACACATCCTGGCAGAGATCGTTTTAAGCGATATGAAATTTTAGTCATATTTTTCTTTATTATTTTAATTATATTTTGATGTCATTAAAAGCATTCATTTGTTGCTCTAATGTCATATTAAAAGCCATGAACGCTCTGTGTTATTTATAATGCTTGTAGAGGTCCAAGTTAGCAGATGTTATTTTGATAGACTGTAGTCACTTTCACATATGTACAAAATATAACCCTCGATGGATAGTAATATGACACAAAAATCAAAATACATGTTTCCATGTACAAAGCAAGGGGGTACAATATACTTATGACAATATATTTTGTACCGCAGATGACAGAAACAAATACTTTCTTTAAATTTTGGTATAATGGTAGAATAAACATAAAGATTTAATATAAGTAATAATTGTATGTAAATATGTATGTTTTGCCAGAGTAAGATAAGTACCAGATATGTACCAGATATATCCAATCTAAACCTATTTGTGATTTTAAAACATTCTTCGCTCAGGCAACGCGGAAAAAGGCTTGCAAGATTTGGTTTCTGTCGTTATATTAGACTGTATTGATATTATCATAATAATTTAATTGGCTTTCTCTGGAATATAGCGACCGTGATGACAACAGATTTAGGATTATCAGTCATAACGTGACGTAATATTAAATTACCCAATGACCTTTAAATATTATTTAAATACAGCATTTTAATAATGAAGTCGACCGTAATTCTGATATTAAATAATGTTAAGGATATATATATATTAAATATTCCGATTGTTTCTATAAGAGTTGTTTTTGGAATATTAATAAAACCGTAGTTTTATGTCATTCATATTGTTAAAACAACAAGAAAAAACAAGAAAAAAAACAAAGTAATATACTGAGGAAGGAATAATACCTCTTAATATTAAATTTATACAAGTGACAAAATTTTAATACATATACAATATCTATACATATATATACGTAGTACATATTTGAAGAAGATTTTTAGAATTCTATTGGGCAATTTGTTACAGTTAATAAATAATAACTGTAATAAATGAAAGTTATATAAATATATAACAATATATTTTGTACACGTCTCCTATTTTCAATGGTTATTACACTATTACATTCGCTTCTCTTATCTCAATCCATTTGGTTAAGGAAATGTGTTTGCCAAAGAAATTGTAATAATACATAATCCGAAACCCGCAGCGAGCGGAGCAATACCCTCTTCACGTTTGAAGATTAATACTTGACTTACATAAAAGTAGCAAAATACAGGCAATAGCTGCTCAAACATAACATCTTGCGTTAGATATGTAAGTTGAGCATAAATTCTAATACTATGTTTATCAAATCACAAATCGTATCAATCTTAAAGCAACATAGATATTTTTAGAAACATTTATTCATAGCATTATATAAGCCGCAAAATAATATAATTATTCAAATTCAACTTTTATTGCCACTTTCCCTGTCTGCTCTGTACTTCAAGTCCATCTTCGTTCACAAGAACAATGTCATCAGCTAACAGCATATACCAGGGTACCTCTTCTTGTATGTCCGCAGTTAGAGCATCCACTATCAGCCGGAAGAGCTAGAGACTTAAAGCCGACTAGTACAGGCCTACTATCACTGACTTCCGTGGTATCCCAACCAGACATAAGCTGAGCTGGTTCTCTGTGAAATTACTTTCGTTTCGCATTCTTGTCTCTATCACTTTTTTATCATCCATTTTTTATAGATGCGCACTAGAGAACTATTGCACAATTTATCGAGGATCACTTCCTCATACAACAACATAATGAATAATAAAGCCAAGCTACTACTATTACAATTACTACTACTAAACCTTAATTTATATGGTTTTCCAACACTGCAGTCCAATAACTTTATTTCTCCACCTTTCAAAATATACCTTCCATCTCTCTTTGATAACATCTCATATCAACATCTCTCCAGTATAATCTACTATGCATTTTATATGTTCGACATCTATAGCATCTATGGCATCGTTCACGGCCTTTAGAACTCTATAGCGACCTATATTAATTGTTTTGCATCTCAACTGCTGCGATATCTATAACTAGTTTCGCTGTAATACTGTTATTGTCATCCGATTCTTTCTGCTATTGCTTAAATGATTTTTTTTTCTCTCTTTAAAGGCTGATTTGCACATCTTCATGTCACCACTCCGATTACTTGCATTTCATGCTTGTTTCTTTTCCTCTCACCTTATAAATCTTTTTCCACACTTCTAATCCATACCTCTATTGATTAGAACTATCGTTCACAGATTTTTCTTCTTCAACGCCCATATTTATCTGTCTTTAAGTTTACTTTACATACATTTTTCCATCTCTAACAAATGCTATTTTATTTGGACCAATAAGTTCCCGAAACGACCTCCGCACTATGTGTTAAATATCCATCATGAAAAGCCTATACTGTAAGACTACGGTTTTGCCCGACAGTGCCTTGCATTATTAAACCCAGTTAATTTTATGGTCCTTATTAAGAAGTAATCAATCGGCGTCATATCTCAACATCTTTCTTTTTAAACCAAGTATTAGTTATAGCCAAGTCGAAGGCAAAAGCGGTCTTTGGTAGCCCTCATCGTCATCATTACGTTTACTGAACCCCCAACCTCCATATAACCTTTCATAGCCATTTTTCAAACATCCCACATAGCCATTAAAATCTCCCCTACGTATATCTCTTTCCGCAATTTCTCTTTCAAATTCAGTTATCGTTCCTACATTCCAACTTCCAAACCACAATCTTACGAATCTATTAACTTTATAATCGCCTTTTTTCGCCTACAAATCCGCTGTTGGTTAGCCACTAAAATATTAACCTGGAATTAGTAATTCGTTGAAACCGAAAAAAGTACTATTAGTAATTCGAATTAAAACTAATATATGTATATATATATATTAAAACGGACATATTACTAATTCACAAAAATATAAAATATGTATAAAATTTCATCAATAGTACAAAAAATATAATATAATATCAGGTATACTAATTTATAAAAAATTATACTTAAACTTTTGTGTATAGTACGTAATAAAGTATCTTTAAAGTTTAACTAAATAATATCTATTGCCCTATCTAGTACACTTGGTCTATAAATCCATAATGTGGTTATAGATTCCAGCTGAGTTCGGTCTGCTGGCTGCCGGCATCGCTTGACTTGACTGTTAAATTTAACGTTTTAACGTTTAATGTTGTTAACAACAGCTAGCGGGCTAATTAGCCCGCTAGCTGTTGTTAACAACATTAAATTTAATATTTATTTTTGAAGCCCAATATACTTTATCAATAAATGTTCGGCTTTAAATATCAAACAAATCATGTCATAATGCCGTTAAAGAGACGTGGTCGTATCCACTAACGTCTTACTTTTGATAGCACTCTATTTTCTAAATTACATTTATTTGACTTTTATTTCTTTTCGATAATCTCTCAAATTTCAGCACTTATTAAAATTGTTAACTGGTTACCTTTAAATTAATATCAATTTAATAATACATAATACATATATATATATATGTAATATGATGGATGATACCGGAGTAAAAAAACACACAATTGCATTTATCTAAAACAGAAAAATCGACAATTAAAGGCTTTTCCTTCCAAGATTGTCCAGGCAATGAGAGATAACAATTATATTACGAGTACTTGATGAGCAGGATTAAAATCTCCATGTGAAGTCCGCTGTTATTGTCATTCGTTAATTGCTATATCATAGATATTAGGCAGCGTTCAGATACTTGTACATTCGTCCATGTACACAATATACAATATACAAAGCTTACATATATATATATATATATATAACGTATGTAATGCACAAAAATTGTACTTAATACACAACAAATATTATTTAAGAAGAGAGGCCAAGTGTGTGTCGGGCCACCCGCAATGTAGAGCTCCGGAATAATCGATGACAAACTGATATATATACACTTTCAATACTTATAGTATAGTGATCTATCTATCTTCTAAGATTCAGCCTTTGTCAATCCGACCCCCAAAAAAGTTGATAGCTACAGACCCATTTAACTACAAACCTGTCGCCATTACCTCTCTTCTCTCCAAATGGAGATAATCATCATCATGGAGGTAATGGAGAGCAACGTACCTCGATGATCACTAGTTGATCAGTGACCGGCAATATAGCTTTCGCCACGGTTAATCGACTTGTGATCTTCTGTTATATCTTACACAACATTGAAGAGTAAAAGAGACGGTCTGGCAGTTAGTCTGGAGCGAAAGCCTTCAATTCTGTACGGCATAAGTGACTTTTTCACAGCTTCTTTCCTTTGGGCTTCCTGAGAGTTTATGCAAGTGGACCACCGGCTTTCTCAGTGTTTTTGCTCCGACCTCAAGCCCGTAAACGCTGCACAACAGCGGCGTGTCAGTGAGGTATTTCGATTAATAAAATATTTTAGATGATTATAAATATTTAGCGATAATTAACATGTAATTATGAATCGACCACCAATATGGATGTCAAAACATCCACAACATATGTATAAAAATGTAATTATAAAGTTATGGGAAGAAATAATACAATCTTTTCCAGACTGTAATGGTTAGTTTAATTCTAATTACCTTTATTTTTTATATTTATATTAATATAAATATAAATATATAAAAATATAATTTTAGATAACGCCATAGTATGGAGGAAATTTAAATACGTCCATTTGCCGCTGCCGCTGACCGCTCCTGAGTGCGTGGCGTGCACAACGCTTCTCCACGCCGCTCGCTGCGCCGCGCCGCTTAGACCGAGGTCGTGCCAGGCCGTAAGAGTATTAAGACGTACACCATACAACTCGTTAGCTTTTAAAGCACACTATGTACTCTATGTGCTGTTCAGTTTGATCTTTATAATGAGTTCAATAATTAGTACTCGCGGTAGGCATTTCGTTAAATGTTGTAAAAGAAGTCGATCGAGAAACTTTAAGATTTCCTAATTTTTTCTAAGAGGGACGACGTTCTTGTTCCTCATTACTTTTTAGAGTATACTAAGTTGGATGATAGGACGGTAATGCCCTTTTGTTATCCGAATGGATCAAAACAGTAGAATTTACAATTTATGACCTGAACGGTACTGGCGAGTTGTAAATTATATTGAGTTTCATCTATCATTGATGATGATTTCATGAAGTAAAAGCCTTTATAAGTTTGAAGCAAGTTGAAAAAGTGGATTCTTTGGATTCTGGATTTCCTTCATTATTTTGAGTCGAGTAACACGTAGAGCGAGCCGTATTTGTTCCTCTTATTTATAATATGTATGTCATTTGCCTTTCAAAAAATATACTTATAGTGATGTATATATTTAAGATTATAATTTTAATTTTTTAATTCTGAAAATGCCACAAGTATTAATAAATTTAAGATAGTATAGGTATGTCGAATAAACTAAATGTTATCAAACAAATATAAAGTTAACAGCACATAAGCATAAACAACATAAATACAAATAGGTGAACCTATACATAGTTATTACATAGGTTCACCCGGCTATAAAAAATTAAAAATTAAAATAAGATGTAACATTTTTGTGTGTTATTTCATTTACAGGAGTAAGTAGGGACTTAATAACAATATTTATCCCGCGATTTCTTCCTTTCTTACTTTCTTCTTCTTCTGTACTATTTACAAAATAATAAATCCTCCCTTGGAACATAGGCTATTAGAACTAATCAACAAAATGTGAGCAACTTTATACTATTGTCACACCAGCACCAAAATTACAGGAGAAACGGCTTAACCGATTAAGTGAAATTAGTTCAAATTTCAATTGCAAGCTTTCATATTGATGTAAAATAGACTTAAATTTAGAAAAGATTTTTTAGAAATATTAAGATTTTTATTTAAATTAAAATACTATATATTAAATTAATAAGTACAAACACCATAAATGAAGAAAAAATATCGTACCGTTAGTTGCTGAAAATATTGCGACTGGAGTACGGACAAGTAATTTGTGTAGACAAGCGACCGGGAAGCAACCTAAAATGTAAACAAATGAGTCTTGTCAACGGAACGCCTAACACGCCGTCATGTATAAACACAATTTAAACTGTAGACTTAATGATCACAACTAAAGGATACTAAATGTTACTTAGTTAGTTTATTTTGTTGGCTAGTAATCCTGCTATCAAGAAAACATTTTTAGTTTAATTACGCTATAATTCCTCAGGAAATAAACGGGTTTTCAAATGTTTCTTAGATGTTCATTTTAGTAACTAATTGAAAAAGTAGTATGGTATGGTATTTGTCTGTTAAATGTATATTAAGAACTACTTTAACATATAAAAAAATAAAAAAGTAACAATATCTAAGAATTCCAAAAAGAGCAGCAATTAAATATGTATATATATTAAGATTTAGTTACTGTTTGTCTGAATACAGAGTATAGATATATTAATAAATTTCCATTGACACAAACAGGAACAAACATAAATTATTAAAATATCAATATTTGATTCGTTGGTAATGGTATTGGTAATGTTTGTTTTGGTAATGTTTGTATTACTGATATTGATCATCAGTCCACGGTCTGTAACTGTAGGTTGTAGTTTTAGTTCGTAACGTGGCGTATCGAGTTGTGGAATGTATCAGTCGTGTAGATGTAATTTTGCATAACACCTTAACCTACCAAAAAGTAAAAAAGTCAAAATCTGGAATATATGATATAAAATATTACAATGTTATCTTTAATAATATATAACATAAAATAAATATTTGCTGTCGCCTGATAAAGATGAAGATTTCCTGCGACAGATACAAATTAAAGGCCATTAGTTAAAAGGTGTTCCGAAAATTCAAATTATCATCTTAGGAGTCTGAAACACTTGTGTTGTAGAATAAAATTGTATTGTTGTTTTGTTTTATATATTAGATGCATCTTTTGTCTTACAACTGATATTTTGGTTGAGGTATTTATATTATTTGCATATTTTGTTGGCAACCCTGTAAAGAAGACAAATTCAAGCACATTAATTAACGCGGTATTGTTCCTATTTACAGAAATATTTTTACTAATTATTGCAAAGAAAAATATTTCGTAAAACATCTTTCAAACAAATTAATTATTTTTGAAAAATATTTATATTGTTAGATAATTAAGAAAAAAGAAAAATAAGTGGTATGTCAAAAGGGTAGCTCCGAATAATTAATTAGCTTTTAATAAAAGTAAGTAATATATAAGGAAAATAAAGTGTTTTTAAATAATTAAATACGATATTAGCTCTGTAAATAAAATCCAAATCTATATCTTATAAAAACTTAATCATCGAAGCTGTAAGTTTGTTAACGGCGTTATTTCAAATCTTCCATAAACCCGGGAGTATTTTACAGTACTGATTTTATAATGAGCACACACTTAGGCACCGTAACTAACTCACTTTGGATGACAAGTTGAATAGTACTGGTAATGATAACTATTATTAAAATGATAATACCTTTTAATTAAGCATTCCCAAGGAGGGTTGGCGTCAGGCAGGCGGCCGGCCGTAAAATTAAGCTATATCTTTTAGAAGGGAGTGTGTACAGATATAACGACTAACAGAAAAATAATGAAGGAAATGACATACTGCGCCGACCTTAAAATTGGTATAAGGTCAAATAGATGTCGATATCGTTAGAAAATTATATTTGTGATTTAACAATTTTTGACACAAAATCAAATAATTAAGTTCAATAATGTAGATAGAAATAATAATAAAAATATATTAAATAAAAGATTCACACAAAGGCTTAGTATTGATGTTATTATTTAATATGATACAATCGTTAGTTGAACAAATGTAATCACAAATATCGTTAAAGAAGATTATATTCATAAACTATATTACGGGTTTCAAATGTTTTCAATTAAAATTTATTAGCTGTAGCAATTGTACAAGACATTTAAGTTAATTTTGAGTTTTTAATTATAATGGCCCTTCCATTATAATTTTCCATTGAGTATTTTTGTACCAAAACAAATCAAATTAATCATATACATATAATATATAAACACTAAGGAAGCTGCGGTGTCTTTAACTATTTTTTACCACTTGTATTTAATGTACGAAGAGATGGAAGGAGTTTCACAGATCTGTCAAAATATACCATTTATTTTTATTGATGCTTGTGCGATCCACCGCTTCATCTAACAATATATTTCTCAAATAAATCCAATATACAGGGTTTTGTTTCATTCACAAGTTTTTTTATAAAAAATTTGAAGTTTTTTATTCCATAGCATGCACTCAAGAAAGCTCGAAATTAACTAAATAAATATTATGAAAATTCGACGTTACTGTTTCGTTTATAATTCCATATCTTGCAAATTATTCTTAAGTAAGCTTTAACGTAGATACGTAGTTTCTTGAATTAAATTTAATTATCTCCAGAAATTCGAAAAAGAGACGACTAAAATAAAAAAAATACTTTTCTATATTCTACTCTATTTTGATGTAAGAATACCAAGATTAAAATCGGTATTCGTACATCAAAAACATCGGTTCACAACATGACGTCAGCGCATACTGACCGCTCATCACACCCGCGCCCGGCCTGCACGATGTTGCTTGAGATGCCTATCCTATGAGACCTTTTTTTTTTTTTTTTATCGTTGGAAAAATCCGTTACGGATACCCGCCGACCAAGAAGGTGATGGCCGGAGTGTTATGTGGGACTACCCGGCAGCATAGAGGACGCTGCCATTTTTAAGGTTACCCACTAAAAAACCAACGGTTGCCCTCAACGCCACGGGATCGCTTGCGCACTCACCGTGACATCCTATGAGACCTATCAAATATTATGATTATACAATACTACTACTATAATGATTACTCGATTTAAAGATACGGACTTCAGATAACAAGATTCCTAAGATTACTTATGTTTAACCTGCTATTCAAAGAGTTTGTAACTAGTTTCAATATAAAATTTAAAGTTTTTTTTTACTAATCTCTTAATAAATAACACCAAAAATGCTTTAATGAAAGATCTGCCTCAAAACTCTCAAATTATTATCTCAAAATTATTTAGAGTAATAAAAGAATTTGATGATTAATTCACGAAGAAGTACTTCTCTTAAGATTAGCTTCTAAGTAAGTTCCTTTATATTTCCGTTAACTGAAAACTTTTCACAGAAGATATCTCTATGTTTATGTACATTTTTTAGAAGTCATTGTTGGTTTCAAACTAAATAAAAGTTGGTTTAGAAATTAACCTTAAAAATTTTTAATGATGACCAACTATACCTAAATACGTCTTAAATTCAAATCAATCAGATTCATTAAAAATGTACATATTTCTGTAAACATAAATCCTTTATTAACAATATAAATTCAGAACTGGTAGAGTGGTGATTCGCGATGGAAAAAAAACGAGGCTCATAAAGATTTTTTCAAATAGCGTCCTTGCTCCATTATAAATAGCTTGACGATGTTGGCTCGATACCGTAAAAGATCCCTATTAATAGGTTACTTTTTTAGTTTCGCTAATGCTCTCGAGTGCCCCTTCACCATCATTTTTCAACGGCAACGTTGAATCTGCTAACTACCTGTTTAGGATAAAAAAGTTAGCGTTGCTTATTTATTTAAAATAATTTTGTTCCTTTTGGTAAAAAAAAATTAGCATTTTTTTTGTGGTTTTGACTTTCTGAAATTTTGGGGTGGTTTGATTTTCAAGCTAGAGTAGATTTAACTAGTTCCGTAGAATACTTACTCTACGAAGTAAAAATATCTTCGTAGTGCCTATTTTTTTGTTTTTCAGATTTAGGTTTAACAGTTATTAACACCACAAAAATATGCCAAAATTGAAGATATATGTTTAATAACGTGAATAAATAACAATAGCCAAGTGATAAACACTGTACCTTTATATTAATTATAAGTTATTTGCTTTGAATTAATATATTATACGAAAGTGTGGTACGAACTTAACATTATAAAATTTAAATTAGAAAGGAGTCTTGGTAACTTTGTAAATACAATTGGTTATTCTAATCCCGTTTGCAAACGCCGTGTGCAGCGCGGGACGACTGTGTGTAAATATAGTAAATATCGATTACAGCCATATAGTTTTAAATAGAATAGAAACAGTATTGTGCATTTATTATCAACTGTAGTGACATTAATTTAAACAACAGAAATAGATACCAGGATCCGAATGTAACATCCCGAATTTCCATCCCTATTCCTGAATAATTAATTGTATCTGATTTATAACAAGACTTACACGCTAGACAAAGCAATACATAAAGTGGTAAAGGTCCATTTTACCAATCAATGAGATTATTCGATATAATAAGATTCATAATATGTATATTTTACGTTTTAATGTTTAACTGGAACTTAGCTAGCATTTGATCGGATGGTTCTCTATAACTTTAAATATAAGCTGCAGGTCATGTTTCTAGAACTCATTGACTAAGTTTATAAGTATCAGCACATATCTATTATAAGAGTTAACATAATATTTGTTGTATATGTTGTAATGTCACTATAAATAACGTTATGTCAAATATATTTTTATTATTTTGCACTTTTAAAAAAATAATGTTTTTGAATTATAAATTTTTATAAAGTTTTACCTTTTTTTGAAAATTGTTTATTATATCTATAAGGTTAATATAAATATTGTTCTATTAACAATGCCACCGTATTGCCAAACCTGCGGATATGGCCCAGTTATTAAAGTAATTCCAATAGCGGTCGTACAAATACATATATTGCTCTCGCAATACATTGCTTTCATATTTTCTTGTTCTGTTATTGTTGAACTAATGGACTGGAATGATAGACTCATTCTACCTCAGCTTATTTTTAATACCAACTTATTAGTTTCTTAAGTTCTTTATTGAATGTAAAATATCCTCTGTTAAATGCATATTTATTTTCGATCAGACATTTATAAGAAACTATTTTGTTTTTCAAACCAACTTGAAGCACCGTTATCAATTGACACTCCTTTTGTTTTCATTCAAACAAAGTTTGATCAAATAGGCGTATATTGTACTTATGAAAAGTCAGACTTTAGTCGCACGATTCAATCTTAAGTCCAAAAGAAAAGCCCTGGTTACTCTTTTGACTTATTTATTTTTATAGCATTTATTAAATATATCCAACAAATACTTTGCGTTACATACATAAATTAAAATGATAAGAATGCAGATAGGTCGAATGCAATAATCTTTACGATAACTGACGCTGATTTATTACAGGACTCGCTCGTGCAACTGACAGACTTATCTACATTGTATGATAGATTTAAATTTTTATCTCAGAAGAGTGTCATATGTTTTGCTTACCAGCTGTTATCAGTGACTATTTTCTGCCCATGATATTATTAGAATAATAGTGAAAAAGCTAAAAATATGTTCCTCTCTAGATATTATTTTATTGTTGTCTAGGGTGAAATGACATATAGTTTTAGCAAGACTCAATAACCTATGGGAGCCCGTCATTTAGGCGAGTAGCGATATGTAGCTCAATGTGTCGTTACGAAAGATACTTGCATGTGTCATTCCTCCAATTAGCTTTTTACAGCCTTAATCTTCTCAATGATTTTTTCTCTAAATCTTTTACCATGTAACCGTTTCCATATTAAAATAATAATGTGTGCTTAGTTTTAAATTAAGTTTTTTCTATTTAACACATTGTGAATTGTTAATTAATTGTAATATAACCAATATTAATAAAGTTTATATACAATTAATTACAAGTAATGTAGATACAAGAGTTCGACCATACAAGTATAAGTTTACCATCTTATAGCGACAGACTTGCATTCACTACAATATGGAGAGACTAAAATTGGGACGAGAAAGAGCAGATATCATTTTTAATGCTCATTAGTTTAGTGAACAAGGCCCGCACATACATAATACTTTAGCGAGTTTTTTTGCAAATTAAAACTATTAAAGCAAAACATTTTTACCAATCATTATAGTAGCTTAACTATTAACGTTTTACAAAAAACCATCAGATGGCATAGTTTTCTCCACATTTGTAAAATATCTTTATAAAAGATAGTGGCATTTTTCAACTACAACAGATAGTATAATTTTTACCCAAGATAGCTGTTAATGTGTTTAAGATAAAAAAGATAATAATAACAACAATTTCAGCTATGCAGATATAACGAGAAACCACTACACGGTGGTTTGTGTAAAATGCATTACCGCGCGTGTCAACTGTCGTTTCCTTACACACAGATACAGTTCTACCATCGATAGATTTCCAATTATGTTATATTCTATGAATCTAGAAATAGATAATGAGGAAGATTAATACTTATTAACCTTTTAATACACGTTAACAAAACCGTAGACACTCTATAGTAAAACATCATATAGAAAAAGAGTTGATTTTACTGACCCTTAGCATGATAGCGTACTATTTAATATTCGGTTTAGTTGATTTTATCAGTTTCATTTTAAAACAAGTATGTGAAACCATACTTAAGATGGTTTTTGAATGTTTTATTTTAAAAAAAGTCTACAGAAACTTCGAAATTTTTAAGTAGTCAGAAAATGTATATATATTTTTTTAATTTCACTTAGTACTAGTTTTATTTTGAATTTTACTTTGTTACGTCTACCGCAATTTCTCACCATCCACAAAGGTTAGCTGGTAGAGAATGCCAACAGGCATTAAGTTCGCTTTTGTAATATACAATAAAGGGTAAATAAATAAATAAATAAAATGTATAATTTACTATAATTTATTAAATCATAGCCAAAGCAATGTCTAAGAATAATTTACTCACAACCAACTTATTACTCCATGTTGCCATAAATTATTTCAAAGAATAATGTGAAAGATTATTCTGAAATTGTTCTATTTTGATTAAATGACAAATATTATTATCAATGTTATACCAATTATTTCAGGATCTGTCACCCGCTGCCGATCGCTTTGAACATTCAAGGAGGAGGAGATATTTTCAATATAAAATTGTTTGATATATTTTTATCTCGTTAAAATAACACATGTACTGTTCCTTTTTCTGTCAGTAAAGTATTGGACAATTCAAACTAAACATTGATGTAAATGAAAGCTCAGCGAAATGCGACCCGCAAGGATGTAACAGTAGTAGTGGTTCACTAGACAGCTTCGGTAAACAAAATAGATTGCGTTATTTCAAACGGAATTTTTTTAAAGAGATCATTCAATTTACTAGTTTATAAAATTGGGTTAAAAATTGGTAATAAAAGCTATAAGTGTATTTTATGCTACAAAGTGTATTGGTATTCGTTTGGTGCTGTCGACAAGCGAAGTTGGAGACGCAGTTAATAGTAAAAATAAACGTTAAGATTTTACATTTTAAAGTAGCTCTCCTTAGCTACATTTTTGAAATATATCTGTATTGCAATTTGCAAATCAATTAGTAAACTAAAGCTTGTTTTTGATTTTATTTTACAAACATTAGCGAAACGAATCAGTACCTCCTCCTACCTACCGGCAGAATTTGTAGGTACTCTTTAAATTTTTTCAGATTTTATGTTACATTTGCAAGTTTCAAGTTTTGTGGTTCAAGTTTTTTATATACGAAATAGTATAAACAAATCCAAAAGAAGCAATCTTCTTATAAATTGAGTTCAAACAGCTGATTATTCACCTATTGGATCATTATAAGATTGTGAAGAGTGATACAGTATAATATGCAGTTTTTCTAATCTATAGAGATGCTGTGCTGTGTTGGTATTCGGATGTCGCCATATTATATTTGTTTACATAAAAATAGTCCAAGGCCAAACTTAAGAATCATAAGTTATATTGTAAATTAATAAGGAAACGAAACCTGTCGTAAAGTAACCTTAAATGCAGAAAGTTATCTAAAAGATAAATTATTCGTTAAAATGAAATATTTATAAAATATTTCTACTTTTGAAAATGGTTTGGACATCGATATAAGATTGATAGTGCAGGCTTAGAGATTCAATTTAGAATTTATATTTCCTATTATATAAAATAAAAAAATAAAAAAAACAGTATCCGTTCATGGCACTACATAATATAGATCCCAATTGATGAATACTGATGAAGTTGCTGCCAATTCTGGTAATTGGTTGATACAGTAAGCCGCTCGACGATAAGAATATGATATTAATATTCCACAGACTATGGTCCTAAGGAACGTTGCAACTGGAATATATTTAATTAAGGCATATCTAATAAATTGTTAACATAATTAAAATTAATTATGAGGCATATCTAATAAAGGACACATGCTGGATAAAATATATTTCTCAATATGAGAGCTGATATTGAGAAATTCGTTTATTCAAACAATATTCCTTAATAGAGCGTACACAATGGCGGCATTAATCATGGGAAATGAGCTCGGGACAAATTAACCGTCCAGTACGGAGCTGGCGATAACAAAAATGTCTTTCCGTTATGGATTATCTTTGGGACATATATGACAAAACTTTATGATTTAAAAGTTAATTATATGCATTTATATGTAGTTTTAAAGATTAATTTCTTGGGTTGACTGGAGAACACGCTTTGTTACATTAAGTCCGCCTGTTGTGCAATTTTGTTTCACAATAAATAAATAAATATATTTTCACAATCTGTCGTTTATCTGACTGTATCTTGTAAAGTGTACGGTAATTGATTACTTTAACACTGTAAAATGACAATGTCAAAAATATAATTTGGCGCAAGGCATTGTCATTGCTGTAACTGAATAATTCAAAAAGATTCACTTGTATTGACAAATAGATAAGAAATAGAGTTCAGTATGAAAAAATAAATATTTTCATACGTTTATATATCGTAGTTCGAATAGTTATAGTTTTAAATAAATAATTATATCCAAATTTATTAGAAAACAAATTTAGTAATTCCGACACAACGTTCTCCTTTTGTTTTTTGACAATCTGGAAAATTAACAGAACCCCACATTTTATTTTACGGAAGTCTTAGATAACAAACTTCTTGATTTTTATCAACGTACCTGAGATAATTCATGTACCTCTTGCTACTGGTTTATTTAATACATTTATATGTTCTCATATGAGATGATCGTCTTGTTATATCTCTGTCTTACTCTAATAAGCTCGACGGTAGCCGGGAAACATGATATGTATTCAGGGTATGTAACATTGAAGGTTGTAAAGTATTGGTAATTCAAATACACTTCAGTTATAACTATTGAATTGAATTGTTGTACTCAGATATACCGTCTACGGGATCAAGATACAGGATACGTCTCATCAAAGGATACTTTCGAATCTACAGCTCGAGCTAGACCTTGATATTTGGCAACATGGCGCACCAGAACTACGTGACGCTATAGTTATGGTAAATCCGGAAAATAAACTTATATTTCTATATAAATTAGATATGAAAGGCATGAAATACTATTTACGACTCGCTGACGTTGCTAAGTAAGTACCTACAACAATTAAAAAGTAAAATATAAAAATATTATTAGATGTATTTCTAATAAAGACACTTATTCCTAAAGTATGATTTTCATATCAAACTATTTGATTTTAAAGGAATCTCAGACAAAGTGATGAAGAGACATTACGTTGGAAAATGAGTAAAGGAAGTCAATTATCAATTTTTGAGAGATACCCGACATACGACGAGGTAATATTAGTTGTTAACGTTTTAAACGTAAAATGATTAATTTATTTCAACAATCTTTATTTAACATATGATTAAAATGTTAAAAACAATTGCTTGTAGGTTAACGAATATATGGAGAAGGTCGCACGAGAAAACCCAAGTTTAGTAACACTAGTAAACCCAGGACCTAGTTTTGAAGGAAGACCTGTGAAATACTTAAAGGTGCGTAGTAAAACATTCTCGTATCATAGATGAATAATTAATAATTTATATAACAAAATATTAAACTTCAGATATCCACAACAAACTTCAAGGATACGAGTAAGCCTATATACTTTCTAGAGGCGACGTTGCACGCCAGGGAGTGGGTCACGACACAAATTGCTCTATATTCCATCCATCGTTTAGTTGAAAATTTGAGAAAAGAAGATAAGGATTTATTGGAAGATACTGATTGGATTATATTTCCAATCGTGAATCCAGATGGATACGAATTTTCTCATACGACCGTGAGTTTTTACTTATTTAAGCTATTCAACATGAATATTTCAAATACTACAGGTACAGTCCTGGTGGCTCCATTTTATCATCTTAATATCCGCTATTGATATTTAGATAAAAAAATTGTGTTATGGTAACATAAGAAGTTTAATCTTTATATTTATAGACACAATACAAGGGGACTTCAGTTACAATACGTGCAGATAATAACGATTATGAATGATAATATTGAATTGAATAGAATCTGAAACTAATAATAATTTCAGGATCGTATGTGGCGAAAGACTCGTTCTTTCAATGCATCACGCAGCGCCACGTGTTATGGCGCCGATCTTAACAGAAATTTCGATATTGAATTCAACACCATCAGCGTATCCTCCAACCCTTGCTCTCATCAATACCCTGGACATGAAGCTTTCTCTGAAGTGGAGACTATATACGTTAGAGACATTTTACTGGAATACACTGATCGGATCCAAGTATTTATGGATGTCCACAGTTTTGGAAATTATATTGTTTACGGCTTCGATAATGGAACGCTACCACAGAATGCTCTGCATATCTATCATGTCGGCGCATTGATGGGTGCCTCCATTGACACTCATAAGCTACACAAAGCACCCTATTACATTGTTGGTAATTCTAAATTTGTGTTTTACGCCGTCTCTGGAAGTGGTCAGGATTATGCTCAGGTAATATACTTGTTGGATAAAAATAATTCATCTAAAAATAATAATAAAACCAGTTCCATATTCGTATCGAGTAATGATATAAAATATATCCATTCATTTTAAATAATAATAAGAAAAAAGTACACATAAAAGTACACCGCCACGAGGATCTATGTAATATACGGGTCACATCATTTATAGTACTTTATAAAATTTAAGATTATATTAGGATGGCACATACTAATACTAATACTAAATGTTAAGTAATACCAATATAGTCAGTGTTTTATTCCTTTACAATACTTCTTACTTTCATCTCCAGACAACAAACGTTAACACCCTTTCTTACAGGCAGCAGGAGTAGGGTTCTCCTATACCTTGGAGATGCCGGGATATGACTACGGGTTCCAAGTCCCATCGTCCCACATCAATCAACTTAACACGGAGACTTGGGAAGGAATCGCAGTGTCAGCTCGAGTAGCTCAAAAATACTATACAGAGAGGAATTAAATTAAATATTTTTTTATTATTGTTTTATTTTAAGCGAAACTAAACCCGACAGACTGATATGTAATATTTTATACTAACTATTCCCTAACATTGCAACAGAATCCTATAATAGCGATTTCAACCACGGAAAATTCCATTTACTAATGGCCGCTCCCAATATTAAGAAAAATCTATTTGCCTTTATTTATAGCATTGCAATAACATTACTGGTTGGACTCAAACTTATCGCTTTCTACGGTTAGACGGTCGGATGGTCTGGGTAAAACCTTCATAGATACTACCCAGATAGCAAAATGACGTATTAAGTTATTCTGAATGAGCTCAGATTTCTGATTTGGACGTCAGATCTTAAGTCAGAAAGACGTTCTCAAGACCTCCTGAAGAAGTCGAATGCGCCACCTAACGTACATCTTAGGACCTCTAATAGAGCTGAAATAGAGCTCTTAAAAAGCTCATTTTTACGAACTCGTGAAAATGAATACTTAATTAGCTCTTTTAATTGAATTCATAAAAAGAGGTCAGAAAAAAATATTCATTTGGATGTCAAAAAATCGATTCTCATTTAAGGGTTCATTAAGAGCTCTGAATTATGAGCTCTTAAAAATGAGCTGTTTAAGATGTCATATTAGGACTTCTGCAAGAAGTTTTTTATAGGACTTCATACTGAAATCTTTCTGACTTAGATGCTGACTGGGTAGACTAGTAATGTACCACATCTTGTGGACTGTCATATTCCTTTTTTTTATTTAGTTAATGTTTTTTACGCAGTCGTTTATATATTTTTTTATTATATTTTTGTTTTCACACTATTTGGTTTTTAAAGTAGGTTTTTTATTTTTTTATTATGTTTTATTTAAAATACGAAAATAAGTTTAATATCATCACATTACTTGTAAAGTAGTAAACCTTCGTTATATTTATAATGCCAACAGATGGCGCTGAAATCAAATCGTAGAGTTCAACATAGTCGATGCGTTATTTCTCAACAATATCTAATAGATGTCATCATTATCAAATGTTTAATGTGGTAAATGATAATTATTTACTAACGATTAATATGTTGTTTTATTTACTTATATTATAGTTACATTTAATTTTATAAATATAATCAATGGCACTGTTTTATTCATTAATGTTTTCTTCACTACTAAATATGAACATTAAAAACGCATTGATATCGTAGCTACATAATAAAATCTGATACATTTTGAAAATGAGTCAATGAAAACCATCTTCTAAGGGAGGTGATAGTTATACTATGTAACTTTATATTTGTATTTAAAATGTTATGATCCTTATTTATTATTAGTATATTGTATATTCACTAGGCTGTACCTAGGTTACTAAAATAGAAAATAAATTATGAATCTATTACGGTTATTCCGGAAAATAAATATATATATAAAATATATTTATATGTTAAAATTGATTTTATCTTTAAGTTAAAGTTATATCCAGGTTTCTTTAAAGGGGAGAGTGAATGTAAGAGAGTAATATCGTTCTGTATCTTAAAATATATTATAAAATCAATATTTTCTATGCATCGAAATTGAAACGAGTGCTTAGATAAAAAAAAACAAATCGTTTAAAATTTTTAACGGAATTATTGTAGCTGTAATAATAAATTTTAGATCTTTAAAATATAAAAATAAAGAGACCGATGGCCGTAATGGTTCTGAAAAAAAAAACTTGACAAATATCCATTGATAATAGTTAACAATAAATTGTATTTATTGATAAGCGATCGGAACAATACGATTATCGAAATTTGATAAGCGTTATTAAAGCAGGGAAGATAATTCCAGTTCATTTGTCTAACGCTTTGTAAAATGAATGGTTTTTTAATATTTCTGTTTGCTTCTTTCTTGTCCTCGTCGGCGGCTGGGAAACATGATATTTATTCGGGGTAAGTTTCTGATTGCTCATATTCCGTTTAGGAAAAAATATCTTAGCTTTTTTCAGTATAAATAAATTAGTATTTATAGTGTTATGTTCTTCTTAATTTTTTATCTAAAAAAAGTTTGAAAAAATTATAATACCAAAATTATTCTTCCTTGTTGTGTTACTCGAGTTCATTTAAATACTTGTTGTATAATCTTGTTTTATTTTTCAGATATACCGTACATAGTATAAAGCTAAGAAATGAATTAGATCAAAAAATCCTTTACGAGCAGCAATTCATACTGAATGTAGATGTGTGGGAGTATGGGGTCGCCGCGGTGCGGGACGCTCTCGTTATGGTGTCACCGGAGAATAGATTGAAATTCCTAGACACCTTGGACCAGAATGATATTAGCCATCACCTTCATATTTCTGACGTGGTACAGTGAGTATCTTAAGGATAATTATTATTTAAAAGTTGGGATTTTTTTCTAGTTATTTTCATATGAAATAAGAAAAAATAGGCCTCGTTTAGCGTCGTAAAAAAAAGTATACACAGCACATTTGGAATTCGACTGCTACTTATCATGCTCGGGATTTGTTTATCTCTGGTATCAGGACCTCCATAAACGAGTCCTTTTACCCTCGGGATCCTCATAGTCTGTAGCCAATGTACCGTTTTACGACCTGCCTGATGCAGATAAACTTGAGATTTTGAGAAGTAACACTAGAAAAATTATCTGTAAATAATTTATGGAATAAATGTAATAATTAATAGGTACACTTACATGTCAATATTTAGTTTATATAATTTATATTTTTTTGAAATTACATTTATTTTTTGTCCTTAAAAAGAATTAAGTTTACAAATAATTATCCCGTAACATGATTATACTCTTTAAGTATGTCATACTTTAAAGATAAGAACTGAAATTTAATTAGATTGATTTTATTGATAGTGATAAATAAAAATTAAAATAAATACCCAATTATTGATTTCAGGGCTTTGGAAGATAATGACGCGGAGGTGTCTACGTGGAAGATGAGTCGATCAAATAGCATCTTCCAGAACTATCCAACATACGCTGAGGTTATATTTATAGTACACATTAAAACATATTTTTACTAATACTTTCTTTGGACAATAATTAATTATCTTCTTTTTAATCTATTACTATCGTTAAATTGTATTTCTGTATTATTGTTTGTATAAAATGCAAGTCTCACATCATCAGAGAACACGCTAAATAACAGTTTGTTAATAGTTAAATTGTTTCTTTTGAAGTAAGTTACATTAATGATTTCTTAACAGGTGGATGCATACCTGGAAAGGATTGCCCAGGCAAATCCAGGAATCGTAACCTTAGTGAATGCTGGAAACAGTTTTCAGGGACGAGCTGTTAAATATTTAAAGGTATTTATTTTTAAAAGATAAGGATAATTTCTGTCTTAAATCTCATAAAAAAATATCGCAGTGATCAAAAACCTTCTAAAAAATTCCTTAGTATAGCGAATGATTCTGCCAGATGCATAACATAAACTAATCTCATAAAATATATCCTTTACCAGATATCTACATCTAATTTCAATGACAAAAGCAAGCCCATCTACTTCTTAGATGCTACAATGCATGCTCGGGAGTGGATCACAACACCCCCGGCCCTGTACACTATACACCGCCTGGTGGAGGACTTACGAGTAGACGATAGAGATTTATTAAATGAGATAGATTGGATTGTGTTGCCTATAGTTAACCCAGACGGTTATGAATATAGCCATACTACCGTAAGTTATCCTCATGAGAACTTTGATACGTATTTAATAGTCTTATCAGTTTATACAACAAAATATTTTTAGGACCGTCTCTGGAGGCGCACGCGTTCCTACAACGCCACTAGAAGCCTCGAATGCTATGGAGTCGATGCTAATCGTAACTTTGACGTAGATTTCGATGGCGTCGGGTCCAGCACGGAGCCCTGCGACACGACGTTCCGTGGACATGAGCCCTTTTCCGAACCTGAAACACGATACGTTAGAGATATTCTTCTAGAACATATCGATCGGATTCAAGTGTACCTAAACGTACACAGCCACGGGAACCTTATTCTTTATGGTTACGGCGACAGATCTTATCCCTCTAATGCTGTCCATTTACACCTGGTAGGATCCTCTATGGGAGCAGCTATTGATAATAAAAAGTTACTCGAAGCTCCGTTTTATGTTGTTGGTAATAGTGCACGTGTACTTTACTTCAGTGCCGGAACCGCACAGGATTATGGACAGGTAATTGATTAACAGGGAAGTAAAATAATAAATAAATAGTCATTCCCAGCTTTTTATTCTTATAAAAGTATCGTATATTTTATATAATAAGAAACTTCACATGCTATTTTTATTTTTACATCTAGGCGGTTGGAGTACCCTTTTCCTTTACCCTGGAGTTGCCGGGAATGGGTTACGGGTTCCTGATTCCACCCTCGTACATCAACCAAGTCAACATGGAGACCTGGGCAGGTATATCAGAATCAGCTCGAGTTGCTAAAAAGTATTATAAACTACGGAATTAGGATCAATTAAATAGTTAGTCTTATAATGCCATGAAATCTATTGTAATTTAAATAAATATGATAAATTTAAGAACACTAGAAAGTTTTAACAACAACGACGTACTTAATTAAATAAATGACAAAGATCAAACATGTTACTGTTTCATTTTCCTGAAGACTACAAAACCTTACTTTAAATAAATCCTTTTACATTTCTGTAGTCGCTAAAATGAGCGAATAGAATAAAGAGAAATACAAAATTGTTGTTGTTTCACGATGTCACGTGACAAGCGATTTAAAGCACCCGCGTTTATTTAAAGCGTCTCTTCTAGAATTGCAGGTATATATTTTTAATGATTTGTTTACTAGTTAAATTTAATATTTGAAAAATTCTACACATACTCGTAAAGCGCCTAAAAAGGTTTTTACTTTTATAAAGTCGTCATTGCTATTCAATAAAATCAGAATTTGTATTATCAGTGTTCTTATAAGTATATTATGATCATCTGCGCGTGAGTGTTGAATGTCGCACGACTGCGACGTTGTCACTTAGTGCAACGTGTCAAGCAGGTCTGTTATCGACTATTATACTTTTACATATGATTTGACGTAGTAGTCAGACGTTGCCGTTTTGTACGTTCAGTGTCAGAGCGCATTCCTACTATAACATAGTTATCGTGGTGTGTTATTATTTTCCGGTCAAATCGTATAAGAATTGTGTCAGTGTGTTGTGTGTTATGATTGATTGAATTCAGTCATTTTAATTTTTTGCAAGTTTAAATATTCTGATTGTTGTTTGTTATTTGCGTATTTTTTTTTTATTAAGTGATGATGTTTTTGTCATACGAAATGTTTGCTACTTTTGGAGTATCGGCGGTAAGTGATTTATGATTTATTTAGATAATTTATGATTTCATCAATTAAAAAAATATATATTTTATTTAGTTATTAGTTCGGTGCTCAGTTCCCAACGCCTGCAAGTTTTAAATGGAAATACGATAACCTTTTAACCAGTCGTTGCGTAGGTTAAAAAGATTTTAAAATATAATATAATATAATATAATAGTTATTAGGCTTATATTAAATCAAAATATAATATTCCTATTATTCATGCATTTTTTAGGAAAATTAGCTAACAAAGTGATTCTTAAGGTACTTGTTAAGATTTTAAAAAATATGTTATTTGTCCTTTTTTAAGTTTCATCTCAGGGTCATAACATTTATTTTCAAAACAATTGAAGGACTAGGCATGGAATAATAATGAGGGCCTAACGTACAACCACATGATGTGATAGTTAACATGTTTGTCAATTGTATATAACGTAAGGCTATTTCAACATTACAGTTGGTTTCTTTCTTCGTATCGGCGACTCTTCTTCTCGCTGTGGCGTCAAAGCGTGGTCTGTTGCGGCCGCAGCGGAAAGATGCGTTGATGTCTCAAATATATGACAAGCAGGCTCCCAGCGCTCCCGAGCTGGCTCTTCTGACTCAGTCCAATTAAATATACAAAATTAGGGTTAAGATATCGTTTACTTAGTATTTATAGCTATAATAAAGTATAGGATATGGAATAGAACTGTTAGAAGTAGTCATATTTTTATTAAATTGTATATAAATATATATTTTTTATAATAATTTTGTTAAAGGTTAGTGTAAATGTGACGAAAACATTTTTATATACTTAAAAAAATACAATATATTAATGAATAGTACTACATATAGGTATTATATATTTGTAGTTGCAATAGTATTAAATACTATATGTATATAAAAATCATTGTATTTTTTTTATTTGTATGAAATATAAATAATGTCAGGACAGCGAGTTGTAAGATTTCGTTTCTTGTTATTTATCGACCAAAACAACTAATCGATGCTAATCTAAACCAAATTATTGATACGAAATATATTATTTGTAGCGCCTTCCGTCTGTCTAATGAAATTAACAGTTCCGTGGTTTGTATTTCGAAAGCAATTTAAGTTTAATATCAATCTGCGATTGTAGATTGATTATTAATTACGATCGTAAATTGAAACTTAAATAGCCGTAGCGGCCGTATGTATGTACTTATTTACAAATATATTACAAACATCACACAAATATGTCCATCTGTCTGTGTGTCCTCGTATAACAGAACTAGTACTCATTTTATGGATTGCTTCTCATTTTTATTCAAATAAAACTGTTTTATAGACCTCATACATAAATACAGGTCTATTTTCCATTTATTTATGTTACACAGGGTATTGACTGATAAGTTTATGAGATCCTTTAGTTAATGATTAATCATTAACTAAAGGATCTCAAAAACTTATCTATTTTTTAGAATAATAACATATTATTATATGTTATTATTCTAAAAAAAATGATATATATTCATAATATGTTAAGTTTTTCATTTATATTTAATTTTATATTCCTAAGTTATTCCTAAGATAAGGAATATTAAATATTGTGTTTGTTATTAATTAAACAGTATTCTTGAGCGATATCTTATTAATATTTTTCGATTAAACATATGAATGTAGTTGTTTATACGTACTAATGCAATTTAACAAACGTCTTTTAACTTATTAAGTACTTGTGGTGAAAGGAAACTTGTAAATAATTAATTATTACTAACTCACAAGCTACGTAACACGAAGAGTGATCTAAATAATAAAAAATGTATTTATAAGAATTACACAAACAAATGCTTTAGTTATCCTACTCATATACAATATATACAATCGTCTAATTGTAGAAATCTACTGCCGTCAATCAGTATATACAATACTATACTAAATAATATAGACAAGCTTTTTATTTTCTATAAATATTATATTCATCAGTCAATGAAATCCAATTGTATAAAAGTATTCTGAACGCTAAACGCGTATATCGGTCGTCTCTGTTGGTAGAAATAGACGGACAGCATTTATGATATTTTTGTAGCAGGTCTTCCTTCCAATACTTTTTTTTCTAAAAATATTTTTTCTGACTTTGCTTGTAAAGGTCGTAGTGTAATTTTTATAGTGACGTATAACGTATGACGCAAAACATCGGCATGCAGGTGGAAATAACTTATTTAAATAGAAGAGGTGATGGAAAGTAATGCCTGGTAGTAAGTAATATCAACAGTAATTGTTTTATAGAAAGTGATTTTATTATTGGGCGAAGCGAGCGGAGCGCTCTACTGGAGAACTTTTCACATTCTTTGTCACGAATAGGCTCGAAAACTACTTGATGGAAAATTATGAAATTTTGCAATAAAAACGACAAACATTTAAAAATGTCATGTCGTTGAGGAATAATCGTCAAAAAACTGATATCCCATTGGAGTCAATTGGAAACGATGAGTCATTACACTCGTTTCGCTCAATATGCAAACGGTCTGTTGGCGGCCCTAGTTAACTTGATTACATTAAGTTCGTTTAAACAAATAGCTTTAAAACCACGCAATAACTCTGTCAGTAACATTGTTAGACTCAATAACAGTCAATAGTATTCCTTGTTTTATTGTATGGCATATGTATAGAAACCTGTTGAAAATATTATATTCTTATTCCTGCACTTGGGGTTAGCAACCTTTCGTCCTATATGGGGCTTTATGATATTTATATTAATGTTTCATAAAAGATTTACAACATCGCCATTTTTTTTTCTAAAGCTGTGAAATAACTATTATATTTTGAATAGATAGCGTTATGTAATGAATAAATGCTTCAGGAAATATGTTTTAACACTTATCACCTGGTGATGAGTGTTGATAGCATTGAGAGGGAAGATATAGAAGACTAGGACATACGGCAGGGAAAGAAGGTGATTTAGATATCCGATTCTTCCTCTCGCCGTATGAAAGTAACTACAATAACTGTTTTAAGTCTTTTTAAAGATCTAGTAGTTTAGCCGACTTTAATTATTTTGTTATGATGAAAAATAATGACATGCTTAATATTTTAGTGGCCAAGAGATCGAACACCTCAAGAAGAAAAACAGGTGTTAAAAGGGCTCATACGCATTATTATTTTTCAACGAGAAAATGAAAAACAATCCTCAAAGTGTAAAATAGCACGGAACACCTATAATACGCTGAACAATTGATAAGTACGAAGACGTTGTAAGGAATATAATACTAAGTTAAGTTATAAGTTGTTAGTGCTGTAATGCACTACCTCTATAAGTATGTATCGTGCTTAATACGCTGTGGTGTCGACAAACACACAATACAGTGCATTAAAAAGTCTTTAGCTAAATATTTTTTCCCATTTCGCGAGGAATTACTAATTGTAGAGCAAAATAAAAAACGTATTAATTAAAAATATAATAAAGTCCTACCTTCTACCTCCATAGAAACTTTAACCCTTAGTCGACTTTAGATTTATACTTTTTTACTAGTCAATGACAATTAAAGCATTTTACTTTTTACGAAGTTATAAGATTCACAAAATTTGTCTTTATAATAATTATTTTAAAATAACGAGAAAAGTACTAAAGCGTGTGCTTTAGATTT
Source organism: Melinaea menophilus ssp. n. AW-2005 (assembly GCA_918358695.1). Taxonomy (NCBI): domain Eukaryota; kingdom Metazoa; phylum Arthropoda; class Insecta; order Lepidoptera; family Nymphalidae; genus Melinaea; species Melinaea menophilus. The sequence goes on along the minus strand of OU911039.1, from coordinate 32,548,660 downwards.
TTATGGAGAGAAAATGTTTTTTTTTCCTATAAATCTTCATTCATATTTTTTTTTTCCTATAATTCATCGATTAATGTATCTTAAATCCCCATCCCTAGGCCCGTCAATTACTAATTTGTTAGTTTCCGCGAATGATCATTGGAGGTGACACTTGTAATTGTTTCATTTAATAGTTATTATTATTTATTTATAACGAGGTTCCTTTGCAACCGTAAAGACACTAAGAGGTCATTCCGTGCTGTATTTAAGAAAACGATTAAATGAAATGTTTAACACCTGATATTATTTGAGGTAGGATTATTCAAGATATTGAAGGTAGACAGATTTATAAGATGTATTAAAATCAAATAATATGTGTCTTTATAAAAATAAAAAGTCATTTTTTTGGAGTTACAAAAAACATTATAAAAGTGATCAATGAAATTGCTTTGGTACAAAAGGCCTATAACGATTTCGACCATATATTTATACCCATATTGACCCCAATCATGTTGTATTTTTTATTAGATTATTTTTCAGTTTAATTTGTTTGAGACTTTACTTTCTATACTTGAGTGTAGGAAACGAACTTATGGGATAATTATGGCTTATTGTTATATTACATTTGCCCTTTAATTTATTGTAAACCAAATTGACCCTGTATAAACTAAAAATCAATAATTATGTAAAATATGGAGTAAAATATTACTCATCCAAAAGCATCTTCAAGATTAGAATCTTGTCAATCAAAATTTCGTAAATATTAATTGGATTTTTATCCTCCGAAATTATTCAGACAATTTAACAAATTAAATATTTGGAATTTGAAACTTGTATTTGAAATCGGGGTTAAAGAATACTTTTAGACCAAAATATACATGGTATAAGAATTTCTGCATAACGTATATAACTCCTCCGCCCGCTGCGGGTTCGGATTACGTATTATTACTATTATAGGAGACGTAGGATTTATCTTATATAAAGTCATGATTGAAGAATACAATACTAACATATTTGTTCAGAAATATATATTATACATATAATTACTGGAATAAATTGCTTAATATAGCTGTAGCTGACAAATTGAAATATATCTTAGAATTTGCAGCAATTGTCATATATTATATGTAAAGTAATTATTGTACATTTCTAAGAAATGCTGTCAAATTTACCCAGAGATTTTTTCCTTGCTTAGTTATTGTATTACATACGTTATAGTTTAACATGCTTTTGTTGTTTTTGTAGTCATTAATAATCATGGAAATAATTTCAACATTAAATAAATATTTAAGTTACATTTTATATTATGAAATATCAGATTACGGTTGACTTAACAATGTAATTATACTTAATTATTATCGGAAACTCATTGAGAATATTTAATATTGTTTCACAACGTGACTTGTAGGTTATTCATATATCATAATTTAAATATTTCAGTCAGTACCTACAAAAAAACAACACACAGGTAATATATTAATTATATGTGTTCTCCAAACTAATATGGTACTTCCCGTTTTCTTTTCGAACCCTGAAATATAACAAGTAACATCGGTTTATAATTAAAGTTTAAGGAAAAATCTGAAAGTTATAATTATATATATACTCGTAGTCGGTTGAAATATAAGCTATAGCTACTAGGTCAATTGTGGTATCATCTGAGAGGGCTTGTTGTGGACTTTTCGAAACGTATTTTATTTATTTTTTATGACGCATAAATTGTTATTCATAAAGAAGAAGAAGAAGAATAGAAGAATAAAAGAAAACTCGAGAATTGACTCCACTATATGTAACCTTCAATTTTGTACGGAACCCTCAGTGAGTGAGTCCGACTCGACTTTGACGGGTTTTTTTTTTGGTTTAAATGAAAGTATTTTTCAATATTTCAGTTAAGATTAATGACGATTTCTTGTAGTGAATTAATTAATAATATATATTTAGTACTTTTAGAATTTATGGATTACATTCTACGTTGTGGATTCTTTATCGTTTTTTTTTTGTGGAGTAGTTTTTTGTGGATTATTATATTCTGCGATAAGCTTTTAAAACTTTTGAAACTATTTTATCAATATACCATAAAGCACTTAAAGTGTTAGGTTGAAAATTAATAATATTCATTTTAATTCTAATCTATTGTTCTCTTAGTAATATATATATATATATATATATATATATAAGTGATTTACCACTCACTGATTCATCTCGAAATCTACGAAACTATCTGTCCGATTAACTTAAAATTTTACATAGTTACTTCTTTTGTAACGTAGACGTCTACTAAGAACGGATTTTACGGAATTCCTGTCCCAACGGATTTCAACAAATTTCAATCAATCGGCCTTATAGTTATAGAGGTTTCATGAATGTGTACATAGATGGAAGTAGGAGTTATTATATCTACGGTTACTATAGCAACGGTTACCATATCAATGTATACCACAGCCACAGTTACCATGACAACGGTAACCATGGCAACCAGAGTTTAGATGAGGTTGGGGGGGTGCAAAAAGTTGAGATTTGAACATTATTAATTATCATAAAATAAAAATCAAGGACGTAAAAATATTATTAATTACGATGTTGAATTTGATATATTTAAAAATTAAATAAATATTATTAAAAAAAAATTCAAAATTTCTCCTTAGTTATATGCTGACAATTTTTTCGTGGTATAGGCCTACCGGGGATCCCGCCACATTACATAACAGGAACGTATCCCAATACACAGTACCTCATAGGTGATGTAGAAATCTGTGTATTCTCTGACTGGCATTATATTTATCTATTTTAAATTTTAAAATAAAAATTAAACATTTTGTCAATACAAGAAGTCTAAGTTCACATCCAAATTAATAGTGTGTCCAGCGAAGCGGGTTGTAATCAGCTAGTATTGTTATAACCTAGAAGTAATTAAAATGGCTATTTTAAAAATTAAAATTAATTTTTACAAAGTTACTCACATGAAAATAGATTCGTTCGTACTTCAATAGTTCGATATGTAAATAGAATTAGGCAAAGATACTTATTTCATGATCGTATTACTTTTATAATGTAGAGAGAAATATTATTAATAAAATAATTACTTAAGGCTTATAATACAAATTATATAAATAGGAGTAAAAACATATTTTAATATGTTGCATAGGGTGATTCAAAAATGCATGTGAAAATTTTTTATTTTTTTTATGAGGGCACCCTGTCATTTTGTTCTATTGGTTAAAAAACTTCCACCAAATTTTTTTTAGATTTTTAAAACAGGTTTTAGGGGTCGCTACCAGGGATGAAAAGTGTTGGGTTTTATGAACGGGTAAAAAATAAGTAAAAACCTATTTTATTAAATAACTACAATAAAACTTTAAGGATAACTACTATTATAACTAAGAGTAGTAACTTAAGTTGTTAATGTAGATTTGTTACAATCGGGGAATTTTCGCCTAAAGTCTTTGACCGCCAACAATAGGTACTGTTTCTGGTCTTCGTCTGTCGTATGAAGGCTATTGTACTCTTCAATCAACGATACTCCCCTTTTAGCTGTATCGTTGTTAACTTTTAGACCCTTTACAACAGTCACACATTTTTCAAACTCACAATCGTCCTTCCAGGTCTGCACGTCCTTTTTTAAAAAATCGCAGGAGATACTTTTAAAAAACGTTAATGTGTGAGAAGATACGAAGTTCTCCAGGTTTTTGTTGCAATAAGATTTTGATCCAGGATGCCTTTGCCATCCACCTTGCCCGGTGGAGACCAGCAGGTTGCTCGAAAAGATACACCTTTCTCAGGTGTTCTTCCCAAAAATATGATTATCAGTTTAAGTAGTTTCTTCTAATCGTATCGTGGTTGAAACTCGTTAAGCTGGCTTTCAGCAAATAATGTCATCTTTTCGGTAACATCTGCCCCTTGTTTTAGAGTTTCAGGATCCGCAGTAGCTGCCCTAAAGTCCTCTTTTAGTATTTTAGGCCAACGTTTTTGCAGTCTTTTGAAGATTTGTATATCTGGCAAACTAGAAGCATTAGTTGCTGAAACTACGATGGCTTCAAGCACAATCTCCAAAATGCAAGCTTCCATCCATAATAATTTTTTCTCCAGCTTTTGCTCTAGTAAGGTACAAGCTCCATTGAATCGACCGGTGTTTGATGCTGTGGTATCAAAACACATCAATTTTACTTTTTCATCCTTCAGCTGAGGCCATCACCTTCCCTCTTCCATTCGGAAGTTTTGGAACACCCAAAATCTCTTCCACTCCCCGTCCTGATACTATAACAGTCAAGCGATCCACAACCTCATGTCCCGTTATGTCCTCGATCATTTTACCATTCCAATGAACGGTAAGCAGAACCTCTGGCTTAAACTCGCTTTTTAGAGATTCTGCGATTTTTTTCGTCGCTGGATTCGCTGACGCCGAATAGAAGAAAAGCTAGGCATACTAGGCAGAAAAGCTAGGCATACTAGGCAGAATTAACAGTAACTGAACGGCCTCGAAAATCTTCAAAAAAGTAAGGTCCGATGATTCCTTTTGCTAAAATTGCAGCCCATACAGTTACCTTAGGAGAGTGAAGTGGCTTTTCATGTTTAGCTTTGGGATTTTCGCTGCTCCAATACCTGCAATTCTGTTTGTTTACATGTCCATTTAGGTGTAAATGGGCTTCGTCAGAGAATAGGATGTTGTCAAAATTACTGAATCGAGTTAACATTGTTTCGGCATATGACTTACGCAAATTTAAATCATTAGGGTTTAGTTCTTGCACTATCTGGATCTTATATGGATGTAATTTCAAATCTAATTTCAAAATACGGCGTAATGATGTGCGGGATAATCCTAATTCAGCCGAACGTTTGCGCTTCGATAAATCTGGATCACGTCGAACAGAAGCGGAAACTTGCTGCACGTTCTCTTCGCTTCGAGAAGTCCGCGGGCCGCCGGTTTGTTTCACATTTAGTGTAGATCCCGTCTCTTCGAACTTCTTCACCCATTTCTTTATTGAAGGAGCACTTGGACACTGACTTAAGTCGTGTAAACCATATTCAACGCGAAATAAGCGTCTCACAGTAATGAGCGAAAAGTTGTTTAAATAAAACTGTTTCACACAGTAAGCGCGTTGTGGCCCCGTGAAGCGATCCATTGCGACTAAATTTCCAAGAAGCGAGCTATTGCGTCGTAAGCGTGCGTTTGCGTGGTAAGTTACATTTAAAAGTTAACGAATTCTTGGCCCACCCGATACTTCTCAGCATCACAGCCAGCGCTCTTGAGAGTCGATGTTAATACCACAGCAGCTTTTCGATCGCTTAACTTAGAAACATCAAGACCTACAGCCAAACGGTCATCGATTAATTCTTTCCTCCCTTGTTTTCGCTGTGGCTTCGAGGTAGACGGTCCCGACAATAGAGTAGCTGGTCGACTGTCTAAAGAGGTCAAATACGACGACATTAAAAAAGGTTGGTTATATTACTACTTACTTAAAAACTAGCTCACACTCTATTGCGAAATTACAACTTTAATCTTTAAACCCTTTCTGTACCTTAATAACCTGAAGACTGAAGAGGTTAAGAAACGTGAATAGAGGATATGTACCAGGTACCTAATGTACCTTGTTTACACTCAGGTACAAAAATACACAAAAGCACCGCCATTTTGATTCCCAAGGGGTGCCCCATTACCGTATGTAACGCATTTTTCAAAAACTTTAATGGATGGTAGCGACCCCTAAAGTTGACTTAAATTTAAAAAAAAAATATGGGTATATTTTTTTTCATATCGGAACCATATAAGATGGTGCCCCTAAAAAATTTTAAACTAGGATTTTTTGAATCACCCTAATGTTGCACGAATATTTTTTTTACATCTTGTTAAGAATAAATAGACTATAGAATTAAATATCTTAATCTTTGTATTGGAGAACTCTCAACAACATAATAAGTATACAAGTTAATATTCGTTCAAGTTATGATTTATGAACAAACAATATAAATTTTAGAATAAAGTATTGTGAATTCTGAGGAGAGAATCATTAAATAGTAACTGGTACTTTACCGGTCATTATAAATATTTTGATAACATGTACCAAAAAGATTTACCTAGGACAGTAATTTTTTTCTAAAGAAGAAGTTAACGAATTCCTTTTAAAAGTATATGCATATGCATTGAATGGTGCTAGCGTCCCTCGGGCTCACTACCGCTCACCGTGATCGAACCCATGACTTTTGGTTCATCAGAAACAGTAACCACTAGCCATTTCTTGCGATATTCTTTGTCTACTTTTATCGTACAACATTAATATATTTTCTAGTTCACTTAAAAAATCTTTATTGCTAGTATGTAAGCAAAACCAATTTTATAATAGTAAAATATTATAGGAACGCAAGGAAATAAAATTTAATTAAATAATTTATATTAGAAAACTTATTATTAATAATCACGGGCTATGATACTGAAACCGAAAATTACAAAAGATGTTAACATCTGTTCTATTCTTATTTCAACATACACTTGTCTATAACTTCAGTTCCTCCAAAGTAATTATTATAAGAAGTAACTTCGTTTTTCCAATCCACATTAAGTAGCTTTGCTCTCATAATCGTTTTGATCAGTTGATGGCTTTTTAGACAGCCAACTAAAGTCAATTGACACTGCTATCCAATCGTTCAACTTTTAACATCCTTTCAGAAAGTAGGTGTAAATTTTTCGTTTTTAACATTTGTATAAGGCGTACTTTAGTATTGGTATTGTGTTAGTAATTTTGATCCTTCTATCATTTATTATTTAATTATTTGGATAACGCATTCACGTTCTTAAATTGAAGTTATTTTGGGTCTTCTTTTATAAAATAAATCTGTTATTAGAAATACTTACAAAGAAAACAAAGTAAAGAAATTAAAATGTCGGCCACTTAGTACCTAATGATTAAGGTCAGAACTGCTTTCACACCAAGGGCCACTTACGTAATTCTCGAGGGTTTTGCTTGATATTGTGGATCAATCACTTACGTCTGAACTTTGGATAATATAATAATATTGGAAATAGAAACTAAATTATATATATATATAATAAAAACATGTTATGTCAAATATACCGTTGTGTTTATACTTCTTGTATTTCTACACTACTGGAGGGACAAGACGTCACGTACTGACAGGTCACTTAATGAAAATGGTTCATCCACCGTTGTAAATTTTCATGGAGATGCCGCACCATAGAGATGACAGATTAACAGTTGTGAGCGTAGAACTCAACTACATTAGAAGGCTGGTGATCTCAAATCATAAATATATAAAAAAACATTTTAAGATTACCGTAAAGTTAACTGATGGTGTTTGGGCTTTCGACTTTTTAGGAATCCTGAGCTGTCGGTTTCTACTATGGGTGAGCTCTTATTAATTGATAAAATATTTGCAATTATCATTAAGATTTACGTTTAAAAAACCATTCTTGTATATTTCAAGAAATATATATTTTTAGAATCAAAAATGATAACTATCGTAATAGTAAAAGATATAATAACATCTGTCTAAGTCCGGTTGGTTCAGGAAACGTTTTTATCAAAAAACTTGGCAGGTTAAGCTTCATACCTTTTTCATATTCAGACATTAATGGCTTTCAAAAATTTCTTTGTCAAACGGTAGATAATCTCCGTTATAAAAATCCTACATTTTATTGTAAAACATTTATTATTATAGAATTCTTTTTTCTCAAATAAAGTTTAACAATTGGATGGTTTAAATTTTAATTACCTTAAGGAAATTGCCGTTGACTTTTAATGATTTGACTGCGGCAAAGTAAGTATATTGGCTACCAGGCACATGGAATTAAGGAGGTACCTACCTCCAACAACCAATATAATTTTAAGGCGGATCATTTTACGAAATGAACGGAAACGGAACGAATGGGTACTTTTTTCTCATTATATGTATTATCTTTATAGTTGCCTCCAGAAACCTCTTTACCCAAAAGATAACGTAACCAACAATATGGTTTTTGTGTCTTCAATGGTAGGACAGTGAGACAAAGTCTGACATCCAGAGCGCACATAAGTTTTCAAACGTAGATATTTCAATTCTTTTTAAAATAAACCCAGACGTTGAAAATTTATTTTATATTTATTAGAGATTTGTATTCAAATTGAGTAATGGTTCGATACAACACATACGTTGTACCGCAGGCACTTGACATATATATTTATAAGATACTAGATGTGGTAGGTATTCATTGTTTATAGGTTGTTGTGTTATTTATCAGTCTCATTACATACGTTAATTAAAAATACGAATGTGTTGTTTTCGCTCCTTTTTATCTTATCATTCTTAATCCACAGAATTGTAATAAACTGCAAAATATACCATAGGATATAAAAGTGACTTCATCATTATTATCGCTACAATAACAGAGTATTTAAGTTTTTTCATGGCAGTTGGTTAAGCATATAACAGAGCCTGTATAATCAGTTAGCCCGGTCTTAGTCAGCTCTTATGTATAGCTCTTATAATTTTATGGCACACGTCCTTCAAGTTATGAAGTTTGTTTTAAAGTATTCAACAAAGGCTAGGTATATATTTATATACAATAATAAAAGGCCTTTGTGATTCAAAGCAGAAACGTTAAACTTTTCGATTTGTTCTTATTTTCTCGTTCAACGACTTTGCAACAACCTTACTTATAATTATTGTTTGAAGAATATCTTTTATAAATTTGTGGTACGTTTTATAACTAGGCTTGGATTTCTTTCATAGAAATCTTTAAATATTACTTAATTATTTTATCAAAATTTGAAACTGAGTCAGTTAAAGTCTATCTCATTTTGGTTTCCAAGTTATGGATCGTGTTTTCTAAAGAAAAAAATATTGATTAATAGTTTAGACAACAGTTTAGTGCAAACAGTCAAAACTATTAATTAAATGTTGATATTATGATTATGTCAAAGTAAGCAGATGATATTTTGGTCAAAACGGTAGCGACTTTCAAGAGTAATTTATACTTTTATAGTTTGTTAAAAATTAAATACTTAAAATGACTCCGTCTCACTACAAAAAAAATGTTTTATTTTAAAAAAATATATAAAATTTTCTTTAATAAAACCTTACTTTTTATGAAACTCGAGCGATATTATGTAATTTGAACTATGTAATAAGTTTTATTAAGATTTGTCAATTAATTAATTTACTGTTCATTTTCAGATGATGTTTGTAATATAAATATCTAACAATAAATATTTAATTTAGAAAGATATCAACAAACCTGTAACTAATATAAGTAAATATATGAAAGTGATAGTTAAAATAAATGTATCGTTACAATTGATTTACTTCTACCATCGGCCACTTATTAAAGGATAAAGTCAGAGCTGTTTTCACACCGAGGAGCACTTATGTGGGTCCCGAGGACTTCACTTTACCTACAGGTATGTTTCAAATAAGTTAGAACTCAGACAAACTTGGACTTTCTTGAAATTCTTGATTCCCGAAGTTGAGTAACTGCCATCTTCTAGTTTCTCTCAAACACAAACTGCGTAAACAGATCCGTTTCACTGTAAATAAAAATTCTAACTGCAATTTTCTCAACTCAATCAAAGAGTGAAGGAAAAAGACCGGGAATAAAATCAGCAACCGTCGCTGTGAGAGGATATTGCTAAAGTATTGAGTATTGACTAGTAATGTAATTCTGTTGATAGATGGCACAGACTGAAACCTTTAGATAAAACCAATCTGATTCAAAGATTTATTTAGACTTATGATAGAATATATACTTTTATTAAATTGACTGCCTTAAGCTTAAGAGATAGATCTTATTGTAATAAGTATGAGTATGTGCATGTTGTAATATAGCGGTCATGATACCAAAAATAAAATCTTTTAAAACTAAATGACAACATTTTTTAAAATAGAAGTACGTCCAATGTAATAACCATTAAATAGTGCAAAATTTTAGTGGGAACTTCTTTTTAATTTACTGATTACATGAAGTAATTATAAATCCAATTATGTTTGTACATTGTACTTAATAAGGTATCAATGAAACCTACTTTAACATTAATCATTTAATTAGTATTATTTGATTTATTGTTAATTGATACACCGGTGGAGCTAATTGTTGATATCTAACAGCAGTTTGTTTACTGGTTGTGCTAATTATAGTATTTATGCACGAGGATAGTAAAGGACTATGTTGTAATTACGTTAACTAGAGAAGTGTTACATTCACAAGGCAATGTATAATAAGTACATATTTAGCTTCACGCCATATCCCTTGCGTGGTAGTCAGAGACGACGGAGCGTCAAACGCTACGGTCTCTGCATACCTCTTTCGCCTCGGCCACAGACATCAACCTCTTCATACATGCCCTCCGGGGGGTCCTCATGCTTTTTACGTGACCTTCCTCCAGTATCATAGATACTGTGTTTTCGAAGGTCACCCGAGGCCTCCCCCTTTCTCTCTTACCACTCACTTTTCCTGTATAAATCTGTTTTACCATTCTTTCATCACTCATTCGTTCGATGTGCCCAAACCACCTGAGCACGTTCTTCTTCATTCTCACCGTGACATCTTCGCTAGTACCTGCCATTCTGTGGATCTCTTCATTGCGGATTCGATCAGCTAGACTGACTCCGCATATTCCGCGAAGAGATCGCATCTCCACAGCATTCATCTTTCTTACATTTTTCTTCTGTGTTACCCACATTTGGTTGCCGTATAATAGCTATGCTGACGTTTTGACGTCTCAACAATGCAGTCAAAACACCGTTGACTCTGTTACCGGCAGCAATACGCCTTTCCACATCCATCCATATATATAATCTAATAGCGTGTAATCTATAGATCTATACATATAGATAAGACTGAAGTGTCTGATTGTAATTCCACATTAACAGCTTTTCACTAACTGCAAATGAAAGTATATACTGCACTTACATTAAAGATATATTTTATCTGTCTGTCTGTCTGTCTGTCTGTTCTGGCTGACCTTTGAAACGGCTAGACCGATTGTAACTGGGTTTTAACTCGGTAGCCGCTGATGTTATAAGGAGTAATTTAGGTTGCTGTTATTTTAAAAAACATATTATAAACATATTACAATTAGTTAGTTTTTAGTTCTTACAATAAAGGCTAGTTCTCCTTGTACACACACTGATTCGAGTAATGTGCCATTACTATTAAAGTAATTTAGATTAGAAATTTTAATTTTAAAGTTTTTTATTGTTAATTAAACGGTATTGTATGTAGGTGTACTATCTGTTTAAAGCAAGTAAACAATGCGAAGTAGAGTACAAACACACACACACACACACACACACACACACACGACGCACTACACGGCTCGTATTAGGCGATCACGATGAATTATTCATGGAGCAGTTTGCTTTACGCCTCGTGTCTGAATATAACGTGTTTTTGTCATTAGAATAGACATTACATTTTCTGAATTAGGTAACGGTTATATTAATAATCTCCCAAAATAAAGATTAAAATCTCGGTTTAATCTGGTAAAGAGAAATTTAATACCGAGATACGAGTATAACAGAAGAGGTACAAGTAAGTTGTTACATATTATGTTGATGCAGGTCTACTGTAATTGTATATCCCGTAAATACTAAGAAACATGTCGTTCGTTGCTAGAACCGTATATTAAAATGCAATTACAAACGTTATTTTCTAATTATTTGGATTTTTTTGTGTCACTTCATCTGCTTAGTTTTGATTAAAAACTAAAGCATTAAGACTTTCTACTCCCTACTATAACAATTTGAACAAATGGGGACCGCCAACCAACACACCATGTTCCGAACGGCGGGAGGTGGAGGACGGAGCTACAAATAGCTACGTGGAATGTAAGAGGAGGAATGGAACAGAAGATGAATGAATTATTAGATGTGATAGATAGCAACGATATGGATGTTATTTGTGTGTAAAAGCATGAGGACCCCCCGGAGGGCATGTATGAAGAGTTTGATGACTGTGGCTGAGGCGAAAGAGGTATGCTGGGACCGTAGCGTTTGGCGCTCCGTCGTCTCTGGCTACCCCGCAAGGGATATGGCGTGAAAATAAATAAATCAAATATAACATTTTCCCTCGTGAGCCTAGTAGCGAAACAAAAAATATATATTATCAATATTTATACCATTAATAAGAAAAACCAACAACATCAAGAAATCGTTTCTTAGAAGTCGTAATAAAATTAATGAGCGAAGGAAAACGATCGGGAATCAAATCAGCAACCGTCGCTTTGGAAGGATATTGAGTTGAAATATTCAATAATGTTGGGTAAATAGACTCGATTAAAGCACCGAAGGATGGAGGGTGCATAATTTAATTTGGATTTGAAAAATTAACTTTTAAGTTTTTTTGGAATAATTAACATAATATTAGTTTTCAGGCCCTACAAGATAAATGGTTATAATTAATCTGACGTACGGGTTATATTATAATATAATATAGTATAATCAATGTATACTTTTATCAGGCTTTTGTAGCGTCACATAATGTGAAGAGACGAAACATATGTAGCGTGAAAAATTTTAAGTTTGGAGATTGGCAGTTATAAACAAAGAGGGCGACCGAAGAAGTAATGGAAGGAGTCCGAGAGAATGATGTAAAAAAGAACTTATAATAGAAGAGCGTAAAAGGAACCTACATTGCGCCCATGCCATGTAAATTGGAATAAGCGCAGGTTTATGACACGCTCTAAAAACCTATAAATGGTAATTTTGACACAGCTCTGAACATTATTACATTATTTGCTAAATAATACAATATAGGCATATCTACTGTTCTCTCATTATCTAAATTACATAATAATTTTGTAATAGTATCCAGCACACATTAATTTGAATGCAATTAAATATTTATTATTTTAATTAGGACATAATCATAACCGGCTTTTGTCCCACGTACCTATAGAATTTGAATATATATATATTTGTATTATTTGAATATATCTATATATTATTATATTAAAAGATCAATTTTGTGTTGTGCGGCTAATAATGGCACGACTCTCTTTACATATAAGTCACTCAAACATCCGTTATATAATCTTATGTAATACACATTCTTCTGTAACACTGTACATTCTTATTTTTGTCTTGAAATGGTTATAACTCCTTGCCAAAGAATTACAAGCCCATCTCATTTTCGAGCTGTAGCACCAAATTGTTCTCCAGATTCAATACGAATCTCCTAAAGAGCAAGAGTGATGACTTCCAAGTAAATTCCCAATAACGCTTTAGCAGCGTAGACTATGTACTAAAGGTACATAGGCTTCACAATAGGAAGGATTCAGCATTCCAGGAATGACAAGCATATCGCAGGAGACAACGTAGTCATGGCAGAATTGCATGTTTTAATACTTAATTGTCAATTTGCGTATAAAAACATGTATTGACATCTTTAGTCTACGAGTATTTTTTTTACAATTTTAATTACATACAAGTTATAGTACAACACATAAGATTATATTTCTTGTTTATCTAAGAGTTGTCTAATTATATTAACTCGTCTCTTCTAAACATCAGTGACACTTCAGGACCTTTTAGTAAAGCAACCCTCAACAATTAATTATCGTGAAGGCCCCGTTAATTGTACCCCAAGATTATTTGTATATTTCTTTCTAATTGAATCATAATATATTTTACATATACCTAACATTGCGCTAATGTGTCATTAGCAAGAAGTAAATGTTTATTTCTATAAATATAGAAATAAATTATTTTCCGTTTAGTGCTTTAAAATTTTATGATTACAAAATTATTTTATGATTACAATTCAGATATTTACAAAACACTGTAAGATATCGAATTTGCATTTAATTAAATGTTAATAACCACAGTGACCACCTGTTTTATTTTAGAAAAAAAATAAGATCTAATTATCTATATTGTTGGTATATCTTCGAGAACATAAAAACACTATCAAAACAAAAGATACTTAGTGAATAAATACATAACTTCATTAAAGAACAGCAAAGAATAATCGGTAAAGTAAAATAAATTAGAACATCATTATACTCCAGATGTTAAATACCTTTCATTTCCCGGACGCCACGATGGAAATCAATAATCAGATTTTATAACTCATAAATATTTTAGAAAAGTGACAAGTACACTCTTTTCTCATTCAATTATATGATTGAAATATTAAAATATATTATTATTTAAAACTAGCTTTTGCCCGCGACTTCGTCCGCGTTTCCGTCGTTTTTCGAAAAAAAATTAGCAGATGTCCTCCCTCATAGTTTTTACGTAACAGGCAGATTCACTTTCGTATTTTAGAAGGGCAATAGTAATATAATATGCCAATCCACAAAACTGTTGAAAAATATAAGTAACCGCAGAATATTATAATATACCCACGCTATACCCACGACTCGGTCAGCGTGTAACTCCTTGTTTTTTATTAAGATAATATATTGCTAATATTTTTAGATCAAATTAAAATGTTTCAGCGCAAAGCTTCTGGGTAGACTATGTTAAGAGTCGACCCGCCCGGCACGTGAACGTAAAGATTCCTAGAATTGCTAACCCGGGAAAGAGCGACGTATAATTGACCATGCGAGAAACAGCTAACACCGAGATCTACTCCAGCAACACGAAAAGTCTGCCCTTGAGCTTTATTGATAGTCATGGCATAGCACACCGATACTGGGAATTGCGTTCTTTTAAATTGGAATGGAAAATTATTTGGTATTATGGGAATTCTGGGAATAAAGACAGTTTCTCCTGCACCGCAACCTGTTAAAATTTGAGCCTCGATTACATTTTGTTGCAACTGGGTTACTTTTAGCCGAGTTCCATTGCAAAGTTGAGGTGGTCTTAAATTTCGGAGCAGAATTATCGGTATGCCAATTTTTAAACAAATTATATGAGAAGGTAGTCCAGGCATACTTAAAGAATTTAAAAATTCTATCGGGTAATTAGTGGCTTCTTGTTCATCAACCATTCTATTTATTGAACTATAAACTTTGCTTTCTCCCTGTATATTAGACAGTATTTTATTATTAATTTCAGATGCCTGGTCATTGCGAGGAGTCAAAATGGACCTTTCGCAAAGCCATGAATTGTCCCTATTTAATATAATTGTTATGTCACCGTAAACCGAAGATATAAGATGTTGTTGGGATTGCACTATACAACATAACTCAGGTGTCAGAATAAGTTTTCCTTGGTGTAGTTGTGGATAGGTACCTTCACCAATCTTCAATAATGTATCAGAAAATTCACGATTATCTGCGTTGTCTCCAGTTCTCACTCGCATATTTATAGTCAAATG
The DNA here is from genome assembly GCA_918358695.1 of Melinaea menophilus ssp. n. AW-2005. Classification (NCBI taxonomy): domain Eukaryota; kingdom Metazoa; phylum Arthropoda; class Insecta; order Lepidoptera; family Nymphalidae; genus Melinaea; species Melinaea menophilus. Next base: position 32,533,431 of record OU911039.1, on the reverse strand, counting down.
CACCGATTGTATATCACGCCACAAATAAGAGCTTTTCAGGCAAGCCCTAATCTCATCAGCTCGGGTTCCCCGTGGTATTACCGGTAAGGTTTGTCGGAAATCACCACAAAATAAAACCGTAATACCGCCCATTGGTCGATCATTTTGTCTTATGTCCCTTAGAGTTCTGTCTACTGCTTCTACTCCTTTTCGATGGGCCATCGTACATTCATCCCATACGATTAAATTACACTCACGCAATACCTTAGCTTTGTCGCTATTTCTTGAAATACTACAGGTTGGACTTTCCGTGCGATCTAAATTAATTGGTATTTTAAACGTAGTGTGAGCAGTCTTACCTCCTGGTAGCAATGTTGCAGCTATACCTGATGAAGCCACGGCAAGAGCGATTTTACGCTGATTTCGAACATAAGCTAATATTAATTTAGTCAAAAAAGTTTTCCCAGTTCCTCCAGGTGCATCTAAAAACCATATTGTTCCTAAATTATTCTGCACACTCTCGCACACGCGATCATAGACTAAGCGTTGTTCTGCAGTCATCATTGGGACACCGTTTTCTAATGTTACCAGCAGTTCCATTGGGTTGTAACCAATCTCTGCGGAATATTCCCTATTGGTAACCTCTCCGACTGAGGTTGGCGTTGGCAAACCATATTCACAAAGTGATTTACCGCCTACTGCTGTTAAGTCTTCCTGAAGAGCTAATAAGCACTGATTTATAGCCAGATCTCGAAAATTATCATTAGTTGCGCCTTCATTATTGTGAGATAAATTCCGAAGAAAGTCTTCTGCAAATTTTTCTTTATATTTTTCCCATAATTGGACAGGATCAGATAAATTACAAAATGTGAATAATGTTACAAATAAATGGCGTAACCGTCGTGGATTATCACTAACACAGGATTCTGCTAAAGCGTCATCCCAATGTTGATCATTTTCAAGCAAATGACGCGCTTGGCAAGCTGCATGATAAGTTGGATAAACAACATCGTCTACTTTTCTCAAATCTATAAATGATGTTGGTCCTCGCACTGTATGTAATAATAATCTCAAATAAAAACACTCTGCGTTGTTAGGATGAACAGTATACACTCTACCAAGAACATGTTCTTTGAAAATACCTGTCTCGCCATCTACAGGCCTGCCTCGGCGTCTACGGTTAAAGACACCTCGTTGTTTATCGTAGGTATAATACGATGGAACTTCTTCATACAAAAGAGACTTTGCGAAATTATCAGTTTGGCAAAGTCGAAAGAATGCCAATAAAGTTGTTTGTCTAGGGTTCTCTAATCGTTCTGTAACATTTTCGGCGTTAAAATATATACGTTGACCGCCTTCCAGATGAACATCCAGATGGGTCACAGGTGGATATCTTTCGTGAATATTAAAACTTAAGATCCGCCACACAGCTTCTGAAGAGCTGATATATCTGCCTGACTGAAATCTAGTAACTTCATCATGTTCATTTCTTAACGCAAACGTAGCTTGGTCACTGCCCTTGTTAATGTACTTACAAATATATTTAATTGACTCTACACTATTACACATTTCTACATTTATGTGAGCTTGAAATGCTCTGGACAATACAGGCGAATACGGAACGACCCACCTATTATCTAAAGTAACCTGTTGTCCCGACATTCGCTTTTCAACAGTAAAACCACCATTGTCTCTTGAACGGCGACGATATAATGGGTATCCATCATGTCCTGTTACAGTTTCATCCACTAATGCTTTTGGATACCTTTTAGTGCAACGACCGTCTTGCATGCAAGGAGCATTTGCGTTAAATGCACCACATGGACCATGTATCATATGAGTTTTAACAATGTCGTATAACAGGGGATCTGCAGTCGGATCTGGAATTTCAGCACTGATTAATCTGTCTACATCATTAGGTCGAACCTTATCTTTTAACCAAAGCAAGATATGTGCGTGAGGTAAGCCGCGTTTTTGCCACTCAACACTATACATATAACACAATACTTCTCCAAAAATGTTATCTTTGGTAAGAAGATCTATCATTGATTTTAATTTTAAATGAAACACTCTTGCAATAATATCAGGCGGTCATGCGGTGCCTGACCCTCAAGAAGCTCCCGAGTGATTTCATCCCACTTGGGATTGGTAGTTACAGTAACAAATAAGTCGGGACGTCCATATTTTCTTACGTAACAAAAAGCGTCTTGAGTACGTTCATGCATGTAGCGTGGACCACCAGTAAAAGAAGAGGGTAAAATAACTAAACGACCCATATTCACAGTATCGTTATCTTGCTGCATGGCATCGCGAAGGTGCACGTATTCTTCAGCGCGCAGCTGCCTTTGATTAGATCGTATATAAACTAATCTTTCGGTTTCAATTTTTGCGTACATGTCAACAATAAACTGATTAAATAAGCCACGAAAACGTTGAAAGTATACCAATCTATTCCGTCTCACTTGCAGGTGGTAACAATAAAATTGAAGGCATGACACCTTTTTATTATAATTAGGTGCGCCTGTGCGCGGATCGGTTTGGTATACAGCGAAATTATAACCATCTTCCCCTCGACAGTATATCATAGGATATTGCAAACTGTCGTAAGCCCTGTGGGTTTCGAAAATACGTTGCAAACGATTGTCTCTGGAACGTATAACGATATCACGCCTATCACATTCCTGGTCGACCAGTACTACAGCAACTTCATTCGTGGATGGAACGTTATGACGCCCAGGGTGTTCCTGAGTTGGACGCTTATCGGCATTTATAACAATTTTATAATTGTTATTACCATCTTGAGAAAGGGCTTCTAATGCCGATTTAAAACTGCATACGTACGAATTAACCTGATGTAACATGTTCTGAAGTTGTGAAATGAGTTCAGTATTTAAATTCGGAAAATATTGATTTCTTATATTCGACTGTTCGTTGTAATCGGATACAAAATATATTTGAAGAAATTTAGGTTGTTCTTCAGGCAAAAGGGACCCTATCAAATGGTAAACCTGACCTTGTACCTTAAAAGTAGGCATGAAAGGGCCTTCTGAGATTTGTTTAGCACCAAAGGATGTCATTTGGAATGCACTATTATAAGTGCGAATATTATCTAAAAACTGTTTGGATTGCAAATGTTCCCCTAAAAGTAGTGATTTTAAAGGTTCCGGTGGGTCTTCGAACGAAGGCAAATTTATTTTACCTCCAGAACAACAGAAACCAGCAGACTCCTTCCTCCACTTCGAAGCATTACAAAAGGAACATACTACGTTCATATCGCCTATTTCAGAAGATGATCTGTAATCAATTGTGAGGTTATAAGCAAACCCACTTTTATATTTATCGGACCACGCCACCGAATTTGTAGATTGATCTACCACGTGTATATCTAAGTCATTAAGACCATGTCGAAATCTATCTGCAATAAGACGGGCCTCTCGCTGTTCTTCTGTTTCAAGCGACCGAATATTTTCAATTCTTAATCTTTCATTAGATAAAGTAATCAATTGTTCTTGTCTCAAAGAATTGTAATAATCGCGTCCCGACTCTAGTCGTTGTTCATGCTCATGTTCATCTTCAAGAGATCGAATCATGTTATGGTGCGCCCTATCATTTGTCAAACGGTCTTGATATTGAGTAAAAGTTTCAGATTCTCGAGACAAAATATGACGTTCGCGATCAGCTGTAAGCCGTAATTCCCTCTCAGTGAAGGTTTCGGACTCGCGAGATAAAATATGACGTTCGTGGTCAGCTGTAAGCCGTAATTCCCTCTCAGTGAAGGTTTCGGACTCGCGAGATAAAATATGACGTTCGCGGTCAGCTGTAAGCCGTAATTCCCTCTCAGTGAAGGTTTCAGACTCGCGAGATAATGTATGCCGTTCGCGGTCAGCTGTGAGTCGCAATTCTCGTTGTAAAGCAGTTTCAGCTTCTCGGGATAACGCATGTTGTTCCCGGTCAATGGAACGCCTTAGCTCTCGTTGAGAAGAGCTTTGAGAAGCCCGTGTTGTAGCTCGTCTCGCTCTTTCAGCTGCTAATCGCATCTCTCTTTCTGGAGAGCTTTCATTAGCTCGAGATGTTGAGGCACTAACTCTCATAGAGTTTAACCGATGTGCTCTTTCCTCTTCCGATTCTTGAGAACGCGTCATTCTCATTCTCCTAGCTTGACTCGAAGTTCGAGATAAAGATGGTCGTTTTTTAGGTGGCATCGTTTATTTTATTTTTAATCGACGGTAACTTAAATTCTATTTAGTTACCCAACAAAAAACTTACGTCAGAGGTCCTAACTATAGCTAAGTATATAATAAATAGAATATAAATCTAAGTGCCTATTAAAACTAAAATAATATTCTAATCGAATTATAAATATGTACGTAGGTACCTACAAATTACAAAAGAATAAAAAATGAAAATAAAGCTATACTTAATGCGTGTGCAATACTATCTACACTTACCTACTTCACTTAAAAATGAATAATAAGAAATACCTACAACTACTGTAATTAATCAAAGTACCTATGCTAATACAAAAAAAACCTTAGATGTTCTAAGTACAGCTGCTATATAATAAAAAAATATAAATCTAAGTGCCTATTTAAACTTAAATACCTAATATTCTAATAGAATTAAACTAAGAAATATGTACCTACCTACCTACAACTTAGGTACAAAAAAAAAAGAAATGAAAATAAAGCTAAAACACGTGTGCAGTATAGGTAGATAGTAGGCAATATCTACCTATACCTACTTCACTTAAAAATAAATAAAAAATACCTATGAATACTATAATTAATAAAAGTACCTACCTACGCTTTTATCTACTCAATACAAAAAAAACTAAACATAAAATGCCCAAAACTAACCTATCAGTAACTAAAAATCTAACAATAATCTAATCTATCTATCTATTATCTAATCTAAAAATCGAATCTAAATCTACTTAAAAAGAAATAAAATAGGAACTATTAATAGTTAAGAATTTAAACAAAACTAAAACTAATTTAGAAAATAACAACAAAAGAAATTAAAATAAACTATTTAAAGACAAAAAGTCGCGCTGATAAGCACGGTTTATAAAATAACAATTATTGTCTGTCAATAAAGTTCAACACTATGAACGCATCAACAGCCAAATATTGAATGACGCTTGCGCTCGCCTCCCGCCCCTTTTATACTCTGCCGCCGCGAGCCCCGTCGAGCGCGGCAACCGTTACGCAAAAATAATCCTTATAGCTTGATTCACTATTCACGCGCGATGTCTTGTTGGCGTATTTCATGTAAGTAAGTATAAGTTTGGTGTTTCTATACCGATTTCAATGATTCTTTTTTTATTGAATTGGTGCTAATGTTTATTTTTTTTTAAATTAGGAATGATGGTGAGCATTATTGGTTTTATAAACGTAAAAGTAAACAAATATAATAAGAAATCTCCGAACTGCTAAGCTATCGAGAGTTATGCGTGTTATTGTGAGTTAACTATAAAAGGTAGATATATGCTGTCTTGGAATATTTTTCGTGTATTTTTATGTAGAATATTTCCGTTATACATAGTTTCTATGTAGCTCTAACCATTAAGGCTGCACACGCGACGGAAGCTTAAAAAATCAAGCAACTTCTCCCATTTTCTCAACATTTCCTTTCACTGCTCTGCTCCTATTCATCGTAGTGTGATGAAAAGTATACTATTACCTGCCCAGGAGTATAAAGAATAATTGTACTAAGTTTCGTTAAAATCCGTCGAGTAGTTTTTTTTTCTATAAATAACATACAAACAGACAGACAGACAGACAGACAGACAAAAATTTTTTTAACTGCATTTTTGGCATCAGTATCGAACACTAATCACCCCCTGCTACTTATTTTGTAAATATATTTCATGTACAGAATTGACCTCTCTACAGATTTATTATAAGTATAGATTATGGTATTAAGTGGTTTTGTTATTATTATTCCTAGTTAATATATAATATATTTGTAATAAAACGTATTTAGTGGACAGTGTAACTTGTCCCTTCACGTACAAATGGCTATCGGAGAACTCCTTAACAAAACAACTCACAATAATAGAATAATGTAAATTGTAAAGGGATCGTTTTGTTCAGTTAATTGAAAGTTTATCAAACAATAACAGCGATACGATCTTAATGGACCCTCCCCGGCGTAAAATTTCAATACAATTTGTATTTCAAACCGTTTATTTATTTAACTAGCGCCTACTCCGCAACGTCACTCGTGAGGTTATTAATGTATGTTTAAATTTAAATATAGCAAAATCAAACTATTTACTACTAATCAAACTATTTAATTATACACAGATATGTGTATATTAATTTAATTTAAACACCAACAATTATTTATATCGCCCGGCCGCCCCCGCTACCGCAAGTAATGACTGCCGAGGGAGCCGTGTGGTGCAGCCGGTAGATCTAACGAGAGTAACCAACAGCGTCAGAATCAATTGCGTAGGTCACTGGTTAATCGTGAAAACAAGTCACTTCTTAAGGTAATCCTTTACAATACGATTTTTTTAACAAATTAAATTTCAATGATAATTTAAATTCATTAAATGATCAAATTAAATCTTTATTGTAACAACGGATACAATTAATAGGAATTACCTATTTTAAGAAGTCTGGTGATGGTCATAGCATATACATATTTTTATTAAATAATAAGTACTTAGTGTACTTATTATTACGTAGTGGACGCCTCGTGCATAGAGTATGAAGACCGCGGAAGATATCTTCTCTGTTGAGATAGGGATGTGATTTTTTTATTACATTCGAGCCAGAATTTTTGTTAACTCCATTGTATTGGAGCATATCTTGAGTTATTTTTCATGGTTAAATTATATTGTTAATAAAAAAAGAACTTACCGTAGACATACCGATCATAATCAAATGTACAGATTATTATTAAATATGAACGGATATTTCTTGTAACACGGAATTGCGATAAAAAATACTTTGATACTTTTTATTTAAAATGACACGCGATTAATTTTAAAGTGTGTGTAGTTATGTTTATAATCGAAATATGCCCGTCAGTTACACTTAAATAATCTTTGACAATAGCTTAGATTCTACCATATCAAAACTGTAGTATGTTTCCATTGGTGGTTTTTTTGTTACTTCACTATATCGACCAATCACAACCCGGTCGGTTTTATTATTGCCAATGGGAGTGCAATATTTAAGTTTGACAAGTTTTAGTCTTTCATGCTGATCAAAGCGGGCGTTAGCTAGCTCAGAGTGACGAAAGCACCCATAGTGCTGAAAGTCTAACTCTGTATATATACGCGCAATATCGATTTTTTTATATAGGAGACCTTCTGGTATGAGTGTGGTATTTTTAGAAAGCCCTTGGCCCATAGACCCAGAAAATGCATTTACACTTAGCAATATACCCACCGCCTCACCTCTACGGCCGTTTGAATAATGAGACTAAAATTTAGTTTTTGGCTCCGCACCAGTATAAAATCACTTATTTCCAACTTGAAAAAGATTTTTCTAAAGGTCCTCGTCGAGACCTTTTCAACAAGCCCAAAAACGCCAAAATCCGACCACCGGTTGATGAGATATGACATTTTAAAAATTTTGACTGGCGCCTCCACCGATGATTACTTTGTCTGTGTGTGGGTATATTCGTAGTTTCAACTGATTTTGTTCAAACTTTCAGGGATTGAAGTACATCAAAAACTAAGACTTTTTTGTTCTACGACATTTCGATTTGGCCGCCATGTTGGCCGTGGCCAGCCCTCGAAAGGCCAAAAATGGCCATTTTTCGTACAGGAACTGTGGCCAAACCAGTTGATGTACATTGACAAATTGGGCATCATTAGAAAGGTCTCAAGCTTATCTTTTGAATAATGTCCATTTTAATGGCAAAAATATTTGTTGGCGTGACATTTTTGGTCAAAAGGCAAAAAATGGCCAACTGGCCGGGGACAGATCGGCCATTTTCTCGAAAACGGCGCCAACGATTATTTCCAAAATTTTCTCATTCGTAGCCCCAAATTAGAGCTAAAATTTGGTATATAGCACATATCTGGGAAAACTCGTAATTTTGAGATATGGCCCTGAGAAGTTCAAAAAATCATGAAAAATGACCAAAAATGGCCAAAAAATGACTTTTAAAGCCAGAATCGTACTCACAACACGGTTAAAATTCAATGCTAGTTGCACAGTAATAAACACATGATAACAACAATAAACAATGAATAAACTCACTAACGCATTGCCGTCTGTAACAATAAAACAAAATTTACAGAAAAAATCCGAATACTGAAGAAATTCTGTTTTGAAGCAATGAATTAAAAAAATTAATGGAAACTGAAAAAATCAAAAAAAACGGGCACCTTTGGGAATCGAACTCGAGGTCTCGTCTTTGTCATTACAACACTCATCCTCTGAGCCAAAACACTCATTTTGTCAGAGGCAACTATTCCAAATAATAATAATAATAATAATAATAATAATAATAATAATAATAATAATAATAATAATAATAAATCAATTTATTTCAGATAATTCATCCATAAGTGTTAGTAACATTTTAACTTAAGTAACTAATGTTACAATAGTACTCGTAGTTAGTATTCAACATAACAATCTCAAATTATACAGAAAAATAAAATTAATAAAATGCACAAAATTCATAAAATTATTAAAATTAAATATAAATTCAATTCAAATAAATATAAATTAAATTCAAATCAAATATAATTAAAATCATAAAATACTATTAAAGAAATTAAATAAAATAAAATTCATGGAAATCATCGTTCTAACAAATTTTTTTTTTTAATTCTACAAATAACTCAACGCTATACTCCTACAGTCAGTATACGCTACGCTTCGATGCTACGTGTACACTATCCCAGAACCTCCAGAGGGGAGCGTCTAGCTTTAACGCCAATATGCTGAGAAGACTGTTGGAGCTGTTCAGTAATCTTGTCATTGCGGACGCGGTCCGCTTTCGTATTATCGAATAGAAGTCGTCTACACGAGCCTCCGCAAACATTGCCGATGCACTGCAGTATCGAGGCTTCCTCAACAAAGCACATTGTTGTACTGAACACGCAGTGCGCTATATGTCCACTGCGTATAGTTCTCCCATAGGCTGCACGTGTAAAAGGACTGGCAATAGGCTTTAAATAATATTAATTTTACCTGTGTCGAACACCGTGCAAACCTACGGGCCAACATATTGCCTCTAACCGACAGAGCCCTGCGCTCCCGCTCGATATCACTATCATCACCCAGGCGTTCATTCACAATATGACCAAGGTATTTAAATTCAGATACTAGTTTCAGAGAAGTTCCACACAGATGTATTTTAGGAATGAAATTTAACTGTTTGTTTATTCCTCGAAAAATTAAAATTTCGCTCTTTTTAGCGTTATACCTCAGTCCATTTTCCTTTGCATATTCCTCACAGATTTTTATCAGTCTTCGAAGACCACTGACCGACGGGCTCAACAGAACCATATCGTCTGCGTAACTAAAATTGTTCATCATTACGCCATCTATCGAACAACCGACGCCTGCCCCGCTAAGCCTCTCTATGAGCCCGTTTATGTAAAGATTGAACAATCTGGGTGACGTCAGGCCCCCCTGTCTTACTCCACACCCTAATTTATATGGTTCACTAAGTGCATCACCCCATCTTACCACATTACTTTGGGCACCATACCAGTACTTTAATAGTGATATCAACTCCGGTCTTAAACTGCTATCCTTTACAAGCTTCTGCCATAAAATTTAATAGGATACGAGGTCAAAAGCCTTCGACAGATTCAAAAAACACGCAAACACATGGTTCTTTCTATCCGTGTAGTACCTTACAGCTTGCTTGAGACACAATACTGCGCTCTCAGTTGACAGCTCTGATCTAAAACCGAACTGCGCATCGTGTATGTTAATTGTTCTGCTAAGTTGAGTATCAAGCAAGCCGTCAAGCACTTTGGCTATGATGGTAGCAAGAGATATCGGTATGTAGTTGGTTCTGTCCGCCGCATCCCCCGCCCTATTCTTGATTATAGGCACGACTATTGTCCTTGTCATCGAGTCCGGCAGAAAGCCGTGGCTTATACAAATATTGTACAACAAAACTAGGACTCTAGGAAGGTGCACACCAGCGTGTCGCAGATGCTCAACACTCAGGCCATCATGTCCAGGCGACTTTCCACGCTCCATACCCATTATTGTATCTACTACTTCGCTAGACGTGAAACGTACAAAGCTTTCCCCATTATTTATGATATCCCCCCTGCCAGCATCGGCGAAATTGATCTCACAGGGATCCACTGTAAATTGTGTTTTAAACATATTTGCTATGTTACGGCAACCGCTCACTCCCCCTACTTCAGCCGGAATATTCGATCTTGTATTCAGTTTGTCTGTTTGTTGCCAGAATTTTCCAAAATGTTTTTTTCTATATGACGTAGCCAGTATGTCCATTTTAATCTGTTCTGAATTGTCTTGGCACCATTTAAGTTTGTTTTTAAAGGCCCTGCGAGAGTCCCTCATGTCATTATAGATAGTTCCATGTGTTGGTCAAATAAATGAGTATATATTTGCATGAAAAATAATCGCACAGCATTTTGTTTCCAATCCTTTTACAAAACTATTGATATCAAAACAAAAACTTCTCAACGAAGTAAATACCGAGTGACGAAAGCGAATCCACTGACAAAACTCTTGATATGAATTTTGCGACGAAAAAAACCACGAACATTTTTATTCACAAACGTAAACAAACACAAAAAATGTGAATGTGTTCGGAACGTTGCCAAACAAACAAACAAACAAAAAAAAATACAAACAAAAAATGTGAATGTGTTCGGAACGTTACCAAATTGCCTTGATCAATCTAATAAAATAAAAACAAAAATGCAATTTGTGCAACGTTTCGAGCATATTCACATTTTTTGTGTTTGTTTACGTTTGTGAATAAAAATGTTCGTGGTTTTTTTCGTCGCAAAATTCATATCAAGAGTTTTGTCAGTGGATTCGCTTTCGTCACTCGGTATTTACTTCGTTGAGAAGTTTTTGTTTTGATCTAAAGGACAACAGATTTCTGAGTTGTTTCGGAGTGTTATTAAAAATGTTGAAGTGGTTGTGTACATCGTGTAAATATGATCATTATATACATTGACATAATAATACTAAGTGTGTTGGTGAGTTTTTAATTAATATATTCCCTAAATTGACGATTGCAGCAGCAATTGCATTTGGTGCTGATCTAATGTAATAGATTTATTTTAATATCACTTGAGATATATTTTGATGAATATTATTTCGTCATCTTGTGTGCGTGTAGTAGTGGATTAGTTTAGGATAATTAGTTTGAATTTATTTTGATTAAGACATTGTTTATAAACATTGCAAAATTTTTTTTTTCCTTACTTTTATTTTCAGAAATAACTAAAATCGAATAAAAATAAAGTATTCCACACATGAGTTTCTTTGTTTTTTTTTAATAATCAAAGTATCATGGCTTCCATGATTATTATTACTTAGGAGTGATGCTTTTGAAAAATAACTACCTAAATGTTAGTTGATAATATTACACAACTGTCGTAAGTCTATATAATATAAAATGCACTCCGTTCCGAAGTTTTATTATTGAAACTTCTAATGTAACATGTATCTTATTAAATATTGTTTTCAGCTTCTCCTCGTCCTGTTTACTTGTGGTTTCTGCGTGTACCGCGTACACAGACTGCAACAAAATGGACAAGTACGTGTGTTGTGTTTTGTAATTTACCCACAATTGTTCTTTTATTCTGCACTTATTATTAAAGTATATATCTATTAAAGTTGAGCATATTACACTTTGTATTTATTATATCCTTTATGAGAGATTGTACAATTTCTATTTTGAACGTGTTGCTGTGAAAATATGAGAGGATAAGTTTTGAGCTGGGACGTGCTCGTGTACGCGTCTTTGAGCTCGACTTACAACCAAAGTACAATGTATAATATATCAAGGGATTACATATTTTAGTTGGAAGATGTTGTGAATTTTGCTTTTTAAATATTTTAATTAAACATAAACTCAACATTGAATATAAGTTGTTTTTAAAGTTTTAGTGAATGCGCCAAATTTAAGCAATTCATTAAACTAATGATGTCTATTGAGAAAAAAAAACTACTACGTTTTAATATACTAATAAATTGTATTATTTTTATTTAGAGGTGCCGTAAACAGGTGATATTTTTAAATATAATATTTCAGGTAGCTATTTTGCTCAGACCGACCAAAGTGCTATTTTCACACAAGAAAGGAGATGAAAACGACCAACTAAGGTTTGCGATACATATACAGAGAGAAGTAAATAATGGACGGACGAGTCCAATTACCCGAGTGTATGCATTATACCATCCCGTGGCAGGACGGTGGTGGCGTACCAAAACCCCTTCACGGGGGACTACTGCGTGCGGTCGAGCGCGCAGGCGCACTGGTACGGGAACCGGCTCGCGGACCGCTCCCCCGACAGCGGACTGTCCGACGACCGGTACGAACCGCTCGGACCCCCCGCCGACGGACCGACGGTACTCCTGCAATATAATACAATACTATATTTTTATTATTAAGTATCTTAAGTGTACTATAAGATTACTTTTAATTATTCTACTTCTCAGGGACATCACACTTATATAATAATAGGATTTAATTTCCCTTTAAATTTTCGTCAATCGCTACTCGTTGTTTGTTACTTAAATATAGATTTAAAGAAATTAAAGCACACCTAAAAATGTTAGACAAACCTGTGCCCTAATAATAAATATAAATAGTTAGGTAAAGACGTCCTGTACTTGGCTTTATTTATAAAACTTTGTTGGTCGTTTAATTTGTCGCAGCTGAAACATTTCTACCGTGTTAATTCGTTCCGTCCGTATTGCGCCCTCTCGTATTTTGTAACCGAGCCCCCGGCGGCGGCACTGACACATTTTACCTCACACAAGTCGGAGACTCTATTGAGGTGTAAACGAGAAAAGTTTTTTTCCATTAGCGGTTATATTTGTTTCGTATTCGTCCCGGACTCGCGACGTACAACTGTTTATCTCTGAAACTTGTTTTTAGACAAAGATGAATTTATGACGATTTAATGAAATGTTTGTAAATTGATTTTACAAATTTGCTTTCATATTGTATTCCTGTTCTTTATTTTACTCTTGCAGACGGAGGATGTCGCCCCCCCTCCCGCCACCCTCGACGACAACACCCTCAACAAGACATGGAGGTGGGACTACACAGAGTACCAGATATAGATGTTATGTTATGTTTTAATTACGATTATTCATAATAATTAATATTATCGCGGTGCCGAGGTCTGTGCGATGAACTTAAAGAATACGATTATTATTTGTTAAGAATTTGTTTTTTCAAAGCCTTGAAGGTGCTTGTGTAAGTTAAGGGAAGTGAATGAAAAAAAAAATAAATGGTATAACTAAATTGTTTCTGTACGAGGTGATGAATAAAATAATTGACATAATATATCTAGTGAAAGAATTTATTATAATATACAAATTATAAAATTTCTTAATGCCTTAAAAATAAAACCGTTATTATTGTGTATAAAAAATAAATATATATACAGTATTGTTATATAAAGTTGTTATAACTAAACTATGTTGTTACAATGTAATTATGTTATGGTGTACTGAATTATTTACAGAATAGTTCTTATGAAATGGAGTATGCAGTCTCATTTTTTGTAACTTTAAAGAGGAAACAATAAACTTTCTTGAATGTTAATATTTTAAACTCCGCCGCCAACAGAAAGTTTATTAATGAGGTAATAAAAATGCAACACAATAAAGTTAAATACTTATAACATGCTTTCCATTCCACATATTCCACTTAACTTAAGATTTTTTTTCGTAATTACTTGCCAAAGTGTACACATACATGAGTAGGTCTGTCGGTCGGAGAGCTGTGTCGCGACGTTCAACGATACCCTAGGACATGCAGTCATCTTACTCTTTAGCTTCAATTTTTTTTCATTCTATTACAAGGTGAGGGGAAGTCAAAATTATAATCAGTAGGTTTGCTTTATGTGGATATTGATCTACACGACAAAAACAATATTTGAATGTCATTGGATCGCGCGTAACAATTTACAATATTGATTATAAATTTAGATAATCATTTTAGTAATTTTTGATATTTATAAATTCCTTGTTTAAGTTGAATGTTAAATTTTACAATCTTTATTGGTATAACTAACAGTAAATTGAAGTTAAACCAGTGAAGATGTAAATACCCAGGATATTCCCGAACGAACTTTGACGAAATTATAAATGTTAATAAAAAACAATATATTTTGAAGTAAAATGATTATTATTTATTAAAGAAAAGAAAATCTTAAATAGATGTTTATTTATAATTACTAAAAAAATACAAAAAAAAGTGTGATTAATAATAATACAAAAAAGTAATATAATTAAATATGAAAATAAACTAAATCAGTAAATTATAAACAGCGCTCTCGACAGTAATGCAAATTTTTCCTGTCCACAGACATCCATCCATACATCCATCCGAGAAAAGTGAAAACAATACAGAACGAACAAAGTTCGTTCGTGAAAAGATCCCTCGAATATTAAAAGAAATAAAAGTAAATGAGTAGTTGGAGAGTAATGGAGCCGGTGGTGTGAAGGGTGCGTTTATAATTCTGAAAACGAAACACGAAGGATGTTAATTCTTAATTAGAACTTGAACATGAAAACGACTCAACATTTAAAATGTTCTCAGGACAAGAAATTGAAATAATATACTCCATTTAAAAAACTTATTTCTACGAAGTTTTTATTTCTTAGTAAACGTTTATATATCTATCGTAGTAAAATGCAACACTGAACCGAGGCGGAAACTAAGCTTTTCGTCATCTCTTAGAATCATCAGCCATCTGGTTAATACTAGAGAATGTATTGAGGTTCTTGTGGACAATTTGATAATTTTTTAATGAAAGCTATGTTAAGTTAGTTATGTCCTCAGTTTCGGCAACTTATCTTATATGAAATGATTTCTTAGGATACAGTTTATGTTCATTCTTTTTTAATAACAATGCACCAGAGTTTTATATAAAAGATAATAATTTTATATGTAATCCTTTCAGTCTTAAGGGCTATATTCATACAACTTATCAGAATGTCTCATCTATTGCAGTAACGTTGTAGCGCACTAGTGAGCGGTCCCGCGCTGCGATAAACACGTCCCGCGGCGGCTGGCTTTGAAGTAGTGCGCGCCGGAGGGGCGTGGAGAAATGCACAATGCAGTTATTGTAATAAGGAAAAAGTAAAAATATATTGTATACTACGTTATGCAGGGGTGTAATTTAGTTACAAATTTTATTTTTAAGTATATAATTATAGATTTTTATTATTAGATAGAAATTTATACTCGCGGACTTAGTTATAGAGCTTTTTAAGATATAAAATTCTATAGCACATTATTTTGATCTATCTTCTAAAACCTAGATGACGTTTATAATATAAGCGTACAAGAATATATATTTCAGTTAACCGACTATTACTCGGAAACTCGAACAGCCTACTGACTTAGTGGCGATAGTTTTCCAATATTACACACTAGCATCTCATCTTGATGGAAAAAAACGGTTTTTGGAAATATGCTAAGCAAGATTAATGTAAAAATAAAAATGTTTACAACTACATTGTAAGAAATGGCATTTTTATATGCCTGCACTCCCCACTCTTTTCTGACCTAAAATATAAGCTTCAATTAAACCTTACACAAATCAACTTATTTTAGAATTATAGATTTAAAAAGCACCTTATATTTTTAGTTATCTTTCTAATTTAATAACACTATTTCGGTGACCAGGGCGATATCACGACGCCAAGTTTAAGAGATGTCCGTACAGTAGTTTTATTGGAAAGTACATTTAAGTAAATAATCTTTATTCTTCTAGCTTTACACAATTTCATCAAAATTAAGTAACTTGCGATAAAGAAACGGACAAACAGTAAAAAATTAAAAAAATGTTTTTTTTTTTTATCCTGGTTGACCGACGGAACACCATTTGAAAATAATTTAATATAATGATTTTGTCTTGTAACTATTATGACTATGTAGAATGTAAATATGTATTGGGGACTTATTAATAATATTAATTTGAGCTTAATAAGGAAAATTGAATAAGGATTGTTAGTAAATGCTGTAGATCAAGAATAAATATATCTTAATGTGTTGTCTGTCAGTACAACTTTATTATAATACAGTTTAATACGCAAACTTGCATTATTTGTTATATAAGAAAGATTGAGAGGTGACTGCCTAAAAGTGGTGAAAGTTATAAAACTTGAATGAATTTACAATATTTTAAAAAATCTTAACACAGTAAGGCGATCAAAATTAATTTTGTGGATATTGTATTTCTTCCGGATAAAATGTTATTCTCAAATTGCTATACATCCAATATATTGGTACCTAAACCTTTCCCCTAATTACACTAAGCGCGGAGAGCTCGTCACAGCTGGCTCTGCGCCACCAGCCGACGTCACGGAGCTATCCTATATCACCAGAATACGTCCAATTATATTTTAAGTATTTGTAATATTAAGCATTAACATAATTACTTAAAAATTATATCTGAGAATAGATATTTTTTTGTATACCTAATATAAGTCTTCTGTCCTGAGGTACCACGCGCTGTTACTATTCCCGTTAACCATAGCTCATACTCAACCCTGAAGCGTCTTTAATGACAACAAATAAACCCCTTTTTTATTGATATAAATGATTTTACATACAAATGATGATTCATGAGTATATACAATCATTCTTAGTAATTTTAATAGCCAAGTAAATTCAATTATTTTAATAATTGAATTTCCTTGGAAATTCAATTAATTTATAGGTTAAATTAAATACACAAACTAATTTGCGGTTAAAGTTAATAGGTAGATAAAATTAAACTACATGTTGTAACCTGTGTCATATCAAAGCTCATATTTCAATGACTCCTGACCGCCGGAACAACCAACAACCACGCAACCAACTACCATCATTAGCGTATTAGTTTATCTTGATGATCTCGATCGTGATTACCTTCAACCCGTAATTGGAATATGTTGTAATATGTAACTATTTTGTTGTGGCCTTAATAACATTTAACATATGGAGATGAATTTTTAAAATATATTTTTTTAATGGTTTGTAACTTAACAGCACTGGATGTAAACAATTGAACGTAAATCATAATTCTTCTAAGTATTTTAATATTTATTATAACCATATACAGTCTATCAAGTTCAACCTTAATATTCCACTGAACAGGTTCTATGTCCTACTGTAAATGTAAAAAACAACTATGTAAGATAATGACATAATTTAATAAAAATTGCTTTAGCAACAATTTATAAGCATAAAAAAGTCATCGAGCAAGTTTAATTAGTCTGATATTAATTACCAAGTTGATGTTTCAAACGTTTCCAGAGATCCCGAAGTAATTACGCAAACTACCCGCGGGAGCGACGGAGCGGCGTTCGAACTTTGTGCATAATTGCAGAGCACGAGGTTCTGATATTTTTATTTAAAATGACCTGACCAAGAAGTTTTTCTTCAGACCTAAGTCTGGCTAAATTTACTTCAATCAACTACATTTTATAAGATATAAAATTGTTCTATCTTTTATTTGTCTTCCGTGCAATGTTCCGAAAAAATTTTTTTTGTTATTTTTATCGCAAAATAGCGGATATACAAAGATTCATATCAGTATTGTATAAAACTGTTGTTGTTATATACAATATACTTATAATGTATAACTATTTAATTACACTAGTATTGGCGCATGGAAACAGAAATTCCTTCGGGAATCGTTAAAGTGTAGGCATGCTTCAAACAAAATCCACGAATGAAAGTTATTTGATAGCTTACGGTTGTACCAAGATTACATTTTTGTTGAAGCGATATAAAAATAAGGAATTTATTTTTTAAATACTAATGTATTTGTTCGTTCTATTCTTATATGTGGGTTGAAATGATTACTTATTTTGAATGCTTTCTAACATTCAAATCTAGATATCATATATATCTTGCCGAAAAATATTTATATCTGTAGACATGAGGCAGGAATACTTTTCAACAAACAATATTTTTAGAAAAACTTTAATATTTTAAGTAAAGCCTACAAGCCTGTTACTAAACAAAACTTTCCCATAATTATTTCGTTTCTCATCCTAACATAAAACGTAAACAAATCACAAACATTTATGTTATAAAATATAAGGTAATATAAATATTTTTATATTTATTTTAACAATTTTGATTTCTATATGTTATAGTCCCGTTTGGATGTTTCGATTGAAGTTTTGTTAATTAGACTAACTTTGGAACTAACTCTATGTAAATGTAAAAAAAATATAAGAACTATACCGGTATAAAGTAAAAACTTTATAATATATATAAATTTTATTATAAAAAATATGGCTTTTTATATTGGATTTTTATTAAATTGACAACACCGCCTCATATTTTACACATTCTTATATTATCATTGTGAAACTTTTTTGTCCAACATTATGATCATCTTAATTTAATGAATATTTTCACAAATAAAGGAAAATATATAAGTTACTTGTTGCAGGTTGTTAAATTGTACACAATTAAATGACCAAATGAGGATCAAAATAGTATTTAAGTCTAACACGATACAAATATATTTAAATTCTTCCTTGCCTGTTTATTTATAAGAATCATTATTATCATGACTTTCTTTTCAATTCACATTCAACAGACGCCGTTTTTGATAACAATTCATGAATACTCGCTGACGGAAAGAAACTTATAATATGGTAAATATTCTTCATTATTTATACATAATGTTAAATATAAATAAGAAAATAAGAAGTTCATTTGACGTAACATACTGTTTGTAACAATTATTACAAGGTTTCAAAAATATACTTATCATTCGTTTCACTAAGACACATTTATCAAAGCAATTTCTGTTTCCCAAGTGAACGTAACAAAACTTGAAGCATATTCTACACCGCCGAATGTAACTAACATTTTCAGAACACGAGCGACGTGAAACTTAACAAATGCTCTTTGTACGTAGCGCTGCAAAGAAAAGATTTCTCCAGAGAACGTAGCGACTACGTCGTGGCGCAGGTCACGATCCAACTCACGATATCGAAAAGAATTTATATAAATCTCTACTCTATATATCAAGTGAAAATACTTCAACTGAATGCTATATGAACAATTCGTCTTGTTAGTAAATACGAAATTAAAATAATTAAATAAATATATGACGATTCAACATATGTCTTTAATCTTATCCACCTCATGGTATTACGATACAATAGTTATATATTGATTAAGCAAGAGATAAATAAACTGTACAAGAAAACAACATACCTTAAAACAATTACAAAATAATAATAATTTATAATTCAAGAGTAATATAAAATAACAAGGAGAAAGTGTAAATGCAGCAGCTCTTTTAATCCGAAAGTCTTCGAGCAATTAAGAAATAATAAGTATTTTATTATGGAAACCATCAGTGAAAATGTATAAAGATTGTAATAGTATTAATTCTACTTTAATCTTTAGATCTTACACAATTTGAACCACTTGTTAATTTTAATATGTATCAAATAACAACAGACGTATGTATGCTGTCGGCGGGGCTGTATGCAATTTCAGAGGCTATATCTTACGGAAAAACAGCAGAGAACGAGAATTGTTATTTTCACCGTTAAGTTGCAATGGATTCGGGATTTTACTACGTGGAAATGAGGAGGCTGATCATTTATCAAAAAGTACAATCAAAAATGGTATTGAAGTATACTTAACATCTAGTTACTCTGAATTATTAGTTAAATACAAATGCAATATTTTTAAAATGTGGAAAGAATATTTCAATCAACATTCCAAAAACAAACGGAATTTGTTATAAGACTTTGCAGTGTCAGCCGCCTGGTGTTCCCGGGTTCAATATAATTAATAGATCTTTAACAAAACCGGCACACCGACTGCGTTCTAGACATCTCCCATTAATTTTTATTAAATTTTATAAGACATAATTTTTCAAACTAACGGGTAAATTGGGAAAATTATTATATTATTAGTACAGTACTTTTTCATAATTGTCGAACAGAACACTTCTAAACATTATGAGGCTGGGGTGACTCGACGAGGTCGGCGTAGACACGAGACGTAACATGGCAGTGATAACTAATTACAACTCGAGTGGCAATCAACAGCCTTTAGCGAAGCTCGGTCAGTGCACGTGTGAGGCACAGACTCGAGAGACGTTTTTCAGTTATTAGTAGGGAAAAGTTTATTTAACAATATTATTTAATGTTTTAAAATACTGTATTCAACCTACGAGTTCAATACATTCATATTTGTATATTGTATGGTATTGTATCTTAATACTTAATTTTAATCAGTCGTGTAATATTAATTAAACTATAGAATATCTGCTCTTGGATTAAGGAACTATCAGAAACTACACAAAAATTTAAGGTTCTTTATTAATATAATTTGTGATATTATAAATTATATTTAGAGATTTCATAACGTTTTCTATATTCTTATTAGCACGGCTTTTTCCTACAAATGTTTATTGTTGGTTTTTAATACATGGTGAGAGTGAACTTACACTTACATCAAACCTTTGTGGGGCTTTAAAGTTTATTCTAAATAAAAGTATATTAATTTAAACTTTGACTTAGTGGAATGATAAAACAAATGGCTATCTCCGTTGCATTCATATAGTAATGATAGTAATGATAATGATAATTCAGAGAGTGATAATAATAAACATGTCGGCGCGACTGTGGGGTGACGTCACTCGATCATTGCATTGTAAGTAAACATCCAAAATACTAATGTTAGTTTTTTAAGAATTGATTTCAATTATAATAATAATAGTTATTTATGTAAGGATTTTCCACATAGCCAATGTAATTAAATATTAAGTTATGATTAAATGTCTCATTGTAAAGCGCCATCTATGGGTCATTTTCACAAAAAGTGTACAAAGTTAAAATATCATGTAAATTTTTCAAGTTATGAAAAATGTATGTTTTGCGGTTTATCTAGATTAGTTATTTATTAGAATATTTGAAAATACCAAAATTATATATTAGAATTATGTATTTCTCGACTTATAATTATTTGAAAGCCTCCAGGTTCGAAAATCATTCCATTCCGTGACCACTATAAACACTCAGATTTATTAAATAAAACGTAACTTGAAGTTGTTTCTCGTAGTGTATTTTAATAAACCTAAATACAGAATTTAATAGCAAAACAACAAAATTGTAATCAATTGTAATTAGCAGTCATAGCATCATTATTAATTTCCAATCCGTTACTCTTTGGATAAAATAATCACAATTTTTCTTATTTAAGGAATACTTAGCATATTAGGAACTTTTTATCAATTACACAATCAAGAACACATTATATATTAAATATTATTGAAAACAAAAAATACGAGAACGCTTCCAATGTAAAATTACATTAACAAATTTGATCTAAAAAAATAGGACAAAAGAGATTATCAGAATTAAGGATATGGCACACAATACAAAGTTAGATTGATTTGATTGAGAACGATTGACAGCCAGTTTAATCATTTTCTTCAGATTCTAATCCTACACATCCTCGTGATGGATAGATTGGACTAAATAATTATTATTTCCAAAAATGTTTTCAGAACATAAGTAACCTTTATCAAAATGTATCTCTTCTGTATTATTTAAAATATAAACTGACAAGTTGGATAACAGGTATACTAAATCCAATAATTTTTCAATGTTATTTAAATCGTGACTGTCACTCAATAAATGTGAGTTATTCGGGGTCAGCGTAAAATTTGCAAAAGATCTATTAGTATTTGCTGATGGATGTAAGTGGCATCTTAAAATACGAAAAAACTTTGTTATATTGTTCATGATGTATTCGTAAAAAAATATATAATTATTAATTACAATAATCGCATTCATCTTGACAATAGTTATCATATATAGTATAAATAGTGCATCGTTGACACCAAAAAAAGTCAAAATGCAGAAAATCCTTCAGTTTAGCTCTATTATATACTACAGAATGCTCCGGTTTGTTATCAATTGAAGTAGGATATTTACACCCGTAACATTTACTGAAAGTATAAATTATATCATTGTATCAACTCCTTAAGAATTCCACTCCGAAACTTTTGGGTTCCACGTTATACGTTACCAGTGTTTTGGTTTCAGAATGGAAGTAACGGACACTTACCTTGGTTTGAATTTAATTAAATAACTTTTAAGGAACTAAAACAATGAACTATTAAACTTTTGATTTAAATTTATTGATAATCTATAAACAATTAGTATAATTTGCAAAAAAGTTTCTAAACCACTTACCGTAGTATTGGTTTCGGTTTATGGAACGTTGAAACTGGACCACCGCGGCCGACACTCCTATTTTTAACAATTGTCGCCACAAAATGAACGAATCACAAGAACAGTTTGTTTTAAAAGTTAATGTTTAAGTTGCTTTGCATAATTAAACAACTTTTATTAGTAGTTTCTGCTTACAGGTTCAATAAAATACGGTTACGGAATGGAATTTTCCATAGGGACCAATTTTGTGTTTCGGAGTAATTATATAATTAAAATTACATATTCTACCTTTTAAACGAAGTATTTCAATAGAATACAAGTAAAGATTATAAATTTTCTAAAAAAAGTAATTTCAACGTCATATATTTATAACGAAAGCCGATATTGTTATTTGAACTTCGCTGAATTGGTATGGGACACTGCAAAAATGACTACCATTATTGATATAGAATTAAAAAATAAATATTTATAACGTAAAAATCTAAGTGAAATATCCTAAATTTAAAAGAAAATAAGCCACAGATTTGATTGTAGTAAAATTTTGATGAAACTTACCAAAAACTTATGTAATAAAACTTTAACAAAGTCATGGGACAGCCCAAAAACCTAATGTACAATTTTTGTGAAAACGACCCCTATATCAACGAACTTCGGTCGGAGTTAACGTACAACCGACGGAAACGAACGCTTTAGAGTGCGCCACTTGTTCATAATCCGATTCGTTGGTTTGGAGAACTACTTCTAAGAATAATAAGTCCTTTTTCTGTGTAAGCCTTGGGACTGAGCGGACCACGCGATAAAGTCAAGATCTTTCAATTATTTTCAAGAACAGGAATTTTGTGTTGTGTTAGATTGTTCTTTGAGTTTTCATTTGTTTATTTTTGATTTATTAGGTAAATAAATTAGTAAAACTTACGTCTTATTTATCTTTATTAAGTAAAAATATGAGTTGTAATAACAATAACCACGATAATGTCAGCTCTGCTGCCATCGTCTTTATAAAAAGCACCTTTAACGACGCGCTTTCCTATTCGTAAACCAGAAAAAGCGTCGCAACGAAATAATTTATTGTTTTGTTCTGTTGAGTAATTTTTAAATTTCATAGTTATTTCCAATTAAAAAATATGTTTTATAATTATTTATATTATATATTTTTTCCAAAGACATGATGTGGCTATCAATTTTTTTTCCCCACAGTTACAGACAAATGTGCTTCTCAAACTACTGAGCTCCACACAGTGATAGATATGATGTATAATTTTATTTTATCAATTCTGTATCACTTGTGCGGTACAAAGATGAATCTCCCAAAAGACGCAGCAGCCGCTGTGCCGACGACATGTGCTGTCGATGTAGATATACAGTTTCCAAAGTCAAGTATTACAAATCAATAAAGAAGAAAAAAAACTGCCTGTGAATCAACACTATTTTATTTCAAAATCTCATTTTAACATATATGTATGTATAGGAATATGATTGTTATGACTATATTTATTCTATTATATTAATTAGTATATAGTAATATTCTCGTTGTATGCGGTAAACAGTGATAAAATTGTTGTATATACTATTCATAAGAATCAACAAATATTATAATTACGGTTGTGTTTTCTAGTAATTAAATCGGTTTTCTTATATGACACACACACACACACATATTAAATATTTCAAAACACTTTTTTGACTCAAGAGTTTTATATTTTTTAATTTAACTTATCGTATATCTTTATATTTCTTTTTATATCCTTCTGGATCGAATTTGTTGCTAAGACAATTCATTATTTTTTTGTTACAAAAGACGAAACGATTTAGTTCTGTTTTTATATTGAGTTCCGTATTATCAAAAATAAGAGAACTTAATACAATTGTTTAAACATTCAAATTAAGAAAATGTGTCTATTTTCTGCGTTCTTATTATATAGGTATTATTTTTTTTGTAGATCTCTAACATAAGAGTTATGGAAAGAAATTCGCGAACCATATATATACAGTTTTACCAATTCAGCAAACCTGGGCACGATAACTTCCTACAGATTCAATTATTTAATAAGCGATAAAAGATGTCTAATTATTATTATTTTATTAAATAAAACTGCAAATCATCTAGTTTCATGTTAAATTTTATAATGTTTTAGTTTTGATCATTGAAAATGTAATTTTATGATAGCACCTTAAAGCAATAGTTTAAAATATTTTCGTCCCTCTGTTTCTTTGTTTTCGCATCACTAGTCTACTGATTTTGATGGAATTGCTCTGTTGATGTAGAGCATACTTACTATTACGTTCTTCTTATTGTTAAGAAAATAAGTTGTCACGGGCAGACGCAAAAACTGATTTAGTCTGATTAGATATAATTACAAGGCAACAAGACATGTTTTAATTAAATTTTAGCCCATGTATAATTAATGGCAAGGTATAATGTGTAATGCAAGGAACAAAAAATGTTTTTCATCCAGTAAATGCCTTCAATTTTAAGACAAAGCACTAACAAGTGTTTAGAACTATAATCATTATAATATAATAAAACTATTAAGAAATTTAAGTTGAATTTAGTGTAATGTTGCACCAACATCACACTAAATTTAACTTACAAGTTATCATGAAGAATGCCTCCACGGAATATTTTAAACATAGTCTGGAAAAACATTAACATTACTTTGCGTTATAATTACAATACAATAAGGAATGGTGAAGTGTTATCTTTTAATCTAGATTAACTTAGAAGATACTTCTTACCCTCAAAAATCTACAAATTTTCAAGAGTAAACTCTGGCAATTGTTTTTGTCTACAATACCAGTAAGCCAAAAAAATATGACTTTATATACTAGATGACTAAAGGATTGCAGACTAAACTGTTCATAATAGCTTATACAAAACGTTTATGTTTCGTATAAGACTAATTGAGTAAATTAATGGCAATAGACGAGTCTAGAGTGATCAGGATATTATTTTAAAAAAATCAATATATTATTTTTAAATAAGGCAGTCTTTTTGGTAAGTAAATTCCTTTAAATTTATTCAGTTTGTTTAAGAGAGGTAAGTTGTAGAATATTATTCCAGTATCGGAAATAATTCAGAAATATTCAGAAATTGTATAAAGAATAACTAAGAACTATATTTTTATATTATGCTATTTCTTATATAATATTTATACTTAAATAGTCTAGTATTATATAATACTATTTTGGTTTGATTCCATGAGATTTTAAGTGAATGTCATCGTAATGTCATCTATAGGAAATTTGCTAGAAATTTTTATATTTGTTCACTTAAACTACCACTGAAAAAATATAGCCTACCGAAACTATTAAATTTAGAAACAAATGCAAAATATATCTCTTTAAAGCTGATGTAATCAAAATCAAAGCTTTTGAGGTATATATGGCATTATATTATAATTTATTAATTTTCAATTAAAGCGGTGTACGTATCTGATGAATGCTACTGACATTTAAAAGGAGTTAAAAGATTTTGGCTTTTGAAATAGTAAAATTAGTTATTTTATTTATTATCACCGTACCAGAAATTATAACCGACGACACCCGTTAGAGATAATACAATGAAAATATGCAATGTAAACAAACTAATTAATGTCTTAGAAAATAATATAATGATACGTATTGCAAATGTCGATTTCAAATCAGGAAATAGTACCACAAAGGATGTATTTGTTAACGGAATATGTTGTCTCTTATCTAGACGAGGGCCGAAAATGTCTAAGCATTTACTTAGATCCGACTCAGGCCTTTGACACGGTCTCTTTTCCTATAACTTTTTCAAAATATAGCATAGGTTTGAACTAAGAGGAAGCGAATTTGTAATTTTCATAGACTTTTTATTGGACAGATCTCAACAAGTTAAAATAAATAACTTCCTCCGTTCAGATTACATTACGTATGGAGTTCCCCAAGGTCAAGTCTCCAGACCCCGTCTCTTTTACTCTAAGTTATTTTATTTTAACCTTATCTTGTCATATCGCCAGTTTTTTAATTAAGTTGCTCGTCGTTTCAATTCAAGACTTTAAAGTTTGCTTATCTACACACACACAAAAAATATTCTACATAATCTCGTATTTTAATGACAACAAAACAAACCTTAAAGATTTCGTCTTACTCTTTTAGAGAATTTAGATTTCGACTAAAAGGCTCCGAGAACAGACTGCATTTTGAAATTAATTAAAGTATCAACAGAACATCTTCTCTTGGGTCGGATAACACATGTGTTCTAATTTAATGATTTGTAATAATCTCCTTCTTTGCGATGGTTATTGACTTTGTTCTTCGTATTTCTAAATGTCCAACTCACTTACCAGCTCAATATCACCTACATGGCTCTGTAATTTTGGGAGCATCGAGATATTTATTATTAATACGGAATATGCTAAATATACTAAATATTTTTTATATAAATAAAATGAAATAATATACTAAATAAATGCATGTAATGCAAATAAAGATGTAAATGTACTAGTAAATGTAGGAGTTCCAACAGATATTCTACCGTATTAATCGGATTCGTAACATTTAAAAATATTATTTATTACGGAGTAAAGATTATACTCGTAAATATAATAATGACAAAAAACCTTTTTACTCGCGGACAGTTCATTAGTAGATGTATTACATCCGCGTCGCTGCGTTTTGTCACCGCGGTAATTAAGACAAATGTATCTTAGGCGTTTTTTGTTCCATCTGTTTCGTAACTTCACTTATATTTCCTATAAAAGCATACATTCATAATAGGTATTGTAATATTATTTATTAAATTCATTTAAGAAGTTTGTAGGAATTATTAAATTAATTTATAAGAATTTATTTTTAAAAAGAATATATTTAACAAATAATTAACTTTTAGCACGCCCAAAAATAAAAAAAAAACGTTTAAAAAATATTTAGCAAGATATTTGAAGATAGAATGTTATCTTAATGTGTAATCTTTCCGGCCATTGTGTCTCGACATTGGTCTCCCGTCCGCTTTAACTTTGATGTCCTCAGCTCGTAAATCAGTATCGTAGACGTCATTATTCAGGGCTCAGTCAAAGACACACTAAAATATCTGATCTGAGAGGTTTAATGTTTCGCTATTCGCATTTTAATAAACGTTCACACGCACACAGAGGTAACAAGGTAAGAGGTAAGACAATTGTTTCCAGTGATTATTAATATAAATAAATAAATATTATTATTATATCACACCGTATAATTATGGAACGGTCAACACAATGTACTGTCATAGGTCATAATAATTATTGTTGTAATTATTTTTGTTTTTATTTAAAAACAATGTAATGCGATAATAAAATATTTATGGATCACAAGACTTTACAACAACATCTTCTATAACTTGTTGTTACATTAAATTTCATGAGATTAAGTAAGTTCATTTAATATTTAATTTTTAACAGTAAGATTACTATTATATTATATAGATATTTTGTTATTGAATTACAATAATAGAAAATAATCATCTATATACTTAGATTAAAAGATATTCTTACAATCAACTAACATGTAGATATTTAATCTAGCTCATATCCGCGGTTTCGCTCGCGTTGTATATAAAGTTGTACGTAACATTGGCGGCTCATACAGCGTTAGCGGGTCGGGCGGGTCAAGAGAGTCGGTTCGGCTTGTCATAGACACAGCGCTGGCTCTCGGAGCTGATAATTATTTGATGGCGTATAATTTGAAATCAATAATATTTTCCAAAGTATTTATTTGATTTATATAGTGTAATCTTTTGTTGATCTATATTAAATGGAGAAGCTAACAAATGTAAGTCAAATTTTGAACATTAAGTTAGTTGTTGTTAGTTTTACATAAAAAAATTTAAATTCTTTAGTTCATTACTTTAGTGCATCTCTGGAGATGTACCTACGCGGCGCAAGCGGGTTATTCTCCCAGCGGGCGGAATTTAAACGACCGTGCCACCTCTTTAACAGTAATCGTTATATTTCAGTCAATTTATTATTATTGTACTATTTACCTAAATCATCCTCAAGAATTGATTGATCTTTTAGTAAAAAAGGTACAAAACTAGTTATGTATTGGCAGACAACGAAGTTATTAAAAAATATTTATTTATAAAATATTCATTAATAAAAATACATGTTTGCTTGATTAAATCTACTACAAGACTAACTTAAAATATTATTAAAATATTATAATTAAATCTTATTACAAACAATGATAAATGTCGAGTCAGGAGATTGATGCTTTCCTCGTAAGCGGGAATCACTGCTTATGCTGTGATAACTCCTCCGTCCTTCAGAGAGAAGCTGATCTTACAGCTTCCACTAGTGTCCTCACTAGTTGGTGTCGCCTTCGGATGTTCATTTATCTTGGTGGCTTTTGTATATTGATACAGCTTCCATGATCCTGCGCTGACCAGGAGCAGATACAGGATGATAGTCGGCCAGCTCGGGGTTGCCATAAGTGTGGGCCAGTCTGCGACGTCATCTTCGTTTATGTCTTCAGCTTGGTCCAGAAGTTTGTGTATGTTGTCCAGATCTAGGTCCTCTATTTTGAGTTGATATTTTACAGCTTCCACAGGTGCATTCTGTTTCAATGGCAGCGGTATGACTTCGTCTATGTTTATAGTAGTCATGTGAGTCTGTAGAGTTATGTTAATGACGTCAACACGACAATCTTCGGTGAGTGTTACGAGATGAATTCCCGAAGTGCGTTTGTATGAGGTTTTGGTTCCACATTGAACTCGTACTATTTCTTCTTTTCTAAGGATAACCAGCCAAGTGTTGTCTCGCGTCTTCTGTTAATATCATTTTAACGCGAGTGCAGTTGGCGTCCTTATGCTGAACGAGGCTTATGATACAATCTTGCGATGTTGTAATGTGCTTGGTGTTCATTAACTCGCAGAAATGAGCGTTCTGGGTTAGTTGCTTGCAGTTATCTTCCAGATATGCGTACTCATCGCTTCCAAGTGCTAGGTATTTGGATTTTGGGATAATAGTAAAATATTTTGTATCAGGGATAGAATAAAGGTGGATAAGGTCATATATATTTGGGTCGGTATTAGGAATTTCTAATATAAATGTTAACGAGTGTTCTGTACTGTAAGCTTTAACTTTAATTGACCTTTCTAATATTCTAATATTATTTAAATTTATATCTATTACTGGTACTAGGTTAAACTTAGTTTTAAGTTGTCTTAATTATAACACCAAACTTTGGGGACTAATTATACTGGGATGCATAACACCTAATTGGGAAAATGTTATAGCATCTTCTAAAATCATTAACTTATCTAAGATAATCTGTAAGCTAAAATCTATTTGAACGTAAATATCTAAATAATTCAAGTGACTAAGTAACCCATCATAGTCTTTTGTCACGTTTCCTATATATGTAACTAAATTTCTCTGATTGTCGTTAATCTTATCTAATTGATTACCAAATTCTTTTACAGTATTTTCTGCAATAATTAATGTCTTTTTCTCCGAATTTTGAATAGAAGTTATTTCATTTCTTATAATTGAAATTTCAGATTCAAATTTTAAAGCATCTTGATTATCTAAATTTCCAGTTATCGATTTTACAACTGAACCTAACCCGTCTATAAGGCCACGTTTACGCCTAATGTTCCGGGGAATCATAAATGAAAGTTTTCTATTTACTAAGGATAAATTGTATTCTATTTGATTACGATAAGAATTTTGAATACGTTCTGATTGCGTAGTAGACGTTTCGGAAGCTTTAATACTTGCATATAATGTAGTTAATTTAATTGTAGTTAATTTTAAATATGTAACATTATAAACACAAGCTAAATTAAAAGTATTTGTTTGTTTAATTATTTGACCTTGCTTAAGCAAAAGGATTCCCTGTTCGAGTAAGTTATCAACTTGCTTACGAATTTCAGCACGATGTTTTGGAGGCTGTCTGTAACTACGAACATGGATTGGTGTTTCGTTTGATAATCTTAACCGGTGTTTAACCGCATGTGTAAATGTTAATGGTATATTTTCCGAATGAAATATTTCACGGTAATTATAACAAAGCTTAGTTATTTCACGCTTTTCCTCCTCATTCATGTGACTTGTTCGAATTTTATTTAAATTGTCACACAATTCTTTATTAATGTCAATATTAATATTTAATGAGTTTAAATCTACAATCTCGTTCTTAGTGTCAGAGTAAGTCTCTAGTTGTATTGGGATTTTATTGGGGATATATTTATTTACATTAGTATAATTTATAACAGTAGTTTTAAATGAACCGGCTTTGACTGTTACAAAAGCTGTAGGGGATTCTAAACCTTCTGACCAGTATCGTGAATTAGGTATATATTGTCCGTCAATATAGTTTGTTCGATTCGATTTTAATCTTTCGTAATGGGTGGTTAAAAGAAATCGGAATATTAGCGTTTGTTGTGCGTAACATGTTGCTATTAAGATCGATATTACTTTTAAGTCATCTTAATAAATCAAATCCGATAAATCGGTTCATGTTCAACACATAATTCAAAAATAGTATTAAAAATAACATCCGATGCAATAACGCTACGACTCGCTCCAGTATCGATTAAGTACTTACCTCCTAATTCCGGCAACTCAATATATGGCAGATGCTTCCTCTCGTGCACATTGACTTCAACTATCTCAGGTTCCTGTGTTCCTGAACCTCCATAAAATCCTGGGGGTTCCTCCAAATCCGTTCCCTGATTGTACTCTGTTTGGTACTCACCTTCACCCTGTTGACTATCATCAAAATTAGAGTATTCGCCCTCATTTTTGGGGTATTGATCTTGTGGGTCGTTTTGGGTACAAAATAGTTCCTCCACTGCAAACTGTGGTTTATTCGGCATTGAGACCGACCTCATAGTGACATCTGAGTTTTTCTGTGGTGGGTTATTCTGTTGGGGTATATTAAAATTATTCCGGTAGTTACCAGAGCTCCTACCTGGTTGTTGGTTCTTCCATGGTAGTAATGACTTAACTAGTTGCACGCGTTGCTCAAGAGTCATGTTGTTCGTTTGAGGCACGTAGTTTTGGGGCCTAAATTGCTGTTGTGGGTAAAATGGTCGTTTGGAAATAGGTAACCTGTTATTGTATTGGTTTGGAACAGAATTAAATTCCTTATGCTTAAACATATTACCCTGTTGTAAAGTTGAAGGGCTTGGTTTATTAATAGCAAGCCTAGCTTCCTCCTGTCTAGCCGCGACTATGGCCATTTCTAATGTTTCTGGCCTAGCTATTCTAACACCTAAGGACACGTGGAAATCTAAGTTATTAGTGTACTGTTCAATAACCATTTCTTCATAATAACTTCTATCTCCATGCCTTCCAACGAAATACAAGGTATCGAGCAACTCGCGTAATCGCTTACCAAATGACTCAGAATCTTCAAATTTTATTTTCGGGTTCTTGTCAACTCTTGCATCACTTGTATCTCATTAACTAAACGTTCTCCTAAACGTCTTAATAATGCATTTTTTATTTTAAGCCATGAATCTAAGTTTTCTTCATATGCAATCGCTTCTATAGCTGCTCCACTTAATTTACATTTAATAACACTTAATAAGGTAGGGTGGCTGCTACCTGGTACTTCTAATTGGCTAAGGACATTTTCGACTTCTCTTATGTAAAAATTAAGTAATTTTTTATTGCCGTCATATCGCGGAATTAAATCCACGACGAGTTTAAAATGGGGTGAATCTATTACCGACATACTGATATATATATATAATATATATATATATATATATATATATATATATATATATATATATATTTTATACAAAAGTATATAAAAAAAATTGCAAAATAATAAAGACAATGCAGTATCGCGTTACAGTTACAACACGTTCCACATATGATTCTATTAAAGAAACAATGAATGAAATTCTAAACCTAAAGAATTTTTCTTCGAGTTTATTTGGATTTTAATATTACAAAATTAACTAGGTTTATCGCTATTTTAGCTTTAAACACTTTATATCACCAAAAAAAAATTATGTACTAAACTAAAGAATGCCCGCTCGATTTTAGAAATAGACAAACTTTCAAACTTAACTAGGTTTATCGCGATTTTAGCTTTAAACCCTCTTTAACATTAATATAATATAAATACTAGGACAGGAAATAGAGCAGGAACTTGGATTATCAGCGAGAGTACTCACCACACCAGTATCTGCATCTCCCGTCGAGTCTTGAGTAGTACACGGGGACGTCCAATTCTCCAGAATATCCTCGTGTAACCTTCGCTTGACCGCCGTTAGGTTCTGGATTACAGGAATGCGACTTGGGAATCGCCGTTTGTCAGAGTATGGAATAGTTTGATTCCAAAACTTTTACGAAACGCCGTAATCCTACCGACTGCGCCAGTTATGTATTGGCAGACAACGAAGTTATTAAAAAATATTTATTTATAAAATATTCATTAATAAAAATACATGTTTACTTGATTAAATCTACTACAAGACTAACTTAAAATATTATTAAAATATTATAATTAAATCTTATTACAAACAATGATAAATGTCGAGTCAGGAGATTGATGCTTTCCTCGTAAGCGGGAATCACTGCTTATGCTGTGATAACTAACTCCATGTAGTTTTTTTTCATAAAGTCAATAATATACAGATAGCTTTGGAGGAGTTTTATAATACTCGTATGTATAAATAGATAATCTCTCTAAACATGAACAGTATGAATAAACGGAGCTGTAACAAATGTACGGCACTTAAAAGCCTCTTCGATTTGGATCGAAATTTATGATTTCCGCCTTCCTTGGACGGGGCCATTATAATTTCGTTCTATTAATGTGTAAATCTTTTTATAATGTGAATAAGAATATTGAATCTTTTTATTAGAAATTTATAAGGATTTTCCTAAGGATTTCCAAAATACCTAAATAAAAATATTTAAAAAATGTAAAGACTTACTATTACTTACATTACTCTCATTATTTACCTTAAAGCACACCTTTAATGGTCGTCCATCGCGTAGTAAAGAAAACGCGTAGGTGATTAATTTATTAATTGTTTGTTGCCAACTAATTAATATAAGTAAATTAGTCTATAAGAATTCTTATTCATATAGAAATTAGATGTTGTCATCTGGAGGTTACTCTAAGTTTCTCAAAATATTAAACTAATTGTATACTAATTTATAATTTATATCTACTGCCTTTCTTTACGGAGGATATATTTCACCCGCAAATATTTACGAGTATATCGCAGGTGTCCGTGATACTTAGGGGCGTTGTCTTGGATGCTGTATCCTTATCTTTGCCATTGCCATTATATTTCTGATTCTAGTTATATGTATTATTGAGGAGTT
This sequence comes from Melinaea menophilus ssp. n. AW-2005, assembly GCA_918358695.1. NCBI lineage: Eukaryota > Metazoa > Arthropoda > Insecta > Lepidoptera > Nymphalidae > Melinaea > Melinaea menophilus. The sequence continues at coordinate 32,499,782 of OU911039.1, read as the reverse complement.
CTCTGGTGATGTTCAACTTAATTTATTTGTTCAACATTATTTATTTATATTTGATAAATTACAGTTTTCATCTGCGGTCTTCCTGTGCTGACAAATGAGAGGGCTATGTATATGTCTTCGGTTGTTCATTGTCATATTAAAGATTTCATTTATTTCTTATATTGTATGTGTATTTCGGACCTATGTAGTTGGAACTATTTACTTATTTACTATTACTGTTACTAATATTTAGCTGCGTAAAAAGTAAATTAATTCAAAAAAATAGTAGTCTTCTGATGTAAAAGATTAATTTCTGGTTTTATAAAATTTCAAGATTTAATGATCATGGAAATATTAACGTATTCAAGAAAATAATAATATGTAATAATATATAAACAACAATTGTCTGTAACATGAACCATCATACAGCTTCATCTTAATCTTGTAACAATATTTTATTTATTTTAAAAATCATTTAAAGCATACGTTTACAAAGATATAGTCTTATAACAATATTAGTTTAAATTTATTAATACAATATCTGTAAGAAAAGTGTTTGAAAACGTAAGAAATAATATAATTTCTCGCGTCACGTTCTCTTGACAGAATTGAAAGGAGGCGTGACAGCCATACGCAAGCAGTCACGTTCTAAAACAATATTCTCCATGTGTTTATGTTGCGTTGGGTCTGCCGAGGTATGAAAGCAATATAATTATATCTTCGCTCAGAACAATCGATGTAACAATGTATCTATTTGAATATTGTTTTAAAATGATATTGCAAAAAATCCAATATCTGTAAAGTAAATAGTGTCTACTACTATTTATTCTGTACGCTCCACGTACAGCAATACTATGGCGTTTAAAGTACATAAAATATTTATAGTTTCTATCGGTATGACCATTAAAACTTAAAATCGCTTATAAGCTAACTTTAAACTCCTGAAGCCAACATCGTCCGAGATACAGAGGTTAATGGACCATATCTGTAGTCTTTTAGTTAAATAGCCGGTCGTAATGCAAGTCGCCGAGCATGTTAAGTGGATCGGCGCTCGTAACAGCCATCGTTGAAACTTTCTTCAATTTGTGTTCTTACTTGCTTAATGACACTTTAATTAATATGGATCAATCGAGATATTTCTGTATTTTATTTCATATTCTATCAATAAAATATAAACAATCAAATCTTGAAAGCGTTTTTGTATTATAAATTAATAATAAAATATAAACCTATTATTTACAATACAGAGCTTTGGAAATTTGTCACTTACACTTTAATAATAAAATAAAAATATCTTTTATTGCGGTGGGTTTTATTATTTTCAACTCGTTCTATCTTTCTAAGTATGTGAACTGAAGCCAATATCAGAAATGAGGACATCAATTCAATGGTGTACATACTTCGCTTATTATGGTATACCTTTTTTTAAATTTTGTTAAATTTTTCTTTAATTCCAACAAAAAAAAATATAAAAAAAATAAACGTAATTGCTAATAACAGTAAAATTGTATAAGCTCCAGCTTTATCTTAATGAAAATAACGGAATTATGATATATTAAATATTATAAGACTACTATTACTATATATATAAGCTGTCGATATAAATAGAATATCCTAGAAAATGTTGAACAAGACTGTGGGGTCTGTTGAGTAGACAATACAATACAGATAAAATCAATCAACTCGTTAAGACAAATACGTTACCAGGTCTCTGGCGTCGGACCATGATTAAACTGACGAGTTGAATGAATAGAAATAAAAATCGCAGCAAACTTTTTAGAAAGACAATATTACAAAACTTTGATATTAACGCACGTCGTTGGGCTGACTGTAGAAAACCATTTACGTCATACATTTAATTTGTTACGGTAAAGATCACTATTAGTACAGACTTCAATATTAATAATGTTTAATATACAAATATTATCTTGACTCAAAGTCAACTCAGTGACAAGTATACTCAGGCAGTTATGACGTCAAAGTTATGTAACACGTGACGTCACTGACGTTGATTGGTGACGTGTACCATGAGTTGTGATAAGTTTGATGATAATTACAAATGAGGAAACCTCTAAGACACTAAATGTATCAACTTATTAGTATTGGTTACTAGATAGGTATGTGTATGATATATCGATTATGTGTTAATGTTGTCAAACATCCAGATATACTTAGTCTGCTCAAAAATACTGTTACGATTAAAAATAAACAAAACATTACTTTTGAATTTGTAATCTGTCATTTTTATACGATTGTTCATTATGTTTTCTTATTTTCGCACCAATATTTTGTTAAATATTTTGTGATATTAAAACAGTAACCGTACTCATGGTGAAAGCTCTAAAGAAGCTCCCCAATTAGTCAACAGAGTACAACGTGGGCGTTTATAGACTTCAGCGATGTGTTGATGGGGTTTCAGCTATTTTTAATGGTTTTATATTAATATAATAAACTAAGAGCCTGCAATAGTAATAAATTTTACGTACGATATAAAATGTTGTTTTTCTTTGTACTCGTAACAATATTTATGGAAAGACTAAGTATGCTATAGTTAAGCACTTGTGGCTGAACCTGCCAATTTACAGTTAGAGCTGTAGTGTGGTTATTTATATATACATAGTGTACATTTTGGTTTATAATTGGTTTTGTACAAATTTGGTATGGTTTACAAATCTGTGTTGATTTCCGTTCGATCCTCAGGGAAGTTGTTAAATTGTGAATAGCTCTGTCAACTTCTTAGTTATATGTGCGGTTTGTATATCAATACAAGTTAAATATTTGTAGAAAATAAATTGGGGGAAAACATTTATGAATGCATAGTATAGTATAAAGAGATAAGAAAATTGAGAATTCAATCTAAATAAAACATATCTAACGTAATAACATTATTTTTTTTTTAAGATCTCCTCAAAGTCAAACATATATATTTTTTAATAATACTTTAGATATTTTCATGTTTCCTATTATCCGTATAAGTTAATGTCTACAAAAAAGTTTAAGCAAACAAAATTGAGTAAAAGTTTTGACATTTAATGTATTTTTGTTATGAGAAATTTTATTAGATATTTTAGATTTTAATAGTATTGTGAGCAAAAGGGCAAGCAGATATCCAGACTTAAGACAGTGTCTTATACAGCATCAGTGCTGGGATTGGTGCTGCAAATCACACCTTTTACATACCCTATTGAATAATTTTATAGAGACGCTGGACGCTGGCGCTAAACAGTTTGACAATTAATTATTCGTTAAGTCACAACGCCGTCGCCAAATGCCGCCCCGCGGGTCCTTAAAATTGCATTTATCAAAAGGTTTTTCAATTCCTAAAACGTCTTTTATCAAAGAATAATTCACAATTCTGTATCGATATGTCCGCTACATAGATTTTCATACAAAAATATTACTTTTGACTGACTTAAAAAATATACTATGAGGAAACGGAAAAGTTATTGCAAACATCAATTTAAATATTATGCTATATACTAATAAAAGTAGTACTTGATATGATATACAAAGTATGATTTACAATTAAGAAAGTGCAAGTGAAACATAACAATAAAATATGATTAATGATATAACTTCACTTCCTACATTCAAATAGAAAAACTAAAAATCTCAAACAAATGAAGCTAAAAAATAATCCGATAAAAAATACAACATTTCTGTGGTCAATATTGATACGGGTCACTGTGAAGAGCGGCAACAGCGCGCCTCGAAATACGTTACAAGTTGAAGGAACATCTGCACTAAAACATATTCACTGATCACTTCTTATTTAATATTATATTTTTTAATATAATAACTTATTAGCGTCAATTGTATTTAAATTTTCAACTTTTCAATGTGGCCACCATTATCAATAATGTAAAAGTTGGATCGTTCTATAATATTATTTGGTAACTACAAACAAAGAAGTTGTTTAGTTTTATGAAGACATATTATTTCATTAATATTAAATCGATCTACCTTGAATACCATTAATAATTATATCTTAAATAATATTGGTGTGGAATCAGCTCTTAAACATTTCTCTTAATCGTTTTCTTGCACGCAGCACGGAATGTCCTCTCTCCAATTAGGGTCTTTTGGTTGCAAGGAAAGCTCATTATATATAAATAACAATAACTATATAGTTTATAGTATCTAATTACTGAATATACTTTAAATCACGGAAAAAAAATTACAAGTGTCACCTCAAAGGAGCCTTTGTGGAAACTAACTGATTTATAATTGGTGGGACTAGGGATGGGATCTAAGATCGATTAATAGATAAATAGATTTTTAAGGCAAAAATAAAAATTTGTGTCGATTGCTTGGTATTAATGGATCGGCCGCTAATCCGATTTTAAGAATTAAAACCGACGTTCGATTGTGTTACATTTGCATTTCGATAGAAATGTATAATTTTATAATTCTTCAAATTATTTACATTTACCAACTACTGTAGTTGACATGTATTTAGGTAATTCCTAGCATATAAAATAAATATTTTACATAATTAGATAAAAAAATGGTATAAGTAAATAAAACTATATTATCAAACAATTATATGTTGATATAATACTATCTTCTGACTCGGAACGTTAGAAAGGCTAAGACTTTTTACAACTTCTTACTAAAGATTGAAGTTGTAAAATATTAGTTAGTTTAATAAATCGATAATTAAAAATCTTAAAATCGATTTTTAAACGATATGTTTGAAAAAAGTAGCATCACTAATTCGCGCCGAAATACGTGACATACGACGACAGCGGCCTTCAGGGGAGCCAGGCAGCGACGCTATTTTTTCAAATCCTTTGTGTTAAACCGCGCTTGGTAATACTAATACTTATTTTCAATAACCGAAATATTATTTTGTCATAGTTAATTTTGTATTTTTTTTTTGTTTTAAAATTATATGCACAGATTAGTGAATTAAATGTTTTCAGTATCATTTAATTTAGTCAGATGTAAATATATATATATAGTAGTTGGTAAAAAAATATTATGAAATTGAAAATTCAATAATGTCTTTTCACATTCTATCATTTCATTTTTTATTAAAACACCACTACTGATCTTATGAGCGTCGTATTGATTTATTTATCTATAGACACTCACCGTCAATGGTGGTAAAATCTGACTCGTTAACTTATTATTATTAGCCGATATAACAAAATATCGAAATAGAAAAAAAATTACCTATTGTTATCTCTTTTATATTTTATATTGAAGTGATTGCATAAGAGGTATGATTTGCGTTACTTTTTTAATAAATATTGTAAAGACAAACTTTGTGCATCTGATAAATTCGTACAGACTAACGTTCCTTATTATCATTGACTATATAAAATTATGAAGCTGAGGTCGACTGAGTGCATAAAAAAATCATTCTTGTTTTTGTAATAAGTAATTCATTTTTTTTAAATTGATATGATGTTACAATTAGTCACTCACTGCTAAATGCAAAAAAATATTTGGCGATGGTCTTAATAATGAACAGTATTGCATTATTATTGATACCATATCATATGAGATTTATGAACGTGAGGACGCCTCGGTCTTGACTATCAGCGAAATGCTGAGTCCAGATGTAGCCGATGGTGAAATCAGTTTGGAAGAAGTAGAGAGTGTGATTCGAAGGCTGAAATGTGGTAAGGCTGCGGGAGCAGATGAAGTAATTGCTTGCTATATGCAGATGATGCAGTGCTCATTGCATCATCAAAATGCAATTTGCAGGCATTGGTCACCACTCTGAAAGATGGGTGTGAAATTGATGGTCTAAACCTGAATGTAGATAAGACGAAGGTTCTGATATTTGAAAGAAATGAAGAAAGAACAGAATGTAAGATCAACGTGAATGAAAGGATAATAGAACAAGTGAATGAAGTGGTATATTTGGGAAGTATGTTTAACAGAGACGGAAGATACGAAATGGATGTGGAAAGGCATATTGGTGCCGGTAACAGAGTCAACGGTGCTTTGGATGCATTATTGAGACGGCGAAACGTCAGCATAGCTGCACGTTTGGCTATACACAATGCGGTTTTCCTACCGACGCTGTTATATAGCAGCCAAACGTGGGTAACACAGAAGAAAAATGTAAGAAAGATGAATGCTGTAGAGATGCGATCTCTTCGCCGAATGTGCGGAGTCAGTTTAGCTGACCGAATCCGCAATGAAGAGATCCACAGAATGGCAGGTACTAGCAAAGATTTCGCGGTGAGAATGAAGAAGAACGTGCTTAGGTGGTTTGGGTACGTTGAACGAATGAGTGATGAAAGAATAGTAAAAAAGATTTATATTGGAAAAGTAAGTGGTAAGGGAGACAGGGGAAGGCTTCGAGTGTCCTTCGAAAATACGAAAGCATGAGGACCCCCGGAGGGTATGTATGAAGAGGTTGATGTTTGTGGCCAAGGCGAAAGAGGTATGCAGGGACCGTAGCGTTTGGCGCTTCGACGTCTTTGGCTACCCTGCAAAGGATATGGCGTGAAGCTAAATAAATAAATAATATCATATTAAACACGATATAAACTTACAAAGGTGGATGCACCACCTACTACGTCGTCGCGTCGGTGTAACGTTAAACTAGTGCAAATATTGAAGATTACGCATTACGTTTCATTTCCTTTGCTCGATTATCATACGATTCGTCCAGGCTATGTCAGACAAAAGAACTAATAATGATGTCAATCCGATATCTATATCTTTTTGTTTTCTTTTATATTCAAGTGTAGGGCTAAGGAGCGCGAGGGCGGTAGCCAAGTAGATTATAGGTGTTTGGATAGGTGTTTTAAAACCTTTTCTAATTCTCACTTTTTGAAACCAAGCATCTTACAAAATTGTTGGTGTGTAAAACTATGTAAATTGTGTTTATTAATATAAAGTACTTTCATCAAAACCTTGATTAACATGATTCTATCACAATATAGTGTAATGCACTTGATGATTAACAAGATGTCATATTATCAATTTACTCTGGGGCTTAGTTCACTTTACTAACTTTATTATAATATAGTACTTGTATCACGAGGTTTAGGCGAAAAGATATGTAATAACTTGAAAGCCACAAAGACGTGTTAAGCGATTATACCAACATGAAAATAACAAATATTACTGTATGAATATTTAATAACAATACGGTTAGAAGTTTCAATAGTTCGTTTTCCTGTAGAATTCAGATATAATATTGTATTAAAAATATAGTTATTCTATCTACAAGAATTCAGATTATGCCTTTGCCAACGAATTAACATTTATTGGGTACTAAAAAACTAACGTATTATTTGTATAATAATTGGTTGTAGTAAGGTTTAGTTTTCAACACTTCCAAAATAGGAAGAATATAATGCTCGAACCCACACTAGAACTTGGGTAAGAAATCAATCTTGAATTGAATTCTAAATCTATTTCCTAACAGACATCCCGCAATTCAGCACACATCGTTCAGATCGAGCTGAGTGAATCATCCCACGTGATGCAGTAATGCGATGTTTCTCTTGCATTTGCTTGTTTCTCCGAAGCTTATTTCAATACCATTGTGACCCTTATATCCACCGCCGTAGTATTTACTGAAGCAATTCAAGCAGAAAATTCTAGCATTTGTGGTATAGAATGCAATTTTGGAAACTATTTGTGAATCCGGCGATTGCTATTGGAGTCGCCGCCATATATTGGGAAAGGTTATTTTTGTTTATTATTTTTTTAGAGTTACTTCGATAGTTCGATGATTGTTGTATGTTTGATGTGAAGTAGAATATGGTAGGTTTTTTTATTTATCCCAATTTATTTCTTTTTAATCTTTTTTGTATTTTTGTATTCTTTTATTTTTAATATATTGCTTGTTTTATATAAAATTATACTTTTAATATATAAATCTAGAAATGTACAGTCTCAAATTAGGTAACCAATAACGATTCTGTTCTTTTTCCTATAAAAATATAATATTTGCATCATACCTACAAATAACAAATTTCTTTTGAAAATAACTTAAGAGTACAAATAGAACATGAGATGACAGATAACACAACGAGACCGAGTGCTTATTGAAAAAGTTTGCGTAAGTTTGTTCCGCCTCGAGTTTGTAACACATTCCGCTCCGCGATATCTACATCAGATTATTGAAACATTCAACAATTCTGCTTAAACTATTTCATATTTTTCTGATGCAACTTATGTTGAATATTAAAATTGTTGTAATACAATACAAAATTATGTATTATAATATAATGTATACTATTTCTTGTACGTTAATATATATTATATCAATTCGAAATTCATCACAAGAAAATAAAAATATAATAAGTTAATAGAGCCTGTTGTAAATCAGAGCGATGATGGTGAGAATGAGTGTTTTGTTTGTAGGTTTATAGGATCTAAACTTTACATCCATTATCTTTTCCGGAAGGTGACTATTAAAGGAGTAAATGATTGGATAAAAATATCAATTCCAAGGGGATCTGTCAGTGTCCGTAACCGCGATACGATACATAGATACAGACAGTAAGGACGGCATCAGCTGATGGTCATTCATCAGTGTCGCAAGACAGCAGCTCATCGATCAGCGTCGCAGACAGACACTTGTAGAGCTGCGTCTGCGTCTGAAATTAGAGAGATTCCTTTTGCAAATGTAATCGATCCCAATGCTTTTAATTAATTATTGTTTTTTTTCATTCAGTCTGTTAGTTAAGGATAAAAAATTTGTTTTTATTTCTTTTAAAACGTTTGTAGCTCGAAAAAAAAAACTTTGAACTTTAAATTTTGGGACGAGGAATCACAAACAAATAACAAGGAAAATAAGTTGTATTGCTCTACAAACGGTATGGATTTGAAAATCTGAAGAAACTCCAGGATCGATGTTACAAATTTTTATTTTTATTGCGTTTAGTCTCACACTTGAACCATGGCATAGTTTATAGAAAAATATTAAAACTTTTAAATAAACGTGTTACTTGAAAAATATAAACATCTGAAATCTTATCCTTCAGAGGTACAAAAATAAATTTATATATAGACTACTAACACCTTAATAATAACAACGCACTCTTTAACCTCTTCAATAACTATATAAGAAAAAGGTCAAAAACATGGGAACATAAATACGTTGAGGATTCGAAAATGTTCACTAACATTAACTAGGTCTTTATTTTATAAAGATCATAAAACTATTTTGTTTTTGTCTCTTATCCGTGTGTACAAGCACTTTCCTCTTCGATATAAATCAATTCTTAAATCAGCATCTCGGGGTTTCTTAAAATATTACATACAATTAAGTTGCTTCTAGTTAAGTAATTATGAGTTTGATAATATTGTGAATGTTAATTTATGTTTTAAAATATATATGATATAGAAGAGATAATAACAACACGCTAAATGCCTTTAATATTAAGGTTTAATCTCTAATATAACACCGTAATTCAAGTCAACGTGAATGTCTGTCAGGTACAAATACAGTTTTTTGATCACTGAGGTCTGTTTGTGAGCGTTTGAGCTTTATATTGTCGCAACTTGTTGTAGACTTTAAAATAAAATAACCATATATATATATATTTAATTATCTTTAATAAGAGTTTTAATTGTATTTACAGTCAATTAAATATAATTAAAATGTAGAAGTCTAAATAGTATATTTACGCAGTGTGTTTGATACAATGTTGAAATTAGAAAGAAACCATGATGATATAGTAGGAATAAGCGCTTTACTATTTATTGGATGAAGCGAATTTCAATTTCGGAAACTAAACAAGAAGGAATAAACAAAATGGCGATGAAAACGGTCTTGGATAGAGGAAATGCACCCAGAGAGACAAATTGATATTTCATTTTTCATGTTGTCAGGAAATAGCATATTTATACGCTACTCTTGGCCCTTCAGTGAGGAAATAAAGTTTATTGCTTTGATTCTATGGCACGTTTGATATATATAATATATATTTGATGTTTATGTCACATATTATAATACTCGCTGTTGCCAATGACTTCGTCTGTTCCGCACTCGAAATTTGATTTTCTTATCACTTTAATTATAATGATACTACTTAGAACTGAACATTTCTAGTAAAACACTGTTTATTGATATAATAAATTAAACTTCAAAGAAATTATAAGAATTATATTTTTCAGGATTATGTAAATTTACCTTATAAGAATGTCTCGTATGTTAAACCGACGTTACAGTAGAGAGAAAGCGATCTCCATTGGTAAAGGGGATATCTATCGCAGCGCGGTGACTGTATGTGGATCAGTGTGCACCGCAGGTCAGCTAGAACGAAGAACGTTGAACACTTCCAAGCTACACTCGTAATGTAGATCCATTGTAAAACAGACAAGTACAAAGTTTATATTAACCTAATATTTTTTTTATTTACTAAAGTCTTCTTTAGTGTATAATTACTGTACGGCCAGACGGATTGAAGTAAAAATTATACCTTATAACAAAAAGAAGCCCATAAGAGGTTTTGTATTATAAATTCACGTAACAAACTAAATGAAATTGTATATTTTTAGGTTTTTATTTATGATTCAAATTATGGCCGACTATAATATGATTATGGACACGAATTTCAATTCCAGTTTTAAGAACTGCTTTTAATATTCCTTGAAGATGATTCTGCGACAAGGTGTCTCCCTCCCTAAACCCCCTAGAATGATCTTTAATATGTTAATTGTGTTTGTTTTTATGTAAATATAAAATAATGTAAATATAATATATTTGTTTTATAATACACCTTCAGTTACCCCTACTCACTCCTGAATTTAATTTGTTACATTTTTACTACAAAACAAACATAAAATCTTATTTAAAACTTTAATTAAAAAGACTAGAAGCCAAGAAAGTTTCTCGACAGATAGCTGTAACGAGCGGGATCGTCTGCTTAACATGCAGTGATTTTACATTATGTCCGTCGACTTAACTAAACGAGTTTTGATACGGCGCTTTAGCCATTGGGCTATATTCTTAGGTTAACATTAATTACTATTATAATTACCGCGAATACCAAGTTTCCAGTTGATGATTCCTGATTCCACTTTATTTGTAAATCCATACAAGCATTTGGAATAAAAATTCTGTAATTTTTTAAGAATTTTAGAAATAGTATTTAAAATGTAAATTATGGTTGAATGAAAAATGCTTAGCTAGAAATAAATAGTGAGAATTTTGATATCATTATAATTAATGTAAGAAAGGACAGATACTGTTTAGTATCTAAACAAATAAAATAACACAAATATGCAAATTTCTTACAATATGAAAATTTTTTTTTTTATTTCTGTACTTTTTTTTTTAATTATCCGAGTGTTTTTGTCACGAAGTCATTATTCATTCTCCTTTTTTGTATCCCAAAAATAAATCTAAAGTGTTTAAAATTTAATTTCGTGATTTTTATAGTAGCATCCCTTTATAAAAAGGCAGTAAATAAATCGTGTGCTTATATTATTATTTATTATCATATATAACATATCATATACTTTATCTTTATAAAATTCCTATTTTATTTTACTTGCCATAAACATTGTTAAAAAAAACATTTTTTTATTGTACGTAACATTTATTAAACTATGTTAGCTTAAAACATTAGTATAAAACCAATATTAAATAAAAAGTTTACTCAAAGTGGTCTCCGCTGGCAGCAATAGAGTGCTTTAAACATTGAAACGCTAATTATTGATAGCACGCACTTTTTCCATGGGAAAATTCTGTATTGCAAATCGTACGTATTGTTTTAGGAACTCGAAATTATCATGTCGTTTAGAGCAGGCCTTATTTTCTAAAAGTGACCATAAATTATTATCAGTGAATTAAGATCTACATGACAGTCAACCTGTCTTCAGCTCTATTGAAGTCCGGAACGTTCGTTTCTAATCAAGATTGTGTCTACGTACTCTTGTTGAAAAAGCAATCTTGTTTATTGAACATGTTGTTTATTGCTATTATCAGTTACGAAATGGCCAGTGCCTCTTATAGGCTGCAAGTATGTCAACGTTTAAAATAGGTGACGTGGATCTAGGTGCTATCTTCATCACACGAGATAAAATCTATTCAATTCGAACAGAATTTCTTCGAATTCTTTCCCTCACTGCTTTTATTGGCTTTTTTTGTACGTACTACGTGGAAGGCCAGAAATTTTTCTGTCACAAACAGAGGAGGTTTCTTTATACTTATCAATAGCCCGGTACACTAACATTTGACTAATACCAAGCGTATTAAGGATTTTAGACATTGTATATGACTCCATGTAATGCAATTTTTATGTATATAACCGTTCCGATCTTTTTATTAGCCCACTCGATTTTAATAATACAGAATATTTTATAATATATTGGTCAGACAATAAGAGAACACAATGAAAAATCATATAAAAATTACAGTTTCCAAATTTAAAAGTAATATCTTGTTTATTATTAAATACAGTTATGGTCAAACTAAGGTTATTGTCATATCAATAATAATCAAAATTATAAGAGTTCTACACATGTACAACTCTGTAAACACTTTCAAGGCGTTCTCTTTTCTTAGTTAAAAAATAAGTGCACGTTGTAAATTCGAATATAAGATCTATAATTTTGATTATTTAAACTTATAATAATTTAGTAAATATGAAATCAAAATTATTTTAGTATTTTTAGCACGATTTATCTAAATTCTAATTTATAATTACATATAATCAATAACTTCATATCCTTTCACTTCTGTACTGTATGTTATTCAATCCAACTTTTCCGTATTATTTAAAGGAAAAAATCCTATTTCTGGGCACTCATAGTAAAGTTCTTAGGTCTTCTGATAACCTCACTCTCCGCTTACCTCCTCACTCTACTCGTTTCTTTAAAAAGTCTTTTACTGTTCAAGCAATATTGCTTTGGAATGCGATACCTGTAGTCATCAGACAAGCAAGGTCTGTGACTGCCTTTAAGAGGTTGGTTAAAGATTATTATCTCGGTCTCTGTTCGTCACTATAATGTAAATTATATGTAATTATATATTATCCTTTAACGCTTTTTTTATATCTTTATATTATTTTATCTCTTATTTTTCCCCTGTTTTTTCTTGCACATATCAAATAGTCTATCTCCTGTGTTCATAATAGTATTATATATATTTTAATATGATTTATATATATTTATTGTATTATGTATTTTATTTATGTTATATTAATTTTTATATATGTGTATATATTTTATTTATGTTTGTTTATGAAATTATGTATGTTAATATTATGCACCACTCTTCTGTATGCAACTCACCTTAAACTTAGATATAAGGTTGTTTGGAAGAGATCGCTACTTAGCGATAAGACCGCCTTATTGTATACCCCTACATACTTTAAATGTTTTATTGTTCCGATTGTTACTGTTACTTTACATTGTGGTTGCAATAAAGTATATTATTATTATTATTATTAACTGTGTAACTTCATCAATAAATCAATAAGAAGTAAATAAAGTATACATAGAGTTTCTTGCCGGTTCTTCTTTTTTGGAATTTTAAGTAATTCTGGCATAATTATAACAAGATGAGTTTTAAATTATTATTTTTTTTTTAACGAAAACAGTGAATAATATAAATGAGATGCAGCAAAGTAGCGAAGTCTGAACAAACATTAAGCAGTTTTCATGTAAACGAAAGTACTGCGGAATAATAATATTATGTATTTCAGCCCCAAGTTCCGCTTTACACTAATTGTAATTCAGTCGTAGCGGGATGTATTTACCGCATCCCGAGACCGGGAACGTTAATATTAAAAGTGAGGCATTCGATAAGTAGAATTGTTTATAATAACTTGTTGTTTTTACTTGTTATATCAAACTTAGACTCAACAGCGAAACACGTAATAACTACAAAACAAGCATTTCCTATACTTAAAATACACAGGCCACAAAACATATTTTCGTTACATGTTCTATATTCAGTGCTACCTGGTTTAAGTTCAGTAAATGATAAGGTATGAGGATTATTGTTCAGACCAAAACCTATCTCATGTTGCGGAACGACAAACTTAAATAGATTTTGCAAGTAGCAATAGAAAGAAAGAAATTCTTTGGGATCTGTAGTGTCGTAGCAGCTACGCAGTAAGTTATCGCGATCTAAGTCTTGTTATAGGAAAAATATTTAATGATAAAAATGATAAAAATGATAATATAGGAAAAATATATGATGATAATGATGAGAAACAAATAAAAAAAAAGTTAGTATTACATTTATTTGGTACAAAATTTAAAAGGAAACTTCAAAAATTATTTCAGTTTTATTATTAAAATTATTTTTTGGTTGATAAAATTAATTTAGTGGATATTGCGAGACGAAACACCCATATATGTTTAATTATTATTTCAGAACGTGACTGTCTTCAGTGTTGTAGTCACGAGTTCTTACAAATCTGTCAACAGAACAATACATTGTTTTACATAACTTAAAACAGCAGACATTTGAGATGTTGGGTATGAATGATCATAAATTGTATGAAACATCTTTTTAATTTAGTATTTAAAAATGTTTAATGTTATTTTTATTATTTTATATACTATTTTTCTATTATGATGGTGGGTTATGATGGAACAGATGGCATACAAACAGACCTTCTATATGACGGCAAATGATGCTGCGTACTTTCTTAAAGTTGAATCAATCAAGAATTTGACCTTCTTGAACTGACACGAGAACGGTTATTATTATTTTGTTATTAGTTTTTTTTTAATGTAATATTTAAGTTAAATTCACTAGTTATAATTTTCAATAACTTTTATACAATAATAAAATAAGGTATTTTTTATTATTATATAAAGTTATTCAAACAACCACAAGGTCTTAGAATAATTGTATGGATTTGGACATGTCAAGGTTGATTCATAAAAGATTTTATTATATTTTTAATTGTACAACAGCACATTTCTATATGGATATTATAGCATTATCAACCAGGAAATTTTGTTTAAAAGTCTGACTTTATTATAGTTTTCTGTATCCAAAGGTACAAAATTAACTTCATAGTTGTTCCATCCGTACAATGTTACAACTAATTCATTTAAAAAAATTTATTTTTCATTTTTTTTTCTAATTATCTTATAAAGTTTTCAAAATTATTTTCAAAACTTCTACAATATTACTTATTTTACAGAGAATGTGAGTCGAGTATATATTTAATAAATAATTAAGGGGGTTTCTTATTCAAGAATAATAAGTTTCAATATCGGTAAAAGTATCAGCTAACTATAAAAATATTTATGAGGTCATTGCGAAGACATACAGCTAAAGCTTCTATAAAACATATATGTCTGTTGTTAAAGAAAATTCACGAACGAACTTTGTTCGTTCTGTATTGTTTTCACTTTTCTTGGATGGATGTTTGTGGACAGGAAAGTTTTTCATTACTGTCGAGAGAGATTTAGTTTATTTTCATATGTAATTATTACTATTTTGTATTATCATTAATGACACTTTTTTGTATTTTTTTAGTAATTATAATTAAACATGTATTTAACATTTTATTTTCTTCAATAAATAATAATTATTTTACTTAAAAATCAATTGTTTTTTTATTAACATTTATAATTTCATCAAAGTTCGTTCGCGAAATACCCTGGGTATTTGCATCTTCACTGGTTTATGTTAAAATTATGCACAACGTATTGATTTATAAAGACGTATTAAACGTCTATTAAGACTAAAAAAATATTAAGCATATCAACTAACAATCAAAATGTATTCAAATTAGTTCCTTTTTCAGCCACGAAAGCCTTCAGAGCATAAGAATAAAAATTGTATGTTATTATATATATAAAATATTAAATTCTATGTTATAAATATATAGGATATATCAGAATAAAGTTGCAAAACGTTAATAAAGGATTTTTATTTATATACGCTCATATCATTTTTTATTTCAATATTTAACTCAATAAATTTTAAGAATGTCTCTTAGTTGGAAAAAGAAAAATATATAATAAGATGATTATGGATGACATTATGAAGACACCGTCTCAGGATAGACAATATACCGAGAGACAAATCCTTATCATTCTAAAAATTACTTTTTTTATAAACAGTAAGACTTAAATTAAACAAACATCACTGCACCAAACTTTTGTACGTTAAAAGGAAACAATTTCTAACCTCACTGCTACTTTTTACTTAGAACAACAAATACTAAAATAGTAATATTTAAAATATAATAATTAGAAAATAAAAAATATACTAAATTAAAGATTTATTTTAAAATCTCATGCAGATGTTCTTATCAAAATGTCTCATTTTCCATGAGCGTTATATCAAAACAGCGAGAGCGCTCCCGGGCTGCGATAAATGCATCTCGCGGCGACGCTATTGGAAGTAGCGAGCTCCTCGAGGGAAGCGGAGAGTTACGCGGTGCATGCAGAATAATGTAGGGTATGATACTCATATAAAGAAGCTTGCTTTGGTTTAGTGGCATTGAAATTATAAGACATGCATTAAGCTTTAACAACATAGTGTTATCATGACAAAGAGCTTAAGAACACGAAACAAAATATAAATATAATAAATTAAAAATATATATTATATAATATTATATTGCATGCAGTATTTTTTCCAAGTATAATATTAAAATAAAGTGATTTTTATTAACTTTTGTTTCTCATTTTAGATTTGGATGTGTGTCTGTGATGTGTAAAAGTCAATGTCTTTGTCTTTTATATCAATTATAATTATTATAATTAATTAATTGTAATTTATGTTAAATACAGCACTTAGGAACCTCGGACACTAATTACCGATTCCATAGGATATGTCCATATAGCAACAAATTCCACGGATTTTCTTTTAATATAATTTACAATTGATATAAATCAGAATTATAAAAAGTATATTCTGAACTGAGAATGCTGTAAGAAAATATCTTGGTTACAGTGAAGTTACGAGTATGTTATGTACTTCCAACGGTGTCCTTTGATAGCGTGGTGTATCGTAATATTTTTGTGTTATTTGTTATAAGAATATTTTTTGTTGTTGCTTTTTTTAATTTTTATTGCATTCTTTAACTACTGAGCACTAGATTTATGAAAAGTTCAAGCTTCAAATAAAAATAGGAGTTTCTTTTAAAACTCTTATTTAGCATATTCAGATACTACATAAAAGATAAAATGGAGGAAAAAAAAGTGGATGAAAATGTGAATTTCCTTATACTGCCGATAAGGGACACTGCACATTCCAAATCGCTGTGTACTTTCACAATTTTATTGACAACAAAGTAACCAATGGTATTATTATTTTAGAGAAGAGAGAGGTTTTATGAAACCAGAACTAGAGGTAAATAAAAATAAATAAATAAAAGTTACTTGTGCATAAAAATGATACTTACATTTTTACTATTTATTTTTTCTAAATAAGATTATTTCGAAACTTCAGGCAATGATACCCGATGATAATGATGATGATATAAGAATGAAAATATATAAAAAATGAATATGTAATGAAAAAAAACACTCATTAATTTTGAATTTAAAATCCGGGTATTATTATCACTTTTTAAACTATTTATTTTTGAACTGTTATAATATTGAAGAACAAAAACGTTAAACAGTTTGATATTAAAAAGCAAATATCATAATAATAAAGATGTTCAGCCGCAAGTAATGAGACGTCAAGAGAAAACAAGCAGAAATATAGATGTCTCGAATTGATTTACATAATAAATAACTTAGGGACAAAGGATAACTTTAAATTAATGTATAATAAATATCAACATATAAATACATAATATAAATATATTCAATACCGGCACATATTATTTACAAATAAAACTTTTTTTTGTTTCCCCATAAAGCAGAAAGAGAAGGTCTGCTGAATTCTTTGCCTGTTAGTAAAACGTGTCATTCGAAGTCGCTTGTTTTATTTAAATATAACAGTTTTTCATCAAAAGCATAAACCGTTATCACGTGGTATTAAATAATGTGTTATATTAAATAAGATATCATTTCATTCACAGTCAAGTGTGTCTCTTCTACTTTGTTTTGATTTCGTTTTACAATTTTGAAATCTCCATTTCCGTGGAATTTTTATTATGGCATCGTCAGGAAAAAATCTACTATTTGGAATGTGATCTTTGAACTGTTTATTAAAAGATAAGGACATCAAATCTAATCTTAGATCGAATCTCCTGGGCCGTTGTCCTTTCAAATTCCTTCAATATCCGCTCTAACTTTGACGTTCTCAGCTCGTAAATCCAGACATCATTTTTTAAGGCTGAGATAAATAGTTCGTTCGACAGGGTCGATCGTGTTAGGTAAATTCCCGTCACGTGATTCTCGATATGCAATATGCGAAGGTAACAATGAAACCGAGAATGCGATAAACATGTAATGTATGATAAAAGATGGTATCACCACACCAATAATTTCACCCCTTAACTGGCATTGCCCATTTTTTACATAGGCATTTTCAGTGTCCTAAAGAATGAGCCTACCGAGTTCTAATTGAATTGGACAAAAATTTTGGTTTTTGTGATTTTGGGGGTGAGGGCCTCCCTCTTACTTAGGGGGAAACGGGTCGAAACGAGAAAAAACCTAGTCAGTAGTATTTTAATGATCAATACGAGTCTTTTGAGGGGTAACTCGGCATATGTTGGGTGAGGGGTGAACCACCTCCTACCCCTATCTCCTAAACGGAGGATTGCATCAAAAAACTTTTCGGACAAAAAAGTTTTCTCTTTTAATTTGTTAATTTTCTAACGTTTTTCCGACCACAAAATTTTGCCTCCTTCTGTGACCTTTTTTCGATTTTTAACTTTCAACCCCGCCAGCCCCCCAACCCCAAGACCGATTTTCCCCGTTCAAGAACTTAACCTTCATTTTGTCCTTAAAAATGTGTATACCGAGTTTTAAAATCCTCCGTCAATATTTGAGACCTGTAGCCGGTCCCAAAGGTTTGCACTTTCACCCCCCCCTCCCAGCAGTCCTTTTTCTTTTTCCAAAAAAACGAGATGCTACGTTTGTCCTACTAATTTATTCTATCGACCTGTGAAGTCAGATTTCGCCTACGATGAATTTGGACACATATATACATATATATATATATATACATATATACATATATACATTTATACGTATATACATATATACATATATACATATATACATATATACATATATACATATATACATATATACATATATACATATATACATATACATGTATATAAATTTTTTTTTGTCAACGGATTCTCAATCTTCAGTTCATAAACGGCGTAGCGCCCCTACTCTGGGGTCTGGGTCCCGTTATCGCATTAATTGCAATAGGTAGATTCATCTATGGAATCTACCTAAAAGCACAATGCAAAAATATTTGACCTAAGGGAACTGACTTCCAACGTTCCGCGTACTAACAAATGTTTCTCGTGTCAACACTTCGTAATGCCCTCGATCGTAAATATTTGTCTTTCAACCTTTGAAAGTGCAGAAAAGGAGATAAAACCATACTATTGTTAGAAATAAGTTCTTTGAATTTTAAGCTGTTCTACAGTTCTTTTCCTCGTAAGGAAAATCCGCGTAAAAGGGCTAGTATTTAAAATATTCGCATCAACACACATCTCTACTCTCATATAAACATTACTCTAATCTTCCTTCCAATATCGAGAATATCAACTTTAATTTCTCTTCCGATCAAATTCATTGTCCATTCTAATCCGTAATTATACTGACATAGATTTACAACACTAGCAATTACTAAGAATTTTCCTTATACTCCTAGACTAAACATCCACACTTCTCATACAAACTCACTGATGGAAGATTCCCATGAATCTCATAAACTTAACTCTCTAACTCTAACAGCCTTGCTATCAAACGCATACATTGAAATTCACTCTCAATTGACTCAGAATTAAAAACCACCTGGAACTAATCAATACACATGTAAAAGCCAAATCATCAAATGATGCGTCGCACGTTTTCAGTCTTCAGCTTAGTACCAGATTATGAGTGACACAAATTAAGGCAACAGCTGCAGGAGGGGTGCTGGAGTGAGGCAGACGTGGAGCTCAGAGCTGCCATAGGGCAATTATTTTCTTCTTTTGAGTGCATTTGAAAAAGTTGGGTTTTTAATTTTTTTTAATTATTTTATTAGTTTTGAATATAGGTGCAGTAATGTCAACTGAGTTGGTTAGAAATAAAACATCAAAAAAACCACACGTCTTTTCATTAGTAAAATATTCTCTCAAGCATCTGAACCTTAATATAATCAACAATCATATTATTTACGATTCACTTAAAACTTGCTTTCATCTATAGTGTATATTTTTCTTGGGGTTCTCAGTTAATGTCCCTTATGTGAAAAAATAGCAACCATTTAATATTAAATAGTCTGTGTTGAACAAACTCCACCGTGGATATCTGAAAAGAATATAATAAAAGTTGTAGTTTTTTTTTAATATCATGCATTTGCTTATGTAAGTGCAACTGTAAAAGTTGCAAATGCTTTAATATAACATACTCGTGTATGAGAAATAATTCACGCCTTATGTATCCCATTATATAAACAATTATCAAACTAGTGATACAGTATAGCTTCATATGTAATACTTGTACATGTATAATACTTAACATAAATGCTTGTTATTTCTACTTTTAAAGAAATTCAGTACATTTCATAATATATATCTCTAGGTCTGTTAATGTCGAAATAACATTTAAAATTTTATTAAAATTATATTATATTGTTAGCATGAAATTATGAATTTTATGTATATTTGATATGGAGGACCTCCGACCCTTTGATACCAAGTATAATAGATATGTTTATCTGCTTTCCAATAACTCTAATAGTCATTATGCAAGTCGAATGATATTATACTCGTATATTACATGAGTGGTCGTGATGTCGGAGACTGGCTCGGAGCCAGCTGCCGGCAGACCACGTTTCAATGCAAGTACAAAGAAGCATATGATCGAAAACCTTTTATTTTTAAAAAATGTAAAGAAAAATCTTATTTATAATACTTATATCGTAAAACTATTATAACAGCAGGCATTTCTGAGAAAATCCTTATTTAGAAAAAGAGTGAAATACTAAATCATAATATAACCAAATTATCTAAAATAAGAAACCATAAGAAAAGAAAAGAATATTGTTATAATGTTAATAATATTACAACACGACGACAATCTATTTAAAAATTACGACTTTCTGTCATGATTTTTAAATTAGCTCAAATCCTATCTCGTAGGTAGTAAATAACAAACGTCACTCTGCGGCACGTGACGTAACTCTGCACTCAGAGGAGCTAAGTATTTGAGAGCACTGTTAATCCTCTCAGAACAGCCCTTTGTGTTTTATAAATTGAACTGATCGATCACTGGCAGTGTACATCCTTTATTCTTCTCGTTGCTGGAAAATTGTTTAGAAGCATAACATTCATTATTTGTTTCAATAGAATATAAAACAATATACATAAAGCACACTATAAGCAAACAATATCATAGACCTCACATTTAAACTATCAATCAACCCTTTGACGTCAATTCAATTGAAATATCAACTGTTTGCAGTTCAGCAACCCTACTTTATTATACTCAATTCAATTCCCGCATACGCAAAATCTTGTTGAAATTTAGTGAGGTTGTACTTTTAAACCGTTCAACGTATTTTTAACTTATTTTAAAATATGTGTATATATTTTAATAAAACAATGGAAATACTTATTTGAGCTATAATAACAATATAATAAAACTATTAACAGGACGAACCTAAATAAAACATTTTTAAACTGCTTCTTACATGCAAAGTACTATATTTAAATAAAATTTTATTCAACACCTGTTTATTCGCATCCCGACAACGTCGCCATAATCAGAGAGAAAAGTACTACAAATAAAATATTCAATCCTCGGATTTATTTATTTTTCTTACATTTGCCGAAATACGGCACAAGCTTCTATGGTTATGAATTATTCATTTTATATATTTTGGAGTTTATTTAATTACTAAGAGGACTAAGTTAAACAATCAGCAAATGTTTGTCGCTAAAACTAGTGTTATAATAATTAAAAAAATATATTTTCATGAATTAAAAATCTATTTTAAAATGGAAAATGTATGTTTGTGTATTATGACGTGATGGTGTTTATATTTTGAATAAAGTAAACACTACCGATGAAAACAAAGCTTTAACCACGAATGATAAATATAAAGTTCCAAATTTTCATAGAATAGTAATAAATTAAACCGTGTTGACAATAAACTATAAATAATAATAACATTACAGAAACATAACAATAAGCTGCACTATGTGTAATAACAAACATATTCTTTAATGTGTGTGTTTATGTATTGCATGTGTTCACGTAACGAGGAGGGATGAACACGTAACTGGAAGAATTAAAGAATTAATGTGTAGGGTTATAAGAGTAAATAGAGACCGAAGATATGAATATTTAACTATACGGTAAAGAAGGAAGTCTCCACTTGTGTGATTTATGACAATAGACGATAAATCGTACCAGTGGAAACTTCCTTCTTAAATGTATAATTTAATATTCAAATTTTATGATAGAAGAAGATAGAAGGAATTGAGATATTGTGCAGATCAAATATTATGAGATGTATTATATTATATAGGTGTATCATGAATAATTTAAATTATATAACTTTCTTGATCTAAATTTTGAAAAAGGTTAGTTATACCTATATACTAAATAAATAGTTTATTAATATAACACACCGATGTTATATTAAATGTACAAAGTAAAATTTAAGTAAATTTACCGGGAAAGAAGACATAACAATTTTTAACATTTATATATATATATATATAAATATATATATATTGTAAGGCGATTGGAAATTTATTGGTTCATTCATTCATTCTTACGAACTAATTCTTCAGCTGGTTTTCTAATAAAACATATTATTTGCAACCTTGCATAGAAACAGTCACAAAACATCATTATAAGTGTAAACAAAATAATAGCTTTGAATTTTCCCTCTCAGATATGAAAGTTTATACATTAATTGCAATTATTATAAACGACAGAACAAAACAATATGAATTAACTTCAATGAGTCGCCGGGAGTTTCATTATGCCCTTTATGATCCATCTAACTAATGTAACCGGTTAACCTCAGGAGCCTTAAATGTAATTACATATTATCCTTTTTGTAGACATTGTTATGCCTCGTAAGTGTACCACTGGTGTAAGGAGATTACATTAATGAACATAAAAAATATATATACTTATTGAATCCCTTATAAGTTATAATTATAAATATCTTATCTTTAAAATAAATGACTTTGGTCAAGTTCTAAAAATACTTAGCTATACTTATTTGAGAAATATTTAAAATGAATGAAATGAATTGAAATTTTAATATAAAGTACCAGAACACTCACAGATACCACAACGTACTCCTATATCCAGTACATTGTCTTTGAACCAATTTCTATTGACATTGTACTTTGACGATTTCATATCGAAAATCAAAAAGTGTATTTCTTTGGTTCGGATATAACCGTAGTCAATCTTACCTTAGGGAACTAACAGTCAACACTTGTTATAATAACAAATGTTTTTTATTTCGTCATTTCGTAATGTTCCCAATCGTAGGTGAAGTAGATTTACTAGGATTTTTTATAAAAATACTTTATAAAAGTTCATTTGATTAACGTTTTTGATTTATTTAAATAATATGAATTCAAAAGTAACACAAAGTGTTAGTCCCCTTAGAGAACTTTAGAGAAATTTATCTAACATGTCATAGAAGGTATTTCCCATAAATTTAAAATGGATCAATTACTTTATTCAAAATATATGAACTTCACATCACTCCGTGTCTTTAAACTCCTCCGCTGTTAAAAATATATATTATCTGTAATCAATGGTTTAATATATTATCTATGGATAAATTAAATATGAAGTGTCTAAAACATCTATAAATATCGAAATTATTTACAATATATAATGCAATAGTTTGAAAGCTCCATTACATCGCGCGGATGTGCGGTACTAGCATATAAGAAAAATACGCGGCGCCGCACTGTCGCGCAGGTGAGCGACCTGGTGTCCGGCGCCGGAGTGTCGGTTACGGGTTAGAAAAAAATTGGCTTTAACAATATTTATACGTTACGAAAATACAAAATGGTTAAAGGTTAACATAAAATTAATTAAGTGAACTTGTAATTTAATATAATAATTATTATCATACTTATTTGACATTTTGTAACTGCAAGAATTAAACCACCACACGCGAGTTCATTCTTGTTTTTAATTTTATTAGTATTTTGCTAATTATTAGTATTAACTTGAAAAATCGGAACAAAGCAAAGCTGTAGCGTTTGTTACAAATCAATCGTCACTCTAAAGCCTCTCCGATGTGAATAGGAATTCATGATTTACACCTTTCCTAAGAGCGGCGGCCATCACTCTCGCGTCGTATAGATTCACATAGAGAATTTATTGAACGGTGCAGTATATGAATAGGTTATAAGCAAACCATAAGTAACACGAATAATCATTATAATAATTTATTTGTAAAATCACTCCGGTTTCACTGATATTTGTACATATGTTTGTAAACCAAATATTATAATCTATACTAATATTCTAAAGAAAGAAGATTGATCATGATCTTTTCAATTTTATATGATTTAATTGAGCATTATATTTTGTATATTTATACATTAGAGAAAATGTGATGTAAGTTTTTTTTTAGGTAAAGTTATTCATGGAATTTATATATCAAGTGAGTTACAAGCCCGGTGTAATAGTATATTATAGCATCATAAAACAAACTATATAATTTTTCTTTTATCGCCTCTCATCATAATATATTTCAACGTAAAATAAGTTTTATAAGAGACATTCCTCGCGTTTGTCAAAGTGAAAGCCAATAAGCAAATATGATTGATACCTATATTATAAACATTATTGTCGAGGTAAAAGGTCCCAAAAAGTACGTATGACTGTACATAGGAGTTGTTGCTTCCAATATTAAAGTATTGAGATGAAACTTAGTAATGACAAAAGAAGGGGGAAAGTGAGATAAAACTATTAAAATGCACTAAGAAGCATGATATGTGTGAAATTGAGTAATAAGATAATAAAATAAGGAAGCGTTGTGATGTGAAAGAAGATATGACTAGGATTGAGAAAAGAATTGATTGGTTTGGCAAAATAGAAAGGATAAACGAAACGAGATTGACAAGTCTCACATGTGAAGGACGTTTCTTACATCAGATTAAGTTCTTTTCATCAAACCTTTTGAAAAAGGCAAGGAGACTAAACGAGCTTGAGAGTCACCGTTGATATGTGATCACCGTCGCCTATGAACTCTTGCAACATCCGAGGATTCACAAGAACGTTGCTGGCCTTGGAAGTAGGAGTATACGCCTTTTTTGAAGGTACCCATGTCGTATTGATCCCGAAATATCGCCGAAGGAAGTTCGTTCCACGTTCGAGTGGTACGTGGAAAAAAAATCCTTAAAAACTACACAGTTGAGGATCGCCACGCATCCACGCGATATCGACGATGACAACATATCGAATAGATCTTCGGCACAACTCCCCTTTATAAATGCGAGCAAAAACCATCGAGAATAATCTGTATGCTCCGCCCAGGGAGAAAGCTGATGATCAACTTGCATAAACTCTCGGGAAGCTTCGAAAGAAGCCCCATGTGCCATACATTATGCCATGGCTTTTGCCATACCCAGACTAACTGCCAGACTCTCTTCCTTGCTTTCAATAACCGTTACCCAACGGTGCGTAAGATATAAAAGAAGATTATCCGCTGATCGACCATGGCGAATGCCATATTGCCGGTCATTGATCAACTGGTTATCTTCGAGGTATGTTAGGAGCTGTCGGTGGACATTGATCAACATTATTTTGGAGAGAAGAGAGGTGAATGGCCATAGGTCTGTAGTTAGCTGGGTCCGAGCTATCACCTTTTTAAGGGATAGGATGGACAAGAGCACACTTCCATGAGACCGGGACTACGTCTTTAAGATAGAAGTGCCAAAGTAGACGCGTACACTAGTCACAAATCGAATCTTTATACAATTTTTTCGTTACTTATTTATACTCGTAAATAATATTATAATTATTGAATATGTTCATATTCACATCCTGTGTTGTACTTGATTCGCATTTCATTATGTTATTATTTGTATGTTATGTAACATTTTAAGGCTTACCTTATAATGTTCCAAGAACTGTTTAAAGCTCTTGGAAAATCATTTCAATAAACTAAAGTTGCTACTTATAAATATACATACTAATAAAAATATTTTGATTGATTTCTAAGGATCTTACTTTTAATTCATCATCAGAGAAATATTTATAAAAATTTAAATTCTAGCACGCATATGAATAAACATAATTTCGACATTTTCTGGCCATATAAATAAATTTTTATTTTCTGTCAGCACAAAATTTTCAGTTCAACAAAAGAATGTTAAAATCCGTCAATTTAATACTATATATATATATACTATAAATACTGAATAAATTTTAAAATTACCTTAAAGACACATTAAAAATAAAAACAAACACATTATTTAAAATGACCTTATTATATAAAGAACACTAAACACGTTTCGAGATTGTAAACCATTAGATCCTTGTAGATAATATTATTAAAAACATATCGTAAAGGATTCAAATTATAATCATTCAAATGGCAATTCGATACTTCACCCGATCCTTTTACGTATTCGTACTTTGTATATTGAGGTATATTGATAACGCATTAATAGTTATTTATAATTGTATTTTAGGTTTAGACGATCATTATAACCTTTGTACATTATAAAGAACAATTTTTATTATTCAAAATATTTAAATAAAGTAAATATAAATTGTTACCTAATGTTGTTGATATTTCGTTTTAGTTAAAAGTAACGAATTTATTTCAATATATTGTTTTATAGTGTAACTAAAATGAAGTATTTTAACCTCGTCTAAACAACCCATATTTGTATTTAACATATATAAGTTAACAAGTTCTTGTTGTTACGTTATCTAATTTAATTTCTCTCGACATCTTTGAGATGCTGTAAAGATTAATTAAATTTTAAGACATCTTAACATTTAGGCGATTGTAAAGTATATGATATTTCAAAAATAGTTTTACGCGTTGAATATCATGTCATGTCCACTGAAATGAGACATTATGTAGTAAAAATAATTCTTTATTTTTACTCAGGTCATGTACTCACTAATATAATACCAAACTTCGTTACGATCAGTTATGGTTCTTTAGTTGTAAAAAATTTCCGGTTTGCTGCACCCTTCTTTCAATTTTTAAGTCGCTACCTGCCTTATCAAAACTGCTGGTTTTACCTAAATACTTTTCTGTATATTGTAGTGGGTTACCCTTTATTTTTATTTGTTTTTTGAAGCTGTTTGTCAAAATAAATTGGTCTAAATGATATTGATTTTCAATCACACTCTGGTGCTAGTTGCAGTTCTGAGGTTGACTCGGAAGTCAGCGAATCTCAAATAACGCAGGATGGTTTGTTGTGTATATTCCTAACTTGCCTTCTTCCTTTTCTTATGGTTTGTTTTGGATCTAGTGATGCATCTGTATATACTCCAGTATTTCTAAGATGTTATCGATTGATATTAGAGATATCAATGTTGACTATTTAGTCTGATTAATCTAGTGTTAGTGATATAATAATTTCTGTCTAACGATTTGCAAAATCATTTAACTAGGTCATGTCTTTTCTCACTTATTCTATTTAGTATTGCGTTTTGGATGCTTTCACTTCTAAATGTAGAAAAAGTTCCCTGATTTGAATGATATATTTTAAAAGTACTGTAAAGCCCATCCAACATGAAAATATATAATGCGATACGAAACTCAATTATAATTTAATACTAAATTAATAAATGCAAATGCAATATAAAACTATTGCAATACAACAAAGTAAATTTGTCGCTAAAACAAGAACTTCAAACTGTGTTATTGTACTGAGTTATTCGTTGTTGGCATGACCCAATAGGTTTAATAAATTAGAATAATTGTAACACTTTATTATACTATTAATATGACCTCAGCAACTGGATATAGTAAATTTTGTATTTGAATTAATTAATTTTAAATAGGTGCGATATTAGTTTATTTATAGAAGTAAGAAAGTTTAATAAAATAATATAAGTGAAGTCTCATGGATTTAGACTTTTTTTTATTATTGTGTCGTAAAACTAATGTTTTGGAGAGTTTTTACCAATAATTAATTTTATAAAGTACGTTTGTTAAATTTGTTTGTTTAGTTTGGTTGCGAGTACTTATATTTATACAAGTACACGCAACCCGCACGTACGTACGCAAGAGGTAATAACACTTTTAATATCCCAAATTTTTATGAGCATCATGAAATACATATACACGTACTGCTAAATCATTAGAATTTAAAGCATTCAATACTGAGTGCTGTACTCGTATCAGTATTTAAGACTATATTAAATACCACTCATGGTCAAATGATTCTTGTTTGGCGATTTTTTACACGGTTATTTAAATTATATTAAAAAAATATAGTTTTACTAAAATAACATTTCTCCAAACCACAGTTTGTATTCATTACGATTTAATTTCACGTATCTATGTAACGTAAACGAGGCTTAATGGTAATTGTTTTTCGCTGATGACTCACCTTCTATCTGTTGAATTTATAAGTAGATGTAACGTATGTACGCTCCCAACAAGCCTGCTCTACTTTTGAACAGTGAAAAGCAGTTATATAGTATTTCAAAATAAACATTGAAGTATTTCCATCATGCTTCATTACAAACCTTTTCTGTAATGAAGCATGTGTATAGATTTTTTGACAATTACAGATTTATTGTAAGTATACATTGAGAAATATGAAATAAACAATTTCGCAAGTTATTTCTTAGAGTTATGTAGAAGAACACAATAGTTTAGAGGCAGAAGTATAAAGACTATTTATGACAATATTTCAAAAGAAATATACACCAAGATTCTCGACGTAAAGTTCACTACATCTCAATTTATTATTTATTTACAAATATGCTCAAACGAAAGGTCACGGATAGTTAATTTGAAGTAAAAACGAACAAAGTCCGGAATAAGCTTTCACGACTCGCTCTGGAATCAAAACAAAAAAAAGGTGATCGTCACATTCAAAAATAAGTCAAAACGTAAATGTTGAGGTTACTTTTATTATTTTATTTTAAATCCAGATTGATGTACATATTTACTTTATAGTATTATAATTTAAATTTCTATGTTTGGTAATATTAAATACATAAATTATCAATATAAGAAGCCAGCAGTGTATAGCAATACAACAAATTAAAATATGTTGTAAATTCGTTTTTAACGTTATAACCTTGTTACGTTTTTTACTACGTTTTGAAAAAAATATTATCCTTTATTCATATATTTATCTCGGTATTTAAAACTAAAGATGCATAATCTGAAATATCTATTTCGATGTAATTTCACAGTTGGATCGAGGTTGTTATATTTGTATAGCTCTATGATGTCAACCTCATCTCGGGCAATAACAGCTTGACAGAGATTGTCCCTTTACATGATTTACCTGATGGTTCTCGGTATTATACGTTTATATTTAGAGTAACAATGAAAACAGTTTTTCAGTTAAGATATAATATTTTTGGGTTTTAGCATTCACATCAACTACAATAACATAATAAATAGTAAAATCTCTCATTATAAAGTTCCATTTTACAATGTTGAATTTTTTTACAAATATTTATCCTAAAGTAACAGCGGGAGCGGGAGAGGAAAACCCTGTTATAAGTGGAGGCTTTGCTTTTGGACTTACTTGGTAGCCGAATTAAATAACTTTATTCATGAATATTTATTAGGGGTGTGTCCGTTGGTTGGTACAATAAATCAATAAAACGAATGCTTAAAATAATAATATATTAATGAAGTTATAGAACTATGAAGTGCTTTTTTTCTGTCGTAAGATACAGCAAAATCAGTTTTTATAAATTTTAATTCAAATTGTAATATAAATTAAAAAATCATAAAATAATCTGTTACTTTATGGTTCGTCCTTTTTTTGTTTGTTTTTTAAAAAATCCATGAAAAAAAATGTCTATAAAAAATAAGAATTAAAAAAAAAATTAAAGAGCAATTATAGTTAATTTCCAAGGGTCGAGCACATCTATCGAGAGCAAAACTCTTCTCTACAAATCTTTTCGTTACTTTAAAAGCCTCTGAAGAACTGTCCTGAGATCCTACTATATATAATAGATTTTTAATAGACCAATTCTCGACTCCATGTCTTTAACAACTTTTGACAAAAAAACTTTTATCTCATAAAAACTTACTTATTAATGATAATGTTATTTTATTTTCCATTTTTCTCCTCTCTCCGCCATTTTCACTTTCTAGCTATATAGCTATAACTTTACTGCCTTTATATCATTTTCTTCTAAAAGTAAATAATTAATTTAAATTAGTAAAATAAATAAAAGCTAATTTTAACAAAAGATATGTTAATATTTCTCTATAGTGACAAACTATACGCGCTCTTTTCTTAAGTACTTATAACTGGCGGTATTTCACGTTTAACAAAAAAAATATATTATAACGGAGATAGAAATGACGGGTAGTGGGAACAAACGATTTTAATTATTATTTCAGAAAGCTTACTGAAAGCTTTTACAAGCTTACTGAAATAGAATTGAATTACATGCGCATACTAAAGGGGCCCCTTAAACCTACACCCTGGTCGCAAGTCCCAGGCATTGTTTGCGCTCCTTTTCCTGCAACGCGATGGGCCCGGCACCCGCACGGTGAATCCACGGAATGCTAAGAAGCTTCGTCTCATTTAAATTTAAAGTTAAAAAAAGTCATATTTCCGTATGAAAAGACAAGGTATGATTTTGGTTAGGGCGAATACCACCGCGTAGGTGAGAAGATTTCACCACGAGGAAGAATACTCATAAACATAATCAAAGGATTATTTGCAATGTAAGAGTACATCCAATTCCTTTGTTTCATAAGTCATTATTTATTAAGCATTCTTAATACTCTTCAGGCAATGGTGATGACAATTAACAGTAGTGATGTAGTGTACTCGTATAAACTTTTTTCTAAATTGCTTTTTATCCAAATAATATCAAATTGAGCTGAAATACTACTGTTATAAGAACTAGTTTGTTTTATTTTTTATTGTGTCCCTCAATCATCTTACTTTAAGACTACTTTAAATACATTGAATATGGGTATTTGTTTTAAGCTTCGCCTTACTTTTTACTGCTGTATCCTGATACTCGAATACTGCGAATCAAACATTATTAGGAATAATGTTTGATTCGCCAAGGCACAATAAAATGCATAGCTATTTTGAAAAAATCTTAAATTTAACCGAATCATACTTTTTCTTTTTTTTTTGTCAGGTTTTTGTTATACAAACAAGTACATGTAAATGTTACTTTAATTATTGTACTATATATATTCTTAGGTATAAATTTGGGATTAACACACGTGTCAGTGTCTACTCGTACTTAAATATACGTATGTCTATAAGTATATTTAAGAAATGTTTAGATTTAAAGAAAGCTGGTTTATATTTTGTGTTGCTATTAAATAATTGCTA
The DNA here is from genome assembly GCA_918358695.1 of Melinaea menophilus ssp. n. AW-2005. Classification (NCBI taxonomy): domain Eukaryota; kingdom Metazoa; phylum Arthropoda; class Insecta; order Lepidoptera; family Nymphalidae; genus Melinaea; species Melinaea menophilus. The sequence goes on along the minus strand of OU911039.1, from coordinate 32,468,256 downwards.
CAAAAGTTGTTACATGTTTAAATATTTTTATTATTTATTAACATGACCATTCAATAAAAAAAAATATCATGTAACAAAATAAGTGTAACACAATAAATATCATCACAATCTGAAGTACTAACATAATTAAAGTGTATATAGTAGTGATTATCTTTTAACTAATCGCGAATGGCTACGAAGGTATCTTTATTGCTGGTTACTGAGATGGTCGACTGCGTAATGCTTATACATAACTAATACCGGAAAATTGGCAGAACTTTGATCGCATTTAATGTTTGATGAAGTTTCGTGCTAAAACCCATTAACGTTCACAGCCACGTTAATCTAGTTGGTTCTTAAAGTAAGACGGATTTAACGATCTTAAAAAAATAAATCTTAGGTTGAGAAGAAACTTAAGTTATTCTTATAGCATATTTCACTTTCTCGTTCTGATCTTAACAATAGATATTTTTTATATTATTTCTATTAACGGTAATCACCTTCGAACCCTAAAATACGGGGCTCCGAATTTGCTGGGTGCTTAATTATATTTTTAGCGCGGGTGATATCAGTACAGGCGTAGAATCAATAGTAGGTGAAATATCATTTTCAAACACACTTACTCGAATAATAAGGTTTTTTAAGGAGTTAGGAGATTAATTTACTGTCAACACTATTTCGATTATAAATATATTATTTTCTACTTGCAAATCTTGAAAACCTTATATTTGAAATATTCAAATTACGAGAACAACGAGGTCACGACAATCATCGGAATTAAAACCAATGCACTTTAAAAGCCGATAAATACCATCTGGTGACATTCACTGTTACCAAGTCCTTGCTAGGTTTATAAAGAAGTAGCAGGTTACCCTTGCTTCGCGACGGACGGCGAAAGTGAAGAAGAGAGGGAGCGGGGGGTAAACTTTGCAGTTTTGTAGCTGTAACTTTGGAATAGTTTAAACCTTTGCAAAATCCTTTCTTACTGCACCTATTCAATATGTCAGGAGACTTGTGTCCAAATTTCTGCCTTCTAGGTATTACGGTTTGGGTTGTAGAGCGATGAATGAGTCAGTGAGTCAGTCGGTGAATGTCTTTGTGTTTTATATATTATACCCGTGCTTCGCGACGACGGCGAAAGTGATCAAACATTTTGTTTGAATTTCCACACCACCTCGGAGGTATCAAACAGGCACGTTATATTTTTTGCACTTTTTAGCTGTAACTTTGAAGCATTTTGGACCTTTGCAAAATCCTTTCTTATTGCACCTATTCAATATGTCAGGAGTCTTGTGTCCAAATTTCAGCTTTCTAGGTATTACGGTTTGGGCTGTAGAGCGATGAATGAGTCAGTGAGTGCCTTTGTGTTTTATATATTAAGATAGGTGCTTTGGTTTCTACTATGCTTTCCTATAATATTACAAAAATATTTTGAACAATATCAAATATTATACAAAGTTAGGATAGCTAAAAAAAAGAAGGAATGAAAGTTACTTAGAAAATTTGGTTAAATCTCTCTTATAAAGCCGTATAAATTAGTTACTGATCTTTACCAGCTCATCTTGCAGCTCTTCCATGTTTTCTGAATACCCGTATATTATCCTTACTATATAATAACGAGCTAATTGACTCTGTATGCACGCGCATCTCTTATCACCCACAAATTACACAATAATGTGTAATATATCAAAAAAAAGCTATTGAATCAGGCTACAAAATAGAATGGGTGCCAACCTCATACGTGACACCTGACACCTCCCGGCCCAAAGGGCCGGGCAGTTCCCTCGTATATTATAACAAAATACTATGTTATAGTGTCATCATCCAGATGCATCATCATGGTGGTAGTAATATGGCATTTTTAATGTTCTTTACAAAGATGAATGTGTAATATAGGATCACCGCCTTCCATTACTTTACATCTTAGAAAATATAATGTAAATATGGAAAAAACATTTTATAATGCAATAACATACAAAAAATTAAAGTAAAGATTATTAATAAGAAATTATTATTATTAAAAAGCGTCGACTTATATTTTAACGTATATCAAAATAGTGAGAGAGCGCTCCCGGGTTGCGATAAATGTGTCTCGCGGCGACTGAATTAGAATTAAAGGGCTGCTCGAATGGTGCAAATAAAAATCGTCCAGAACAACCCGTTTGCTCCGCCGAGTAAGTAAGCTGGTTATCTACTAGCATAAACTCTTGCAAAGCCTATAAATAGGAAGCTTCGAGAGAAACCCCTTGTGAAATACACGATCGAAGGCTTTTGCCACATCTAGACTAACTGCCAGACTCTCTTCCTTGCTTTTAATAGCAGCTGCCTAACAGTGCTTAAGACATAACAGAAGCTAACCAGCAAATCAACTTGTGGTAAACTTGGTTTCCACTCCTTGATGAACCGATCTCCTGGACTGGATCCTCGAGGTACATTAGTGGCTGTTGATTAATGATGCTCTGCTTTACTTCGGAGAGAAGAGAGGTAATACGGATAGGTTTGTAGTTAGCTGGGTCGGATGGACAAAGGCACACTTCCATGAGACCGAGACTACGCCTTTAAGATAGGAGTGCCGAAATAGACGCATACTAATACTGTAATAGAACTGAAGTTAACTCAGGGGCACATGTTCGTAGTACCATTGGTGAAATGTTATCCGGCCCACTCTACTTATGAATGTCAAAGGAAAATAAAGACTTTCGGATGGTTTTTGTCAAAAACTATTTCCGTCATTCTGCTTTGACACCGCGAGATATTAGGCGGTGTCTTCCCTTGGTCGTCTAATGTGAATTTCAGGTAAAAAAACGGTCCCAAAGATCGGCTTTCGACTGGGAAAAGATTCACAAAGTGGCTTTAGAAAGCGCACCCCAGGTGGGTTTGTTGGTTGGTGTGGTATACAGTTTACTATATAAAAACTATAAAATACACAAAAGTTTGTTCCAAATTTAGTTAAGTCAAGTCAAGTTTTTAAACAAATTTTCGTTATTACCTAATTTAGATGACATATTACTTTGTTTTTCAAGCAAAATTCATTTTTATTACTCAGTACTGCTCTTCTTATTTATTTATTTATTTTTATTTATTTATTTATATCTTTTCCACTTTGAATCATTATCAGTGATCACTTGTGTACGTCAAAATGGAAGTGTCAGGAGGGCCTATTTCGATACCAGATTTATCGTAATAAGCCCTTCTGTAAAAGCACTGTCCAACTTAATGTTAAAGCTATGAGGGTTCCAAATGCGTCCTAGTCTGAGAAGAACCACACAACAAACTCAGCCGGAAATATATTTTTTTATATTGTGATCACTGTTTCACAAATGTCAATCTTAAAAGCTATTTTGGAACAACTATAACCGTCGCAATATAATGAAAATAATAATAATAATAATAGCAAAAAAAAAATAATGATAATAATAATAAAAAATAAAAATAGGCCTGCTACACAACCAGTCACCGCGTCAGTCTTAGATCAAGTAAAGCTCATGTTCGATGTCTCGAACTCGTCTCTATGTCTCTTAAACGTCAGGTTGTAGAGTATTTCATTAAAGAATGCTAGATTTTATTAATATCCTTTATTTAAATCAAAGTACTAATATACATAATATTCATATTTTTGTATTATTATTATTATTATTTATATCAAAAAGTTGCTAAGTTGAGAATTTTTTTTTTCTAATACAATTTCTAAATCTAATATAATTTAAAACAATTATCTTTATTGCATTTTAAAATAATTAAACTAAAACATAATTCATGTTAAGAAAAATAATAAAAATTTCAGATAACTGTCTCAGATACGTAGTAACATAATTCATAAAGACAGCATTCATTCATGTCATTGTATTAAACATATGAACGAAATGACGGACAAGTCTTTATAAGCTAAAATAAATTTAAAATGTTGACTTGACATAATTTGTAGCTAAAAAGAGCTAGTTTATTACTATACAACCCTCTGCGCGTAACTCCAGGACTCCCGACGGGCAAATAATGTTAGGGCATAATATTTGTTAAACTTCAATTATGGGCCTTTAAACCATTATTTTTTGCCATTCGCCTTTATTCCGCTAATTAATTTTAAAATATTCGCAAGACAATTATATATATCTTTTTAATATTTAGCCATCAAGAAAACTGTTTATTTTATAATTTTAATAATTTAAAGTTTTAATATATTATTATGTAACAGTTATCTGTCTGTCTGACTGGAAGATCATAACATTGTCCGGACTAGCTCACCTGAGGTAACAGCCACTTACCATACTAACACAAGAGAAGTGTGATGTATAGCGAATATTATAGCGGAATAACGCACGGCAGATGAGATCCGGAGGCTCAATCCTCCTTTACCTTAATTATTGTTTACTTACCGGTTTGGGATATTTTTTATCAATCCATATAATTAGCATCACATGACCCACAATACAATTATTGTATTGTCAGTCAGTACTTAGTCAGTACCGACCGCGCGAGGAGCGAGATGGATTAAATGTCAACCTTATTTCCCATTAGCAATAGATTTCGGTTGATTCTGTGTTAATACTAATATTTGTTTATGTAAAAAAATATTGCAACATATTTTTTTCTAAATTCATTTTTATCTTTACTTGATATATAAAATGTATTAGTTTTCTTTCTATTTTTCCTATTTTATTTTAAGTATTTTCCCTATTATAAGTAAGTGAGTGAAATACGTTGAAAGTCAAATTGCAAGAAATTATAAAAAGATAACAAGGAAAGAAAATTTCATTTAAAAAAATACACATGATCAATTTTCTTAATCTTACAAAACACTAGACAATAAGAAATATTTATACATAATACACTAAGAGAAATGACTTCATTTGGTAATAAAATAAAAGTATTAATTACTTTTATTTTGATATGTGATAATTTATTAATAATCTAAAAAGTATAATTTTATGATCTATTAAATATAAAAGTTTCAGTAACACGTCAATAAAAATGGACATTAATAATATGTCTTCTTGTGAAATCCATGTTTTTGTTTTCTATTGCGGTCTTAGTAAAGATCTGTCGTGACAGATTTATCGTGATAAATGACATATATTCACGTCTACTGTTGCTACTGTGACCATCACAATATATAATATAAAAAATATTTATGTGGAATGTGATAGAGGCTCAACCTAAAAAAAGTTCTATAAGGAAGATAGGGGAATAATGAAACGATTGTCAAAAAATAACGAATGTATGATTTATAATGTATACATTATTTTATTAGAGTTAACTGCCGTGACTCGTGTTTAGTTTAATATAGTACATCTAACGACCCGGCACCTTCAAGTGAAGCAAATACGACACCTCCCGCGTTGCAGCGATCGGTGGGAAACAAGGTAAAAACTAATAGCACTACAGGCATTCTTGGGTCAAACGCTGATCTGGAATCACCTTATTAATATTAATTGATTATAAGTGTTAATTGTAACTCATTAATTAAATTTTATAAAATTTATTTAAATTGCAATCTTCGCTGCCACCAAAACTAATTATTATGATTATATTGTTTTAGATTGAAACGTTGGTTAGCAGTACTTGCGTTGTTTAATTTCAAAACAGTAAGCACTAGATTCATAATAAGCTAAAATTTTAAATAATGTTGGGAGTTTCTTATACAAATATTTTCATTTATCATATTCAAATACTACGAAATTTCATTTACAAAGTATAAACATATACTAAAAAGCAGCCATCAATCTTCAACTTCAAGCGCCGCTCTTATCTTATCTCTATAATTTTGAAGTGTTATAATATTGTAGAAGAAAACGTTAAAACAATTTGGTATTAAAAAGCGAATATCAAAGATGTTTAACCGCAAGTAATGAGGAGTCCAAAGAATCTAGCAGAAATATAGATGACTTGGATTTATTTATATAAAATAGGGGGCTCTTTAAATAAATAGCAACACAAAAATACATAAGATATAAATATCATCAATATACGCACATATTATTTACTAAGTATGTCCCAATCTTAATATTAACTAATTTCATTAGAAAAGAAAAAGAAATCTAGCTTTATTTTCACAATAAAGACGAAAGAGAATATTCTTTAACTAATAGAAAAACGTGTAATTCGAAGTCGACTATTGTAATTAAATTAAACGGATTTCATCATTAGGATAAACAACGTCAAAGGTTATTTAATATATATAAATAATATATAACTTTGTAATCTAGGTAGTTAAGCAAATTAGTTAATATTACTATTATTTTCAAAAATTCACCAGCAACAGCTAATAATGTTTACCAAAATGTATATAATCTTTGATCTAATCTCTCGGGCCGTTGTCCTTTCACATTCCTTTAATATCCGCTCTAACTTTGACGCTCTCGGCTCGTAAATCCAGACATCATTTTTTAAGACTGAGATAGAAAGCGTAGTTAAAAATTTCTGACCTAAGGGAACTGACTTCCAACGTTTCGCGTACTAACAAATGTTTCTCGTATCGACACTTCATAATGTCCTCGATCGTAAATGTATGTCTTCCGACCTTTGAAAGTGCAGAAAAGGGGATAAAACCATAGTATAACATTTTTATTACAAATAAGTCATTTAAATTACGTTGTGCTACAATTTTTCTACTCGTAAGGGAATCCGCGTAAAAAGCTAGTATTTAAAATATTTATAACAGTTGTATATTATAAAAAAAAAACAAGAAAGAGCTGGCCTGGATACTTTTTGAATTAGAATAGTACATTTTGATTGAAACTGAGATAACAAAATCCCAAAAAAATAAAATTAAGTTCATTTTTAATTTAAACTTTAAGTCTGAATAAATTAAAAATTATAACACCTAAAACATTTTAACTTTAACCTAAAAACTGAAATCAAGATAATAATATACGTACAGTTGGAATTTATATTTACTGAGCTGTTCTTTTTATCTCCTCTCAGTGCTCCATTTTGCTTTTGCAAACTGCATTATTGCATTGACAGGCTTGTTGCAAGCTACTTCGCTGCGGGTCTAATACCTCTTGGGAAAGCTATTTACGACAACGTACCGCAAAATTGACACAGGATCTCCTTTACAAGGAATATAAATTTTATATCTTGTTTATCAATAGTAGTATCTGTCCATATGTAGTCAAGATTTCAAATAATTTCTTGCTCCCTTTGATGTTGTTTAAGTTATATCTTATTAATAATAATACGATATTCTGATGTTTTTATTCCAAAATATATAAATATATTAAAAAGGTAGCTTACCTTTGAGATAATTTTTACTTAAACGATTATGTTTTGTGATGTAAATATAAAACAAGAATCCTTTATTTTTTATCCAAGACTGTTTTCACTGATTGTAATATAATATAATGCAATACAATGCAATGCAATGCAATGCAATGCAATGCAATGCAATGCAATGCAATGCAATGCAATGCAATGCAATGCAATACAATACAATACAATACAATACAATATAATACAATACAATATAATACTAGGGGCGCCAACAAGCCCTCAATTTCGGCTCGCTGCGCTCGTGAAATCTTGGGTGCCGTTTGCATATTGAGCGAAGCGAGCCCAGAGTATTGACTCATCGTTTCCCATTGATTTCAATGGGATATAAATTTTTTGACATGATACAAAAAAAATTTTTTTTTTTTTGAGGACATTTTTCAAAATTTTTTATATACGAACCATCACCTAATATGTGTATTTTTGATTGCAAAGTTTCATAATTTTCCGTTTAGTAGTTTTCGAGCCAATTCGTGACAAAGAATGTAAAAAGTCTCCAGTAAAACGCTCCGCTCACTTCGTTCGCTTCGCTCAATAATATAATGTAGCAGCGAAGGGCGTCTTAGAACAAATTAACTATCCGACACAATCACTACCTAGAATATACAGTGTCAAGCATATTACTTATATTGAAGAAACATGCACATTTCATTAATAATTTGGTTGTTACTCTGATTGTCACTTAACATGTATAAATATTGTAAACATTTACCGTAGTTCAGGTTGTTAAACGTACAAATATCGATATATTTATTAATAACCGCATCAGTTTTAAGCAAATATAATGAAAACAAACACTCAGTGTCAAGACACGTGTAAGTGGTTATGGCGCCGCAGTGATATATTACGTGACGTCACTCTCTTTGCGGTTCCTCACTGATAAAACTGAATCATCATTTCTTGGCTGTTGTGAAATTATAAATAACACACATTGTCTTGGGTATAGTAATTTATACTTAAAGTATATATTTATTCTATATCCATTTTCTCCATTAAGTAAGACAAAATAAAATCAATTTTGTTTACGACCTGCTATAATTACTACCATCCTGTTATGAACTTGCGGTTGCATAACCCATTATATCGGTGAAGCCTACAGCACCCTTATAATGTTTTCGTTTATATGTAGTCTAGTAGCAATTTACTGCTACATGCGGTTTATTAGCAGACGGACAACCTAATGATAAGCGGTACCGAATCCACAGACATTTGAAAAATGAAGATTTGAAAATGTTTTACCACCCGTGAGAAGTGAAGTGGAGTCTAATAGGTTATATAGAGGAAAGGTTTTATTTTAAGAGTTTTTATTTCACTGCTGATTTCAATTCACACTTATTTCCAATGTTTCAAATTACACACAAAATGATAAATCGTAATGTTCTTACGATGTTCAATCAAAACACTTGTTTCGATCCTCTTATTTTGATAATTATTCCTTTTTTATATTAAAACTAAACAGGAAGTTCCTTTTTAGTTGCTACATTTTTCAGAGAAATCTTTTCTTTATAGCGCTACGTACAAAAATCATTTGTTAAGTTTCACGTCGCTCGTTTTCTAAAAATGTTAGTTACATTCGGCGGTGTAGAATATGCTTCAATGTTCATTTGGAAACGGAAACCATATAAAACCTGTTTTGTAAAATGTACTATTGTGAAAAATATATTATTTTATGCATTTGTGAAATATACAACAGCAAGTTTTAATTACTTATTCCTTTAAAAAATTAATTTATCTAGTGATATAGTATCGTTGTTAATCGTTGTTGTTCTAGAGACTATTGTTGTATCTTATACAACATGGAACAACATTTATTAATATAATGTTATGTAGTAATATTTGTCTCATTGTTAAATTTCTTTTTTGAAGTGCATAAATTTAAATGAAACTTAATCTAGAGTTTTAAGTGTAAGATGGAATTTATGTATTGTTTTAAAAATGATTTTGGGTAAAACTCCGTATGCTTTGCTTTTTGCCAGACTTAAAGATTAAGATTGCAATACAAGTGTTGAGGTGGTTGGAGTGTAAAAATATACCGTTCTATTTGTACCATGTAAAATTAATTAGTTAGTATTATTAATAGTGAGTTTGGTAAATTATTTAATCGGTTTTTGTTGGTACCAAAAGTATAAATTTTTTGTCATTCAACTGTATTTAATTTTATGATTTTTTTTTATTGTAAGTAACAATAGAACTGTATGAGTAGAATTCAACATCATTGTATGTCATAAAAAATTAACCTTTAAAAAAATAAGGTTAAAGGTGGCTTAAAAAGCGGGTATTGAACAGTTAAATAAATTGAAATGAGCACAGAGTATATAACATGTATGTAATATAGTGGCTGCCTCGTACTTTATACAATGTCGATAATGTTAGAGCTCCGTAATAAGTTGTAGTTATTTGACTGCAGCTCGTATTGATTGGCTCGACCGGAAAAGAACTATCTTCTCACAGAAAATCGAGGTGTAGAATTCATTTGGTTGTTTGTTATTTGTTATTTTACATTGGTAAGTTTTATAACACCGGAAGTGTAATAGCTGGGACCCAGTTAACTAACAGACCTATCGCCATTACATTTCTTCTCTCTAAAATAATGGAGAACATCAATAATTATAGCTCCTAACATACCTCGCGGAACGCCAGTTGATATATTATCGGCAATATGGCTTTCGTCATTGCTCATCTGCTAGTAATTTTCTATTATATCTTACGCATCGGGATCAGCGGTTATTAAAAGAAAGGGAGAGAGTCTGTTAGTTAGTTTGAAAATGGCAGAAGAATTCGATGGTGTATATAGCACTGCAGGGTTAGTACGAGTAAGGGGCTGCTTTCTAAGCTTCGTTCCTATGGGCTTTCCGAGAGTTTATGCAAGTGGATCACAAGCTTCGCTGGGCGAAGCATATAAGTCGTCTCGACGGCTTTTTCGGCCTATACAAACATATGGGCGGCGGTGATCACGTATCATTAGTGACCCACAAGCTCGTAGCCCTCCAAAACAAAATTATTTGTAAGTTAGTTATATGTTGTAAATTATATTTCGAAAGTATGTTCTACGGTCCTTTATTGCATTTTAAAAGACGCAATGTATTAAACGCCCTATTGTGATATTAGAGAGTACAATGAAATAAGACTAATTAAAGGATTATATTTTGTTAATTTAAAAACAAATATTGTAGTAAGCCAAAGTTAAAATTTACTCTCCAGTCTATGTCGATAAATGAAACAGAACCTCGTGAACTTTAATTATGCATAATTTCGAACGACGGCGTTCTCCGATACTGTACGCTAAGAAAAGATTAAAATAATAAAAGGATTGATCACATTCTTCACGATTCAATTAAATATGTAAAATTTGGATTCATCTATATTTTTTCCTTGGTTCTGAAATAATGCGACTAAAAATACAAACCATGTTTTTAATAATAAATTTAATAACAGTAATTTCAATAAGAAAAAAGGAACACTTATAAGATCCTTCTCTTAGTTACTTTTCTATCTGCCAAGGTCTTTATTACTCAGTTAGCAATTAAACATTATTTAAATGGGTCTACGGTCCCTTAGAAAAATATCGGCTATCACATGAATGCTATATAAAATTATTGGCTAGAGATGGAAAAAAAGAAAACTTTACAATATATTTACCGTGGATCTAGCTAACTAGCACACTAGTCAGTATGATGACATATGGCTAAAAAATATGTTGATATTTTAGAGAGAAAATCATTGTATAAAAACAATAGTATTTTGCGATTAACATTGAAAGGGAGAATTACTTGAATTTGAAACGGGAGCATTGATCACAACGTTAATCGTAATATAAATTTTCATTGTAAGGGTAATATTTTCCTTACATTTGTACTAATAATAAATCCAGAGTATTATGTTTTGGTAAAGTCTAAATCAACGTTGCATTGAGACTTGCACTTACTCATTTAATTATGTGCAAACGACGTTGTTTTTTTAGCTCATAATAATAATAATAATAAACAATTAATAAAAGAGATATTTTTAGTAAAACGAATTCATGTGATTTTTATTTTACTATATATTTGTGAAACTACCGAATATAACCGGACTAATAGATATGTTTATCTGCTTCCAATAATTCTAATAGTCATTATGCAAGTCGAATGATATTATACTCGTATGTTACATGAGTGGTCGTGATGTCGGAGACTGGCTCGGAGCCAGCTCCCGGTAGACCACGTCTCAATGTAAGTACAAGGAAGGCTACTATAAAAAAATCATTTTCTTTAAAATAAAAAAAAATAAGTTACTTCATTATATTATTATAACTTAAATGGTAAATAACATTTAACATTGATTCAGAACTACAAAGAGTAAATTAGATTATAACAGGGGTTTTCATAACAGTATACAGTAACATATACTGTTATGAACAGTAACGTTATACAGTAACGTTTGTTAGTTCTTAATAAAGGTCCAGGTAATCTCTTTTCAGGATATTTTGCAATCAAATATTTAGAAATTCGTAAAAGCTTAAAGGTTGCCGGTATTAAGTGGCTGCTGTATTTTATAGTTAAGCCTTAAAAGTGTTTAACAACCCATCACCTTATGGTAAATCCGTATTTGGTAACGGTAAAAGTTTATTAGTATTAGTAGTAGGGTACTATAACTAATTCGCATTATATATAATATTGTTACTTTCATTATATTATATATATATAATATTGTTACTTTCATTATGGTTCACCATCATAAAATCACGCACCAGTATAAAATCACTTATTTCTACCTTGAAAAAGATTTTTCTAAAGGTCCTCGTCGAGACCTTTTCAACAAGCCCAAAAACGCCAAAATCCGACCACCAGTTGATGAGATATGACATTTTGAAAATTTTGACTGGCGCCTCCATCGATGATTTGTCTGTGTGTGGGTATATTCGTAGTTTCAACTGATTTTGTTCAAACTTTCAGGGATTGAAGTACATCAAAAACTAAGACTTTTTTGTTCTACGACATTTCGATTTGGCCGCCATGTTGGCCGTGGCCAGCCCTCGAAAGGCCAAAAATGGCCATTTTTCGTACAGGGACTGTGGCCAAACCAGTTGACGTACATTGACAAATTGGGCATCATTGGAAATAATGTCCATTTTAATGGCAAAAACATTTGTTGGCGTGACATTTTTGGTCAAAAAGCAAAAAATGGCCAACTGGCCGGGGACAGATCGGCCATTTTCTCGAAAACGGCGCCAACGATTTTTTCGAAAATTTCCTCACTCGTAGCTCCAAATTAGAGCTAAAATTTGTTATATAGCATATATCTGGGAAAACTCGTTATTTCGAGATATGGCCGTGAGAAGTTCAAAAAATCATGAAAAATGACCAAAAATGGCCAAAAAATGACTTTTAAAGCCAGAATCGTACTCACAACACGGTTAAAATTCAATGCTAGTTGCACAGTGAATAAAATCACTAACGCATTGCCGTCTGTAACAATAAAACAAAATTTACAGATAAAAATCCGAATACTGAAGAAATTCTGTTTTGAAGCAATGAATTAAAAAAATAAATGGAAACTGAAAAAATCAAATGAAAAAAAAATCGGGCACCTGTGGGAATCGAACTCGAGGTCTCGTCTTTGTCATTACAACGCTCATCCTCTGAGCCAAAACACTCTCATTTTGTCAGAGGCAACTATTCCAAATAAATGAGTATATATTTGCATGAAAAATAATCGCATCGCATTTTGTTTCCAATCCTTTTACAAAACTATTGATATCAAAACAAAAACTTCTCAACGAAGTACTGTGTACATCAAAAATATAAAATAAGTAACAAAATAGAAAAACCAACAAAAATAATACAAAATGAGGGTCTTATCGTTCTGTACCTGACACCAATTTAGGGTTGCTTTTTAATGCGAATTAGTTATAGTACCCTACTATTAATACTAATAAACTTTTACCGTTACCAAATACGGATTTACCATAAGGTGATGGGTTGTTAAACACTTTTAAGGCTTAACTATAAAATACAGCAGCCACTTAATACCGGCAACCTTTAAGCTTTTACGAATTTCTAAATATTTGATTGCAAAATATCCTGAAAAGAGATTACCTGGACCTTTATTAAGAACTAACAAACGTTACTGTATAACGTTACTGTTCATAACAGTATATGTTACTGTATACTGTTATGAAAACCCCTGTTATAATCTAATTTACTCTTTGTAGTTCTGAATCAATGTTAAATGTTATTTACCATTTAAGTTATAATAATATAATGAAGTAACTTATTTTTTTTTATTTTAAAGAAAATGATTTTTTTATAGTAGCCTTCCTTGTACTTACATTGAGACGTGGTCTACCGGGAGCTGGCTCCGAGCCAGTCTCCGACATCACGAACACTCATGTAACATACGAGTATAATATCATTCGACTTGCATAATGACTATTAGAATTATTGGAAGCAGATAAACATATCTATTAGTCCGGTTATATTCGGTAGTTTCACAAATATATAGTAAAATAAAAATCACATGAATTCGTTTTACTAAAAATATCTCTTTTATTAATTGTTTATTATTATTATTATTATGAGCTAAAAAAACAACGTCGTTTGCACATAATTAAATGAGTAAGTGCAAGTCTCAATGCAACGTTGATTTAGACTTTACCAAAACATAATACTCTGGATTTATTATTAGTACAAATGTAAGGAAAATATTACCCTTACAATGAAAATTTATATTACGATTAACGTTGTGATCAATGCTCCCGTTTCAAATTCAAGTAATTCTCCCTTTCAATGTTAATCGCAAAATACTATTGTTTTTATACAATGATTTTCTCTCTAAAATATCAACATATTTTTTAGCCATATGTCATCATACTGACTAGTGTGCTAGTTAGCTAGATCCACGGTAAATATATTGTAAAGTTTTCTTTTTTTCCATCTCTAGCCAATAATTTTATATAGCATTCATGTGATAGCCGATATTTTTCTAAGGGACCGTAGACCCATTTAAATAATGTTTAATTGCTAACTGAGTAATAAAGACCTTGGCAGATAGAAAAGTAACTAAGAGAAGGATCTTATAAGTGTTCCTTTTTTCTTATTGAAATTACTGTTATTAAATTTATTATTAAAAACATGGTTTGTATTTTTAGTCGCATTATTTCAGAACCAAGGAAAAAATATAGATGAATCCAAATTTTACATATTTAATTGAATCGTGAAGAATGTGATCAATCCTTTTATTATTTTAATCTTTTCTTAGCGTACAGTATCGGAGAACGCCGTCGTTCGAAATTATGCATAATTAAAGTTCACGAGGTTCTGTTTCATTTATCGACATAGACTGGAGAGTAAATTTTAACTTTGGCTTACTACAATATTTGTTTTTAAATTAACAAAATATAATCCTTTAATTAGTCTTATTTCATTGTACTCTCTAATATCACAATAGGGCGTTTAATACATTGCGTCTTTTAAAATGCAATAAAGGACCGTAGAACATACTTTCGAAATATAATTTACAACATATAACTAACTTACAAATAATTTTGTTTTGGAGGGCAACGAGCTTGTGGGTCACTAATGATACGTGATCACCGCCGCCCATATGTTTGTATAGGCCGAAAAAGCCGTCGAGACGACTTATATGCTTCGCCCAGCGAAGCTTGTGATCCACTTGCATAAACTCTCGGAAAGCCCATAGGAACGAAGCTTAGAAAGCAGCCCCTTACTCGTACTAACCCTGCAGTGCTATATACACCATCGAATTCTTCTGCCATTTTCAAACTAACTAACAGACTCTCTCCCTTTCTTTTAATAACCGCTGATCCCGATGCGTAAGATATAATAGAAAATTACTAGCAGATGAGCAATGACGAAAGCCATATTGCCGATAATATATCAACTGGCGTTCCGCGAGGTATGTTAGGAGCTATAATTATTGATGTTCTCCATTATTTTAGAGGTAGAGGTAGGTAAATTGGTGTCAGGTACAGAACGATAAGACCCTCATTTTGTATTATTTTTGTTGGTTTTTCTATTTTGTTACTTATTTTATATTTTTGATGGTGAACCATAATGAAAGTAACAATATTATATATATATATATATATATATATATATATATATATATATATATATATATATATATATATATTTGTGGACGCTTTTAAGATCATTCGTTTCAACTAGTAACATATCAAAGGGACAAAAAATAACGGTTCAGTGTTCCTTACGACGGAGTAGGGTCATTGAAAGTAAAACAATCTAGGTGGAAGAGTTTTACGATACAATCAAGCGTTGGGTTAAATGAAAACGACAAACATTTTTAATTTTTTTTTAGTTGAAAAACGAATTTGAAAATATTGTTTATTTAATGATAAATAAATACTACGTAAGGTCTAACTGAGTGATAACGAGTTGATACCAATTGAAGACAACTTTAAGCTAAAAATTATGTAATTTTTTTTGTCTCAGTAATTGTAAATTTAATTATCCAACCAGAATATCTTAAAAGCTAAAATTTATCTTCAATTATAAGATAAAAAATTGTTATGGAAAACGTACCAGAAAATGGTTAGCTTGTTACGTAGAAATTTTCGTAAAAAGCAAAACCAAGCTAAAAATCGCTCTCGGACACTCTGAGCTTGAGCGACCTCGTGATGAGGTTGCGTGCCTGAAACGATGACTTCGTTGGTCGGACATAGCATTTCAACCAGAGAGACCCCTTGAATGTTGAGACCCGACTGCACAACAGCACCACCACCAACACCACCAGCAGCAACTGCAAAAATAATCATATTGTTATTAAGAGTAAAGGTTTCAAACAGCTTACTGTAACTATATTTACATCTGTGATCGTACGTATACACTAAAAGTGAGTTTTAAATATTTTATCTTTAAAATAAACTACTCTCGGCAAGTCTTACAAACACTTAGAAATATTTATTTGAAACGAATGAATAAATTAAAATTTTAATTTAATTTTAATAAAATGCCACAAAACTCACAAATACCACGAACATACTCTTATATCTAGGCCATTGTCTTCAAATTTTTTTATTTATTTTTATTTATATCTTTTCCACTTTGAATCACTATCAGTGATCACTTGTGTCAATCCAATCAATTCCTATTAACAAATTATTTTGACGATCACAGAGCGAAAATCTGAAATTGTATTTTTTTAATTCAGATACAAAAGTAGTAATTTTACCTTACGGAACACACAGTCAACATATGCCAAAATAACAAATATTTTTTGTTTCGTCACTTCACAATGATCCCAATCGTAGGTGAAGTAGATTTATTTGGATTTTTTTTTTAAATACTTTAAAAACTGCTTATATAAAATTAATTAACAATTTTAGTTTAAATATTATAAATTTAAAGAGGTTAACAATAGCTAATTCAAGGTAAATGTACGGCACAAATATACAAAACAGTACGCGGCGCCGTGCTGTCCCGCAGGTGCTGGACTTAGGTGGCCGGCGCCGGAGAGTCGCTCAGGTGTTAGAAGAAAATGGCCGAAACAATAGTTATACGTTACAAAAATGGAGTAAATCATTTAATGTTAAACATAAAATAAATAAATTAAAATACAGATTGTATTTTGTCATTTAATATAATAATAATTATCAAACTTATTGTAATGTTTTGTTGCTACTACAATAAAACCACACGTCAGTTCATTCCTCCTTTTAATTCCATCAATTATTCGCTGTCCAATTTTTCTACATTAACTTTAAAAATCTGAACAATGCAAATCTGTAGCGTTTGTAACAATTGTATCGGCACTCTAAAGCCTCTCCGATGTGAATAGGAATTCATGATTTACACGCTTCCTAAGAGCGGCGGCCATCACTCTCGCGTTGTACAGATTCACATAGAGAATTTATTTAACAGTATATGAATAGGTAACAAGCAAACCGTAGTAACTCTATATATATATCCTACCTAATCTTACCTATATTTTAATAATATTCAAACCACTTTATTTTGTAAATTCATTCCCTGTTTCACTCATATTTGTACTTTCGTTTTTTATGTGATAGTATGAAACCTCATGAAATGTATTTCATCATCAAAGTATGTTTAAAGTAGATTAAATTTGTCTGTACATCTTTAAAATTTGTCCATTCGTCGAGCAGACATCATTTAATTATGAACATATAATTTCGAAGTTCACCTGACTATACAAATGATTGTAATAGCATTACTTTTTGAACAGTATATGTAACTTTATTGGAATTAAATCGACTCATTGGGCTTATTGTACGTTTCAGTTATTTACTTTTAACTTAGCTCTATTTTGATACGATACAGTAAATATGCTTAAAAGAGAAGAAGATCACGGCTTTGAAAAAGAATTAATAGACGTAGAATGTGACCCAGAATAACATATAAACTATTTTTAATTCAAATTCAAATTCAAAATATCTTTATTCAAGTAGGCATTTACACGCACTTTTGAATCGTCAATTATTACAATACAAAAAAAGGTCAGTGTAGTCCGTCCGTAAGCAAGCTACCACCGGCTCGGAATGCTGCTCTGTTGAGAAGAGCCGGCCAGAAACTCAACAGTTGCTCTTTTCAAAAGAAATATAACAATAGGTGATGTATATTAATTATAATATAAATATAAATCCTGCAAATGATTCAACAACTTAAGTTCCACATATTTCGATCCACTAAAAACTCTTGAACGTTGTAATAAGCTTTATTTAACAATAAACTTTTGATTTTAGATTTAAAACTAAGAAATGGAAGGTCTAAGATATCTTGTGGAACTTTATTATATATGCGTATACTCAGACCCATGAAGGATTTATTAACTTTTTGAAGCCGAAACTTTGGCGTTACGAGTTTGTTTTTATTTCTCGTATTTATCGCGTGTCTGTCACTGTTTTTTATATAACTATTTAAATTTTGCCGTATATATAAAATGTTATTAAATATGTATTGGGAAGCGACTGTAAGAATACCTATTTCTTTAAAAACATCTCTCAGAGAATCTCTAGCTTTTAAGTTATAAATAGCCCGCACAGCTCTTTTTTGTAAAATAAATATAGAATTAATTTCGACAGCACTGCCCCATAATAAAATACCGTAAGATAAAATACTGTGAAAATAACTAAAATAAACAAGTCGAGCCGTATTTATGTCCGTTAATTGTCTAACTTTTCTAATTGCAAAGACGGCGGAGCTGAGTTTGGCTGCGAGTGTTGAGAGATGGGGGTTCCACTGGAGCTTTCTATCTAATGTTAAACCTAAGAATTTTGTTGAGTCAATTAATTCTAACACTTCATTGTTAAGGAGCAAGTTACAATTTTTACTTTTTACATTAGGAAGTGTAAACTCTACGCATTTAGTTTTCTTAGCATTTAACACTAAATTATTAATTTCGAACCAATGCAGGACTTGTGACAAAGTACTGTTTACTTCGTCATAATTAATCCTATCACGCTCAACTTTAAAAATAAGCGAGGTGTCATCAGCAAAGAGTACAATGTCACACAGACCCTTAACAAAAAAGGGCAAGTCATTAATATAAAGTAAAAACAAAAAGGGGCCCAGAATAGATCCTTGTGGAACACCCATCTTTAGGTGAGAACCAGACGATTTAGAATTATTTACGTAAACTGTCTGGATTCTTTGATTCAGGTAAGAGGCAATAAGATCAAGCGCAGCGCTACGTACACCGTAGTGGTTTAGTTTGCATAGTAACGTTCGATGGTCCACACAATCAAAGGCTTTGGACAAATCGCAAAACACCCCAATTGCATTCTGCGACTTCTCCCACGCGTCGTAAATGTGCTTAAGAAGCGCAGCACCCGCATCAGTCGTTGATTTGCCTTTGGTGAAACCATATTGTTCACTATGCATGATCCCACTGCTATACATAAACTCTGAAATCTGATTTAAAATTATTTTCTCGAAGACCTTACTCAAGGTCGGTAAAACCGAGATAGGCCTATAATTTTCGGGATCCAATCTATCGCCACTTTTAAAAAAAGGAACTATATTACTGTTTTTCATCAAATCTGGAAATATACCGGTTTCGATACATTTGTTAAAAATAAGGGATAATTGAGGGGCAATATCATTTATAATAGTGCTAAGCAATTTAACTGACATACCCCAGAGATCACCGGTTTTCTTCGAATTTAAGGTTCTAAATGTGTTAACTATTTCATCTGATGAAACAGGTTTAAAAGCAAAATATTTATTATTGACTTTAACATTTTTGTTTAATTCCGCGATTGCAACAGATGATGAGGAATTTAAATTACGTGTGACTGTTATTGGGATTTCAGTAAAAACGGTCTCAAAAACAGCCGCCACCTTTGATTCTTTATTTATTTCAATATTATCAATTTTTAACTTTATAGGTCCATTGGGAGCCCTAGATTTTCCAGTAAAACTAGATAAAACATCCCAAGTTGCCTTTATTTTATCTTCTGAATTTAAAATTTTATTTTTTATATAAATGGACTTGGCTTGTACGCAAACGTTCTTAAATATTTTAGAGAAATTTCTGACTCTATTTAAGAACACCGGATCATGATTCCATTGCCTCTCACCATATAAATCATATAATCTTTCTCTGCTTCTATATATTCCTACGGTAGCCCAATCACTAAATTTAATTTTAAAGAATTTCGTAAACGTTTTTGGCTTAAAAATATTATTAAATTCATTTAACAATAAATCGAAAACTTTATTATATAAATTGTTCGGATTATCATTGGTTACATTTTCTTTAACCACTATTTTTGTAACATTTTTTTTAAAAGTGAGCATTCTATTTTTCGTTATTGGTCTACAAGTAAATTTTTGGGGTCTTGCAATTTCATGATTAATTAAGAGAGAAAATTGTTGACCACAGTGGTCTGAACTTAAATTCGATATTATCCTCTCTTCATATACGTTACAGTGACAGAACACATTATCTATACAAGTCGCGGAAACACTAGTTATTCGAGTAGGTTCCGAAAAGACGTTTAACAGGTTATAGGATTTAAACAAATTTAATAAACGAACACTACACGAAGTTACTTGTAATATATCTACATTGAAGTCGCCGCACACTATCACCGATTTGTTTTTATTACAAAGTGTTGTTAAAATATCCTCCATTTTATTTTCAAATTCATCAAAGTCTCCAGAGGGGGGTCGGTACACGCATAAGATAATATATTCATTGAGCTCAATGCAGGATAGCTCAATAATTCGCTCGACAGAGAGCGCCACTATGTCTGAACGAGACTTAAAAACTACATCACTACGAGCTAAGATAAGTGAGCCACCGCGAATAGCTTTCTCTCTACAGAACGAACTTGACAATTTATAATTTTCGATATTTATAATATTGTTGCTCTTTGACAACCAGTGCTCTGTAATGCACAATAAACTAATATTGAATTTTTTAACAAAAAGTTCCACTTCCGACTCCTTGCCACCTAAGCCTTGTAAATTTTGGTGGATAATATTAAATAGCTTAGGCTTTGTCGTATTATTCAGTTTAAAGTGGAACGATTATTTTCTATCACAGTTATATTATTGTGATTAATGTCATTTTTCGTTATATCCCTTATAACGAAGTTTTTTATATTAAATGCTACTAAAGTAGCAATTTGTTTTTTATAATACTGAGGCAGATACATTGTACCTTTTGTCATTCTAAAACTATTATAAATAAATATACCTACCTTACATAAAATACCTTAAATATAATACCTTATTATCCGAAAAAACCTAGTAATTCAATATTTGGTAAATAGATGGCACTATACTCTTGGGCTTTACACCAACTTCACGCGGGCTAACTATTATTAATATATTCGAAAATTATAATATCTAGCAGCCCATCTCAAACCTGCGGTTATCATTTTGTATTTCTCATATAATTTATCACAAGACACTTAATACCAGCCCCTCATTCCTCTTACCTAAGGTTTGTCTTGAGATTCAGTGTAAACTTCATTTATAAGATATCACATATTACAGATTAGAATGTTTCGTTATGACTTCTTAGACGTTATTTCTAACTATGGATCTAAGGATATGTTACAACTTTGAAATACTATTTATGATATACATATTTTTTCGTTGCTGTTGGTAATTTAAGAGCAAGTGGTAGGACTTAATATTTTTTCTGTAGATATTAGATATACTCGTATAAAAAATAGATTTAGTGATCATGCACGAGTGTGCATGATCACTAAATTGGTATCTTGTTGAGTAACAAGACCAGATGGCTGAAAAAAAACACACAATCCAATGTGTATAATCAATGGCATCACAATACATACGAATAATTACCATCATGTCGAATGTTAAGTAATCTCTTAAAATTCAATAAAAATATTTTTTTATAAATAAGTCTTTAAATATTTCAAATGAATATATTATTAAAAGTTTATTAGACCTATTAAATTATAAATGGCTATTAAAACGTAAAAAATATACATAATAATTTTAGCTCTAAATTCAAAAAATAATCTTGAACTTGTTATGCAGATGAAATTAATAATATAATAATAATAATAATATGAAATGATTTGTGATTTCAATGACTGTGAGTAAATGAAGGTGAATATAATTTAACCAAAATTTACCTCATTGTAATATAATAAAATATAAACGAACACTCTTATTTACATTGTGAAATTTGTTTTGCCTCTGAAAGATCTATTGAGAGTAATTTCTATCTTTGGTTATAAATTATCTACGCAATTGAATTTTTTGCTGTTTGAGAAACTTTTTGCTCGTTTTAATGTTTTAAAATACTTAGTACGTTACGTAATGTAATAAAATGTTTTATATTTATTTTAGGTCTTACCACAATTTTGAAGTGACAAAAAAAGAGACAGCTTGTATAACTTTTGGATTTAAAATAACTCATTGAAACTTGGAGACACATATAATAAAGGAAAATACATTTGGAGACAAGTCTATTATTGAAAAAAAAAATCAAATATTTTTTTGGGTAAAGTGATTCAAGGAATTTATATAGTATCAAATGAGTTGCAAGCCCGGTGTAATAACATATTGTATCATCATAAAACAGACCATATTACTTTTCCTTTATCGCCTCTCATCATAATATACTTCAACGTGAATGTACTGCGTGCAATAAGAAACATTCCTCACGTTGTCAAAGGGAAAGCCAGTCAGCAAATGTGATCGATACCTATACTATATACAACATTGTCGTATCAAAATCTGTAGACTAAATATTTAAAAAGTATTAAACACAATGCTACGATAAACGAAACCCCAAGTTTATATTCAGTTTCAAATACAATTAAAAATAATTTATCAAACCGATCGTATAGATTATTCAGATTATAATATTTATCTTTTATAAAATTAACCGTACGCCAAAACGTAAATGGTATGTTAGTCAGTTGTCACTGATTAATTAAATACCTGCATTATTTTCTAAGGAGAAAATAATTTTGTGTTGTATATATATTTTTTTTCATAATGTTTAAATAAAGTAAATATAAAATATAACTTAATATTGTTGATATTAGTTTTAATTTAAAGTAAAGAATTTATTTCAACAAATTGTTTTATACTCTAACTAAAGTAGTATTTTAACGTCATCTAAACAACCCATATTTGTATGTAACATATATAAGTTAACAAGAGTAAATATGATATCTGATTGATTCTCCTCACGTTCTCGGCTAAAGATAACTCTTCTTGATGATATCCAAGTTAATTTCTCTCGACACATTCGAGATACTGTAAAGATTAATTTGGTTTTGAGATAAAAAAATTAACATTCAACAACAACAACAACAACAGGTGCAGAATTATTACGTTTTAATTTTGTGCATTATCCAATGGAACGGAATTAATAATTAGTTACTGTTTAACAGTTAAGATATAGCAATGAAAATGATACACCCCTGCAAATGGTCACTTTAATTGTGACATCGATCAGCGCTGCTGTCGCGGTGTTCCTGATGGATGGTCACCAGCTGAAGCTGCCCTTTCTGTCTAAATTGTTTAGCTGTTTTTTGGCCAATCTAAAATTTTCTATACTATTGTGATACGAGTATTTATTTTATTTTATTCCGTAACCAGAAAACAATCAGATAAAAAAATATTTATGCAGTAATAATAACTATTTACGAATTATTTATTACAGTGATAAATAAGAAAAATTGTTAAAGTTCGCAGAGCATCGCTGAAACATGAAGAAGCAGTAAGCCATATTGTTGTTAGAATGATAAGAGGAAGATATTTTGAAGAAAACTGTTTGATTTTCTTTAACCGCACCGACCGTTCAGCTGGAGTTCAATAAATCGTCCAGGTGATGCGAATAGGATGTTCTCTTGCATTTTCTTGATTCCATTATTATATCATTTGCATCTAAAATATGACCGTATTCCTCTGCAATAAGAACTATAATAAGGCATTTACACTGACATTCTTCGTATTTGAAATATAGAATGCAACGTCGAAGCTCTTTGAAACATCAATATCAATGAATGTTTACCTAAAGTTGTACAGAAACTCAAAGAATGTCGTTCATATTCAACAATGGACAGTTGGCATTTTCTCCACGATAACGCTCCTGCTCAGTTGTGCTCATGCGACAGTTGAATTTTTGAAGAATACTGGTGTTAAAGTGCATGAGCATCCTGCGTACAGTCCAGACCTTGCTCTCTGTATTGTGTGAGTTGTTGGCAGGGTGGGACCAAGCATGTTCAGAACTCCCAAAAGAAAAATCTAATGAATTTTTTGACAACTGATTTTTACGTGTGACTAAGTGTAAAAACTGCAATGCAAATTATTTTTAAAGACTAATAAATATGGCTGTACTGCAAAACGTGTGCACGTGTGCACGTGAATTATTTTATGTGAAAATTAATTTTGTCCAGCTTTATTAGGGACCTTCATTTAAATAGAGAGGTATATTTTATAATTGATATACTTCTAAATCATAATCACTGATTAACCGAACAAGCCATTCGGTTTACTGAATAAACTGAAGAGACTCCTAAGACAAGTTTGTATGAATACCGAGAACAGAATTATCGCAAGTTATTTCCTAGAAATTTGTGAACAAAACCGTTGGAATATAAAGCGTCTTTATGACTACACTCCAATAGAAATGTACGCTAAGATTCTATTTATCTTCATACAATCTATAATTGACTACTTTGTAAATAATTTTTATGAATACTTTTTATCTGAAATGAAACTTTCTGATGTAATTTGTTCCTTTAGATAATTGGTCTTGAACAGATAATATAAAATAAACATTTACAGATTTTATTTCGAATTACATTCGGAACTGAAGAAAAAACGTTAGGAACTCCCTCCGTTCCTGACGGAGTTCCCACGACCGTACTTTTTTTTTACTTGACGCTTAATATGAATGTTTCTGTGTATATATAATGTAACCCACGATGACGCGCGGCACTGTTCCTCCTAACCGTTTGTAGTATACGAGTGCTATCTTTTGTCAATGTGTGAGTGTTATCGGTGCACACTAATTTCATAAGTGCACACGCACACTACACTGAATAGACTAATCAGGAGTGAGCGTCACGGTCAAAGTGAAAGATGCTCTACTTCAATTTTATATTTTTTACCCAACTGAAAGGAAAGGATTATGTTTTTTTTACTTGCTTCTTTTTTTATAAAATCATAAACTTTAGAAATAATTTATCTTGTCTAAAATTAAAAAGTAATCATTAAATAATTTTTCTCACTTTCCATGATGAAATGAAGTCTTAGTCTTTGCTAATTTCAAACATAAATTACTTTGATTTTTTCATGTGTTTTAGTAACTATAAACTTTTAAAATATAATTTGCCCACCTGGCTTTTAAGTAAAACACACCGATATTTTCTCGACAATTTAAAAAAAGTAGAGTAACTTTCGTGACGAGTCAGCAAACTCCCCCCACCCCGCGAGCCCCTCAACCAAACGGTGTGGCGCGTCTTCGTGGATTGCACTATCTATACGTAGTCCAAAGTATTTATTTTAAATTTCTTAATATTGTTGTTATATTAGTATTGAATATTGTTAAAATAACAAATTCAATACTTTAGTATAATATTTAATCAGTACATACAACATTGAAAGCTCAACTACCTCTTTTGGTTCTTTGCCTGGGTGTTAAAACATATTATTTATTATTTGTTTGTTCATTACAAAGTAATTGTTTAGATATTAAAATCTATACAATCAATCGAAATATTTTCAATTATTTTAACATATTAATCGTGTTATGCTTTTTTTTTACTATGTTTTGGAAAAAATATTTTCTTGAATTCGTATCTCGGCATTTAAAATTAAAGATGCATAATCTGAAATATCTATTTCGATGTCATTTCACAGTGGGATTGTTTGTTGTTATATTTGTATAGCTCTATGATGTCAACCTCATTTCGGGCAATAACAGCTTGATAGAGATTGGCCATATCCCGTTATCGATTTACCTGATGTTTCTCGGTATTATACGTTTATATTTAGAGTAAAAATGGAAACAGTTCTTCAGTTAAGACATAATATTGTTTGACATTCAATTAAAAATTTTTGCGTTCACATTTACTACAATGAAGTAGTAAATAGCAATATCTGTAATTATGTACATGATGTAGAATTTTTAAAAAATATTGAACATTATTACACAAAGTACACAGTCTTAAAGTCACCGCGGGAGCGGGAGAGGAGCACCCTGTATAAGTGAAGGCTTTGTTTTTGGACTTTTAAGTTATTTGGTAGTCGAATTAAATAACTTTATTCATTAATATGTCTGTTGGTATAATAAATCAAAGAAAACAGGTGCTTAAAATTAAAATATGTATCAGAAATTGCAAAACCACTGAATATTTTTTTTTTGTAAGATATAGCAAAAAATTTTATTTATCAACTTTTATTAAAATCATAGTATAAAGTTGATAGATCATAAAATAATATGTCACTCTACTATTCATCCAGTATATATACGTTTTTCTATACTTTCATGTAAACAAAATGTCTATACAAGAGTAAAAGATAAAACAATATTGTTAATAATATTGTAAAGAGTAATTAAAACAAACTTCTTAGAGTGGAGTATATCTATCTCAATCGAGATTAAAACTCTTCTCTGCCGGACTTTTTGTGACTGTATATTACAGTCACAAAAAGTCCTCTGAAATTACTGTCATAAGATCCGACTCTGCATAATAGATTCTTAATTGATCAATTCTCTTTTAAATTTATTTTTATAATAAGTGAACATTTTTAATAGAAAACTTTTTTATAAAGCAGAAATAGCAACAAATGATATATAATTTGCAACGATAATAATATTATTCTACGTATCTTCAGTCGGTATTCATTTTGTTTATCTCTTAGAAGTTTACTTATGAATGATAATGTAATTTTATTCTCCAGTCCTCTCCTCTCTCCGACATTCTCTCTCTCTAAAAGTGAATTATTAATTTAAATTATAAAATTAAATAAAATAATTAAAAAATTATTAAATATATGTGGGGAGGTCCAAAAGTTCGTGGAATGGAGAGGATGGAGCGGGGGTAGGGACGCTCGCTGTATGTCATACGAATCGAAGACTCATCATTAGTTAAATACCAAGTTTCAACCCGATTGCGCCATTCGTTTACGAACAGTCGCCTGCTGAACAAGTCAATCCGGATGAAAACTGATTCTATGGAGAAAATTTAACACCGCGCTGTGATAAAATTTCTTACCAAGCAAGGAAAGAACGCTCAAAGCATTTTGAATGAAATGGGAGTCGTTTATAGGTAACAGTGCCCTAGTAAATCAATGTTTTACAAGTGGCATGGTCTTTATAAATATGGTCGAGAGTTAATTGAAGACGACCCCCGCTCAGGAAGGCCAGTTGAGGCCACCACATCGGACATCGTCGAAAAAGTGGAGAAAATTGTACTAGAGGATGCTCGTTTGAAGAAAAAACAATTATCTGCATTAGTTGGAGTATCAGATACCACTATTTTGCGAATCCTACATGATCACCCGGGTATGACAAAAGTCAGTGCAAGATGGGTACCGAGAATGCTTACGCCGTTTCCGAAAGAGCAGCGCGTCGATGCGTCAAAGCATTTTTTGGAGTTGTGTGGAGATAAACCTGCACAGATTTTGGACCGAATTATTACGGGAGATGAAACATGGGCCTGACACAACACAGCACAAACAGCCTGAGTCCAAACAAGAGTCCATGCAATGGCATAAAAAGTGGACATTGCCGCCAAAGTAATTCAAGGTAACGTAGTCGGCTGGAAAGATGATGGCTACTGTTTTTTGGGATTGTGAGGGGATAATCTTGATTGATTACAAAGAAAAGGGAAGGACTATAACCGGAGAATATTACGCAACGATATTAAAAAAATTAAAGGATGCCATCAAGGAAAAGCGGCGAGGAAAATTTACAAAGGGTGTGTTGCTCTTGCAAGACAACGCGCCGGTTCACAGGAGTAGAATTGCAATGGCTGCTCTGCACACGCATGGGTTCGGATCCCTAGTTCACCCACCCTACAGTCCAGACCTGGCCCCAAGTGACTTTTTTTTATTCCCCAATTTAAAAAAAGACTTAAGGGGAAAGAAATTTTCCGACGACATTGAGGTAAGGGAGGCAATTTCGGCTCATTTTGAGGGAAAAGATAAAACATATTTTTGTAGTGGTTTACAAGAATTTATTCATAGGTCTAATAAATGTATTGAGCTTAAGGGTGATTATATTGAAAAATAGTTTTGTTGTTTTATTTTTTTTAGATCCCTTTCATTCCACGAACTTTTGGACCTCCCCTCGTACATATATTTATATATTATACTTATTAATATTTATATATAGTGTTAAACTATATCTACTCTTTTTGTACTTATAATTCTGTCGTAGTTATAAGTATATCTAGCGGTATTGTTACCATGAAACACACATTGAGAATGTTATGATATCCCGGTACTTTCAAAGTAGATGCAGAGAAGGTACCTTTGCAGATGGACAGAGTGATAAGGACAACGGTAAGAATTAAAAAAGTAAAATATATTATAACGGGGATGTAGAGGAAGGGTACTGAGTTACGACGTGCTTAAATTTTTTGTTGAACAAACGTTTATTAATTATTGTTTCAGAAACAATTTACAAGCCTAATAGAATTTAATAAAATAATATCTCAATTTAAAGCAAATATAAAAATAAATCATTTCGTATAAAAAAACAAATGTGATTTTTAATAGAAAGGTGAGGAGATTTCAAGAGTAGCAAAAACACATGATTATTTGCACTCTCTCCTAATTGTGGCCTAATAATAATAATAATGTCCAATAATCTTTGTTTCATGTAAGCACAGTGAAATGCATTTCTTTTTAAAGATATCATATTTTAACTAAAACTTACTTTTTATTCTTTTTTTTGTCTCGGTTTTGTTTTCCGAATATTCATTAATGTTACTGTAGACATTGTGCCCGTCGTACATGGCTTGTGTTGAACACACACAAGCAGTTGTGTTCAACACACACAAACACACTCTTATTAAGAAGTATACACGTATACTTAAGAAAAGTATATATATTAAAAAAAGCTGGCTTTTGTTTTGTATTCCTATTATATAATTGTTGCTACACAAGTTGTTACATATTTAAATATTTTTATTATTCATTAACATAATAATTCATTTTCATAAAAGGTTTTATCACTCGTACCTTAAATTGTTAAGAGGACAATCGTGCCTCATACTTGGGTGCGAAATATCATTTTCAAACTATACATGATAAATAATAATATGCACTATTTTTATTATATATTTATTATTTTACAATAAAATCTTTAAAAACCTATTTTATAACAATTATTAAATACACGAACAATAAGTTCATCGCAATCATTCAAATGTAAGCAATTTACTACATCAGTCGATATCTACTACCATACTATACTACTACACACTCACTGTTGACAATCCGTTACTACTCGTATGTGTATAAAAACTAGTTATTACAAGTGACTGCAGGAGAAATATGTGAATTAAACTATTAACAATTTGTAACATTACGTTTAATTGCAGCATGTGCCCTTAATACAAGAATAACATTTATATACTATTGAAACAATCGGATTATTTTAATCCAATTTGTTTTTTGTCAATTATTATTTGTTTTTTTTAAACTTTATGACATAGGCATTTTTCAGTTTTAGTATTGCCCTCAAAAATTATTGAAATTAAATTTTATTGTTCAAAATGCCTTGTTACTTAAAATATTGTTATATTTAAAAAAATATTTATTTTAAATTAGAAATACATTATTCAATTGCAGGATATATTATATATTTTAACTATAGTTCTAACAACTTCTTTTCAGTTGTTAAATGTTTCAGTTGTTTACCCGCGAATCTTTATTATACAAAAATAAGGCACCTAAGTAACTATATTGTTCTTAAGAAATATATATCTATCACTATATTGTGTCTGAAAAAATGTATATCCAAATTGTATGGCCTTGTTTAAAGACTTATACAGTAATTTTATAATAGTAAATACTAAAAAAAATGATAATGATAACTGTAATGTCAGTAATTGTAACAATGTCAGAGTTTTGTTACAATTATAATCCGAATCAACTATTATTGAACTCACTAAATAAATAAATAAAATATATATTTTTGGAAGCAATTATTTCATTGTTTGTTTCTTTTAATAAGTCATTTTAGGCTCTTTTATGTTTTTAAATAATAAGAAATGAAAAATTCATGAATACGTGCACGACTTGAATTGACTTGAACCACCAAGCTTTGGGTGACCGTCCCCGTCCCTGAGGTTGCACATAGGTCAGGTCAGATAATTCTATATTACTAAAATAATACTCTTATGATATTTACTGTATGTATTTGGAAGTATATTAAAACACAATTTAAATAATAAAAGTTATAAGCAAAAACAATATATTATGTAGCATTATAGTGATTGAAAATTGTGTTCTGTGATTTTATGTTTTAGTTTTTTTTTGCTTTTATTTTATAGGTAATGCGTGGTTTTTAGTCATCCGACTGAAGCTCGTTAATGGTTATAATTAAACGATTTTACAGAAGATCAAAGTGAAGTTACTGTTTAAACGAATGGGAGAGCAGGAAGACCTTCATCGTTCTGAACATTTCTACTATAAAATAAAGCTATACTGAATTTTGTTTAAATTAACAAGTGTTTATTTAAGAATCGTGAACGTAATTATAGAAGATATTCATTCCGATATACTCTTAATTAATTAAAAGCTTTGAGGTTAATTTCGCTCACATTTTGCTTTAGAATAATATGCTAAATAAATCGTTTCTCAAACAATTTTAATCTCTGAAATAAGAAATTCACTTCATGGAAGCAGAATGTGCTTAAAATAATTATATTGTCATTAAAAAATATTGTTTTCCAATAGACCACACCACACCACACCACCACATAATATTGTCAGTCCAATAGTCAGATTTACGACTACTAGCAACAAGTAATCTATTTACGGTTTTTTTGCACCGATTTTTCTAGATCCTCCTTTTAAAATATGGTACGCAGAATAGACCAGGATATCCAACATTTACATGACTGCCTGGTAGCGTCTATTGTATACATGGTATATTATTCATTATACTACTACTACTTCATACTAATATTCTTACGATTAATCAAAAAATCTAAAACAACACTCAAGTCAGAACAGTAAATATGCTTTTTAAAACTTTTAAAGAATTTTAAAACGGGAACGAATCACTTTTCTATATTAAGTCCTTAAACGGTATAGATTACCTTTCCGGATTACTTTTAATACAAATATATTTTAAACACGATTATGTTCAAGATATTATTTATAATAACAACAATTACTAGCTTTTCTTTTAATATAAAATCTATGGATGTACGACTCTGTGTCCTTTGTAAAAAATCTCAAATGCTAAGTAATAAATAACTTTACAGAGAGATCCGAGGAGTGACCGATGCTATATTTCTAAATTACTACGCGTCCTGTTAATTAACTAGCGGAATTAATTGATTTATTTAGATAAAGATTGTGACATACTTAAGGATACATATGGATTTTAACGATACCTTATTTTTGTGTACATACAATAATGACGAATGCAGTAATTTAGATAAAATATAAGGTTGTTTATTTAAAAATATAAATACAGTTAACTAAGGGGAAGTACTTCATTATTGCTATTGTGAAACATAACAATGTACGTGTTTATCTTATAAAGTTGAGTGTTTCATTGTTTTATCAAATAACTTAATATAATTTTAATAATAAATATTTGAAATATGCTTCGTGAAACAACTGTACATTGATCACAAACTGAGCTTGTTTACTGAACGTCTCATCTTTCAGAGGGCGAATAAAATATACTTGAATATTAAATATATGGCTTTATGATTTTTAATCATACATTCACTTGCTTGAGTCAGCATGAATTTTGAGTCTTTTTTTGGCAAAGAAAATAATCAAGAACGAAAGATAAAGTATATACACATATATACATAACTATTTTACATTATTAGTATTTTAACGTGTAGGTAATCAAACTTATTTCTGCATTTATTGTTAAATAGTGACAGAATAGATTGTTATTTTTAAGAATAATCTAAGATATATCAAAATGTAGCATATTTCAATTACAATTCCATGTGCCTTCATTTAGAATAATAAATCAATTATAACAAGACACATCAGTGTCACGTGGCGGCCTGTCTCGGTGGTTAATGCCACGTGCTATGTGACGTGACGCCAGCAGGTCGCGTAGTGTGCCAGTAGTGTTGTATGTGCTTTTTTGCAGTTAATCATGAAGGCTGTGGGAGCTGATCTGGAATTAAAATGTTGCCGATATTTACGCTGCGTTAAAACAATAGATCGTTGACAAGAATAGAAAAACTCGATAATTTTAACGCGTTGTGTTGTACTGTAGGGTACCAAAATAAATTTCCAACAATTTAATTGTAATCTACAAAAAGAGAAAAATAAATATGTCAAAATATAAAAAAGTTATTTGTACTTAACATTAGTAGGTCTTTTTTGGCCCACCCGTTAAAAGTTCCTATTTTATTATATATAAGTTAGCAGTAACTATAAAAACTTTTTCTTCCTTTAATACGTACCATCATTTACTTTAAACTGAAAACAAGTTAAAAATATCTCAAATGTAATTGAGATATTTTTAACACGTTTGAACCAGTTTCTCTACTCTTAGCAATAACAGTTTAAGAGATAGCTCCTTTTCCGATAACATGTTCGTTGGTAGTTGGAAACAGCAGTAAATATACAGTATCATATTTATGAGTCTTTATTTGTTTGTCAGGAAATGGTAGATAAATATATATATATTTTTTTTACAGTTAAGATATGAATAAGTTGAATAACAATGTATTAAATATATTCAGGTTAAATAAAATGATATTAAGAATATAACATTACTGACTATTTTACGGTGACAAAGCATTTGCAAGAACCATATTTTAAATCTTCTTAAGGAACGGCACCATTTACCATATTTTTAAGCTTCTGCCAATATATTTTATTTTATATGATAACAACTATCCCAATTAGTAACTACAATACAATGATACACCTATTAACAATGAAAACTAAAATTAGACGCGACATCACAGTGTGGTATTGAGGATAGTTTTTAACTTATAACGAGATCATTTATTGGAAAACGCTCACAACTTGATTGATCCCACTTAACACTCCTAGATGATGCCAAGTACTTTTACAGTACTGGTAAAAAAGGTAAATTTTTAAATTATTACAATAATCTATTGACCCGGTTGGTTCAGATTAATATGGAAAAATGTTCCAAAAGTCTGTTGTTTGTTTGTATTTACGCTCATGTATTTTCTTGTATATTTTTTTACAGAAAGTAAACATCTTTATAACTTATTAGTAAATGTGGTAAGTTGATTAGAGAATAACATTTTAACACAGTACATAATACTGTTGTTGTAAGTAAAGCAAGAAAACGGAATGCTTATTGAAAAAATTTACATAGGATTATTCGACTTTAAAATTGTTTCGAGAAGATTTTATAACATTAATTCCTGTCAACATTTGTGAATATATTAGGAAAACACCAAGCAATAACTGGAGATGGTACTTGAGCTAATTGTACGTTAGGCTACTTAGTTGTCAGCATTCAACAAAGCGACTTTTGCCATCAGATAGTTTTCCTCGTATCCTCGAGGCCGTAAGCTGCCCATTCGCGCTAATGAGGGTCCTTCTGAATGGCGCGTTAAACATGTTAAGCTCCTTCAAGGTAGTACTATGTTTATAATTAAATACCTACACTATTAGGACAGGTTAAAATGTTGCAATGGTGGCATCAAAAGGTGATACCGGACAAGTCTTTTAAATGATATACCAACAAAGAGCATTGTTGAAACTTTTAGTAAACTTACTTCACATTTTGAATCAACATTTTCAAATATGCACGGCAAACTCCAGCAGTAGCTACAGCAAATGGGAATTCTTACAAAAGAGCTACCAAAATTGTATTCTACATTTCTAATGTAGAGAAAGTTCAGTTTGAACGACTTATTATATTCCTTATTGTTCTATGACTAAGGATTATACTTCTGATGAAAGGTTATAACATTTGAAAACAAGCAAATGCACGGGAAGCATCGCATTACTGCATCACCTGTGCCATTGATTGACCTCGATGAGAACGATTTGTGGAAATGGGTTTGTTTGTTAGAGCAAGTCGGGGAAGGTTAGCAAAATAACTAACTACACACACATACATTTTGTCAATGATTTGAGTTCTACGAGGGCCAAACTGAAAGTTTTTAGAACTGGCCACTTAAAAGCATTATATTAAAAAAAATTGTTTAAATTTTGAAAATAGAACTCTTTACCAATATTATTGAGTGTACATTTCATTCATTTGTCATTTGTTTTACGATTTGGCGGCAAATTGAAAATTGTCTGTGCACGTCAGAATGAATTTAAGCCGAGAAAATTTTCGTGCAATGATTTTTTATGACTTTCGATGTCATTTAAGTCAACAAGAAAGTTATGATAGACTTCGATTGGCTTTTCACGATGAAGCCCCATCTCGTGCCACAGTTTACAACTGGTTTAATGAATTCAAACGTGGTCGAACTAATCTCACCGATGATTTGCTTGAGGGACGGCCTTCTACAGCGACGATTGAAGATAACATCAGTGTTGTGCGGCGTATGATAGAGACTGACAAAAGAGTGACCTATCAGCAGATTCCGACAAGTCTAGGCATAGGTATGAGTCAAGTGCACAAAATCCTCCATGAACATTTAGCGGTCAGGTAGCTTTGTGCCTGCTGGATACCGCATAATTTGACCGAGGCTCAAAAACTCCACCGTGTTGATTGGTGCCGAGAAATGATCCAAAAATTTAACGGAGGTGACTCAAATGCTGTGTTCGACATACTAACAGGTGACGAAAGCTGGATTTACTGTTATGATCCGAAAACCAAAAGACAGTCTGCTCAGTGGGTGTTTCCTTCCGAAGAATTGCCAACTAAAGTGAAGAGAGGTCGAAGTGTTGGAAAAAAAATGGTGGCCTCGTTCTTCGGAAAGACAGGTCATTACGCGACAGTAGTCTTAGAGGATCAGAAAACGGTTAATGCAGAGTGGTATACTAACAATTGTTTGCCACTTGTCTTGGAAAAAGTTCGAGAGAAACGACCTCGCAGCAGGATCCTCCTTCATCACGACAATGACTTGTCGCACACCGCCAGGCAAACGATCGACTATTTGGTGACCTCAGACATGGAATTACTGGGTCACCCGCCGTATAGCCCCGACCTCGCACCCTGCGATTTTTATTTATTTCCGAAAATAAAAGAAAAACTTCGAGGAAAACGTTTTATAGACGCCGAAGAAGCAGTGGCTGCGTTTCAAAACACCGTCGAAGAGACCCCTAAGGCCGAGTGGGCAAGGTGCTTTTCTCAATGGTTCCATCGAATGCAGCGATGTATTGATGTAAATGGACGCTATTTTGAAAAGTTACAATAAAACTAATAACTTGCTAGAATGCTTAGTTTTTGATTTTCTAAGAACTTTCAGTTTGACCCTCGTATAATCATAATATTATATTAATATGGTATAGCAAAAATATTGTACATGAAAATATATTTTATAGGTCTTAAATTTTTTTTTTTTTAATTTCAGGTCTATAAATAAACTCCGTTGTATAGGAAGCCACCATCTACAACGATATGTTTGTTTGAGTAGTACTGTTAGAAATTGAAATGTATTTGATGAGCTTTTCACAAGCAATTAATAAATTTCTTCAAGCAAAAGTAATTGTATATTGCAATTTTAATAAATTTATAAGCTGTACGAAGAATATCTGCCATTTTGGTACTCGCGGGTTAAAATATATTACACCTTTCAACAAAAGTCTGTGCTCCTGCATGCGCATTTTAACGCTGGCCAGAGGCTTCCCTCGGCCGGATACGGAAGTAGATCCCACAACCCATTGTTACAGGATCTTTATATCATTAATATGTTATATAATCAAGTTATTTCACTCTTTGGAGTTTTGTGGTAAAGTTTTCAGATCAAATTATGGATATCTCTATACTATCCGATATGAATAACTCGGATAAACAGGCAACAATATTTCAAATGAAAATGGGTAAATATTATTTATTCTAATAAAGTTTTTTTTTCAATTATAAAATAGTATTTGTCTTGCATGTTATTAAAATTTGCAATATAGTTATATTGGGAACAACAATAAGATTTAAAAAAAAATTGAGCCGGGAGTGGTGCTAATTACAAAATGCGGTAATTCGCATCCTTGACCTCGCTTAAGCGAGAGCCTTGCGGAGGGAAGTTTGCAAAAATATGAGAGAACCGACAAATTATTTTGTTTATAAATATTTATTGTTACTTGAGGAGGTGATAAGGGAAGGCGTATACTGAAAAGTAAGTGAATATGTGTTTCGGTGTCTTGATGAATATTGTAAGCTAACAACGTGTTACCGCCCAATGCTTGTTATTGTTTATTATTCTAATGTTACTTTAATATAAGTCAATTATATTTCACATATAATAAAAGCAAATTATAACTTGATTTTCGTCGCCTCATTTAATACACAAATTGTTTCTGCTTTAATAACGATTTACTTTGATTATAAACTATGAATTAACAATATTACATGTTCAGGAAAGATGCATAATATTATACACACTGTTAAAAAAAAGTGTTGGTATATTTATAGGTTACTGAGTGACTCGTCCCAACCATGATTCAGTGAAATGACTTAAATACCTATAATGTAACTTCTAATTTTCATAGATTTTTAACAATCATCTCATCTCATCATGTATAAAATCGCCTTAGATTTTTTA
This sequence comes from Melinaea menophilus ssp. n. AW-2005, assembly GCA_918358695.1. Taxonomy (NCBI): domain Eukaryota; kingdom Metazoa; phylum Arthropoda; class Insecta; order Lepidoptera; family Nymphalidae; genus Melinaea; species Melinaea menophilus. The sequence continues at coordinate 32,431,664 of OU911039.1, read as the reverse complement.
AATTAGTGATTGATTATTATTATAGTTAAAAAAAAAACCTAGAATTAAATTTTAATAGTTCCAATCCATAATCAGTATTATATTATATTACATCATTTGACAAGTGCGTTATATTATATGTTAAGAATACCTACTTATTAACAAGTACAAACATCCACAGGACTTAACTTATTTTTCCGAAGCTACGTAGCATTAAAACTAGACCGCGGAATGTTCCGGACTGGTAGACGACTTCATTGAAATCCTAGCTTCCGTTCTTTCTCTCTGCAGCGGAACAGAAGACCATCTATTAGCTATTAATAACAACATATTGTTTTTTTTTATTATTGTGTCTGTTATAAAGTACATTTTATTTATTGTAATAATATGTGTGGTTGTTACAATATAATTTTAATTGAAAACAAAATTTTCGTAACAATATATTATATAGTCAGACTTCTTCTGTTCCCTGATTAGGCATCTTCATTCAAACTGAGCATTCAGCGTGCTTGTTCCAGAACCAGATCTTCGTCCACTGAGCGTCCATTTGGACATCCACTAAACGAAACATTGCTCATAATAACTCTCAGTGAGGCATAAATTCTTAGACAACGACTCCAAGCGACAGTATTTTCGATGTCACTAAGCATAAATAAAAATGTAGTTATAACTCATGATTACTCATTATTTACTAAAACACGTACATAGCGGTATTGTACACAGTCGCATGCGTAACCGCTGTTACCTTAATGATAAACCATAACGAGGTACAGAACCATTACACATCTTATATTCTTTACTTAGAATAAAACTTATTACATTAGTAAATTACCACTATTATTATATCCTTGGTTTATTATATCCTTTGTGTACGGAAGATGATTTAATGAATGGATTCGAAAATATATTTAAATAATAAATAATAATAAAATAAAATTCAAAAATATTAGTCCATCAGTAATTATTGTATTACAGTATTTTTGTATTATGAAATAATACACAATAATATTGTGTTCATATAAATATATATATACAATATTTAGAATTCTAAATATAATCACATATTATATATTTATATATAAATTAACAATCTATCAAATTATCTTTACTCTTTCAATCCGCATATAAAGCATTTGTAGTTAATATATTTTGCTGTTGTAAAGACAGTGTAAAAGAAGTGTAAGACAGTGTAATAGAATATACAACTAATTTAAAATACGAACAATCTCCTAAACTTTTAAGAAAATAATAGAAACTCTTTTGAAATAATTATACATTTATTTTTACTGTGTTCCCATAACTGTAACACAATTTTCTCGATAATAATATTGTAAACCTCGGCCACGTTTAAAAATTCTAACATTCAACAATTTAATTAATTTAGTTATATAATATTAAGAATAATTAATTTAACTTTCTGTTAGCACCAACATTGTCGTAACTTAATTTAATATTCAGTTTTGTGACTGCAAGCGTTTTAAAACTAATTTAGTTGGCATAATAATTAAATTTAACTAAAATTGAGCTGGAGTTTTATAGAATGAGGCATTTAATTAATCACAAGAATGACCACATTTATCAATACCATTTTATATATCTTAGTCTAATAAAAAGGTTTATTATTAAAGAGAGGAGGGGCGGATAAAAAAGTACATTTATATATACTCTCTAGTCTCTTAGATCTAATCTTATTATAACTGGGTCAGTTTTAAGGTCTTCCTTAATTATTAACTTATACTTTCATATTCCTCTAACAGTTTTATTTATTTCTTCCGATGTGCATGTGCGTGAGTTGTATGATGGCATCATAATGGTTTTATGATTCATTGCTTAAGTAAATATTATTTATTTTTTTATTTAGCTTCACGCCATATCCCTTACGGGGTAGCCAGAGACGACGAAGTGCCAAACGCTACGGTTCCTGCATACCTCTTTCGCCTCGGCCACAGACATCAACCTCTTCATACATGCCCTCCGGGGGGTCCTCATGCTTTTTACGTGACCTTCCTCCAGTATCGTCGAGGCCTCCCCCTTTCTCTCTTTCCACTCACTTTTCCTGTATAAATCTTTTTTACCATTCTTTCATCACTCATTCGTTCGACGTGCCCAAACCACCTGAGCACGTTCTTCTTCATTCTCACTGTAACATCTTCACTAGTACCTGCCATTCTGTGCATCTCTTAAGTAAATAAGTCTTGTAATTCGTTTTCTTTTTTTTTGTTGAACTTTCATAGATCGAAGCTACTGACAAAATCAGTGCATATGAAGTTTAAATTTGCAGTTCAATTCAAAAGACCGTTCATGACCTCACTCAACATGTCATTATTAATAGACACATAGATATTAAAGGAACAAGTATTTTTTTTCTAAAAATATATTTTTATAGATAGTGATATACTACATGCCTTTTTTCAAATACTGATTTCCTCTTAGTTGGTAACCTTTTTTAAAGTTTAAAATTTTAAAAGAATTAGTTATATTAAAAAACTAGTCGATCGCATTCAGATTTACGTGGTCTTATAAAAAAAAATTCTCAACATTTCTTATAACCCGATTCAATTTTCATAAAATATTCTATAATATACAATTTAGTGTTTCTTGTCTTGAAAAACAACTTAATGTTATGTATATGTATATAATTTAATGTTTAAGTATATCAAATAGAAATTGTAATTCTCATTCAGTCACACACGTAATACATCAGTGACCTTTTCACAACAAACGTCTCTTCAGATGATATTGTTCACTGTAGTGTCAACAAAATATGTTATAAAAATAATTAAAAGCGAGCCCGCAGAGATACTTTACAGCGTTAAAGATCTTTAGCGCCATCGCATGTTGTTTTAGATTTACTCTCATAGTAGATAAGTATTTGTTTATATCAAACCCGGGGTTAAAAGAAATACAATATCCTTCGAATATAATCCTTGACAAGGAATCGTAAGATTACGATACGTGGATATGTCGTTTATTAACAACTATAAAGACCGCATGTTCAATCACATAACATATTTTTGAAATTGTCTCTTATACGTTATATAACATGTTACATCATTGAGATAAATGTTATTATACTGATGCGAGATATTGATATGACAGTCACTTACTAATTGGACCGTATTATCAGCTTCGTTCCAGTAATCATTTCACAGATGTATCGTATGTCAATTATACTAACATGGTGGCAGCATTATCTGTAAATGACGTGTGTCAATTTCTGGTATTAAATTAATTTGTTTTAGTGAAGTTATGAAGCTGTCAATACTTCAGAACACTTTGATAATAATTAATATTATATTATTAGATCTAGTGTCCATGATGGTGTCTGATGCAACTGATAATTCAGATTCATCCATGTAACCATATCAACATATTTTTATATATTTTATGTTGTTATATCGGAAAAATATATTTTCAATGTATCTGCATGTTAACTGAACTCTCTTGTAATGTTCACTCAAACCAATAAACCATAAACAAACAGATAAACAAACAACATTATTAAAAGCTATTGTTTTGAGTTCTGTGTTAGGTACATCTTAACATATTACATATACATATTAACTTATACTTGAAAATTGGTGAAGGAAAATATTTTAGGAAACCACCATAATTGTTAAGGTTAAGGTAAGCTAAGGTGATTTGTGGAAATGTAACCCGCAGTGGTGCTTCTAGTGCATTCAATCTTTCCATAATGTTTATACAAATATCTGTCTAGTCTTAGTACATATATTTGAAGGCAAACGATATTTTGAAATTATTAAATATTTTCCTATTTATTTATTTAGTAACTAAATAAAATTTCATTCATATATTTTTTTCAGAAAATGTAAGGTAAAGAAATTTTTTCCGCTATTTTCATTTGCATTTAAAACATATTCAAATTAACTAAAAGCTTCTTTTAAAATTTCCAAAAGCTCTTTTGCGAAGGATTTGTCTCTCCAAAGAAAGCCTTTTCAAAGAGAATAATAGATATTATTTTAATAAACATTTTTGTATCCCTTCACTTAAGCCATTCTTTTCTTGTCAATAAATACTCGGTTCTCTTTGTATTTCATAAATTTATAATATTTATTTTTTATATAAAATCAACTACATCACCAATGGAGAAACATTATATTTATTCTACTATCTGCATCGTGTAACTTGTAACTGTAACATCTTTGAAGTACTCTTGGAAAAAAATATGGTTTGGATTTCAGTTTTGCTACTTGGATGTGGTTAAAAAATGTCTCACATATATGAAATAAGAAAAACGTAACTTTTAAACACATATATATATATATATATATATATTACTATTATTATGGAAATATTTAAATAAATTTGTTGAAATATTTGCCTTTACCCGCACGGCAACAAATCCCCCGAGCAGTCATTTATCAATAAGCTGACGTGGCGGAAGTGACGAGATTGGCCTTCACTTAATTATTCATCACATTAGTTTAGACGGGTGAAGTAACGCCTTGAATCGACTACAACGATAATTAACGTATAATATATAAATATGTACTTGATTATTATGAATTTTGATTCGAGCAGTAACTAAGAAACGAGCTGAAATTAGATAATATTTATTTATGAAACAACACATAATTATTTATTATTTTTTAAACATTACTTAAATATTCGTATATAAATATAGCATTTTCACAAAAATGTACTAATTTAACAAATATTGTTTTAGACATAACTTATAACGTATCTTGGCTGTTAATATTCATCAGGCAAACGTCATCTGTTCCTGTATAATATTGAATTGATGTTGTAATAACTAGTAGCCAAATTTGCTGCTGTTGCCCATTCACTAAATACTAATGTATCAGTAACAAAGATAGATTTCACGGTAAATACTAATTTACCGCGAAGTTTAATAAAATTATTAAAAAAATCATTATACATAATATTGGGATTTGAATTTTTTAATAATGTTAAATAGCAAAGCAAGTCATTTTGAATTTTACTTATTCGGTCAGCAGTTACTGGTACAAAATTTATTTTCCTTTTTAAATTTGATCTCTTATTACTTTTGAAATTAATAAATTGACCACAGTGGTCTGAATCTAGTGTATTGATTAAACATCTGGAAGTTGGAATAATATTAGTGAATATATTATCAATACGGGTGGCACTAGTGGAGGTGATTCTAGTAGGCTCCATAAACATGTGTGATAGATTATGTGAAGAAAATAAATTTAAAAACTTGACACTTACTGAATTATTTTCCAAGATGTTAATATTGAAATCTCCACAAACAATTATCTGTTTATTTATACCAGATATTTTCAGTAAAACCTCATCCATAATTTGCTCAAATTGTTCAAAGTTAGATAACGGTGGCCTAAAAACGCTTACAATAATAAATTGTTCTAATTCTATTGAAGCTAGTTCAATTATCCGTTCAACAGAGAGGCTTACTATGTCTTTACGTGTTTTTAATTTTATTTGTTTATTTAAAAGAATTAAAGAACGTGGCTACCATGTATGGAATTAACTCTGTTGAACGAACTACCTACCTGGTGGTTATTAAAATTAAACATAATATCATCATTTTTAAGCCAGTGTTCAGTTACACAAAATATTAATATTTAAATTATTCAAAAATAACTGTATTTCTAATTCTTTATTTCTCATACACTGGATATTCTGATGCACCAGGTTGATATAATTTACATTGTTATTTTTATTACTCACATTGACAATATTTTCTTTTATATAATAATTATTGAGATTGCACATTTCATTTATTATGCTAGAGGATATCTCTTCTGTCTTAAAATCTAGTTTAAACTAATGTTGTTTGGGATAACATCAAAACTTGTCTTACTTACACCTATATATTGCTCAATAAAAGCAGTTTAGTCAAATTATTGGCTGTCATGGTAAAAAAATATAATAGCGATACAGCTACCTGTCTCTTAATAAATAAAGATAGAAGTTTTGTCATTTTTTGTTTAATACCTTATTCTATATTATAATTTAATAATACTCAGTAATAAAATATGTGGAATAGCGGCGGCTCCATTAAAAATTTATGAAATAAAAAAATCTATTAAGTTAACAATTTTAATTGTTAACAATGTTACAAATGTCAGCCTGGTTACAGAAAATGTAAGATTCATTTCTTTGGTATATTTATCCTCCCCATTTGTTTGTTAAACTTTTTTTATGTCGAAACGATATTTAGGCTTTATAATTAAAATATATAGGTCAGTATAATTTAAAACGCATGTACTTTATAAAAGTATTTTCTCATACAAGTAATTTGACGACCTTAAATTACGGAGTAGTGTATAAGTTTTACAAAAACAATGTTTTAATATTGTGATGAGTCATTGCGATTGGACACTTCACACTCAAACAAACAAATATAATTCTAAGAGTTAATACAGTTTTATACTGACAATATTTTTTCCATAATATTGTACAATATACGTACAATTAAATTATATATTCTGCTAAAAGTTATAAGTATACTAAATAGAAAGGCTCTTTGAACTAACCTTATTGAGGGACGTAAAACCGCCGTCAGTGTGAAGAGCGCCCGAAGCAAACTTGCGATGACGCGAGTTCTTAAAAAAAACTCCTTTGTCAAGTCCAGGAACGCTGCCAGAACAAGCCGCATTTAGCTTTTCACAAAACTTTTATACAAGAAATTACCCTGTCATAAAAACAATTACGGCGTCCCTCGCAAGTTTTACAAAAATCCGGGTGTGGAGGCTGAAATAATGGCAAATAAAATAATTAATATACAAATAAATAAAATGAGACACCTATTCTAACGTATTGTTTGTTTAAATTCATAACTTTTTTTTATTTTCAACAGCTTTTTTCTTTAAAGTTACTATACACACGCAAACTAACTAAATGTACTATAAAATTAGCATCACTAATCATCGATCTTATAAATTTTTGGTATAAATAAAGAATTTAAAAAATTCAACATAAAAATATTTTAACGAAATTTAATTATTATATATAAATTATTAGAGTAAGTACAAAATTAAATTCACAATATCTTTATTCAAGTAGGCATTTACACGGACTTTTCGTTCGTCAATTATTACAATAGAAAAAGAAAAATAAAAATAGAAAAATGAAAAGGTCAGTGTAGTCAGTACGTGACTAAGCTACCACCGTCTCGTAATGAATGTTATAATAAGATTTGTCAAATAATATACTTTTGATTTTAGATTTAGAACTAAGAAAATTAAGGTCTAAGATATCTTGTGGAACTTTATTATATAAAGGGTTTTTTAATTTCTTGAAGACAAAATTTATGCTTTACGATTTTGTTTTTATTTCTTGTATAATGTGCAAAAATACAATGTTACATAGAACTTTTACTACATAAAGTTAAGTGATTAAAATAAAGTAAAAATAAAAGGGGCCAAGAATAGATTTTTGTGGAACACCCAACTTTAGATGAGAACTATCGAACTTAGAATTATTAAATTCTGTTATTATTCACTGACATCATAGGCAGACAACAATATATACCGGATGTTTCCAATTGCCGTTGATTTATAGAATATTATTATAATAAATCTGTCTACTTCGATTGTTAGATTAATTTACGTTCAATTATAGATTTCTGTTATAACTACATGTCCTTTGTTATAGCATCGATCCTAAAAATATTATTTATTGCACATATATTTTGTAAATCTATATTTAACCATTAAATAATACAATTAATAAATATTTCAATCGCCACTTTCTTCTTCCCTTGAGCAGGCTGTGAAACATGTTTTCAAACTCGAAGTCTAATAAAGAGCGCTCGAATTTTTAGGAAATTTTTGTTTGTTAATTGTTTCCAAGACAATTTCGATCCTTTGTAATTGAAGGAAAACAGTTTCATTTATCATTCAGACATTTATAGTATAATTTATTATGCCTTAGGTTGTTAGTTCAAGTTAATTTGAGAAAGCAAGTAGATATTAATGTTATGTTATTGACATCGACTTGAAAAGTTTATGTCGCATCTACTATGGATTATTCCAAGTAATTCAGATATTGAGAATTCCTAATTTATAATAGATTAAAAAGCTTAAAGGTCTACTTTTAAGTTTGTAACATTGATTTAAATATATTTCTCAATACTCATAATATAATAAGCCTTACTAAATGAAGACTCTTCCATCAATACGTATTATAAATAGGCAATATACACGAATTCTGATGGTAATAACGTGAAAAATGAAAAATAAGAAAGTCATTTGTGCCTTATAGATCATAAAGTCATAGTTAAAGAGTTAGTCGGATTTATTATTTAAATTCAAATTAAAAAAGTTTTTATTGTATAAAACGGCCTTATTCAAATGCATTGTTAATCATTAAATCCACTAACGAGTCACATATAATAGCGAGAAATTCTGAAACCCGCTACTTCTTTTACAGACGCGCCTTCGCTTCCGTGCTATTGTAAGAGTATACTCACACACACACTAAACGACTTTATTTATGTATTTAGGTTTGCGTGTGTGGAAAGTTGAGGCTCTTTTATTCCAACCATTTACAAAATGGAATACTGCAGAGGCTAAGTTATTATGTAATATAATTTATAGCTTTAGAATTTACTATAATTTTCTAAGGAAACATAGTAAATTTAGTGATTTTGTCTTCGTGGTGACGGTTATCTCAAGCACTTTTTGATGACATTAATGAATATTCCTTAAGTTACTTTATACAGATATCTTCCAATCTAAGTCTAATTTAAACGTTTATTACCTTAGTACTTTATTCTAGTTTATTTTATAAATCAGTACTGATGGTTATTATAACATTTGAAATTAGTTTTCATAAGAGATAAGGAAAGTATACTTATGTACTTGTGTACTTTTCTTTCTTTCAATTATCAGAGTTGAATATTCTTATGAAATATTGTGTAGATGTTATTATTTAATGACTATTATGTTTTGAAGTAAAGATTATTTATATATTTCGCATTAAAAAAAAACTTTTACATTACCATGTTGAGTCAAAACATTAAACGATTAACTCAGCGAGAGCTGTTGATTTATATTCAGATATTCAGCTCACTTTATTAAGCTTGTTTAAGCTACTTACTACTACTGCTGCTCTGGGTATTGTAAGAGCAATAATGGTTACTGTTTGTTGTAGTTGTATATATACGTTAAGTTATTATCGTGCTGCTTAATTTCAACGGCCAACAATTATTCAATTATGTAATTTATGACTTAATATATTAATGACAACATCACCCTCGCGGCGTCCAATAGATGCATTTATAATGGAGTCTCATTTACATCATTTATAACTTTGAAATATACAATTAGTTATAATTAACATTTAAAGCTCCAATGAATTACGATTTAACAGATTTAACTAAAAAATCTAAACAAAACTACTTAATTTTTATTTATAGTAATGAAAGTAACTTGAACTATTAAAGAACTATTAAATGTAAAAACACACAAAAAACTTATTTAAGAGAATATACTATGAAAATAACTAAAACCAAAGAGTCGAGCCGTATTAACGTCTATTAACTGTCTAACTTTTTTATTTGCATAGACGGCCTAGCTGAATTTGTTTGCGAGTGCTGAGAGATGAGGATTCCATCGGATTTTATTATCTAAAGTTATTCCTAAGAAGTTTGTTTAGACATTCAATTTTAACACTTCATTGTTAAGGAGCAAGCTAAAATTTTTGCTTCTTACATTAAGAAGTGTAAACTCTGTGCATTTACTTTTGCCATCATTGAAGAGTAAATTAGTAATGGCATGAAAACCATCTACACGCGCTTCCTTAAACATTCCGAGGTAACCCAACAATATTCTAAAAACATTGTTATATTGCAATGTTAGCGTATTAAAAATCATTTTGGAATAGGTCATCCACAGACCACGTGAGTAAATGTTTTAAAAAGTGTAATATTGACAGTCTCCGTACATCGAGCAAGCAAACCTTCATATTACTTCTTCGGTCTAAAGATCTACGCTCTCTTTTAATGTCCTCGTCGTCCTTTTGATTGTGTCCTAAATGTTTAAAACTGTAGACGACATTAAGAGATAAACCATTCCGCATTAAGGGAGGTATATGCCTGGGCTTATATTTACGAGATTTAAAACCTCAAACTGCGACAAACCCACACAAACACACACAAAAATTATAATATTTGACCTGGATCTTATCTTGTATTATTGTCAGATAAAAACCTCATTATGTTTCTCTATAACTAATAAATTAAATGGGTATTTTTTCCTTTTTTAAGTAGTTAAAATAAAGTTATATTTATACCGTGTAACTGAATACAAGTACATTGATACAACAACAAACGCTTGAAGAATTTTTCGCCTTTTCATCAACGGCTTTCCAATTTCCAAAACATTGTATGAAAACAGACGTGTGCTAAATCATATATTAAAAAAAACATTTTTACATTCACATGCCGCGATGGATAGAGCGAGTGCAAACATGACTGCAGCTGACTCTGACTTTTATTAAAGAAATAATATATGAAGAAATGTTAAAAAATACAATTTGCTTCATGAACAATTTCTAGACATGTATGTAAATAGCAACTTGCACCAACTTGTAACAAAGGTGACACGAAAGAGAAATAAAGAGGGATCGCTTCTTGACCTAATACTTTGTAATGAAGAAGACTTTTGTACCAAAGTGGAACACCACCCCAACATAGGAAAAAGTGATCATCAGGTGCTAATAGCAACTGCTCAAATCAAGAGTCAGTCAACTAGCAAAATTTCTAGTATTCAAAACCGTCGTAGAAACTTCTTTAAAGCAAATTATGAGAACATATCCCAGCACCTTGCTAACAAAATCATTACAGATACCAACATTACTGATGTTCAGACTGCATGGACCAACTTTACAAGGAAAACACACCGTGTTATTGAAACTGATGTACCACTCAAAAGATATTTTAAGAACTTCAATATTAATAAACCATGGATTAACAAAATGGTCTTAGACTTGGCAGAAAGAAACAAATATTTGTGGACGCAGTATAACTTGAATGATTCAAATGAGTCATATAGGAAATATAGGAAGGCAAACAATGAGCTAATTACTGTGGTTAGAAATTTGAGAGTGGAGTATGAGAAAAGGATTGTAAAATGTGGACCTAAGTCATTTTATTCTTACATGCGTTAACAATTGTCTTCAACGGTATCCGTGCCAAAATCTTTGAAGGATGACAGTGGGAAAATTATAAGTGATCAAAAAATTGTAGCCGAATTGTTTGCTCGACAATTCAAAAAATCCTATGTTGTGGAATCATCAAACTCATATATACCACAAATACAGATGCTTCGAGTTAAAAACTCCATACAGACACTCATATTTACACCAGATAAAGTAACTAAAACCTTAAAAACATTTAGTGACTCCACTTCCATGGGACCAGATGCTTTGACGTCTATATTATTAAAACAATGTAGCAATGTCCTTAGTCAACAGCTGGCACACATCATGAACCTGTCACTGGAAAGTGGAAAATTACCTCAAGAGTGGAAGGAAGCCCATGTTACTCCTATATATAAGAAAGGAGATAAGTACTTACCTGCTAATTATAGACCTATCAGCCTCACAAGTATTGTCTGTAGAACTATGGAGAAAATAATAACAAATCAAATAAGAGCTTTCTCAGATTCGGAAAACACTATCATCGAAGAACAGCATGGATTTGTACCTAAAAGATCTACAGTCTCGAATCTACTTGTATGCCTAGACAAGTGGACAAACCATTGGGATAATCATCAACCTACTGATGTTATATATTTAGATTACGAAAAAGCTTTCGACCGGGTCCCTAAAAAAAGGCTTCTAATCAAAATTGAACACCTAGGAATTCGTGGTCAACTTTTACGATGGATAGAGGATTTCCTTACAAACAGGAAATACAGAGTAAGAGTTGGTGAAACACTGTCAGATGCTCATGACGTATGTAGTGGTGTACCCCAAGGTTCTGTGCTTGGGCCGATCTTGTTTACGTTATTTTTAACGGACTTAAAGAATATAATCATGTCTGACCTGTTAATATTCGCAGACGATACCAAAATTATGGGGAACCCCTTAATATCACAAAACGTAATCCAAAAAGACCTGGACCGAATAGTACAGTGGACAAGAGATTGGCTGATATCACTCAATGAGGCCAAGTGTACCGTTTTGCACATAGGCAACAACAACCCTGGACACAGATACACAATAAACTCTGTGCCATTGCAAGCAGTCAAGTCTCAAAGAGATCTAGGAGTCATTATAACTCATAATTTGAAGTGAGAGGAGCACATCATAGGTATAACCAAAAGGACAAACTCAATGTTGTACATGATTAGAAAAGCATTCTGTTATCACAAAGGAATTATTTCTCAATATCTACAAGACATACATACGACCTCTACTAGAATACGCTTTCCAAATATGGAGTCCCTATTTCAAAAAAGACATCCAGTTGTTAGAAAAGGTACAAAGACGAGCAACTAAAATGGTGACATCTCTAAGAAATTTTACTTATGAAGAACGTCTCTTGGAACTAACTTTAACCACACTAGAACAGAAAAGGCAGAGAGGAGACCTCATAGAAACTTACAAAATACTTAATCACCACTACAATGTAAGAAACATCGAGAATATGTTCAAGTGAACCCTAACAAGCAACTAAGAGGTCACACCATGAAACTAAACAAACCTCTCTGTGCTCGCCATCCCAGAACACATTTTCTATCAAATCGTATAGTGCATATGTGGAACTCCTTGCCAGTAACAGTGATAACTGCTCCTAACATTAACATTTTTAAAAATAGACTTGATAAACATATGAGAACTTTAAAAACACAAGTGCAGTGATATACACGCATCAGCTTTAAGCTGCTAGTGTATTACATATATAATAATAATAAATCTTTCGCTGCCGTCAGCTTGTACTAGGATTGTAAATTTGTGAAATATCTTGCTTATTATTCTTTGATATTTCCATATATGTATGGATTTTGAAATCCTAATACCCTAGTATTCTCAAAATTTCTGCATCTTTGGCAAGATATACATGATGATATCAAATTATACATCAATTGATTAAAGATAATTAAATTAAGCTTACGGCCAATCTAAGGGCAAATTAAAATTATATTGGCAAATTATATTATCTTTTATTATTTTAAATCTCTTCATACCACAAACTTAAAAATATATTATGAAATATAATATTACTTCATGACGTATCTTTATATTCAGCCAACTCTCGCTCCGTTTCTCAAAGACAGGATCGACTTTCCTACCAAGATAACGCTAATCCTAACTTTCCAATTTTGAGACACTTCAAAACCCTTCTATTTGTTACTACTAACACAAATTAGTCGTTCAATTTGAATATGTAGTATTTTATCATTTTTAGTATAATTTGATTAACATAAAAGATATATATCATACATAAAGATATATATCATACGATATTAATCAGAGTTTGATACAACATTTACTATAAAGGTACTTGCATTGTTTTTACCTCCGCTAAATAACCCGAATCCTCCTCTCTATTTAAATAAGTCCAATCTAAATTAATACTTTAAGTTTAACACTATTCAAAAATAAGACGCAACTTTCTTGTAGAAACAACTTTTCGTCTGATAAAGTTGAAGGGTTGAAGGTGTGAGGGTTGGAAGCGTAATGAAAAGAAACTGAACATTTCGTGTGTGACATCAAATTGCGAGACATTTCTATTTTGATGTTCTTTCTTGTTAAATAATATAAAGAACTTAAGAGTATCCAATTACTTAATTAATATTAAATTGAACCAAACCTAACTTATAAAATTAGTACTTATTAAATTTTTCTCCAACCTGATCTGATCCATTTCAAAAGTCGTAAGCAAACATTTAAAATACTGTTTAATAAAACTTTATATTTATTTCAGATATCATATTATGGTACTTTAAAGGCCAATATATTTTAAAGAAATAATGCTTAGGGATTGATTATAATGTAAGGGTAAATACAACTCGAAGTAATTGATTAAAGTGAGATGGTATCACCTAAATAACCGTCGTGTCGTTTTATTTTCCGTGTCGTGTTGAAGTTGCTAATATAAACAATTCACAACTATTTATTTATAATCATTTCAACATAATAAGTACACTAATTTTCTCGAATATTACTAACTAATTCTGCTATGGTACAATTCTGGTCAAAGGCAGTAGATGTGAATGGTTGGCTGCTGTCTACAAAATCATTTATTTCATAATTTAGGAACTTAAAAGTTGCCCTAATTAAGGTTATTTTATAAATAAAAAACACATCAAATTTTTATTCGTCAGTCATAACAAAAGTTATTCTACATAATTCTCATAATTTCATATACACAATATAAAAATGATATCAAAATTGGCCAAATAACATTTACAAGATGCAAAACGTGTCTTACATTTGAAATAGACAGATGTCATTATTAAAAAATAATATCTAAAACTATTAATTTATTAAGAGCATTTTCATTACATTTAAAATATTTTATTCTTCACTATTTGTGTAAATATAATATGTTGCACATTGTTCTTCTCTTCATATTTACCGTTTTCTTTAATCTGAAAGAGGAGGAGAAGATTCAATTAACACAACATTAATGATTTTTACATTAATTTAGTTAAGTGAGGTCTTATAAAAGTTTATTTTGAACTGCCAACAAAAAATATTTGTATCAAGTATTATCGAGTACTTTTAATTTAAATCTGACCTTATCTTAATTATATACCTAATAATATATTGGTAGAAAACCATAATATAGTATGCGAGTACCGTTAGGTGGCATTGGAGGTGCTCTTGCTCATGGGCTTGGCGACCATCTCCTGCACTCTCTTCATCTCCTCCAGCTGCGACGTCACCTGGTACAACCTGTTCTCATGCTCCACCGCCATCTCCTCCAGCTGCGACGTCACCTGGTACAGCCTGTTCTCATGCTCCACCGCAATCTCCTCCAGCTGCGACGTCACCTGGTACAGCCTGTTCTCATGCTCCACCGCCGTCTTCTATAGACGCTTTATCATCTGGGGATTATGTATTATTATACATTACGAAGTAAAAAAAAATACAAAAAAATACACCGTTAAAACATTTTTTTCTATAATCTTTATATCGCAGTTAAATATTAAAAACCAATAAAAAAGCGATGGTAATCAACAGTATGATACGATCTCTAACTCAGAAATATATACCAGATGTGGCAGTTAATAATTCTTAATTTTTTTAAGAAAGAAACACGTCATTTAAGAAACAAATGAAAAAAACAGTTTATTCAAAACATGCGCCATCGCTTGATTCACATTTTCTCCGTCTCTCTGGCAATTCGTGGATGGCCCTACCAAAAAAATGTTCAACTTTCGATATGGTCCAGTCGCCAAGCCATTTTTCGACTTCTTCGTAATTCTCAAAAGTTTAGTAGAAAGCGCATGGGGGACATTGCTGAAAACAGATGGTTATCAGATGGGGCCAGGTCTGATGAATATGGCGAGTTGTGAAAGAGTTCCCAGCCAAACGTAAAAATGGTGTCCTTTACCGCTTTCGCTGTATGCGAAGGGCAGCTTTCGTCCAGCAATGCTTGTAATTCAGCATCTTTGATTTTTTTCGGTTGACCTGGTAGTTTATCTTTTAAGTCAAAATCACCACTTAACTCTAAACCACCCACGCACACAAGCGTCCTGCGGTAGGACATTGTTCGTCGGCGGCGGCGGCCTCCTCCAGCCGCTTGTATCGCTGCTTCACGCGCTCCTCGAACTTTCCTTCGAACGTTCCTTCGAACTCCCTAGCTCGCTGTGCTTGTTGTCTATTACAACAATTTATACATTATATATATAAATTTATATATTTATACCTCTAACCAGTTAATGCAAGGTAAAAAAAAAACGAGTAAAAATGTATATTTTGATGCTATTAAACTATCTGAAAATCAAATTTTCTTTCTTTATTCTTAGAACAAAAGGAAAGGTTTGCTGATGTCCTATTAGCGGACGGATATACCAGAGAAACAAGCGTCAAAATTATTAGTAAAAAGAATTAAGTAATAATCACCTGTTGCTCCAATTACTCTGCTATCAGCATCTTGTTGCTTCAGTCTTTCTTCTAGTTCTTCTCGCGTACTTTCATTTCGCTTTCTATGTTCTGAAAATAAATTATTGTATAAAATATATAATTAAGCGCCCTCTATTGACAAACACACTCTAGGTTGCTTCATTTGTTGTTACTGTAAGACAGGTGGCGTCCAGATATAATTTAATAAATTGTTGTATTTCTTTAATAAAAAAATTACAGCCAGTTGAGCTCCGAACTCTTGTTGCAAATGTTCTTTGATTTTCTTTGTCTAATCTCTCAGCTGCTAACTTCGGTCGAAAACCGCAGTGCCGTTTCCGCGTCATCTAACTGCTAAGTTTTTTTATAAGCATGAGGGCACCCTGACGTCTTAGCTGTAATAATAGATCTGGTAAGTGACATTGCAATTAGGTTCCAAGCATTTAATTACAAGATAAAATAACATATAGCAAACTCGCTACTATGTAATATGTAAAAGTATAACAAAAACCTTATACTAACTTTAATTAGTAACCTAACTTCAAAATATTACTAACTTGCACACAATTTAAATTGTCAAATATTATATTTAAAAAAATCGGTGTAGTCAGTCCGTGAGTAAGCTACCACCACAAGCTCGGAATATTGCTTTTGCTGAGAAGACCAAGCCAGAAGTTGCTCTTTTGAAATGAGATTTACACAATATTTGAAGTATACATTATTCTATCAACCATGTTCCTACACGAGAACAACTTCCACACATTTCGATCCACTAAAAATTCTTGAATATTATAATAAGATTTTATATTTAAAACTAATAAAAAGGTTTAAGATATCTTCTGAAACTTTATTATATATATAAATAGTTATTTATAATCAAATCTTTAAAGAAAACTATTATTCATAGTTATTATACATACTTGTCATTTTGCATCTGCGTCGTATATAAGACGTCTTGCTGAGCTAAGTATTAGTAGCTTGCAGTAACGCGAAAACGTGCTGTAATGACGCCATGTGTTCTGTCGCACCCTGGAATGGATATCAATGTTTCTTTAACAGTTGCCCTTTAGTACATGAGAAGTGATTTCGACGGCAAAGGGTTAATAACCGAATACTGTCATTACCTGCAAGGCGAGTGAGTGTGAATGCAACCTTTGTTCTAAGCATTTTTATTTTTTTTCTGCTGTTTTTTTTTTTTTGTTCTGTGTGTCTCTGCTGTTAGCCCTACTGGCCATGACAGCGTCACCGGTGGAATGGACGGGTGCAGAGACCCCGCCCTTGAAAAAGGGGGGCCTGAAGGGCCCCAGGGGAACGCGCGTCCTGAGGGCGCCTCCTGTGAGGCTCGGAGCACGGCTCAGGACGCCGTTAGATAGGAAGCAAGGGTTGGATGTGGGTTAGGATTTGACACTAACGTCCTCCGACGGCAGAACGCCGGAGCAACTTGCTTGGATGTGGGCCTCGTCTTCGCCGGCGAAGACGCTGTGTGTGTGTGTATGTGTAGTATTTATGTACGCTTTGCCGCTTTTACGTAGCGTTCCCTAACGTAATCGCGTCGTCCAGATTGAAAAGTACCGACTTGGGTCTTCTCTTTCTGACTTTAGGAGTCTTACGGGCCGTGTATCCTGTGGCCTTAACCTTCAGCGGGTTTGGGTGTCCCACAGCATTGTCAAAGTAGCTTTTGTGTTCTAAGCATGTCATCTTGTAGCCATACAGCTCTGCACACTTGATGTTGCTATATTGTTTATCTGTAAAATAATACATACATATTACTTACACTGTTTTATTAATTACACTAATTAATAGTAAAGTGTGTTGAAGTAAGGTTTAACTAGGTACTAATTTGTTATATATCATTTCCGTCTGATAAAACATTTTTAAAATACTTCGTCTGAGTGTAAATTATGTCATGACGTTTGACCAAGGCCATGATTCTCTACAACCATGCATGTAACCATATGTGATCCACATAACTAGGGTTGCCACCCATAAGTATTGTAAATTATATAAGTTAATAAATAAAAATGTCTGTTTGATTATGACAACTTCATTCACAGTTTGTATTACAATATACAATGTAAAGTTGCCGTGTAATCTACACAAAGCAATAAAAAATCATTTCTTAAACAATTATAAAAATTTACTTTATTATCACGCGACGTACTTCAATTATTTTTTTTACTTTTAGTAACAAATGTCCTTTAATTACAAGAACAAAAGGTAACTACATAAAAACCTACACCTAAAACTGAGTCTAGGTCAGCGGAGTCTAGTGGAGAAGGAGTACCTTCTCAGTGTGTAGCGCCTCCCTCAGCCTAGTCAGCAGCTCATCAATAGCCGTCCTGTGCGGGCGTGAGTCTCTCCCACACGCTCCCGCACTCCTCCCGCGGCGACGCGCTCTCCACGCTCACCTCCGACGCACTCGGGATACTGTCGCCGAATATCTGACAATATAAACAATAATTATTATTTATAATAAGGTAAATGGCCACATTTGTTGTTTTAGAAAGGTACATTGTTGCTGATGAGAACCTGAAAAACAATTAGAAAAAAATATATTAATATATCTTGTGCTTTTAAATTATTGCTCAGTTATTTTATGGACGTGTCTGGCTGTTTATTTTAATTTTACTTATTTTTACCTGGTTTATGTGTTCCGAGGGGAAGTAGTGGTACTTAATGAGCTGCAGGATCTGTCGTCTGCGTGCTCCGTTACCGCTCGTCAGACCGGCGCACAGCAACTTGCGAACTGATGTATTACACGTATAAAACATTTGTCATGAAAATTACAAATACTATATATAAATTACGTGTCACGTTGTTTGTCCGCGATGGACTTAACCGATTTAAATGAAATTTACACACCACGTGCAGTTTGACCACACTATATATAAGATATTAGGTAGTTTTCATTTCAATTTATAGTTGCAATATTATTTTATTGCAAATTATTTGTTTATTATTTGGCAGTTACAATTTTCAATTAGCTCCAAACGATTCTAAAAGATCACGGTATCTGTTGACTGGATTGTATTTGTGGTTTAGAATTAGAAAACCCATGATTTTTCTAATGGGCCACTATGTCTTGCATGTTCACGTGTAGGAAAATCATTTAATCTAATTGTGTTAGCCAAAGAGAGGGTAATCAAAAATATTGTTTACCGATTAGTGTTGAATTTAATTGAAATTTATTTAAGTATTTTAAATTTAAAACAATTAATATTGTTAAAAATATTTAACTCTGCCCTACCTACCTCATTCGAAAATTTAAATGTTCACGTAATTAACTAAAAACTTTGTAATATACTTAATTCTTGTAATAGATGTTTTCTTAACGGTTACCTCTTAAATAGTCCCAGCAACGCGTGGCCGGATCTGCTAGTATATATACATGGTTATTATAAATTATAAAAGACGGATTTTAATTATTTTTTTAAGTAAAGATAATTTTATAATGGCTAATGTTATTTGTTACTAAGGTGCAATTTCACAGACCCTCTAACAGTCCAATATATGATTACCTGGTGGTGCGCCAACAGCCGCCCGAGCGCGGCCTCCCAGCGCGGCTGCAGCGGTGCCTGCGCCAGCCCGCCGCGGCACGCATCACCACGCACTGCTGCGCCGTCTCCGCGCCCACCGGACCCGTCTGGGGACAAAGGACATACATACAATGATTGGTTGTTCTGTTATTGTTTATATAAAATATAAATATGTAGGACATAAAAGAGTAATTTTGTTTATATATACTCAAATACAAAGGTGGGTACCTCGGAGGTGTATTGCAGCACGCTGAACACTGTCCTCAAAGGCATTTTGAGTCACTTCCTGCAGCACGCGCTTTTTAATCTCGCTGGACTCGCACAGCGCCCCCATTACTTGCAACTAAGAATATTTATGTAAATTAATTATATATTTTATATCTAGTTTATAATTAATATATTAATTCTAAAGATAGTATAAAATATATATATACATATAACAGATTTGACCCTCAAATTAGAATTAAAAAACCTCGGAACCTTTAAAAATTCTAAGATTGTAACAAAATAAATTGAGAAAACAAAAAAATAATCTTTCAACCACTGACAGTATAACAGAAAATAAATAAATGATAACAAATGCAGCCTCACCAGCCGGACGGTCGAACAAAAGTGAACCACGATGCACTGAACGGTCTATTGAAACCTGTGCGCGCCTCTTTGCTTAGCTGTGATTGGTTGGAATTCACTAGTTCTCCAATATGACACTAGAGGCGCTGCACACATTTAAACTTATCGACTTAACAAAGAAATTACTCATTAACAACCATGATTAAATACAAACGACATCTCATTAATCGTGATTAAGCAATTAATCTAAACGAATAACCCTTAAAACATAATTTCTCTAAACCATAAATTGAGAGAGGCATTTCCGTTTCCTTCAGTACAACGCTTTTTTGACTCAAAAACAGCGTCCTTCCGGTATAATGTAGCAGACGGTGGGGATGGATGTGCTTGCGCAGCACCACTCGCCTGTATCCCTCATTGGCGCTTCAGTTTCTGAACAGCGCAGTCGCTTTTAAAACACTATCAAGATTCTTGATTAATTTTGTCACAAAAGTTATATTTTATAATGAATCCAGTAAAGAATGCTGATTTGGCAAAAAAGAAGACTACCACTCACGTCCGTTCGTCATCAAGGGACTCTGTTGACATCAGTAGCGGTGCTTCCAGCCCGATGCGACGTGAAAAGCATTGAAAAAGGGGATGGCGCTGTGCTAAGGTAAGTAATCTGGCAAATATTGTTAAAAAATTAAGTAAAAAAGTCTTTTTATAAAAACATATTTCATAAAACAACAAATTTTCATATCATTAAGAAGCGGCGTTCAAAAGAACAAAACTTATTTAATATTGAGAAAGGTTGCAATCGCAAAGATTGCAATTTGCAAACTACCCTCAAGTCAGACTTTGCATACTACTGACCTACATTTGGAATTACTTAATAATTTACAGTACTTTAATTCTCCTTTAACTGCTCACAAGTTCGATATTCAGAAATACAAAAGTTATACAATTCTACCCCCGGTTTTGTAGAACTCTATTGTAATGATTCTATAAAATCTTACGAAAAAAATTTTTGTTTAGCGAATGTTGAAAAATCACTTGCCGCTATTAGATGCTATTTTGCAAAATGAAGCCTTTCAGAAGGAATTAACTCAACTAATCTTCTGGTTATCGGAATTTCAGAATCCAATAACCATTCAATTATCCAATATATCATTATATTACAGTTAAAATTAATGTTTTTTTTTCGGAAGGTTATTATCAAAAAATTCTATAAAATATATTGCAAATATCATGCAGCATCGCCGTGATGCCATTTTGTATGTGAAAGATAATTATTTAAGGGAATCGTTAAGAAATTACTCCTTCATGGGATAATGTTTTTAATGTTTTTTAGATTGTTACCAAGAAAGGCGGCGTTCAAAGAACATTCGTCAGGAAGAATGCTGATTTAACAAAAAAGTCTACCCGCGTCCGTTCGTCATCAAGGGACTCTGGGAACATCAGTAGCGGTGCTTCCAGCCCGAAGCGATGCAAAAAGCATCGAAAAAGGGGACGGCGCAATGCTAAGGTAAAAGTGACAACTATTGTTAAAATTTTAGTACATTTTTTTTTTACCATAGACCATATTTCATAAAACGACAAATTTTCATTATTCAGAAGCGGCGTTCAAAAAAAATTTTTTTTTTAATAGTAAAAGGTATTGATTGCAATTTGTAAACTTCCCTCAAGTCAGACTTTAGATACCTCTGACCTACATTTGTAATTACTTAATAATTTGTAAATTATTAAGTAATTACAAATAAATAATTTCAAGAATTGAAGTACTGTAGTACTGTACTGTAGTACTGTAGTACTTTAATTCTCCTAACTGGTCACAAGTGCGATAATCAGAAGTACAAAAGTTATACAAAACCGGGGGTAGGATTGTATAACTGGAATGTAATGATTCTATAAAATATTATTATAAAAATTGTTTAGCGAATGTTGAAAAGTCGCAAAGTCAGTCATATGTAAACGGCAGTATGGTTTGTTGACGCCCCTAGTATTAAAATGTTATCAATTAATAATGCTTATTTCCAAAGTAAGAGTCATTTAGTCTAATGTCACTAAATTATTTTTGTTAGTAAATATTTTCAAGTTACCCACATTTAGTCTGACCTTCTGCATGTGTAATAACACTACAACTATCTCCTTATTGGCATATTTAAAATTTTCAAGTCGATATCATGACACTTGTTCTTAGTGTTCTTAATAACGTTTATACCGCGTCGATCCTTATAATGTGTTATTGTAGGGTCGATTAAATATTATTAATTATCCATAATGCGTATTGCCGGTACAAGTAATTTGAATTCTCATTAAAATTAAGTAAGGCAATTGGAGTCGACATGGACTATTGTATTACTTGTGAGGTATTTGAATAGACTACGGAGTGATTAGTGCTATTTTGTAGGTTAAACTGTATATTTTTCATTACAGGAGTATTTATTAGGAATTACACTATTGCCTACTTACTCAAGGGCAATTGTGCATTCCACCGAGTCGTTCAGCTGGAAGTAGTCCAAGAAATTGCCCAGAATTAGGATGATTACAAGGTAAGTACCCACCAATCCTATATCTAGAGGTACATGCAAGGTTTTACAATATTTAGATGAACATAGTTATTTTTCGGTAAAAACAATATGTAGTTTGCAATAATTATTGTGTTATGATAGGTAGGTATAGATGTCCTCTTAATATTATTTATTCGTTTTGTTGGAATTTGTGTAAATTCCTACCTTCATACCTTAACCAGAGATTCTTTTATTTTTTTAAATAATCTTTTCAGAATTAATTACATTTTACAAAATTTTAAATTATTTGACATTTTGAACTTTTCAATGTTGTGGAGGAGATAATTTTTTTGTGGCTGTTTACCCATTTTGGGTATTTGTATAACTTTCTAATTTATTAATTATAATACAACATTATTAGTTAATTCAGTGATCAATACCCTGAAATCCTAAAATCGCGGATTTCATTGAATATTATTAATTCGATTCGTTTCATTACCAGCACGACATTACAAGAAATGGCACATACGGCAGGCACATACGACGAACACTTAAGTCAAGTTGTCAGGCCTCAAGCCCCCCATGAGCTTGATTGATAACTCGGATGAGGAGGCTGATGGGATACCAAACTTAGCAAGAAATTTACCTTACCTTCCTTCAGCTCAAAGGTATGTATGTATGTTCTAATGTATTTAGTATTATTTATTTGAAATAAGATGTGAGGCTTACTGTGCCTTGAAAGTTTGGTCTCAGATATAGAATAAACTCGACAAAATGTACCAATATTATTTTATTTCAAATTTCAAAAGTTAATAGTAAAATAGCAAAAACCTAACATAACTTTACGAGTATTCCTTTTTAATGCCTTATTTTTGTCACAGATATTTGGTACATCCAGATTTTTGGATTCACCGCAGTCCACCAGGTTCTCCGGTATATGCGCCGTGACACGACCTGGTTGGACTACGTCAGACGACGAACCTTTGGCTTGCTTGGCACAGTGAACGTGGTCCGATCAAAGGCCTGGGCAGCTCTTGCTCGCATCGGGAGAAATCGATATATGCCGAAAAATCGGAGCCGATTGACCGGTAGGAGACGGAAAGCTATCGACAAGGCCTCAGTCAGCGAACCCTTCAGATCTACTGTGCCTTTGACCAGAATTATACCATAGCAGAATCGGAATATTTTGTAGTCTACGTGTATGTTTGTTAGGGTCTGTTTTAATTTTTATTTTATTTATTGTAAGTCAATGTATTGATGCGGACACCAAAATATACTAATTATTACTACTGTGGTTTTATTTAAAGAATACCTAAATAATGAGGTGACTCTTATTATGACATACCCAATCTATATTTGAAAACATTTAAGCGTTAATTTATTAAGCGTTATTGGTAATATAATATACACAGCTTAATAATAATATTTTTTTTAACTTTTTCAAATATTTTTTTTACACTATTACTACATTATAATATTACTTAAAAATTTAAATCTTAAACATATATACTTCAACATATTCAAATATTAAATTGTAATTTTCAACCCTTCCTGGATTAATGTCACAAAGTTAGAAGCAATATCTTATTTTTAATATCGTGCTCACATACTTTTAAGTACCTCCTAGAAGGTTACTACAATTAATTGAAATTTCAATATTCAATCACAAATAAATTTTAAATTTCAAGCAAGGTGAGCCAAACATCACATTTATAATTGGTAACTAATTGAAATGCAAGCTATATCAGCTTGTTAATAATATCGATTGATCTTAGCTCTAAAATGATTGTACACAAAAACAATAAATGATAATAAATTTAATTAAATAAAACTTAATAACACTAAGTAGCCAGTTTGTCAATGTGTATGTATATAAATGAATTACACTATGTAATATATATATATAACAAAGCAAAACATAGTACTTTCTTACAAATTAATTTAATATTTAATAATTAATTTATTATTTAATAACACAATTCACTTATGATACTACAACGATTTTATTTGGGGCCTGCCTGCCCAAGAACATCATCTACGGTACGAGTCATCTGGAGTAAGCCACTAGGTAAGTGCTTGCTTATTTTTGGTTTGTTAAGAGTTATTTTTTTAATAACTCTTAGCATCCACCGCGCCATATCGGCGTGAATCGAGGTTGGGGCGCCCTTTTCAGGGCGCGGCCCCTCCCAGTGCATCTACGACCCTCCTGGGTCGTATGACTGCCGGGATAGGCACCCATACGAAGCCCTCGCCGCTATGAGCGAGAAAGGTGGAGACCCGCGACGGGACCGTTCCCTCTCGCGACTCCGCCATGGCGGCCCGACGCAAGGTCCGGCTATAAAAGCCGGCGAGAGCGCGGCCAGCACGCCGGCGGCGTGCGACCTATTCGCACGTCTCGCCGGCGCTGCGGGCCCGGCCGCGGCTCCCGCCCCAGCCCCCTTCCCCCGTGGGGATGGAAGGTTGGCTGCGGACGCGGCCAGTATGCCGGCGGCGCATGACGTCACACGTCCGCCCGGCATCACTGGTCCGCCCACGCGGCCGCCGCCCGCCCCCACCCAGGCAGGTGGTGGGCGCGCCGGTGCGGCTAGGGCGCCGGAGGTGCGCGACTTGCTCGCGCGCTCACCCGATACCTCTGCTCGCCCGGTGCCCCCCCCCTGTACCGGCGGTGGTGGCCCCGGCCCTCGCCCCTGCCCAGGCAGGTGGAGGGCGCGCCGGTGTGGCTAGGGCGCCGGAGACACGCTACTCACTCGCGCGCTCTCCCAGTGCCTCTCTTGCCCTGTACAGGCGACGGGTAGGCCCCTGGGCAAGGCCAGTGAGCCGGCGACGCGCGCTCAAGGCGCACGTACCGCCAAGTCCCCTGGCCCTCAGAACCCGGAGGTCCTCGGACCCCTTCTGGTCCCGAGGCCCTCAGGCCCCCTTTTTGCCGGGACCCCCTCGGGTCATGTGGCCCCCTTTGGGCCGAGGCCTCCTTGCCAGGCCCCCTTCCCGGTTTCTCCGGTAGGTGGCGCCGCGGGTACGGCCGGCGCTCGGGTGACACGCGAATCACTCGTCCGCTCGCCCGCGGCCGTCGGTCCGCCTGCGATCGCTTCCCCCTCCCCTGCTGGCCCACTCTCGATCGAGATGGAGCTGACGGGGACCTTTTAGATATGTTCCTCAACAATCGATGTGAGGAGCTCGACCGAGGGGAGCTCGGGTCGGCTTCTGTCCGAGCCGTGGGGCTGACCCCTTCGCCTCGGGTGACCACGGGCCGCAGACCCAGGTCACCCGACGAGGCATTTGACGCTTTGGTGGAGACACCAAAGCGTCCCTGCGCGGCCCCCGTACAGGGAGCTCCGCTCCCGCAGCGGGACCCACGACTGCGCAAGCGCGAGGCGGCCGCAGCGGCGCAAACCGCCGCCCCTCCCGCGCCCGCGCCGGTGCCAGTCCCGCCCACGACTCCCGCGGGGCCCTCTTATGCGAGGGTCCTGCAAGCCCCCGGGCCTAGTAGGGCCCTAGCCCCAATGGAGGTGTCACAGGCACCTCCATCCAACATAGTGACCGCGGCTATCACGCCGCGCCCAAAATTTCCACCACTAGTGGTGGAAACGTTTCCTAACTGGACTCACCATTTCCGCGTGAGAAGCTGGGCAGGGTTCCCCAGTGCACGCTCCTTTAGAAGGGGCGTAAGATTTACCCGGAGTTCGGAGATGGAATACCGCACTGTGCAGCGGTACCTCTCCGAACTTGAGAAGACTTGATCTCTGAGTTGGTACTCTTACAACTTGCCCTTACCTTAGAGGCGTAGTCCCGGTTTCATGGAAGCGTTCCTTTATCCATCCGATCCCTAAACAAGGTGATAGCTCGGACCCAGTTAACTGTAGCTGATATTGGAGTGGATCGGATCAGAGATGAGATCAGTACTCCATCTGTAGCCGGTCTTGTGCCTTATAGAGTGCAATTCTTCTGAGAGGCTTGAAATACTGCCTCGCTCTAATGATCACTCCCAATTTCGTTATAGACAATTTGGCCTTGTTCTCCATAAAAACGACAGTCGCTCGAAATGTCGAGGCTCAATGAGTGTTCGAAGAGCGGAGGTACTACAAATGGTTTTTTCTAGTGACAAACATGTCTTTTAGGATATTTTATTAGTTAAGATATTTATCGGTCAATCGACTGTCAGATCCATTTAAACCGCCTACAGCAGTGTGGCTAATAATAAATAAAAGTAGGGATGTAATTGCTGTACGTATGTCCCATGTGTGTAATTGGATGGATTGTAACTGAAGCATGGGCTGCCGCTGACACAAACGGAATTATAGCGACAAATTGAAAATGTTATCTACTTGTTACAAATGTGTTAATTGTAGTCGTCGTGTGCAATGTTATTTATTAGTATCGATCGATCGATAAGTCCTATAAAAATTGGCAAATTGTAAATTGAACCCTAGCTTCACAGTCACCATTTGGGCCACATAAACTTTTTATAATACCTTACTTTGAATGTGAATCCTTATTCAGACAAAATAAAGATACTTACCTCAGCTGGCTACCATAAATTGCCGAGATATTCATTTATCTCAATATTTTTAAATTTAAAATTTTCAAACAGTTTTCAACGTGCATCTAGAGGTGTTTGTGAACAAACGAGCACCGTTAGTTCTAACGCTTCTGTAATAAATGCACATAATTCTTTCTTCCTCTACCACTACCTATCTACCTACCTTAATGCTCTCTAGTGCAACTTCTGAATAAAAGATGAGTGTTTTCTCACTTTAATATCGGGCTACTTCACCGTATAAAGTCAATTAAATTTCTTTTTATATTAACAAGTAACTGAAAACTAAAAGGAAATTTTGCAAAAGGAAAATACCAATATTTTCCTACCAATAGTAGTAGTGAAATAAATATTAATATATTATATATATTATGGAATTACAATGATACGAGCATTACAATGATCAACAAATCAAATATATTATAATTCTAGGCAGTACGGTCAAACTATCTGTTGTCATAAAAAAATATGCAACTTATACAACACTTACAAAAGAATTAAAGATATATAAAATATACGAGATAAAATTTATTTAAATAGAAAACATATTTATAATACTGTTATAGTATATATAGTAGACTTTAACATAAACAAACACATGTGTTTGTCGGTAAATAAGATGTATAATTCTGTCGGCAAATAGTAGGTTGGAAAATAACTGACACACTTCTTATATAGGTTATTGCTTCTCTTAGAAAACTTAAATATGAATAAAGCAATTAGGTTTGAGCACAAATTAGAAGTCATTTAAAGCGTGCTTTGTAAAGAATTCTAAAATAACTAACTATGCTAATACTAATTCCATGATATTCTCATATTTAAGGTGATTAAAGGATTACAAAATTAAATATTATCACATGTGTTATTTATTTAATTACGTATTTTATTATAATCTTTTGTTTTGAGTTATTATAACAAAAATAACAATGTGTTACATTACAATGACACTACATAAAGGTACATAATAGCCTGATCAGAGACGTTAGAATTTTTTTATTAGAAAACACAGAACATAATACAATGTTGCTAAGCAAATGTTATGCTATTTCTTAACTAGTTTTGTTTATAAAATTTTATGAAATTTCCCTTTTTTTGTAATCTAGGTTACATACTTAAATTGACTAACTTGTATATTAATTTTTATTTAACAACTATACTATACAACAAATATATCTATTTAACAACTTAATCATTACTGTTATGATCCTTAGTTGATCAATTAAACACTACTTGCCCGCGACCCTCGTGTCACTATGTTAGAGTCGTATCCCCCATGACCCTGCAGCGCTCTCAAGCCATTGAATGTAACCATGTAACTCTCTCTTTCTCTCTCTATGTAACCATCGCTATAACAGCGATAAACAGATTGTATGTTTTATTTATTCATATTATATCTAAACATTTATGTACACTAAATATACATTAAACATCATTAGATTAAATTTTATTATTAATAAACAACAAGTGACTTTTATCATTAATTAGATATTAATAATAAATATAATAAGAGGTGAGAGATATTAATAATAAATATAATTATAGGTTAATTACCTTCACATATAAAATAAAATTTCAGAAATTAAGATGCAAATAAAAATAGTATTAAACAAGATTCGAAATTAAGAATTTTTTTAATGAGGTTATGACTCTTCGGCGATGATCGATTTTTTTTTCTCAATTCGTGCAAATGTATGAGTGGGTTATTGCAGTACAAAAAAAACTTCCATTACCAATCTTTTTTTTTATTTCATATCAACAAAAATATTTAATTTATAAAAAGATATGATTTAACTTGTCTACTTAACCCCTGTCTCCTTCCTCCTTCTTATACATATATATAGGTCATGCACTGCACTGACAGATCACAACCACTTGATGTGACTTGTATCAATCACATATCACAATGATTTTTAAGGACAAAGTTGTTCTGGTGACGGGTGCAAGCTCCGGTATGGGTGCAGCGGTGGCAGTGTTATTTAGCACTCAAGGAGCCAGGGTGGTGCTGGTAGGACTAGGGCAGAGTCAACTGGATGCAGTTGCAACACGCTGTGATCGTCCGCTTGCCTTTTGTATTGACATCACTAATGAAGATGAAATTCGTCACATTATTGAACAGACGGTAAAACGGCTTGGACGAATAGACATCTTAGTAAACTGCGCTGGGATGGCAATTACGTCCGAGAGCATTTTAACAGGAAATATTTTAAAAGCCTATGATAGAATTATGGATGTCAATTTACTTGCTGTTGTTCATTTGACTACTTTAGTAGCTCCGCATCTCGTAAAATCTAAAGGAAATATTGTAAATATATCCAGCGCTGCTGGCCGTCGTGCGCCATTCGATCCAGGATGGGGTATCTACCATGTTTCCAAAGCTGCTCTGAGCCACTTTACTTTGTGTGCCGCTGCTGAGTTGGGACCTTATGGTGTTAGAGTAAATGCTGTAAGCCCAGGTCCAGTAAGAACGGAATTTATGCAAAACGCCAACTATGCAGTAAATTGGGATGACTATGCAAAGTTCACCGTTCTGGATAGACTATCAGAGCCGGACGAAATTGCTGATTTGGTATTATTCCTCGCGAGTGATAAAGCCAAAGCGATTACTGGCTCCAATTATGTGATAGATAATGGTGCGTTAGTAAAAGTTGCATTTGTATCTACTAATAAAGAGAAATATAAACCCATTGTAAGCTTGCAGACTTCCAGTAGACCTTCTGAAGACCTATATTTCTTAGGCACTCGTATTAAATTCATTCAACTATATACTACCTGTGAAAATATTTAATAATCTGCTAAGTTTTTGCTATTAGGGACAAAAAACTAAAACCTGCGTTCTGCTTTAAACTAAAATATAAGGAGGAAAATATTGCTGACAAGTTGAAATTTATCATTTTTAATGTTTAAAGTTAAAGTTCTTTAATCGATCTATGATTTGAACTTTCGTGATCCAGGGTTACTAATATATAAATATGCATAGTCGGTTATATAAAGGTTAAGAATTAAAAGGGTTACATAATTTTCTCCCTATTTCCACTAAAATTGCCCTTTTTCAAACTCTTATCCAACCCATTTTTGACTACGCTGACGACGCTGACTGATGTTACTAATAAAGAGAAGCAAAATAAAATTTGAGCGCTTACTAAACTCAAGTCGCTGCCGATTCGCTCTCGCATGAATACTCATATACTTTCTCTTCTCTACTCTATACTGTTCCATCCAGTTATTCCTTCGTACCTCAAAGATTTGAGTTTTTAAAAGACTCGCATAACCGCTCACTTCGTTTCATAGACAATTTATTACTTAAAATTCCTTGTCACTTTACTGCCTTCCATACAAACTTCATCACGGTCCAAGCTTCTCTCCTCTGGCATTCCTTGCATCTATATATTCAACGCTAAGTGCGTTCCCTGTACATCCCTGTACATTTTTGAAACTTCTGTAAAAAAATATTTTCTTTCGAACTAATTGCTCTCCAACCAATAAATCCATTTTGCATAGTAAACTATTATCTTTTTAGTAATCCGTATTGATGTATTATATCTCAAATATATATTTATGCACTGTATACTATGTATATGTTGCATGGTATTTGTATTCATATTATTTTATCAGTTATCACCTCTACCACCTTTATTTGTAGGAACTCCTACGACATTGGATTTACCTGAAAGAGATCGCTTTTTAGCGATAACGTAGCCTTTTGTACATTTTATGTTTTATCTTTGTATTGCTGTTAATATGTACTTTTATTACTTTCTGAGGATGTGCAATAAAGAATATTATTATTGATTAAATCCAATTCAGCATTCGGGGTTCATGATGTGCAGTTTTCAAATATGTATTGTAATGCAAATAAGTTTATTAACAGTTTTAATAATGAGATAATAAAAAAAGGATATGATTATAAGAATAACTAACCTCACAGTGACAAACCAGTAATAATAATATTATAACAAACACGAGTCAAAACGCGCAGAATTGTTATGAATAGTACTTAGTATGTAAAGATACCATAGCTACCAGAACTTTGTATAAAGTACTGCAATTTACTGATATTAATAAAACAGCAGCAATTTATATAAAGGTCTGGTAGATTTATTTTTACATGTTAATCAACTTT
This sequence comes from Melinaea menophilus ssp. n. AW-2005, assembly GCA_918358695.1. Lineage (NCBI taxonomy): Eukaryota > Metazoa > Arthropoda > Insecta > Lepidoptera > Nymphalidae > Melinaea > Melinaea menophilus. The sequence continues at coordinate 32,400,386 of OU911039.1, read as the reverse complement.
ACAGTTTAATTATGATTAATTAATCATTTATTTTTAAAAAACTAATTAATATAAAAACCACCACTTTATTGATAATTCGAGTGGTGCTTCTGTATTTTATGAATAACTAGGTCTTGCCACTGACTCCGTCTGAAGTAAACCAACAAACACATACAGAATTGAAAAATCTACGTTTCTCTGAGCCTGAGTCTAAAAGACCTTCAGGTGGGTTTCAGTTTTCGTATTATTTATGATTATTTGTACTGCAGACCCCGAGCTAGTTGTTATTTTTTTAATTAATTACATTAAATTATTGGAGAATCAAAGCGTATCGTAAGTATTAATTACCATCGTCTCGTTTGTAAACAAACGACTGACAGACTCATCAAACAATGATGAGTTTTCAGTCATTCCAAAATTCGTTTTAAAATATTCCCAGATTATAGTAATCCTATTATCAATTTGATTGGTATCTTCATTTAAAAATTAACATAACTTGTCAACGTTTAATATTACAAGATAAAAGGAACTGTAGTACTATTAAACATTACAATAATCAATGATTTTGAATGTTATTTAATATTTTTATATTATTGAGTCGAACTTAATGCAATCTTATCAAATTTGTAAATCCTAAAGGGATTTAACATTTGAACATCCGTTAGTCTTCCAAATCGTATAAAACAAAGCGGGACATTTTGCAGGGATTTGTAGAGAGGATTATTCAATGAGATTTTCTCGATGGTCCGCCGTACGAAGTGAATTTATTTAGAATTGTCGAATATATGGTTTGGTACCTTTAATGTGTCTTTAGCGATTATTAGAAGAAGTTCTTTTATCCAAAATACAATTAGGATTGGCTATAATTATTAATATCACAATTTGTATACTACTAGTGAGCTCGGTTGACGTTGGCACCGAACAAGTAAAATCACGAACCATTTATCAAAGCCAGTCTGGTCTTTTAGGAGTTGAGTGACAAATACCAGTTAGAAGAATGAGTTAAAAATGATAATCAAATACCCATATTATATTTTATTAATTATACTAAAACAAATAGAAGATATTACGTCATACGTAATTTAAAAAAACACTTTAACAAAAACTTTTTGAGAAAAAAAATAATTTTTGGTTTTTATTCCTCTATTTATTTTGATTGCACACTACGTTAAGGAACTAATTATTAATCACGTGATGCTTTTCTTAAAATGGTGCGTTGAAAGAAAAAAAATCCGTGCCCGCAGGGGAACACGCGTTGGTAGACCTCGTGTGTAACTCGTTTAAAATATAACTCACTACCTAAGAATAATACATGATGCCGTTGTTTACATCAAAAATTTTCAAGCAAAAAGCGGTTTTTATTTTTTTCTTGGAAAAGGTATCTATTTTGGAAATACTTTTGGTACTTAAATTTGGAGTAAAAAATAACCTTTCTATTAAAATTATTTGCGAGGAGGGAATGTTTACCAGAAAAAAGTTGCCGTGGTTTTACATACCTTAAATTTTCAAGCTAAAAGTGGTTTTTATTTTTTTTCTCGGAAACGGTACCTTTTACGGAAAAACTTTAGGTACCTTAATTTAGAATAAAAAATAACATTTCTATTAAAAATACTTGTGATGTAAGAATGTTTACCGGAAAAAAGTTATGATTTTTTTTCCAAAAATTTATAGTTGCGGACTTATAGCAAAACACATCTTTAATCTAAAACTTCATTCTGGCACACTACTAATTTCAATGCATGTAATATTATATTTTACTGATATATTGATTTATAGTGACGTTTTGTACACCCATTACTCAATATTAATTGTAATATATTGCTCATCTGTAATTAAAGTCAACACATAAGTCAAGTCATGCGATTGCTGCCGGCAGCAGACCGAGCTACGAGATGCATACACGTGTATGATTGCTCATAAGTATTTATTACCACTAGATGAGACAGTATATACTCGTGAAACGTACAGTATAGGACCCTATATAACTTGAAAAAACAATAAATTATATACTACCCGCATCTAATTAGACATGAGAGTTGTCTCAGTAAAAAACAAAACAGATGATACAGACTCTGTTACGTTTTGCAATGAGCGAATGAATGAGTGCTCATCACATATAGTATCTTATAGATATATGAGAAATGTCAACGGTACGACGTACATGCGTTATATCATGCAATCAGTGGCCTTTCAGTAAACGAAAGAGAGTTACTCAATTTGAAAGAATTTCACATATTTTTATTTTATATTTTCTTTTAGGTCATAAGAATGTAAACTTTCAAATTGTCAACCATTGTTTGAGAAGTAACGATTATATTAAAATAAATATTTCGTGTAATATAAGAATAATATTTCGTGTAATATAATCTAAGATTTGCATAAAGAAGATTATCTACCGCTTGTAAAAGAAACTTTGTAAAGCCATTAATGTCAGAATATGAGAAAGGTATTGAGCTTAACCTGACAAGTTTTTTGATAAAAACGTTTCCTGAACGATCCAACTGGACACAGATAAATGTTATAGGTATAATATCTCCTACATTAATATACGAAATGAAAGAAGTGACGAATATTATTTTTGTTGCATGTTGAATCAAAACTGTACATGCCAGATTTTGAAACTTTATATTTCTTAAAACTGATAATAATTTTGAACCATGAAACTTTATTAATATCTTTCGTTTCAAGTTCTCTTATTTTTATACTAAAGCCACAATTGAGATCTTAAGTGATTTATTTAACCCTCGAGAGTCATTTAAGGGGCCTTCGGTGCGAAAGAAACTCTGACCTTAACCGTTACAAAGTGGCCAACATTTTAACATCTATAAGGTGTATTCGTTATAAGTCTCTCTAGTAACATAATTATATAATTTAATAAAGTAATTACAAAATAACTTAAATTTAAAAACGATAATGGATAAGATTATAATAAATATTGAAATAAATATAACCAGTTTAAAACCCATTCCACTCGATCCATTACTAAACAAAAGTACCTAAAGATAATATTAGAAATTGTCTATGAACGTGTTTAGCTACGAGTAGGCTTATTTAAGTTATAAAAATATCCCATGGGGTCTCAGGTTCGAGTTCAGCTCCTGTTTTATTATAAATTCATTTAAAATGAAAATACCAAAATTGATTCTCCTCTTTTGTTTGTTTGTTGAGCGAAGCGAGCGGAGCGCTCTATTAGAGACTTTTTCGCATTCTTTGTCACGAATAAGCTCGAAAATTACTTGACGGAAAATTATGAAGTTTTGCAATCAAAAACACGAATATTAAGTGATGGCGTTAAAAAAAAAGATTGAAAAATGTCATATCGTTGAGTAAAAATCGTCAAAAAACTGACATCGCATTGAAGTCAATGGGAAATGATGAGTCATTACACTGGACTCACTTCGCTCAATATGTAATATTCTCTCGAAGTGAATCAAAAATATTTAACAAATTCAGTACTATTCATGTCACAAGATAAGAAGATATATAATTCCTAAATTTTAGTTATTAATTGTTTTTTTTTTTATTTAAATTAAATCTAAAAAAATATTTACTTATTGAACTAATATTATATTAAAAAACACCGCCATGAAAGACCGGAGTTATTTAAAATGTCTGTAGAGGCTCAGCGAGCAGATGTTCTATTTGATGGATTGTAGTCGCCCTCACATATGGACGGAATAAAACCCCTGATGAATAGGACAATACATGGAAATTTGGTGCAAAGAGCAAAGAACTTATTCCCATGTAAAAAGGAAGGGAATACAATATACACAATACGTTAATACAAATATTGATATTTGTAACTCAGACGCCAAAATATATATTTTAGGTAGATTCCATAGATGAATCTACCTATTACAATCGATGCGATGACGGGACCCAGACCCCAGAGTAGGGGCGCTACGCCGTTTATGAACTGGAGATTGAGAATCCATCGAAAAAAAAATATATATCCCTCTATATATATATGTATATAGGATCCATCAGTCCAAATTCATCGGAGGCAAAATCTGACTTCACAGATCGATAGGATAAATTAGTAGAACAAACGTACCATCTCGTTTTTTTGGAAAAAGTGAAAGGGGGGGCTGGGAGGGGGGGTGAAAGTGCAAACCTTTGGGACACGCTACAGGTCGCAAATATTGACGGAGGATTTTGAAACTTGGTATACACATTCTTAAGGACAAAATGAAGGTTAAGTTTTTGAACGGAGGAAATCGGTAGGGGGGTTGGAGGGCTGGGGGGGTTGAAAGTTAAAAACCGAAAAAAGTCACAGAAGAAGGCAAAATTTTATCGTAGGAAAAATCTTAGAAATTTAACAAATTAAAAGAGGAAACTTTTTTGTCCGAAAAGTTTTTTGATGCGACCCCCCGTTTAGGAAATAGGGGGGGGGGTTCCTCGCTCACCCAATATATGCAGAATGACCCGTCATAAGACTCGTAATGACCAGTAGAATACTGCTGGCTAGTTTTACTTTGTCGATCCGAGCGACGGGAATCTACCTAACACGATCGACCCTGTCGAACGAGGTATTTTTTTCTTTCTATTTGCTAATTATATCTAAAATAGTAGAATATGTAAATACACATGTTTTGTGTCATATGTTCGAGACATATACTCAAAACCCATTTTGGATTCTGAAACATTTTTCCTTTAGGCAACGCGAAAAGGGGTTGCAGGATTTAGTTCCTGTCGTTATATTTAACTGTATTGTTATTATCCTAATATCTTTACTGACTTTATCTGGAATATGGCGACCGGGATAACAATAGTATTAGGATTATCAGCAGGATTATGCTGTATTTTAACTTTTATTTTTCCTTAATGTTATTTGAACCACGGTTTGGTGATAAATATACTACCACTCAAATGTGGAACGAACTTCCTTCGGCGGTATTTCCAGATCGATACGACATGGGTATCTTCAAAAAAGGCATATATTCCTTTCTCCAAGGCCGGCAACGCTCTTGTGTATCCTCGGATGTTGCAAGAGTTCATGGGCGGCGGTGATCACATACCAACGGTGACCCGCAAGCTCGTTTGCCCTCCTCTAACATAAAAAAAAAAAAAAAATATATCAATTTGTGAATATGTGACAATAAAAGTAACATTTCAAAAAATTCGTGGCGGTACGTACGTATGTCACGTGACGTAATAATAACAGCTGAGCTAACAACATTTAAATAATCATTAAGTACATTATGTTATTATGAGGTCGACCGTCATTGTGTTATTAAATAATATTAAGAATATATGTATATTGAATATTCCAATTGTTTCCAAGATAACAGTTTTTTAAATATTAATAAAACCGTTGTGTTATTGACATTGTGATATATGAATATTAAATTTGAGACCATTGACAAAATTGTACTACATATTCGATAATTATATTTTACTATATATACACATTTCACGATATATTTTCAATTTCTAGAATTATATTAAGCAGTTTAGGCCAGTTATTATTTATATAACAATATATTGTTTACATGAATATTAACAAAAAGTATTGGTATTGTATTCGTGAATATTCTTTAAGACGTAGGTATGTCTCGGTTGTTCAGCCGCCTTTGGATTACTACATTCGATTCCCTTATTTCAATCTATTTGGTTAAGGAAATTCTCCATGATGAACAAATAGGTTGTAGGTAGGATATAGTTGCGGACTTATAGTACATTATAGTTAGTCCAATTAACTCGTACGTAGTTTTCCTGTACAATTTACCATCAAGTAGATAAATGTAAACTTTTAGTTGCAGAACGTTTTGTAAAATAAAAATAAATAAATAAATAAATAAAGCACGAATTAGTTTATTTAATGAAGACAATATGTATTTAATCACAGTAATCAAGATAACAGCTTGTATTGACTTCAGGTGACTTTAACAGCTTATTGGAAAACTTATTATAACACATCTATGAATATGCAATGTGGGACGCGAGCAGCTCAAACATATTTTGGGAATATTGATGTATTAAATCATAATTGAAATGTTAATAGTCCTTTCTTATATCATCTATGATATTTGTAACATAAATACCAGAAAAGTTATAATCACATTGAACGTTTGTAAAGAGGTAATAAAATTTGTTATAAGCAGATTCTACTAAATCAGTTACTGAAAAAATTTTATTTATTGGCTGGTAATGTATAAAAAATCGAAATCTGTTTCTTGACTCACGGCAGTTATCAGTGATCTGTTGAGTGTATCTATACCTAAAGGACAATATTGAGGTACATTCAGTATGACTTGCTTGATCATCATATCAAGTTCTAGGGATGTGTCATTTCCCAAAGGCGTGTTGTGGTACATCAGTCGTGTCAAAAGTACCTTCATTTCGGCGACCTGATATTATATAATAAACCGAACAAATTGATAATAAATTAATAATACATCATCGATAATTAGTAAATTAAATTAATTTAGTTTTCTAAACGAAATAAATATTCTTATCATATATATAAGATTTTAATTGTTTTACCTGGGCAGAGACTCGTTGAAAGGGTTCCACAAAAAAAGGAATCCTTACAATTATCAACATGCACCAACCACATTGTAACATTATACCCGACAATCGATATTGTGTACCTTAAGTAAATAAAATGTATTGAAAGTGTAATAACAATAATATTGTCTCTATATAGAGACAATATTATTTTTATTACACTTTCAACAGTATATAAATATATATTTATATACTGTATTTAAAACAACTAATTACTGGGTGTGGTGAGAACGAGTATGAGTCGGTATCCGTCGAAAGCTGAGAAGATTATGATAAATCAAGAATATGTACAATATGTGAAGAGCTCGAGCTAAATAAGTGGGAGTAGCAATTAGAACGTTATCAGTACCTCTGTCAGCTAATGCAACTATATAGTGCAGCCTCGCATTCAACTCCAGAAGTACTTTGTAGACTTTGAAGTTTATAACCGCAATTTGCATTTTTAAAAGTATCAAAATATCGTATTGTAGATAATGACTATTATTAAATAGCCAATAATATTACTCCGACAGTTGAAAAAATATTAATTAATTTACTTTGTTGTTGTTATATTCTTACGCTTACTTACGCTTTATATTTTTGTTGCAAGACAGTACAGACTTAATGCTGCAAAGCATTTTTCACCAGCTAATCCATATACAAGATCAAAAATGAGACAATAAATATTAAATGTCTCTCTATATAAATATATAAAACTATAATATAATAATATATAATACCCTATTATCAACTTACAATACTCGGATGCGCGCAACGCGGTGAACATCATCTCCAGAAGAGTGAAGACAAGATTCGTGATGATTATAAAATAAGATATCCACAGCACATTTTTATCTTCTTTAGCAGAATTATAACCGTAATTAATTTTAATTCTTATCTTAAACAAATGTAATAAATCAACTATTATTATTGTTATTATTACGCTGTAAAGAATAAATCTATAAAACCGTACAAACGTATCTAAACGTTAATTTATAAGTTAGTCTATATTGCAGTAGACTTACTTCATTATTACTTATTATATAATTACACCTCCCACAACCATTACAATGGGAGTGTACTGTATCAATGTATCTGTACCTGACAAACTGCATTCCTTTACGATACCATGACACAGTACAAAAAGATTTTTTGTTTCATGTTTAAAAGTATTTTTAAAATGATATGTAGCTTGTTATAACTATTGAATTAGGAACAGGACAATCGTGTTGTTACAAAACAGATAGACATACCAAGTAAGAATTAAAAAAACACTGTAAATCGTAAATATTCCCGTATTCTTTACCTTTTCCAGGTCATTGATATGGCCAATGATATTCTTTATCCGAATGGCTCCCATGTACCCTATCGAACACGCGACCATACACAGCATACGCTCCGTTATAATGAGCAGAGTTGTAGAAGGAGATTGAAAATCTATAGACTTCTTATCTTTCAGGTTCAAGAAGATCCCAATTAAACCGATTGCATCTGAAATTATGAAAACCATAACCACGTTAAACCACGTTATCTCATGATTAAAATAATTCTTCTTATTCCAAAAAAATATATAGAAATATAACTTACTAAAAGCAGTTAAGACGAAGAAGTTATAAGCCAATTGAAAGCGAGAAACTGAAATTCTGTAGCCATTTCATAGCCGTGTAAAGCTTAAAGGAGCTGCACCAGCGAGTCGTGATATCTTTAGCACGACGGATAACGCTCCTGGTCTGATTGTAGCCGTTTCATTATCCATCTATAATACAAGTGACTTATAAACTTAAATTATATAGAATTTTAATAACAGATTATTTGATTTTTTTTTTCATAACAACAATATAAGATGATAAGCATATATTTATAATCTTAATCTTTAAACTGAAACACGTCAAATTTAGTAAAATTGGAAATGTGTAAACCACTCAAAGTGGATTAATATGTTAAAACATTACAATACAATGTTATGTCACCAGTATTTACAATTTCATTTTATCTGATTTACTTACGATACATTAGTGTTTAAAAGCTTGTATAAAGGTGGTGCGCGCGCATAAGGTTTCACCGCGCTGCTTTATGTATAATACTAACATACGTACTAAGTGTACATATGTATCTACTTGAATAAAGAAAAGACAACGTGCTAACAAAAATAATGATAAGTATTTATAATTTAATATTGTATTGTAAATATAATAGGCAATATTAAACACAAAATGAAATTAATGTATTATATTTTAAGTTTTTGTTGAAGTAAAAAAAAAAAATAACACTATCATTACATGACAATTTAATTGTTGAAGAGGCTTTATAGATAATAATAGTATTTTTTTTTAGGAACAATAACATTCGTAAACAAAAAGGGCAGTATTTATTCTTTTATGTTAGAGGAGAATAAACAAGCGTGTTGTTTACGTGATAGGAGTACTGATAAGTGGATATGTAATAAATTAGGCGAAGTAGTTAAGTGTGTTGATATGAATTAGTCAGTATTTTACTCGTATTACAATAAATCAATATTGCAGAAGATGTGGCGTTGTTTCATAACGCTAAATACACAATCTCAGGTCGCTATTCTAGTCTAGTCAGTTGTGGTATTGTATTAATGTATGTCTATACTGCTAATGTTAGATTTTGTAAGAATATTTGGAAGAAGCTTAATAGTGGTGCCTCTCGAATACTAAATTCGTTGAAGTTTATATTTATTTGGTTATTAAATAAGTCTTTAGAATAACAAGACTTTAGAAGGTCTTTTGTAAATAGCAAACCTGTGTATTTGACTCGGTGTAATCTGTATAAATAATTAGAAAATGTGAAATTGAAACTTTAAAAAGTATTTTCCCCTTTAAGTTAAGACAGTAAATTAAATAAATCAGTAGATTTAAAACACAGAAACACTCAGATTCACTTTTACCAAGCCTGGATATAGAACGAAAGGCAAATATATTTTTCCAACATTGTAAATAAAAAACTCACTCCTTAAAAAACTAGATTCTTAAAAAAAAAAAAAAGTAAATTGCTGTAATATATGATATAACCTGTAACAAACTCTTATTGAAGCAAATTGGTTTGTCAGCGTTTTGAAATACCCCAGCTTGTAATTACTTGCAGTTTAAAATAATTGAATTACTAAGTATATTCTTTGAAGTTTAATAAATATACTTAGTGAAAATATAGCAAATTGTAGCCATATAAAAAAAGGAAATAATATTTATTATAAATAATAAAAAATATATGGAATAATAATAAAATAATACATAGACACTAATGCTCTCTAATAAATCTGCTGCGCTCTAATAAAGCGTCACTGAGTGATCCTCGTCAACAGTCCGTGCAAAATGTCATGGTGTGTCTTATACGATTTGGAGGGCAATTTATAGCTTACGGCTTTTAAACTAATCAGTTGTCGATAAGTAGAAGTTAAGTAATTCTTAATATATTAAATTTTACATTAAATTTAAATTTGGGGAAATCATTCTTATTTTGTTCGTTTTTAAAGTGATCACACAAACACATGTCTGATTTATACAAAAATGTTAGTAGACACTTATATATATACTTTTTAAAATTAATAAATTTAACCTAATAATATACATCATTACAGAATATCATTTTAGAATATATTTTTGCTAAAATTTATTAATGTATGTGTAGCCATAATTATCCACCACATCTGTCATTTCATCAATTTAATTTAATTAAATGTTTTTTTTTATTCCCAGTTGCATTAGTTGTAAAGAATGATTTCAATACTAATAAAAAATATGAAAGTAGTGTAAGACGTATTTATTTATTTATATTTTCCACTTTGAATCCATACCAGTGATCACTTGTGTACGTCAAATAGAAGTGACTGGGAGTGAATGGGAGTGAAAGTGATTGGGGCCTATTTTGATATCATATGTATTAAAATAAGCCCTTGTGTAAAGAAACTTTCCAACTTAAAATAAGGCTACGAGGGTTCCAAACGCGCCCTGGTCTGAAAAGAACCACACAACAAACTCAGCCGCGTTTTTTTTTTTTTCTTTATTGTGGTCAATGTTTCACAAACGTCAATATATTTAGTGAGCAAAGTACGAACTACTAGAACCATAGCAATCAATTTGATAAGCCGTCATAATAATAATAATAAGAAAAGGAAAATCAGTGCCTAGCAATACGACCAGTCACCGCAAGCAGCACCCGTTCACGAGCATTACGCAAGGGTCAGCCATCACTCCCTCTCCATTTTTGAGGGAAGGAGGCAACCCGGCCCCCATCGCTACCGCAAGTAATAACTTCTAAGGGAACGGTATGATGCAGCCAGTAGATTGAACGAGATTAACAAACAGCATCAGAAAAAAATTGCGTAGGCACTAGTTATTCGCTAAAATACAATTTATTCCCAGGCCATACCGTCGTTAATGTATTCCTTTAGACTATAATAACTTTTTTCTATCAAGTTCCTTTTAATGAATATTTTGAATTTATTTAGAGACAAATTCGGGAGTTTATTGTAAAACCGTATACAATTAACCATAAAAGAACTACCTATTTTAAAGAATGGTAAAAAAGATTTATATGGGAAAAGTGAGCGGTAAGAGAGACAAGGGGAGGCCTCGAGTGACCTTCGAAAACACAGTAGCTACGATACTGGAGGAAGGTCATGTAAAAAGCATGAGGACCCCCCGGAGGGCATGTATGAAGAAGTTGATGTCTGTGGCCGAGGCGAAAGAGGTATGCAGAGACCGTAGCGTTTGGCGCTCCGTCGTCTCTGGCTACCCCGCAAGGGATATGGCGTGAAGGTAAATAAATAAATAAATAAATATATATTTTATGGAGCCTAGTGATGGGCATAGCAAGTTTATTTTTATTTCTAGTATTAATTTTGTGTACATCACAATTTTTACCTATTTTGAAATATTTTTGTGAACATAAACTAAATTTTCATAAATATATTGATTGTACACAGTCATAATTTTTAATTCTTTGTATTTATTTTTTAATGATTCTCGAGGCCTCATATTGTATATTGCTCTAACAGCCCTCTTCTGCAATACAAAGATCGTATCTATATGAAATGGATTACCCCATAAAAGTATGCCGTATGACATAACACTATGAAAGTAGCTAAAGTAAACTATTCTAGCTGTTTCAACGTTTGTCAGTCTGCGTATTCTTTGAACCGCGAAAGTGGCAGAACTGAGTCTGCTCGACAAATCACAGATATGAGGGCCCCATTGCAATTTTGTATCTAAGATAATACCCAAAAAACAGCAGAATTCACTAAATCAAGTTCCTTATTATTTAATTGTACATTGGTTTTGACTTTTTTCACATTAGGTAATATAAATTTAATACATTTTGTTTTTTTTCATTAAGTAAAAGATTATTTGCATTAAACCATTGTACAACATTAGAGAGAGCATTGCTTACATCGTCCATTACTGATTGTTGTCTTTATTATTTATTTGTTGATTATTTATTTTAAAGATAAGAGAAGTATCATCAGCAAACAACACTATCCCATGTTTGTCCCTCACAAGGTAAGGCAAGTCATTTATATAAATGAGGAACAAGAAAGGTCCTAACATAGAGCCAACACAACCCATTTTGACAAGTGAACCAGGGGAACGCTTTCCATTTACGTCTACTTTTTGAATTCTCTCACTTAGATAAGATCTAATTAAATCTAGGGCCTTATTTTTAATACCATAGTGATATAATTTTCTAACTAGAGTTTCATGCTGAACACAATCAAATGACTTCGATAAATCACAGAAAACGCCAAACGCATCTTGCGATTCCTCCCAGGCTCCGAAAATATTCAGCAATAACTCAATACTGGCATCTGTTGTTGAATGACCAGGAGTGAAACCAAATTGTTTATTGTGCAAAAGGTTATTTTTATTAAAATAAGTAACTAGTTGAGAGAGAATAATTTTTTCAAAGATCTTACTAAATGTTGGTAATACTGATATAGGTCTATAGTTAGTTGGATCTAATGCACTGCCGGATTTAAACAATGGTGTTATTTTACTATGTTTCATTAGATCAGGAAAAATACCACAATCAATACAGTTATTGAAAATTAATGCTAATTGTGATGCAAGAATGTCTATTAGTGGCCTAAGTATATTAACCGAAACTCCCCATAGATCACTTGTCTTCTTAACACTAATTAATTTAAAAACATTTATTATTTTTTGGGCATTAACCTTTTTAAAATTAAAATTTATATCACAATGATTTACATTCTCCGCAAGTAATGTCAATGCTGTAGCGGTAGAGGAGTTTAAAAATTTAGTAGTGGTAACTGGATATCTGTAAAGAAAGTTTCAAAAGCTGTTGCAACCTCAAGTTCAGAATTGACATTTTTGTTGTTAACAATTAACTTGAAGTCGCTTCTCTGAGATTGTGCTCTTCCAGTTTCCTCATTAATTATTTTCCAAGTTGTTTTTATCTTATTATTGCTATTTTGAATTTTTCTACTTATACATAATGATTTGGCAATACAACATTAGTAGATTAATTAATATTAATTAATTAAATGTTTATTTCATTACTACATATAATAATATCTTAACTGAAATACTTCTTAAAGCACAAGAATAGTACTTGTACTTGATATAGTACTTGTACTATTCTTGTGCTTGACACATTATAAAATTATTGATAAAAACGGTGGTTACATCGCACCCATGATTAAATTCAATTGTATAAGTTGATTCATTTTCAATGATCGAAAGTTGTGGCAGCCACGGTGTACCCTTGGAAATTATATACTTTGAGTATTCGTTGAAAGGTCGTAAATATTTCATATGTTTCTCGAACTCTTACTACAAAGTAAGTACAAAGTAACATACTCGTAAAAGAATATATCCTCCCTTGAAACATAGACTATTTGAACTATAAACGAAATATGGCAAAACAGTTTAACTAATTAAGTAGAATTAGTTCAAATTTCAATTTCAAAATTTCATGTTAATGTAAAATAGAGACAAATTAAGAAAAGATTTGTTAAAATATTTAGATTTTTTTAAAAATTAAAATGCTATATATTAAATTTCTAACTACAAACACCATTAATGAAGAAATTGACATCATTATTGAAAAAAGAATATTGTATACGGTTAGTTGTTGAAAATATTGCGACTGGAGTAATTTATGTAGAGAAACGACCGGAAGGCAACCTAAAATGTAAACAAATGAGTCTTGTCAACGTAACGCCTAACACGCCGTCATGTATAAACACAATTTAAACTGTAGACTTAACGATCACAACTAAAGGATACTAAATATTATTTAGTTAATTTATTGATTGCTACTATTCATTTTATCAAGAAAACATTTCTAGCTTAAATTTGTATATACATATAAAATGGTATATTTAAGGAAAGCGTAATATTTTAATCTATTCTAGGCTTACAAGCCATCGCTGCATATTTTTAGTTTGTTTTTTGGGTGTAAGTGCAGTATGTAGTTACATTAAGGTTGGCACATTGTAGGCATTATCTTTGCGATATTGAAAATCGGGTAATAATACTTTAAAAAATATCGCATTTGAGCATCCGACTTATAAAAAGGAGAAGCTTTGCAAAAAAAAACAAAACATTGATTATGCGATATTCCATGTCACTTTGCCCCTTCTCACCACGGTTTATACTGATCTCTTTTGAGGGAACAGCTTGTTCCTTTGTTTGTTTTATTTAGTTCATGATTTTACTCAGTTGAGATTATAATATTAGTATTTTTACTAGTAAAATTGTAATAAATACCGTAAACTGCAGATTCATGAGTATTGTTTGATTTTTTTTAAGTTAAAATATTTTGGTCTGGTCTAAGGTTCTGTTCTTTAGGTAAAAATTCTTCCCAGATTAGATACAAACAAATCTTCTTTCTCGGTTGGCAATAATTGTAATACCTTATAATAAATTTTATAATAAATGCGGTGTAATTAAAATTCGATTTTAAATAAACACATGACATGAATTGTATAGAAGTTCGTGATATCGTAAACACGAAAAGCCTCTTGCAGTCTTTTAAATAATACTTATCTTTGTTAAGTTTATCTATTTTTTAAAATGTTAAGTCGTTCATTTGAATAATACGATATTTAGATACATTATAATATAAAAAAATATTAACTTAATGTTTTATATACATTTTTCGAAATATTGTCAATGTAGATAACCTTTTCAAGAATCGTTCTGTTTAGAAGTAAAATATATAATCAAAACATAAGTATCCCATTTGTTTTCTTAAATATAGTGAAGAGTCGGTGTTTTAATCTGTACTAGTCAAAATCATCAATTTAGAAAAACGAGTGATTACCTCGACCTAATCTCTCTAGAAGGACGAAGAAAAAGTAAAGTTTTTACAGTTGCCACTTACTTTCAGTGGTGCTTAACAATGAGGTAGCGGAACAAACTTAGGGTTTCTTAACTGTATGTGTCAGCTGTCCTGACTTTTAAAAAAATATTTATAAATTTTTATTATTTATATATTAATGGAAATTTTAATCAAAACTATAGATATTCTATGAATACATTAGTTAATAATTAAAGGATCATTTTGTTCGTAACATTGCTCATATGAAGAGGTTGTTTTTTTAAATTGTTTTTATCATCATCAGACAAAATAGTTTCTCCGGAACTAGGAGGTGAGGTGAGATATTTTATGGTTATAATTCGCAAGCTGCACTAAGAGTATTATCGGAGCGGAGAAAAGAGAAACCAAGTTACGTGCATTTATTACCTTCAGGTGCTTTTTGAAATAGCGTCTCTCATTTATTCGCCAACCTACTTTTAGGATGCCAGGAATTATTAAACCATTTTAGTTCAAGTGATAATTCTAATGTCTTTGAAAAATCAATGAAGTTTGTTGAATGATTGCTTAAACATTAACAACAATAGAAATATTTTCAGGAAAATGTTGAGTGTCGTGTGACTTAAAGAGATTATAAAATAAAATATAGCCATTGCACATAATATCTTGGTTATGATCACAAAAGCGGTAATTTAAGAAATTAATAAAAAAAAAAAATAATAAGCACACAATGAATATCAATGTTTCCTAACCATGGTTATATAACAATACCACTTGAGATATGGAATTGTAATATTGGGAGATTTAGTTGAATCGCAAGAAGGATTTAAAGTAAAAAAAAATCCGTGCCCGCAGGGGGACACGCGTGGGTAGACCTCGTGTATAACTCGTTTAAAATATAACTTACTACCTAAGAATAACACATGATGCCGTTGTTTACATCAAAAGTTTTCAAGCAAAAAGCGGTTTTTATTTTTTTTCTCGGAAAAAGTATATTTTTTGGAAATACTTTTGGTACTTAAATTTAGAGTAAAAAATAACCTTTCTATTAAAAATATTTTCGAGGAGGGAATGTTTACCAGAAAAAAGTTGCCGTGGTTTTACCTACTTTAAATTTTCAAGCTAAAAGTGGTTTTTATTTTTTTTCTCGGCAACGGTACCTTTTACGGAAAAACTTTTAAGACCTAAATTTAGAGTAAAAAAATAACCTTTCTATTAAAAATACTTGTGATGTAAGAATATTTACCAGAAAAAAGTTATGAATTTTTTTCCAAAAATTTTCGGTTTTTTTACCCCCACCCCTAAGTTATTGAAGTTAGGTTTTCGATTTATCTACATTAGTTATAGGTATTCATCAAAGACATCATATGATATGAACGCGATTGATCTTCTTTGAATAGGGAAAAAGTTATGGTCGAAAAACTAAAATCAGAAAAAGTGAGGCCCTAGCGCCCCCTGTGGCCGGATTTCTCTGGTTAACGAACTTGACCTTCATTTTTGGATGTTTGATTTTTCTGCAAAGTTTGAAAGCGATCCAAGCGAAACTGCGGCCGCTATCGTGCTGACAAAAGTCGAATCGACGCACGCACGCATATATATATATATATATATATATATAAACTTTTTGACCAATGGTCATTTCGGACTCAGGGGGTCATAAGAAGACCTCCTGTGAAGAAATTTTTCCAAAATTCGAAAGTCGGGTACAAATGAATGGGCAGACCGAATTCTTCGAGGTCTACCCAAAAATCCGTGCCCGCAGGGGGACACGCGTGGGTAGACCTCGTGTGTAACTTATTTAAAATATAACTCACTACCTAAGAATAATACATGATGCCGTTGTTTACATCAAAAATTTTCAAGCAAAAAGCGGTTTTAATTTTTTTCTCGGAAAAGGTATATAATTGGAAATACTTTTGGTACTCAAATTTAGAGTAAAAAATAACCTTTCTATTAAAAATATCTGCGAGGAGGGAATGTTTACCAGAAAAAAGTTGCCGTGATTTTACCTACTTTAAATTTTCAAGCTAAAAGTGGTTTTTATTTTTTTTTTTGGAAACGGTACCGTTTACGGAAAAACTTGTGGTACCTAAATTTAGAGTAAAAAATACCCTTTCTTTTAAAAATACTTGTGATGTAAGAATGTTTACCAGAAAAAAGTTATGATTTTTTTTCCAAAATTTTTCGGTTTTTTTACCCCCACCCCTAAGTTATTGAAGTTAGGTTTTCGGTTTATCTACATTAGTTATAGGTATTTATCAAAGACATCATATAATATGAACGCGATTGATCTCCTTCGTATAGGGACAAAGTTATGGTCGAAAAACTGAAATCAGAAAAAGTGAGGCCCTAGCGCCCCCTGTGACCGGATTTCTCTGGTTAACGAACTTGACCTTCATTTTTGGATGGTTGATTTTTGTGCAAAGTTTAAAAGTGATCCGAGCGAAACTGCGACCGCTATCGTGCTGACAAAAGTCGAATCTGGACGCACGCACGCATATATATATATATATATATATATATATATATATATAAACTTTTTGACCAATGGTCATTTCGGACTCAGGCGGTCATAAGAAGACCTCCTGTGAAGAAATTTTTCCAAAATTCGAAAGTAGGGGACAAATGAATGGGCAGACCGAATTCTTCGAGGTCTACCCAAAAAATAACGCTTGAGTGTGCGAACAGGACATCTATACACTTTTGGAAACTGTTTGAAAGGACATAAGCGTTTTAAAATTTAAAATGAATAGTGTAGAAACTGGTAAAAAAGAAATGCTTTATATAATATTTTTAAAGTTTGAAAGATACAGTTCAATCCTCAAAAATTTATTACAAATTTAAAACTTATGGTGTTTAAAATTAATTCTCAATCTCTATTATTCGTGTTAGACCTTAATGTGTTAAATATTATATTATTGATATTACTTTTAGATGTATTATAATAATTAATTTTTGACTTTAGACAATCCAATTTATAATAATTTTAATTGCACATTTTTTGTTAGTTTCACACGTCTGAAATATGAAATATATTTTAAAATCTGTTATCTGTCTGTTGGATTTGTTTATGCAGCCTGCTCAAGTATTGTAGCAGTAGCAACATACTTTAAACATATATCAACTACTACTATATACTGTACTAAATAAAATTTATGAAAAATAGAACGGGCAGGGTCAAGTTGGTGTGAATTAACGCAGAATTCAAAACAAATAGAAGAGACTAACTAAACAACCTAATTTCTCCAACAAAAAAACCTGCATTGGTTTTAACGAAGTAATAATATGAATGAAAATCTTAGATTTTTTGATGACATTGTACCGTTAACAAAGTTAAAGAAAAGAATCAATGAGCTACTCTAAACTAGTTCTAAACTGACTAAAAGTTAGTTTAGAAATGATCCTTGAAAAAACAAAAAATGTGACCAACTACAGGTCACCCATTTTATTAAAAATAGCTGAAGGAAATTGGCTCAGCACCGCTAGAAATAGTAATAACTGACCCTACCTGGAGGAGGTCTTCATGCAAAGGTATTTTTGTATTTATGTTTGTTAACTTACAATTAAGGATCAATAGCGCTGTAATTTTCTATAAAGACTTCAATAAAGCTTTATTATTATTATGCTTATGCTATCATGAAATAATCGTATTATCTCAACACAAGATATATATAAAAATATCTACAAATTAGGAATTCCAAAATAGTTTACCGTCATACGTTATTAATATATTATTATTATCAACTTATGCTTTTTTGTCAACTTATGGTTCCAAAATTATAATGTATGTTTAAAAATTACCATGGCAAAAAAAAAACTTTGTACTTACATTTTAATATATAAGAATTACTTCAATAATATTTTTTTAATATTTTTTTAATATTTGTAATATAATTCTTTTTATAGTATACTTGTTATTGTCTCTCATTAGAATTGTTTTTTGGATAAGAAGTAAACTTACGATAAGAGTGTAAAACATAACCTTAACCTTTTAAAATTAAATACATAATAATTGATTATATTTTATTAATTGATACAGAACAATGTTTAGTATTGCATGATCCGGTGTAATGATATTGATGAAAATAAATTCATAACGACTAGCGGTTTGACGTTAGTGTCTTGCGACCGCTACGAGTCATCAAGATCAGTGGAAGTATTGGGTGGTATCGTTCTAATAAAAACGTATGATTTTCATTTAGTTTCAGATGACTTCACATTCCAACTATGTTGAGACGCTGTTGACTATATGGTGTTTTGACAGTAGATAATCATTGACAGAGTAATTAGCGCAAGTGAAAAAAAAATAATGAATATGCAATTAGGAATTAGAAAGGAAATGGATTGCATCAATTTCTATTTTTTCCAGGAGGATCATAACGGAGAAAATTAAAACTAACATAAAAATTTTTCTGAGCCTTTGTTGATTTAGAAAAGGCTTACAGTATAATACGAGGTGTCACAAAAGAAAGTTCACATTAAAAGAAAATAATTTAAAAAACTTAGAAGTGTATTCAAAAAATAATTATTATATATTAAAATACAGTGTTTAGGAATTTATTTAAAAAAAATTGCATCGTCCATGTGTAAACCGTTCACGGCATACATTTAATCGAGCACTAAAATTTCCTATGACGGCTCGGCAGGTATTCTCCGTGATGGCTGCCATTTCGTGACGGATATTTTCTTTTAATATTGACAGGGTAGTCGGTTTGTTGGCGTAAACTTTGGATTTGTCATAACCTCATATGAAAAAGTCCATAGGTGTCAAATCGGGAATACGTGGAGGCCAACTTATATCACCTCTCCTAGCAATTTACCAGGAAAAAAATTACGAACTCTTGGCAGAGACCTATGAGAGACCCATGTTATTTGGTCATAACCAGGAAAATTTTGCAACTGAGATACAAAGAAGTCTAACTTCTCCACATAAAGCTTTGTAACTGTGCGTCCCCTTTCATTTTCAAAAAAGTAAGGGCCGATAATTGTATTACTTTTTATGGAGTTAGCTTTTGATGGAATTAGAAGTGCTAGCTCTTAATGCTACAACCGCTCTAACAAAGGTAAGGTATCTTTGGATTCTTTTGATTTCGCCAATGCTCTCAAGGGCTTCTTTACAAATGAGAATAATATATAATTCTCAACGGCACCACTAAAACTGCTTACTTATTAAGGGTGTACAATTTAGTTTCGGTTATTTATTTATAACAATCAATTTTTTCGTACTACTTTTACTTATAAAAATAAGTATTACTATTTAAAAAAATGTTTATATGTTTTGGTCTATGCCTAGTCTACATATGGCAACATTAAAATAAACAAAATTTGCAAAACTTGGAGTTTTTCTTCATATTTTTTGTTTGTCTTCTTGACCAAAATTTTAAATTTTAAGACTTATAAGGACCACAAAAATTACAAAATTTAAAGTTTTTGTTTGACGACGTATGTTACACGATAATACCTATATCATGGGCACTTTACTCCGTGACATTGTAGTTAGCTTTTTAATTCGATTTTTTTCATTATTCTTAGTAAGTTATTTTAATTGCATTTTGTTTGGTTTCTGATCATGCTTTTTTGTGTCTTTGTTTATAATTAAGTTTTATTATAATTTAAGTCCTCTTAAATGCATCGAATTAAATGTACAAAATGGCGTGGCAGGTGAATTAAATTATTTATTTTATTTGGAAAGGTTTTTAGGTCGCTATGTAAATGAAATTGGTTATTCCAATCCCGTTTGCAAAGCTCCGTGTGACGCACGGACCGACTGTTTTTATAGCTATAGTAGATATCAATTGAAGACATAAAAATTAAATACCACTTCATTAAATGTGCTATTTATTGTCTTATGGAATTTTTTTTCTTCCTTATTCCACTGTAGTAACAATAATTTGAACAACAGAAATAGATACAAGCATCTGAATATAACATATCGAATTTCAACCCGTGTTCATGAATAATTCATTGTCTCTGATTTATAACAAGACTTACACGTTAGAGGTAGCAATATTTACATTAGTAGGTAAAGGTTCATTTTACCAGCCAATGAGATTATTTTATATTTATACTGAAACCTAACAAACATTTGATCGGAATGTTAACTTCAATTTTATATATTACATATACAAAATTGACGCTTTAACTCATATTCCCACAATACATTAACTATAATATATAAGTACAAGTGCCGCATCGTATCGATTATAGGGGTGTACATAATATTCATATTTTATTTAATATTGTTAATAATATAGTGATATTACTTACAATAATAAATAGATAGTGAACACACACAGTGATGTGTATTTACAAACCTGCGGATATAGCCGACTTATTAAATTAATTCCGATTACATATATCGCTCTCGCAATATATTGCTTTCATATTTTCTGTTTCTGTCATTGTTGAACTAATGGACTGGAATGATGTACTCATTCTACCTCAGCTTATTTTTAATACCAACCTATTAGTTTCTAAACTTCTTAATTGAATATTCACTTTAATAAATGTTCTTAAATCTTTAATGCTAAGCAATCTCTAGTATCGATAGGAGTTACTCGTATCTCGATCGTATTTTGAAATTGATTTATGAATTTATAACTATCCAATCTTGCTATTATTTAGAAGCGATTGTTAATTAGTATGCTTTGTAATTGATAAACATAGCCAGGAAATACTTTACGTCATATACACGAGACTTAAACCCCATATGCCTTAACTAGTATTCATCGATAATTGACGCTAATTTATCATACGACTTACACGATAACTGACAGACTTATCTACATTTAATGATAGATTTAATATTTTATTAAAATAAACCTAATATCAACATTAACATGTGATCAAACTAAAATGTCTTTTAAACAATATAATAAAAAAATATTTATCATATATTGAATAAAAAATCATATACATAGTAATCACAGAACTTTTGTATTAGGGTTTTTAATATTTTCATATATCCATGTTCATAAATAAAATACATCTCAAGAGCTTAATATAGTATATCCCAATAATACTAATCTCTATAATCGTATTTCGCCTTTTAATCCAGTATCATGTACTTTATGCACCGGCTGTTGCCAGCGTCGATCTTCTTCCTATGATTTTATTGAAGTAATACCGAAAAAGCCAAAAATATATTCCCCTCTAAATATTTTAGTGTTTTTGTTATTTTATTTTTGTAAGCTGAATGACAAGACATAAATTTTCCTAGTTAATGCGTATTTTTATAAATTAATTAATGAAGGGAAATAGATTTTTTAGTGCCTCTGAAACAATAATTTAGGCTATGCTTAGAATAAATGTAACAACACTACATATTAACAGATTTAAATTTATTTTTTTGTATGCATAAACTTCTTTAAACATGCTTTTGTTTCGCAATGGTATTGTTTCCGAATCTCCTAAACAAATTTGTCGAACTTAAATAATGTTGTCAAATCAGCAATATTTGATGTGATGCTCACAATGAGAAATTACATGAAATTTTATTCTGCCTTTATAGTTAACGGCTGTTAAGGGATTTTTTATTTCATGTGAATAATAATTATCAATATGTATTATTATTAACAGTACGAAAGAAACATTAGTTACCAAACTAGTTACAATAAGTACACTGTATAATATTGCAAATAACAATCTTCTTATCTTCAGTTTATTTATAAAAGTTGAATCTATTTCTTTTAAACAATCTGCACTTACATCCAGCACTGTACATTATTGAATATTTCAACTCAATACTCTTTCAAAGCGACGGTCGCTGATTTGATTCCCGATCGATTTCTTCCACTCTTTGATTTTGTTAAAGCTATTAAGTTGAAGATTTGATTTTTGTTATTAGTGTGTAAAATATGGACAGTATATATTTTTAATTACAATTAGGCTAAGAAGATAAATCGACAGAGGCAAGCACATATTGCCACACGGTCGCCATGTGAAGTATGAACGTGAAATATATAACCCTCAAACAATTATAAAATACAATTTGTCATTTGGCAAAGAATCAAGTCAAATGAACGCTGTCTGTCATTCAGATGCACATATTTTAGGAAATATATTTTTTCCTTATGTTTTGACCGATTTTTAAAATTAAACTAATTTATTATAACGTAAATTAATAAATATACATATCCTACCATAAGCAATAAATCTACTTGCGATAATATTATTTTGAATCAAATTCGTTCTATCTAAAGGTCTGTTTCATCTACCAAGCTGCACTTAGACACAATTACATAACTAGACAATACTCGGTACTTTACCTCAATATCCTTTCAAAGCCACTGCTGCTGATTTGATTCCCGGTCCTTTTTGACACTTATTGATTTTATTACAAGTTTATTTATCACGATATGAATTTGTATACGCCGATTATGTATAATTATAAAATAAACTAAAGGAGGACAAGTTTAATTACGAAAATATATTAACTTATTTGCTACATATACTTGTGATCCAAAGTAATTGATATATACTATGAGGAGAAGCACCCGAGACTTGCACGAGAGATCCGCGTTGTGAAATAAATTATTATTGTTATATATTTATATTACAAACGTCATCTGAAAAAAAAGTAAAATAATTAATTCTTAAATAAAACTTATCACATAGTCACGAACTACCGCTCAAGTTTAAAATAAGATCTTATTAAAATATACAATGTAAACTTATTATAAATTGAAATTGGTCCAAAGATTCTTTATGTTTTACAATATATAGCGATATTTTAAAAAATATGTTAAAGAAACCCACTTAAAACTAAAATGTATAATGAATAATGCGGTCTACTAAAGCAAGACGATTTTACATTAAAAAATACATTTGATCTCCCACGGACTTCAAAAATATAATCAATTATTTACTTCAGCATAACAGGAACATAAACATTTTTGATATAATGTTATCCTTGTATCTTTCTCTATGGATTAACATTGTACTTCTAGCAAAACTAAACCTAAAAAGCTAACTACCAACTAGTGGAACATGTGCTAGAATTTGGACACGATTAGTTTAACAAATGGACGCATGAATAATTTGTCTGTCAACAGGTTTGCAAACTGTTTAGTTTGTGCGACATCCTTTACAATGCTTTACTTCATCTAAACGGACAGGAAAACTATATTTATAAAACATACTTTTAAAAAATGTATTTCACACACATTTTTGTATATTACACATTCAGTGTTCTCCTTTTGCCAATATTACAAAAATAAATATATTAAATATTAATTATTCAGGTTGGTTCCTGCCATTGAAGCAACGCAATCTGTGCTCAAACGTTCCCGTGGCGCTCCTCTGTACGGCGAGGTGTTGACCGTTTGGTGGGTGGTCGAGTGGGTGGGGGGCTCACATAACTGTCACCTTCCTCTCTTCTGGAATGCGACGTAAATATGAAACGATCTCAGACGTCATAAGTTCGAAGACGTCTTTGAACTGTATATTATAATCGTGATTTATAAAGACTTTTTCTTCAAAAGTATATTTACTATATATATATATATATTTAGAGAATTTAAACCCAAGCTAATATAAAATGTAAAACCAGGAATTGATAAAATATAATATTTACTTAGTAAAATATTCATATATGTAATTTCCTTCATTCTACACTCTTGTAATTTTTCTCTGCCTGGAAATCGGCCAAATTATACCAAAATGCTTCCTGACTAATGTTGACTGCAAGCGTTGTATGAAATGTACCACTTTAATATAAAATTAAAATTCTACCATAACTACTAATTGTAGCTTAATACTATATATTTTTTTAATTTATAGTAACGTTTTGTATGGTACACTGACTATTCAATATTAATTGTAATATATTGCTTAGCTGTAATTAAAGTCAACACATAAGTCAAGTCAAGCGACTGTTGCTGGCAGCAGACCGAGCTACGTGATGCATCCACGTGTGTGGTTGGTCACGTGAAGTCAAGTGCTTATTACCACTAGATGAAACAGAATATACTTCTGATGTTGCAAAAAAGCATGACATATTTTCATTCTGTTCACTTCTTTATTTCTGTCTTACAATAATTAAATTAAATTAAATTAAATTAAATTAAATTAAATTAAATTAAATTAAATTAAATTAAATTAAATTAAATTAAATTAAATTAAATTAAATTAAATTAAATTAAATTAAATTAAATTAAATTAAATTAAATTAAATTAAATTAAATTAAATTAAATTAAATTAAATTAAATTAAATTAAATTAAATTAAATTAAATTAAATTAAATTAAATTAAATTAAATTAAATTAAATTAAATTAAATTAAATTAAATTAAATTAAATTAAATTAAATTAAATTAAATTAAATTAAATTAAATTAAATTAAATTAAATTAAATTAAATTAAATTAAATTAAATTAAATTAAATTAAATTAAATTAAATTAAATTAAATTAAATTAAATTAAATTAAATTAAATTAAATTAAATTAAATTAAATTAAATTAAATTAAATTAAATTAAATTAAATTAAATTAAATTAAATTAAATTAAATTAAATTAAATTAAATTAAATTAAATTAAATTAAATTAAATTAAATTAAATTAAATTAAATTAAATTAAATTAAATTAAATTAAATTAAATTAAATTAAATTAAATTAAATTAAATTAAATTAAATTAAATTGCGTAAAGGAAATTTTCCACCGTTTCTAAAAGATAATTTGTAAAGCCATTAATATAGGAATATGAAAAACGTATGGAGCTCAACTGGCAAGTTTTTTGATAAATTCGTTTATCGAACGAACCGGACTCAGATTAATGTTATAGGTATAATATTTCTTACGATTACGATACGAAATGATAGGAGCAGCTAATAAATTTTGGTCGGGCATCAAATCCAAACTGTATACTGACTAGTATAATATAAACAATAAATAGGATTTAGAAAATATATATTTATTGAAGCTATATAAAGTTTTGGAACATAACTAAGCCTCTCTTAAAAATAAAGTATATATATATTATAATTTTTCTTTCTGCCTCTGTCACCATTCCTGCAGAGCATTTGCTGTATACAAATGTAAAACGGTGATGGTACTCGTACCACTGTCATTGGTGTGGATTCATGTATTAGACAAACGATATGTATAAATATATAATAATATATATAATATTACATTTTTTTTTTTATATATTTCCCATTTCGTTTCAAGTTCTCAAATTATTTTACTAAAGTCACAGTTGAGATCTTAAGTGATTGATTTAACCCTCGAGAGTCATTTAAGGGGCCTTCGGTGCGAAAGAAACTCTGACCTTAACCGTTACAAAGTGGCCAACATTTTAACATTTATAAGGTGTATTCGTTATAAGTTTCTTTAGTAACATAATAATTTTCATTTTAATAAATTGTTAAATAATCGTTATATAACCTGAATGTACGAACGAAAATTGATAACATTAGGATGAAGAGCTGCATCCCGAGTCGGTAGTGGTGTATTCACGGACTGACTACACTGACCTTTGTAAATATAAATATTTGACTATTCAAAAGTGCGGTTTGCCAACTGAAAAAGAGATACTTTCAATTTGTTTATAAATATAAACATGAATAATGAAATAAATATGATCAATTCAAAGCCAATTCCACTACTTCTATTATTTAAGAATAGTACCTAAATTTTATACTTGAATTATGTATAAACAAGCTTAGCTACGTATGAGTATGCCTATTTAAATTTAAAAAAGTGACTCACAGTTTTCCAGGTTCGTGTTTTGTTATATATTCATTTAAAATGGAAGAATCTTAATTGGTTCTCCTGGCTTGTTTGTTTGTAATGCTACGTATGTTATAGAGTAGCAAATTAAACGTTAAATTTATATTGCTTTGATGAAATATGACAGTGATTATTATATTGCGGTCTTAAAAGCTTTTCTAATATAAAATAACTCCGCACTAATTTACCATACTGTATAATGTTACATAACATTTATTAAATTATAAAACCTAATTCTTTACCGCCCATGCTGACAGTAATCGGTAGTTAAAAGTTAGATATTGATATAAGTACGAGTATGTATTATAATACTTTTATTGGAACAAGACCAGTTTAATGATGCATATTTAAATCTCAGTACTAACTAGTAAGATTATGAATAAGAAAAAAATATTTGTTTATTCGTACTCGATAAATTCAAAAAGTACTAAATACATATAATTAATTAACTCACTATAAGAAATACTTTTTTCATAAAAAAGCAAACGGAGGGAAATAGCGCGGCTTATGTTTTAATATACAAAGAAATGTTTAAAAAACATCACATAACCTGAACACGACATGTGTCTTTCTTTCTCTTGGACTTACTACTACTAATTATTCGTACACAGGCAGGGTGGAAGGTAAAAAACAGTAAATTATAAGTTTTAGTATATTTTTATTCAGAATTCAGAATACGTCACAATTTTTTAACTACCGACTCAAGGCAAGTGCTAATCAAGTCGCGAAAAGCAAACTGAGACGTGAATAATTCATTTCGGTCCATTTTGCGGTCGTTGAGTGTGCGACGCATCTATGATTCTTTACAGTAAGGTGTTTTTATATAGGATTAATAAATTACATCAATATTATATATTTTTTTACTCTTACTATAACACATCCTGGCAGAGATCGTTTTAAGCGATATGAAATTTTAGTCATATTTTTCTTTATTATTTTAATTATATTTTGATGTCATTAAAAGCATTCATTTGTTGCTCTAATGTCATATTAAAAGCCATGAACGCTCTGTGTTATTTATAATGCTTGTAGAGGTCCAAGTTAGCAGATGTTATTTTGATAGACTGTAGTCACTTTCACATATGTACAAAATATAACCCTCGATGGATAGTAATATGACACAAAAATCAAAATACATGTTTCCATGTACAAAGCAAGGGGGTACAATATACTTATGACAATATATTTTGTACCGCAGATGACAGAAACAAATACTTTCTTTAAATTTTGGTATAATGGTAGAATAAACATAAAGATTTAATATAAGTAATAATTGTATGTAAATATGTATGTTTTGCCAGAGTAAGATAAGTACCAGATATGTACCAGATATATCCAATCTAAACCTATTTGTGATTTTAAAACATTCTTCGCTCAGGCAACGCGGAAAAAGGCTTGCAAGATTTGGTTTCTGTCGTTATATTAGACTGTATTGATATTATCATAATAATTTAATTGGCTTTCTCTGGAATATAGCGACCGTGATGACAACAGATTTAGGATTATCAGTCATAACGTGACGTAATATTAAATTACCCAATGACCTTTAAATATTATTTAAATACAGCATTTTAATAATGAAGTCGACCGTAATTCTGATATTAAATAATGTTAAGGATATATATATATTAAATATTCCGATTGTTTCTATAAGAGTTGTTTTTGGAATATTAATAAAACCGTAGTTTTATGTCATTCATATTGTTAAAACAACAAGAAAAAACAAGAAAAAAAACAAAGTAATATACTGAGGAAGGAATAATACCTCTTAATATTAAATTTATACAAGTGACAAAATTTTAATACATATACAATATCTATACATATATATACGTAGTACACATTTGAAGAAGATTTTTAGAATTCTATTGGGCAATTTGTTACAGTTAATAAATAATAACTGTAATAAATGAAAGTTATATAAATATATAACAATATATTTTGTACACGTCTCCTATTTTCAATGGTTATTACACTATTACATTCGCTTCTCTTATCTCAATCCATTTGGTTAAGGAAATGTGTTTGCCAAAGAAATTGTAATAATACATAATCCGAAACCCGCAGCGAGCGGAGCAATACCCTCTTCACGTTTGAAGATTAATACTTGACTTACATAAAAGTAGCAAAATACAGGCAATAGCTGCTCAAACATAACATCTTGCGTTAGATATGTAAGTTGAGCATAAATTCTAATACTATGTTTATCAAATCACAAATCGTATCAATCTTAAAGCAACATAGATATTTTTAGAAACATTTATTCATAGCATTATATAAGCCGCAAAATAATATAATTATTCAAATTCAACTTTTATTGCCACTTTCCCTGTCTGCTCTGTACTTCAAGTCCATCTTCGTTCACAAGAACAATGTCATCAGCTAACAGCATATACCAGGGTACCTCTTCTTGTATGTCCGCAGTTAGAGCATCCACTATCAGCCGGAAGAGCTAGAGACTTAAAGCCGACTAGTACAGGCCTACTATCACTGACTTCCGTGGTAACCCAACCAGACATAAGCTGAGCTGGTTCTCTGTGAAATTACTTTCGTTTCGCATCCCTTTTATCACTTTTTTATCATCCATTTTTTATAGATACGCTAGTGCGTAGAACTATTGCATAATTTATCGAGGATCACTTCCTCATACAACAACATAACGAATAATAAGGCCAAGCTACTACTATTACAATTACTACTACTAAACCTTAATTTATCTGGTTTTCCAACACTGCAGTCCAATAACTTTATTTCTCCACCTTTCAAAATATACCTTCCATCTCTCTTTGATAACATCTCATATCAACATCTCTCCAGTATAATCTACTATGCATTTTATATGTTTCGACATCTATAGCATCTATGGCATCGTTCACGGCCTTTAGAACTCTATAGCGACCTATATTAATTGTTTTGCATCTCAACTGCTGCGATATCTATAACTAGTTTCGCTGTAATACTGTTATTGTCATCCGATTCTTTCTGCTATTGCTTAAATGATTTTTTTTTCTCTCTTTAAAGGCTGATTTGCACATCTTCATGTCACCACTCCGATTACTTGCATTTCATGCTTGTTTCTTTTCCTCTCACCTTATAAATCTTTTTCCACACTTCTAATCCATACCTCTATTGATTAGAACTATCGTTCACAGATTTTTCTTCTTCAACGCCCATATTTATCTGTCTTTAAGTTTACTTTACATACATTTTTCCATCTCTAACAAATGCTATTTTATTTGGACCAATAAGTTCCCGAAACGACCTCCGCACTATGTGTTAAATATCCATCATGAAAAGCCTATACTGTAAGACTACGGTTTTGCCCGACAGTGCCTTGCATTATTAAACCCAGTTAATTTTATGGTCCTTATTAAGAAGTAATCAATCGGCGTCATATCTCAACATCTTTCTTTTTAAACCAAGTATTAGTTATAGCCAAGTCGAAGGCAAAAGCGGTCTTTGGTAGCCCTCATCGTCATCATTACGTTTACTGAACCCCCAACCTCCATATAACCTTTCATAGCCATTTTTCAAACATCCCACATAGCCATTAAAATCTCCCCTACGTATATCTCTTTCCGCAATTTCTCTTTCAAATTCAGTTATCGTTCCTACATTCCAACTTCCAAACCACAATCTTACGAATCTATTAACTTTATAATCGCCTTTTTTCGCCTACAAATCCGCTGTTGGTTAGCCACTAAAATATTAACCTGGAATTAGTAATTCGTTGAAACCGAAAAAAGTACTATTAGTAATTCGAATTAAAACTAATATATGTATATATATATTAAAACGGACATATTACTAATTCACAAAAATATAAAATATGTATAAAATTTCATCAATAGTACAAAAAATATAATATAATATCAGGTATACTAATTTATAAAAAATTATACTTAAACTTTTGTGTATAGTACGTAATAAAGTATCTTTAAAGTTTAACTAAATAATATCTATTGCCCTATCTAGTACACTTGGTCTATAAATCCATAATGTGGTTATAGATTCCAGCTGAGTTCGGTCTGCTGGCTGCCGGCATCGCTTGACTTGACTGTTAAATTTAACGTTTTAACGTTTAATGTTGTTAACAACAGCTAGCGGGCTAATTAGCCCGCTAGCTGTTGTTAACAACATTAAATTTAATATTTATTTTTGAAGCCCAATATACTTTATCAATAAATGTTCGGCTTTAAATATCAAACAAATCATGTCATAATGCCGTTAAAGAGACGTGGTCGTATCCACTAACGTCTTACTTTTGATAGCACTCTATTTTCTAAATTACATTTATTTGACTTTTATTTCTTTTCGATAATCTCTCAAATTTCAGCACTTATTAAAATTGTTAACTGGTTACCTTTAAATTAATATCAATTTAATAATACATAATACATATATATATATATAATATGATGGATGATACCGGAGTAAAAAAACACACAATTGCATTTATCTAAAACAGAAAAATCGACAATTAAAGGCTTTTCCTTCCAAGATTGTCCAGGCAATGAGAGATAACAATTATATTACGAGTACTTGATGAGCAGGATTAAAATCTCCATGTGAAGTCCGCTGTTATTGTCATTCGTTAATTGCTATATCATAGATATTAGGCAGCGTTCAGATACTTGTACATTCGTCCATGTACACAATATACAATATACAAAGCTTACATATATATATATATATAACGTACGTAATGCACAAAAATTGTACTTAATACACAACAAATATTATTTAAGAAGAGAGGCCAAGTGTGTGTCGGGCCACCCGCAATGTAGAGCTCCGGAATAATCGATGACAAACTGATATATATACACTTTCAATACTTATAGTATAGTGATCTATCTATCTTCTAAGATTCAGCCTTTGTCAATCCGACCCCCAAAAAAGTTGATAGCTACAGACCCATTTAACTACAAACCTGTCGCCATTACCTCTCTTCTCTCCAAATGGAGATAATCATCATCATGGAGGTAATGGAGAGCAACGTACCTCGATGATCACTAGTTGATCAGTGACCGGCAATATAGCTTTCGCCACGGTTAATCGACTTGTGATCTTCTGTTATATCTTACACAACATTGAAGAGTAAAAGAGACGGTCTGGCAGTTAGTCTGGAGCCTAACGAAAGCCTTCAATTCTGTACGGCATAAGTGACTTTTTCACAGCTTCTTTCCTTTGGGCTTCCTGAGAGTTTATGCAAGTGGACCACCGGCTTTCTCAGTGTTTTTGCTCCGACCTCAAGCCCGTAAACGCTGCACAACAGCGGCGTGTCAGTGAGGCATTTATATTAATAAAAGATTTTAGATGATTATAAATATTTAGCGATAATGAACATGAAATTATGAATCGACCACCAATATGGATGTCAAAACATCCACAACATATGTATAAAAATGTAATTATAAAGTTATGGGAAGAAATAATACAATGTTTTCCAGACTGTAATGGTTAGTTTAATTCTAATTACCTTTATTTTTTATATTTATATTAATATAAATATAAAAATATAATTTTAGATAACGCCATAGTATGGAGGAAATTTAAATACGTCCATTTGCCGCTGCCGCTGACCGCTCCTGAGTACGTGGCGTGCACAACGCTTCTCCACGCCGCTCGCCGCGCCGCGCCGCTTAGACCAAGGTCGTGCCAGGCCGTAAGAGTATTAAGACGTACACCATACAACTCGTTAGCTTTTAAAGCACACTATGTACTCTATGTGCTGTTCAGTTTGATCTTTATAATGAGTTCAATAATTAGTACTCGCGGTAGGCATTTCGTTAAAAGTTGTAAAAGAAGTCGATCGAGAAACTTTAAGATTTCCTAATTTTTTCTAAGAGGGACGACGTTCTTGTTCCTCATTACTTTTTAGAGTATACTAAGTTGGATGATAGGACGGTAATGCCCTTTTGTTATCCGACTGGATCAAAACAGTAGAATTTACAATTTATGACCTGAATGGTACTGGCGAGTTGTAAATTATATTGAGTTTCATCTATCATTGATGATGATTTCATGAAGTAAAAGCCTTTATAAGCTTTAAGCAAGTTGAAAAAGTGGATTCTTTGGATTCTGAATTTCCTTCACTATTTTGAGTCGAGTGACACGTAGAGCGAGCCGTATTTGTCCCTCTTAATTTATAATATATATGTCATTGCCTTTCAAAAAATATACTTATAGTGATGTATATATTTAAGATTACAATTTTCATTTTTAAATTCTGAAAATGCCACAAGGATTAATAAATTTAAGATAGTATAGGCATGTCCAATAACCTAAATGTTATCAAACAAATATAAAGTTAACATCACATAAGCATAAACAATATAAATACAAATAGGTGAACCTCTACATAGTTATAACATAGGTTCACCCGACTATAAAAAATTAAAAATTAAAATAAGAAGTAACATTTTTGTGTGTTATTTTATTTACAGGAGTAAGTAGGAACTTAATAACAATATTTAGCCCGCGATTTCTTTTTTTCTTCCTTTCTTCTTCTTCTGTACTATTTACAAAATAATAAATTCTGCCTTGGAACATAGGCTATTAGAACTAATCAACAAAATGTAAGCAACTTTATACTATTGTCACACCAGCACCAAAATTACAGGAGAAACGGCTTAACCGATTAAGTGAAATTAGTTCAAATTTCAATTGCAAGCTTTCATATTGATGTAAAATAGACTTAAATTTAGAAAAGATTTTTTAGAAATATGTATATTTTTATTTAAATTAAAATACTATATATTAAATTAATAAGTACAAACACCATAAATGAAGAAAAAATATCGTACCGTTAGTTGCTGAAGATATTGCGACTGGAGTACGGACAAGTAATTTGTGTAGACAAGCGACCGGGAGGCAACCTAAAACGTAAACAAATGAGTCTTGTCAACGTAACGCCTAACACGCCGTCATGTATAAACACAATTTAAACTGTTCTCTTAACCATCACAACTAAAGGATATTAAATGTTACTTAGTTTATTTTGTTTGCTAGTAATCCTGCTATCGAGAAAACATTTTTAGTTTAATTACGCTATAATTCCTCAGGAAATAAACGGGTTTTCTAATGTTACTGAGATGTACATTTTAGTAACTAATTGAAAAAGTAGTATGGTATGGTATTTTTCTGTTAAATGTATAATAAGAACTACTTTGACATATAAAAAAATAAAAAAGTAACAATATCTAAGAATTCCAAAAAAGAGCAGCAATTAAATATGTATATATATTAAGATTTAGTTACTGTTTGTCTGAATACAGAGTATAGATATATTAATAAATTTCCATAGACACAAACAGGAACAAACATAAATTATTAAAATATCAATATTTGATTCGTTGGTAATGGTATTGGTAATGTTTGTTTTGGTAATGTTTGTATTACTGATGTTGATCATCAGTCCACGGTCTGTAACTGTAGGTTGTAGTTTTAGTTCGTAACGTGGCGTATCGAGTTGTGGAATGTATCAGTCGTGTAGATGTAATTTTGCATAACACCTTAACCTACCAAAAAGTAAAAAAGTCAAAATCTGGAATATATGATATAAAATATTACAATGTTATCTTTAATAATATATAACATAAAATCAATATTTGCTGTCGCCTGATAAAGATGAAGATTTCCTGCGACAGATACAAATTAAAGGCCATTAGTTAAAAGGTGTTCCGAAAATTCAAATTATCATCTTAGGAGTCTGAAACACTTGTGTTGTAGAATAAAATTGTATTGTTGTTTTGTTTTATATATTAGATGCATCTTTTGTCTTACAACTGATATTTTGGTTGAGGTATTTATATTATTTGCATATTTTGTTGGCAACCCTGTAAAGAAGACAAATTCAAGCACATTAATTAACGCGGTATTGTTCCTATTTACAGAAATATTTTTACTAATTATTGCAAAGAAAAATATTTCGTAAAACATCTTTCAAACAAATTAATTATTTTTGAAAAATATTTATATTGTTAGATAATTAAGAAAAAAGAAAAATAAGTGGTATGTCAAAAGGGTAGCTCCGAATAATTAATTAGCTTTTAATAAAAGTAAGTAATATATAAGGAAAATAAAGTGTTTTTAAATAATTAAATACGATATTAGCTCTGTAAATAAAATCCAAATCTATATCTTATAAAAACTTAATCATCGAAGCTGTAAGTTTGTTAACGGCGTTATTTCAAATCTTCCATAAACCCGGGAGTATTTTACAGTACTGATTTTATAATGAGCACACACTTAGGCACCGTAACTAACTCACTTTGGATGACAAGTTGAATAGTACTGGTAATGATAACTATTATTAAAATGATAATACCTTTTAATTAAGCATTCCCAAGGAGGGTTGGCGTCAGGCAGGCGGCCGGCCGTAAAATTAAGCTATATCTTTTAGAAGGGAGTGTGTACAGATATAACGACTAACAGAAAAATAATGAAGGAAATGACATACTGCGCCGACCTTAAAATTGGTATAAGGTCAAATAGATGTCGATATCGTTAGAAAATTATATTTGTGATTTAACAATTTTTGACACAAAATCAAATAATTAAGTTCAATAATGTAGATAGAAATAATAATAAAAATATATTAAATAAAAGATTCACACAAAGGCTTAGTATTGATGTTATTATTTAATATGATACAATCGTTAGTTGAACAAATGTAATCACAAATATCGTTAAAGAAGATTATATTCATAAACTATATTACGGGTTTCAAATGTTTTCAATTAAAATTTATTAGCTGTAGCAATTGTACAAGACATTTAAGTTAATTTTGAGTTTTTAATTATAATGGCCCTTCCATTATAATTTTCCATTAAGTATTTTTGTACCAAAACAAATCAAATTAATCATATACATATAATATATAAACACTAAGGAAGCTGCGGTGTCTTTAACTATTTTTTACCACTTGTATTTAATGTACGAAGAGATGGAAGGAGTTTCACAGATCTGTCAAAATATACCATTTATTTTTATTGATGCTTGTGCGATCCACCGCTTCATCTAACAATATATTTCTCAAATAAATCCAATATACAGGGTTTTGTTTCATTCACAAGTTTTTTTATAAAAAATTTGAAGTTTTTTATTCCATAGCATGCACTCAAGAAAGCTCGAAATTAACTAAATAAATATTATGAAAATTCGACGTTACTATTTCGTTTATAATTCCATATCTTGCAAATTATTCTTAAGTAAGCTTTAACGTAGATACGTAGTTTCTTGAATTAAAATTAATTATCTCCAGAAATTCGAAAAAGAGACGAATAAAATAAAAAAAATACTTTTCTATATTCTACTCTATTTTGATGTAAGAATACCAAGATTAAAATCGGTATTCGTACATCAAAAACATCGGTTCACAACATGACGTCAGCGCATACTGACCGCTCATCACACCCGCGCCCGGCCTGCACGATGTTGCTTGAGATGCCTATCCTATGAGACCTTTTTTTTTTTTTTTTATCGTTGGAAAAATCCGTTACGGATACCCGCCGACCAAGAAGGTGATGGCCGGAGTGTTATGTGGGACTACCCGGCAGCATAGAGGACGCTGCCATTTTTAAGGTTACCCACTAAAAAACCAACGGTTGCCCTCAACGCCACGGGATCGCTTGCGCACTCACCGTGACATCCTATGAGACCTATCAAATATTATGATTATACAATACTACTACTATAATGATTACTCGATTTAAAGATACGGACTTCAGATAACAAGATTCCTAAGATTACTTATGTTTAACCTGCTATTCAAAGAGTTTGTAACTAGTTTCAATATAAAATTTAAAGTTTTTTTTTACTAATCTCTTAATAAATAACACCAAAAATGCTTTAATGAAAGATCTGCCTCAAAACTCTCAAATTATTATCTCAAAATTATTTAGAGTAATAAAAGAATTTGATGATTAATTCACGAAGAAGTACTTCTCTTAAGATTAGCTTCTAAGTAAGTTCCTTTATATTTCCGTTAACTGAAAACTTTTCACAGAAGATATCTCTATGTTTATGTACATTTTTTAGAAGTCATTGTTGGTTTCAAACTAAATAAAAGTTGGTTTAGAAATTAACCTTAAAAATTTTTAATGATGACCAACTATACCTAAATACGTCTTAAATTCAAATCAATCAGATTCATTAAAAATGTACATATTTCTGTAAACATAAATCCTTTATTAACAATATAAATTCAGAACTGGTAGAACTGGTGATTCGCGATGGAAAAAAAACGAGGCTCATAAAGATTTTTTCAAATAGCGTCCTTGCTCCATTATAAATAGCTTGACGATGTTGGCTCGATACCGTAAAAGATCCCTATTAATAGGTTACTTTTTTAGTTTCGCTAATGCTCTCGAGTGCCCCTTCACCATCATTTTTCAACGGCAACGTTGAATCTGCTAACTACCTGTTTAGGATAAAAAAGTTAGCGTTGCTTATTTATTTAAAATAATTTTGTTCCTTTTGGTAAAAAAAAAATTAGCATTTTTTTGTGGTTTTGACTTTCTGAAATTTTGGGGTGGTTTGATTTTCAAGCTAGAGTAGATTTAACTAGTTCCGTAGAATACTTACTCTACGAAGTAAAAATATCTTCGTAGTGCCTATTTTTTTGTTTTTCAGATTTAGGTTTAACAGTTATTAACACCACAAAAATATGCCAAAATTGAAGATATATGTTTAATAACGTGAATAAATAACAATAGCCAAGTGATAAACACTGTACCTTTATATTAATTATAAGTTATTTGCTTTGAATTAATATATTATACGAAAGTGTGGTACGGACTTAACATTATAAAATTTAAATTAGAAAGGAGTCTTGGTAACTTTGTAAATACAATTGGTTATTCTAATCCCGTTTGCAAACGCCGTGTGCAGCGCGGGACGACTGTGTGTAAATATAGTAAATATCGATTACAGCCATATAGTTTTAAATAGAATAGAAACAGTATTGTGCATTTATTATCAACTGTAGTGACATTAATTTAAACAACAGAAATAGATACCAGGATCCGAATGTAACATCCCGAATTTCCATCCCTATTCCTGAATAATTAATTGTATCTGATTTATAACAAGACTTACACGCTAGACAAAGCAATACATAAAGTGGTAAAGGTCCATTTTACCAGTCAATGAGATTATTCGATATAATAAGATTCATAATATGTATATTTTACGTTTTAATGTTTAACTGGAACTTAGCTAGCATTTGATCGGATGGTTCTCTATAACTTTAAATATAAGCTGCAGGTCATGTTTCTAGAACTCATTGACTAAGTTTATAAGTATCAGCACATATCTATTATAAGAGTTAACATAATATTTGTTGTATATGTTGTAATGTCACTATAAATAACGTTATGTCAAATATATTTTTATTATTTTGCACTTTTAAAAAAATAATGTTTTTGAATTATAAATTTTTATAAAGTTTTACCTTTTTTTGAAAATTGTTTATTATATCTATAAGGTTAATATAAATATTGTTCTATTAACAATGCCACCGTATTGCCAAACCTGCGGATATGGCCCAGTTATTAAAGTAATTCCAATAGCGGTCGTACAAATACATATATTGCTCTCGCAATACATTGCTTTCATATTTTCTTGTTCTGTTATTGTTGAACTAATGGACTGGAATGATAGACTCATTCTACCTCAGCTTATTTTTAATACCAACTTATTAGTTTCTTAAGTTCTTTATTGAATGTAAAATATCCTCTGTTAAATGCATATTTATTTTCGATCAGACATTTATAAGAAACTATTTTGTTTTTCAAACCAACTTGAAGCACCGTTATCAATTGACACTCCTTTTGTTTTCATTCAAACAAAGTTTGATCAAATAGGCGTATATTGTACTTATGAAAAGTCAGACTTTAGTCGCACGATTCAATCTTAAGTCCAAAAGAAAAGCCCTGGTTACTCTTTTGACTTATTTATTTTTATAGCATTTATTAAATATATCCAACAAATACTTTGCGTTACATACATAAATTAAAATGATAAGAATGCAGATAGGTCGAATGCAATAATCTTTACGATAACTGACGCTGATTTATCACAGGACTCGCTCGTGCAACTGACAGACTTATCTACATTGTATGATAGATTTAAATTTTTATCTCAGAAGAGTGTCATATGTTTTGCTTACCAGCTGTTATCAGTGACTATTTTCTGCCCATGATATTATTAGAATAATAGTGAAAAAGCTAAAAATATGTTCCTCTCTAGATATTATTTTATTGTTGTCTAGGGTGAAATGACATATAGTTTTAGCAAGACTCAATAACCTATGGGAGCCCGTCATTTAGGCGAGTAGCGATATGTAGCTCAATGTGTCGTTACGAAAGATACTTGCATGTGTCATTCCTCCAATTAGCTTTTTACAGCCTTAATCTTCTCAATGATTTTTTCTCTAAATCTTTTACCATGTAACCGTTTCCATATTAAAATAATAATGTGTGCTTAGTTTTAAATTAAGTTTTTTCTATTTAACACATTGTGAATTGTTAATTAATTGTAATATAACCAATATTAATAAAGTTTATATACAATTAATTACAAGAGTTCGACCATAAAAGTATAAGTTTAGCAACTTATAGCGACAGACTTGCATTCACTACAATATGGAGAGACTAAAATTGGGACGAGAAAGAGCAGATATCATTTTTAATGCTCATTAGTTTAGTGAACAAGGCCCGCACATACATAATACTTTAGCGAGTTTTTTTGCAAATTAAAACTATTAAAGCAAAACATTTTTACCAATCATTATAGTAGCTTAACTATTAACGTTTTACAAAAAACCATCAGATGGCATAGTTTTCTCCACATTTGTAAAATATCTTTATAAAAGATAGTGGCATTTTTCAACTACAACAGATAGTATAATTTTTACCCAAGATAGCTGTTAATGTGTTTAAGATAAAAAAGATAATAATAACAACAATTTCAGCTATGCAGATATAACGAGAAACCACTACACGGTGGTTTGTGTAAAATGCATTACCGCGCGTGTCAACTGTCGTTTCCTTACACACAGATACAGTTCTACCATCGATAGATTTCCAATTATGTTATATTCTATGAATCTAGAAATAGATAATGAGGAAGATTAATACTTATTAACCTTTTAATACACGTTAACAAAACCGTAGACACTCTATAGTAAAACATCATATAGAAAAAGAGTTGATTTTACTGACCCTTAGCATGATAGCGTACTATTTAATATTCGGTTTAGTTGATTTTATCAGCTTCATTTTAAAACAAGTATGTGAAACCATACTTAAGATGGTTTTTGAATGTTTTATTTTAAAAAAAGTCTACAGAAACTTCGAAATTTTTAAGTAGTCAGAAAATGTATATATATTTTTTTAATTTCACTTAGTACTAGTTTTATTTTGAATTTTACTTTGTTACGTCTACCGCCATTTCTCACCATCCACAAAGGTTAGCTGGTAGAGAATGCCAACAGGCATTAAGTTCGCTTTTGTAATATACAATAAAGGGTAAATAAATAAATAAATAAAATGTATAATTTACTATAATTTATTAAATCATAGCCAAAGCAATGTCTAAGAATAATTTACTCACAACCAACTTATTACTCCATGTTGCCATAAATTATTTCAAAGAATAATGTGAAAGATTATTCTGAAATTGTTCTATTTTGATTAAATGACAAATATTATTATCAATGTTATACCAATTATTTCAGGATCTGTCACCCGCTGCCGATCGCTTTGAACATTCAAGGAGGAGGAGATATTTTCAATATAAAATTGTTTGATATATTTTTATCTCGTTAAAATAACACATGTACTGTTCCTTTTTCTGTCAGTAAAGTATTGGACAATTCAAACTAAACATTGATGTAAATGAAAGCTCAGCGAAATGTGACCCGCACGGATGTAACAGTTGTAGTGGTTCACTAGACAGCTTCGGTAAACAAAATAGATTGCGTTATTTGCGGAATTTTTTTAAAGAGATCATTCAATTTACTAGTTTATAAAATTGGGTTAAAAATTGGTAATAAAAGCTATAAGTGTATTTTATGCTACAAAGTGTTTTGGTATTCGTTTGGTGCTGTCGACAAGCGAAGTTGGAGACGCAGTTAAGAATAAAAATAAACGTTAAGATTTTACATTTTAAAGTAGCTCTCCTGAGCTACATTTTTGAAATATATCTGTATTGCAATTTGCAAATCAATTAGTAAATTAAAGCTTGTTTTTGTTTTTATTTTACAAACATTAGCTAAACGAATCAGTACCTTCTCCTACCTACCGGCAGAATTTGTAGGTACTCTTCAAATTTTTTCAGATTTTATGTTACATTTGCAAGTTTCAAGTTTTGTGGTTCAAGTTTCTTATATACGAAATAGTATAAACAAATCCAAAAGAAGCAATCTTCTTATAAATTGAGTTCAAACAGCTGATTATTCACCTATTGGATCATTATAAGATTGTGAAGAGTGATACAGTATAATATGCAGTTTTTCTAATCTATAGAGATGCTGTGCTGTGTTGGTATTCGGATGTCTCCATATTATATTTGTTTACATAAAAATAGTCCAAGAGCAAACTTAAGAATCATAAGTTATATTGTAAATTAATAAAAAAGTTACCTTAAATGCAGAAAGTTATCTAAAAGATAAATTATTCGTTAAAATGAAATATTTATAAAATATTTCTACTTTTGAAAATGGTTTGGACATCGATATAAGATTGATAGTGCAGGCTTAGAGATTCAATTTAGAATTTATATTTCCTATTATATAAAATAAAAAAATAAAAAAAACAGTATCCGTTCATGGCCCTACATAATATAGACCCCAATTGATGAATACTGATGAAGTTGCTGCCAATTCTGGTAATTGGTTGATACAGCGAGCTGCTCGACGATAAGAATATGATATTAATATTCCACAGACTATGGTCCTAAGCAACGTTGCAACTGGAATATATTTAATTAAGGCATATCTAATAAATTGTTAACATAATTAAAATTAATTATGAGGCATATCTAATAAAGGACACATGCTGGATAAAATATATTTCTCAATATGAGAGCTGATATTGAGAAATTCGTTTATTCAAACAATATTCCTTAATAGAGCGTACACAATGGCGGCATTAATCATGGGAAATGAGCTAGGGACAAATTAACCGTCCAGTACGGAGCTGGCGATAACAAAAATGTCTTTCCCTTATGGATTATCTTTGGGACATATATGACAAAACTTTATGATTTAAAAGTTAATTATATGCATTTATATGTAGTTTTAAAGATTAATTTCTTGGGTTGACTGGAGAACATGCTTTGTTACATTAAGTCCGCCTGTTGTGCAATTTTGTTTCACAATAAATAAATAAATATATTTTCACAATCTGTCGTTTATCTGTCTGTATCTTGTAAAGTGTACGGTAATTGATTACTTTAACACTGTAAAATGACAATGTCAAAAATATAATTTGGCGCAAGGCATTGTCATTGCTGTAACTGAATAATTCAAAAAGATTCACTTGTATTGACAAATAGATAAGAAATAGAGTTCAGTATGAAAAAATAAATATTTTCATCCGTTTATATATCGTAGTTCGAATAGTTATAGTTTTAAATAAATAATTATCTCCAAATTTATTAGAAAACAAATTTAGTAATTCCGACACAACGCTCTCCTTTTGTTTTTTGACAATCTGGAAAATTAACGGAACCCCACATTTTATTTTACGGAAGTCGTAGATAACAAACTTCTTGATTTTTATCAACGTACCTGAGATAATTCATGTACCTCTTGCTACTGGATTATTTAACACATTTATATGTTCTCATATGAGATGATCGTCTTGTTATATCTCTGTCTTACTCTAATAAGCTCGACGGTAGCCGGGAAACATGATATGTATTCCGGGTATGTAACATTGAAGGTTGTAAAGTATTGGTAATTCAAATACACTTCAGTTATAACTATTGAATTGAATTGTTGTACTCAGATATACCGTCTACGGGATCAAGATACAGGATACGTCTCATCAAAGGATACTTTCGAATCTACAGCTCGAGCTAGACCTTGATATTTGGCAACATGGCGCACCAGAACTACGTGACGCTATAGTTATGGTAAATCCGGAAAATAAACTTATATTTCTATATAAATTAGATATGAAAGGCATGAAATACTATTTACGTCTCGCTGACGTTGCTAAGTAAGTACCTACAATAATTTAAAAGTAAAATATAAAAATATTATTAGATGTATTTCTAATAAAGACACTTGCTCCTAAAGTATGATTTTCATATCAAACTATTCGATTTTAAAGGAATCTCAGACAAAGTGATGAAGAGACATTACGTTGGAAAATGAGTAAAGGAAGTCAATTATCAATTTTTGAGAGATACCCGACATACGATGAGGTAATATTAGTTGTTAACGTTTTAAACGTAAAATGATTAATTTATTTCAACAATCTTTATTTAACATATGATTAAAATGTTAAAAACAATTGCTTGTAGGTTAACGAATATATGGAGAAGGTCGCACGAGAAAACCCAAGTTTAGTAACACTAGTAAACCCAGGACCTAGTTTTGAAGGAAGACCTGTGAAATACTTAAAGGTGCGTAGTAAAACATTCTCGTATCATAGATGAATAATTAATAATTTATATAACAAAATATTAAACTTCAGATATCCACAACAAACTTCAAGGATACGAGTAAGCCTATATACTTTCTAGAGGCGACGTTGCACGCCAGGGAGTGGGTCACGACACAAATTGCTCTATATTCCATCCATCGTTTAGTTGAAAATTTTAGAAAAGAAGATATGGATTTATTGGAAGATACTGATTGGATTATATTTCCAATCGTGAATCCAGATGGATACGAATTTTCTCATACGACCGTGAGTTTTTACTTATTTAAGCTATTCAACATGAATATTTCAAATACTACAGGTACAGTCCTGGTGGCTCCATTTTATCATCTTAATATCCGCTATTGATATTTAGATAAAAAAATTGTGTTATGGTAACATAAGAAGTTTAATCTTTATATTTATAAACACAATACAAGGGGACTTCAGTTACAATACGTGCAGATAATAACGATTATGAATGATAATATTGAATTGAATAGAATCTGAAACTAATAATAATTTCAGGATCGTATGTGGCGAAAGACTCGTTCTTTCAATGTATCACGCAGCGCCACGTGTTATGGCGCCGATCTTAACAGAAATTTCGATATTGAATTCAACACCATCAGCGTATCCTCCAACCCTTGCTCTCATCAATACCCTGGACATGAAGCTTTCTCTGAAGTGGAGACTATATACGTTAGAGACATTTTACTGGAATACACTGATCGGATCCAAGTATTTATGGATGTCCACAGTTTTGGAAATTATATTGTTTACGGCTTCGATAATGGAACGCTACCACAGAATGCTCTGCATATCTATCATGTCGGCGCATTGATGGGTGCCTCCATTGACACTCATAAGCTTCACAAAGCACCCTATTACATTGTTGGTAATTCTAAATTTGTGTTTTACGCCGTCTCTGGAAGTGGTCAGGATTATGCTCAGGTAATATACTTGTTGGATAAAAATAATTCATCTAAAAATAATAATAAAACCAGTTCCATATTCGTATCGAGTAATGATATAAAATATATCCATTCATTTTAAATAATAATAAGAAAAAAGTACACATAAAAGTACACCGCCACGAGGATCTATGTAATATACGTGTCACATTATTTATAGTACCTTATAAAATTTAAGA
The DNA here is from genome assembly GCA_918358695.1 of Melinaea menophilus ssp. n. AW-2005. Lineage (NCBI taxonomy): Eukaryota > Metazoa > Arthropoda > Insecta > Lepidoptera > Nymphalidae > Melinaea > Melinaea menophilus. Next base: position 32,356,076 of record OU911039.1, on the reverse strand, counting down.
TTATATTAGGATGGCACATACTAATACTAATACTAAATGTTAAGTAATACCAATATAGTCACTGTTTTATTCCTTTACAATACTTTCATCTCCAGACAACAAACGTTAACACCCTTTCTTACAGGCAGCAGGAGTAGGGTTCTCCTATACCTTGGAGATGCCGGGATATGACTACGGGTTCCAAGTCCCATCGTCCTACATCAATCAACTTAACACGGAGACTTGGGAAGGAATCGCAGTGTCAGCTCGAGTAGCTCAAAAATACTATACAGAGAGGAATTAAATTAAATATTTTTTTATTATTGTTTTATTTTAAGCGAAACTAAACCCGACAGACTGATATATAATATTTTATACTAACTATTCTCTAACATTGCAACAGAATCCTATAATAGCGATTTCAACCACGGAAAATTCCATTTACTAATGGCCGCCCCCAATATTAAGAAAAATCTATTTGCCTTTATTTATAGCATTGCAATAACATTACTGGTTGGAGTCAAACTTATCGCTGTCTACGGTTGGACGGTCGGATGGTCTGGGTAAAACCTTCATAGATACTAGACTAGTAATGTACCACATCTTGTAGACTGTCATTTTCCTTTTTTTTATTTAGTTAATGTTTTTTACGCAGTCGTTTATATATATATTTTTTATTATATTTTTGATTTCACACTATTTGGTTTTTAAAGAAGGTTTTTTATTTTTTTATTATGTATATTTTTTCAGATGTAAAATTGTACGTTTTACTATTAATTAGAAGATATTATAATAATGTTCACTTTTGGTGTTAGCCATAGTTTTATTTAAGATACGAAAATAAGTTTAATATTATCACATTATTGATCAAGTAGTATGCCTTCGTTATATTTATAAACATGCCAACAGATGACGCTGAAATCAAATCGTAAATTTAAACATGGTTGATGCGTTATTTCTCAATAATATTCAACAGATGTCATCATTAAAATTAATCAAGAGATTAATGTGGTAAAAGATCATTATTTACTAACAATTAATATGTTGTTTTACTTACTTATATTATTGTTACATTTAATTAAGTTTAATTTTATAAATATAAGTAATGGCACTGTTTTATTCATTAATGTTTTCTTCACTACTAAATATGAACATTAAAAACGCATTGACATCGTAGCTACATAATAAATTCTGATACATTTTAAAAATGAATCAATGAAAACCATCTTCTAAGGGAGGTGATAGTTATACTTTGTAGGCATTTGTACCTAGGCTAATAAAGTAGTCAAATATATTATAAATTACTATATTAACGTTAAAATATATTAATGTGGTAAATTTGATTTTTATCTTTAAGTTAAAGTTATATCCAGGTTTCTTTAAAGGGGAGAGCGTAATGTAAGAGAATAATTTCGTTCTGTATCTTAAAATATATTATAAAATAAATATTGTATTCATCGTATTCATATTATTATTCATCGAAATCAGAACGAGTGCTTAGGTCAAAAAAAAACAAAACATCGTTAAATTTTTATTATGTAATTATTGTAGCTGTAATAATAAGTTTTAGACCTTTAAAATATAAAAGATAAAGACCGATGGCCGTAATGGTTCTGAAAAAATTATCTTTATAAATATCCATTGATAATAGTTAACAATAAATTGTATTTATTGATAAGCGATCGGAACAATACGATTATCGAAATTTGATAAGCGTTATTAAAGCAGGGAAGATAATTCCAGTTCATTTGTCTAACGTTTTGTAGAATGAATGGTTTTTTAATATTTCTGTTGGCTTCTCTCTTGTCCTCGACGACGGCTGGGAAACATGATATTTATTCGGGGTAAGTTTCTGATTTCTCATATTCCGTTTAGGAAAAAATAGCTTAGCTTTTTTTCAGTATAAATAAATGAGTATTTATAATAAATTTAATTTAATTACATTAAAATATGTATTATATTCTTCTTAATTTTTTTATCTAAAAAAAGTTTGAGAAAATTATAATACCAAAATTATTCTTCGTTGTTGATTTACTCGAGTTCATTTAAATACTTGTTGTATAATCACGTTTTATTTTTCAGATATACCGTGCATAGTATAAAGCTAAGACATGAATTAGATCAAAAAATCCTTTACGAGCAGCAATTCATATTGAATGTAGATGTGTGGGAGTATGGGGTCGCCGCGGTGCGGGACGCTCTCGTTATGGTGTCACCGGAAAACAGATTGAAATTCCTAGACACCTTGGACCAGAATGATATTAGCCATCACCTTCATATTTCTGATGTGGTACAGTGAGTATCTTTAATATAGTAGGATAATTATTATTTAAAAGTTGGGATTTTTTCTAGTTATTTTCATATGAAATAAAAAAAATAGGCCTCATTTTTATAGCGTCGTAAAAAAAATGTATACACAGCACATTTGGAATTCGACTGCTACTTATCATGCTCGGGATTTGTTTATCTCTGGTATCAGGACCTCCATAAACAAGTCCTTTATCCCTCGGGACCGTCATAGTCTGTAGCCTATGTACCGTTTTACGACCTGCCTGATGCAGATAAACTTGAGATTTTGTGAAGTAATACTAGAAAAATAATCTGTAGATAATTTATGGAATAAATGTAGTCATTAATACACTTACAAGTCAATATTTAGTTTATATAATTTATGTTTTTTGAAATTACATTTATTTTTGTCCCTTAACAGAATTAAGTTTCCAACTAATTATCATGTAACATGATTATACTCTTTAAGTATATCATACTTTGAAGATTAAAATAAAAATTTTAGTAGATAGTTTTTTTTTATCGTGATAAAAAAAGATTAAAATAGATACCAAATTATTGACTTCAGGGCTTTGGAAGATAATGACGCGGAGGTGTCTACGTGGAAGAAGAGTCGATCAAATAGCATCTTCCAGAACTATCCAACATACGCTGAGGTTATATTTATAGTACACATTAAAACATATTTTTAGTAATACTTTCTTTGGACAATTATTATGTATTAATTTTTTTTAATCTATTACTATCGATAAATTATATTTCTAATTTATTATTATACTGTTTATAAAATGCACGTCTCACATCATCAGAGAACACACCAAATAACAGTTTATTAATAGTTAAATTGTTACTTTTGAAGTAATTTACATTAATGATTTCTTAACAGGTGGATGCATACCTGGAAAGGATTGCCCAGGCAAATCCAGGAATCGTAACCTTAGTGAATGCGGGAAACAGTTTTCAGGGACGAGCTGTTAAATATTTAAAGGTATTTATTTTTCAAAGATAAGGTTAAGTTCTGTCTTAAATCTCATAAAAAAATATCGCAGTGATCAAAGACCTTATAAAAAATTCCTTAGTATGGCGAATGATTCTGCGATGCATAACATGTACTAATCTCATATAATATATCTTTTACCAGATATCTACATCTAATTTCAATGATAAAAGCAAACCCATCTACTTCTTAGATGCTACAATGCATGCTCGGGAGTGGATCACAACACCCCCAGCTCTGTACACTATACACCGCCTGGTGGAGGACTTACGAGTAGACGACACAGATTTATTGAATGAGATAGATTGGATTGTGTTGCCTATAGTTAACCCAGACGGTTATGAATATAGCCATACTACTGTAAGTTATCGTCATGAGAACTTTGATACATATTTAAACATCTTATAAGTTTATACTACAAAAGAAATTTTAGGACCGTCTCTGGAGGCGCACGCGTTCCTACAACGCCACTAGAAGCCTCGAATGCTATGGAGTCGATGCTAATCGTAACTTTGACGTAGATTTCGATGGCGTCGGGTCCAGCACGGAGCCCTGCGACACGACGTTCCGTGGACATGAGCCCTTTTCCGAACCTGAAACACGATACGTTAGAGATATTCTTCTAGAACATATCGATCGGATTCAAGTGTACCTAAACGTACACAGCCACGGGAACCTTATTCTTTATGGTTACGGCGACAGATCTTATCCCTCTAATGCTGTCCATTTACACCTGTTAGGATCCTCTATGGGAGCAGCTATTGATAATAAAAAGTTACTCGAAGCTCCGTTTTATGTTGTTGGTAATAGTGCACGTGTACTTTACTTCAGTGCCGGAACCGCACAGGATTATGGACAGGTAATTGATTAACAGGGAAGTAAAATAATAAATAAATAGTCATTCCCAGCTTTTTATTCTTATAAAAGTATCTTATATTTTATATAATAAGAAACTTCACATGCTATTTTTATTTTTAGGCGGTTGGAGTACCCTTTTCCTTTACCCTGGAGTTGCCGGGAATGGGTTACGGGTTCCTGATTCCACCCTCGTACATCAACCAAGTCAACATGGAGACCTGGGCAGGTATATCAGAATCAGCTCGAGTTGCTAAAAAGTATTATAAGCTACGGAATTAGGATCAATTAAATAGTTAGTCTTATAATGCCACGAAATCTATTGTAATTTAAATAAATATGATAAATTTAAGAACACTAGAAAGTTTTAACAACAACAACGTACTTAATTAAATAAATGACAAAGACCAAACATGTTACTGTTTCATTTTCCTGAAGACTACATAACCTTACTTTAAATAAATCCTTTTACATTTCTGTAGTCGCTAAAATGACCGAATAGAATAAAGAGAAATACAAAATTGTTGTTTCACGATGTCACGTGACAAGCGATTTAAAGCACCCGCGTTTATTTAAAGCGTCTCTTCTAGAATTGCAGGTATATATTTTTAATGATTTGTTTACTAGTTAAATTTAATATTTGAAAAATTCTACGCATACTCGTAAAGCGCCTAAAAAGGTTTTTACTTTTATAAAGTCGTCATTGCTATTCAATAAAATCAGTATTTGTATTATCAGTGTTCTTATAAGTATATTATGATCGTCTGCGCCTGAGTGTTGAATGTCGCACGACTGCGACGTTGTCACTTAGTGCAACGTGTCAAGCAGGTCTGTTATCGACTATTATACTTTTACATATGATTTGACATCGTAGTCAGACGTTGCCGTTTTGTGCGTTCAGTGTCAGAGCGCATTCCTACAATAACAGAGTTGTTGTGGTGTGATAGTATTTTCCGGTCAAATCGTATAAGAATTGTGTCAGTGTGTTGTGTGTTATGATTGATTGAATTCAGTCATTTTAATTTTTTGTAAGTTTAAATATTCTGATTGTCGTAATCGTTTGTTATTTGCGTATTTTTTTTTGATTAAGTGATGATGTTTTTGTCATACGAAATGTTTGCTACTTTTGGAGTATCGGCGGTAAGTGATTTATGATTTATTTAGATAATTTATGATTTCATCAATTAAAAAAATATATATTTTATTTATTTATTAGTTCGGTGCTCAGTTCCCAACGCCTGCAAGTTATAAATGGAAATACGATAACCTTTTAACCAGTCGTTACGTAGGTTAAGAAGATTTTAAAATATAATATAATATAATATAATAGTTATTAGGCTTATATTAAATCAAAATATCATCTTCCTATTATTCATGCATTTTTTAGGAAAAGTAGCTAACAAAGTGATTCTTAAGGTACTTTTTAAGATTTTAAAAAATATGTTATTTGTCCTTTTTTGAGTTTCATCTCAGGGTCATAACATTTATTTTCAAAACAATTGAAGGACTAGGCATGGAATAATAATGAGGGCCTAACGTACAACCACATGATGTGATAGTTAACATGTTTGTCAATTGTATATAACATAAGGCTATTTCAACATTACAGTTGGTTTCTTTCTTCGTATCGGCGACTCTTCTTCTCGCTGTGGCGTCAAAGCGTGGTCTGTTGCGGCCGCAGCGGAAAGATGCGTTGATGCCTCAAGTATATGACAAGCAGGCTCCCAGCGCTCCCGAGCTGGCTCTACTGACTCAGTCCAATTAAATATACAAAATTAGGGTTAAGATATCGTTTACTTAGTATTTATAGCTATAATAAAGTATAGGATATGGAATAGAACTGTTAGAAGTAGTCATATTTTTATTAAATTGTATATAAATATATATTTTTTATAATAATTTTGTTAAAGGTTAGTGTAAATGTGACAAAAACATTTTTATATACTTAAAAAAATATAATATATTAATGAATAGTACTACATATAGGTATTATATATTTGTAGTTGCAATAGTATTAAACACTATATGTATATAAAAATCATTGTATTTTTTTTATTCGTATGAAATATAAATAATGTCAGGACAGCGAGTTGTAAGATTTCGTTTCTTGTTATTTATCGACCAAAACAACTAATCGATTCTAATCTAAACCAAACTATTGATACGAAATATATTAATTGTAGCGCCTTCCGTCTGTCTAATGAAATTAACAGTTCCGTGGTTTGTACTTCGAAAGCAATCTAAGTTTAATATCAATCTGCGATTGTAGATTGATTATTAATTACGATCATAAATTGAAACTTAAATAGACGTAGCGGTCATATGTATGTACTTATTTACAAATATATTACAAACGTCACACAAATATGTCCATCTGTCTGTGTGTCCTCGTATAACAGAACTAGTACTCATTTTATGGATTGCTTCTCATTTTTATTCAAATAAAACTGTTTTATAGACCTCATACATAAATACAGGTCTATTTTCCATTTATTTATGTTACACAGGGTATTGACTGATAAGTTTATGAGATCCTTTAGTTTACGATTAAATTCTAAAAAAAATTATATATATTCATAATATGTTAAGTTTTTCATTTATATTTAATTTTATATTCCTAAGTTATTCCTAAGATAAGGAATATTAAATATTGTGTTTGTTATTAATTAAACAGTTTTCTTGAGCGATATCTTATTAATATATTTTAATTAAACATATGAATGTAGTTGTTTATACGTACTAATGCAATTTAACAAACGTCTTTAAACTTATTAAGTACTTGTGGTGAAAGGAAACTTGTAAATAATTAATTATTACTAACTCATAAGCTACGTGACACGAAGAGTGATCTAAATAATAAAAATGTATTTATAAGAATTACACAAACAGAGGTTTTAGTTATTTTATTCATACACAATATATACAATCGTCTAGTTGTACAAATCTACTGCCGTCAATCAGTATATACAATACTATACTATATACTATACACAAACTTTTTATTTTCTGTAAATATTATATTATAAAAAAAGCTCAATGAAATCCAATTGTATAAAAGTATTCTGAATATTCTGTTGGTAGAAATAGACGGGGACTGCATTTATGATATTTTTGTAGCAGGTACTTCCAATACTTTTTTTTCTAAAAATATTCTTTCTAACTTTGCTTGTAAAGGTCGTAATTTTTATAGTGACGTATAACGTACGACGCAAAACATCCGCATGCAGGTGTAAATAACATGTTTAAATAGAAGCGGTGATGTAATGCCTGGTAGTAAGTAATATCAACAGTAATTGTTTGATAGAAAGTGATTTTATTATTGGGTGAAGCGAGCGGAGCGGTCTACTGGAGAACTTTTCACATTCTTTGTCACGAATGATGATGATGAGTGTTGCCGCCAATGAGATGGAAGATATAGAAGACTAGGACATACGGCGGGGAGAGGAGGTGATTTAGATATCCGATTCTTCCTCTCGCCGTATGAAAGTAACTACAATAACTGTTTTACATCTTTTTAAAGATCTAGTAGTTTAGCCGCCTTTAATTATTTTGTTATGATGAAAAATAATGACATGCTTAATATTTTAGTGGCCAAGAGATCGAACACCTCAAGAAGAAAAACAGGCGTTAAAAGGGCTCATACGCATTATTATTTTTCAACGAGAAAATGAAAAACAATCCTCAAAGTGTAAAATAGCACGGAACACCTATAATACGCTGAACAATTGATAAGTACGAAGGCGTTGTAAGGAATATAATACTAAGTTAAGTTATAAGTTGTTAGTGCTGTAATGCACTACCTCTATAAGTATGTATCGTGCTTAATACGCTGTGGTGTCGACAAACACACAATACAGTGCATTAAAAAGTCTTTAGCTAAATATTTTTTCCCATTTCGCGAGGAATTACTAATTGTAGAGCAAAATAAAAAACGTATTAATTAAAAATATAATAAAGTCCTACCTTCTACCTCCATAGAAAATTTAACCCTTAGTCGACTTTAGATTTATACTTCTTTACTAGTCAATGACAATTAAAGCATTTTACTTTTTACGAAGTTATAAGATTCACAAAATTTGTCTTTATAATAATTATTTTAAAATAACGAGAAAAGTACTAAAGCGTGTGCTTTAGATTTTTATGGAGAGTGTTAGTTTTTTCTTTTTAACATTTGTATAAGGCGTACTTTCGTATTGGTATTGTGTTAGTAATTTTGATCCTTCTATCATTTATTATTTAATTATTTGGATAACGCATTCACGTTCTTAAATTGAAGTTATTTTGGGTCTTCTTTTATAAAATAAATCTGTTATTAGAAATACTTACAAAGAAAACAAAGTAAAGAAATTAAAATGTCGGCCACTTAGTAATGATTAAGGTCAGAACTGCTTTCACACCAAGGGCCACTTACGTAATTCTCGAGGGTTTTGCTTGATATTGTGGATCAATCACTTACGTCTGAACTTTGGATAATATAATAATATTGGAAATAGAAACTAAATTATATATATATATATAATAAAAACATGTTATGTCAAATATATCGTTGTGTGTTTATACTTCTTGTATTTCTACACTACTGGAGGGACAAGACGGCACGTACTGACAGGTCACTTAATGAAAATGGTTCATCCACCGTTGTAAATTTTCATGGAGATGCCGCACCATAGAGATGACAGATTAACAGTTGTGAGCGTAGAACTCAACTACATTAGAAGGCTGGTGATCTCAAATCATAAATATATAAAAAAACGTTTTAAGATTACCGTAAAGTTAACTGATGGTGTTTGGGCTTTCGGCTTTTTAGGAATCCTGAGCTGTCGGTTTCGACTATGGGTGAGCTCTTATTAATTGATAAAATATTTGCAATTATCATTAAGATTTACGTTTAAAAAACCATTCTTGTATATTTCAAGAAATATATATTTTTAGAATCAAAAATGATAACTATCGTAATAGTAAAAGATATAATAACATCTGTCTAAGTCCGGTTGGTTCAGGAAACGTTTTTATCAAAAAACTTGGCAGGTTAAGCTTCATACCTTTTTCATATTCAGACATTAATGGCTTTCAAAAATTTCTTTGTCAAACGGTAGATAATCTCCGTTATAAAAATCCTACATTTTATTGTAAAACATTTATTATTATAGAATTCTTTTTTCTCAAATAAAGTTTAACAATTGGATGGTTTAAATTTTAATTACCTTAAGGAAATTGCCGTTGACTTTTAATGATTTGACTGCGGCAAAGGAAGTATATTGGCTACCAGGCACATGGAATTAAGGAGGTACCTACCTCCAAAAACCAATATAATTTTAAGGCGGATCATTTTACGAAATGAACGGAAACGGAACGAATGGGTACTTTTTTCTCATTATATGTATTATCTTTATAGTTGCCTCCAGAAACCTCTTTACCCAAAAGATAACGTAACCAACAATATGGTTTTTGTGTCTTCAATGGTAGGACAGTGAGACAAAGTCTGACATCCAGAGCGCACATAAGTTTTCAAACGTAGATATTTCAATTCTTTTTAAAATAAACCCAGACGTTGAAAATGTATTTTATATTTATTAGAGATTTGTATTCAAATTGAGTAATGGTTCGATACAACACATACGTTGTACCGCAGGCACTTGACATATATATTTATAAGATACTAGATGTGGTAGGTATTCATTGTTTATAGGTTGTTGTGTTATTTATCAGTCTCATTACATACGTTAATTAAAAATACGAATGTGTTGTTTTCGCTCCTTTTTATCTCATCATTCTTAATCCACAGAATTGTAATAAACTGCAAAATATACCATAGGATATAAAAGTGACTTCATCATTATTATCGCTACAATAACAGAGTATTTAAGTTTTTTCATGGCAGTTGGTTAAGCATATAACAGAGCCTGTATAATCAGTTAGCCCGGTCTTAGTCAGCTCTTATGTATAATGCCATTGTATGGATGCGGGTAGTAGACAATTTATTGTAGTTTCAAGAAACTTGGAAACTTTAACCTATTAAAATAACAAAACGTGTATATACTGTCACATCTAGTGGTAATAAGCACTTGTGAACAATCACACACGTGGATGCATCACGTAGCTCGGTCTGCTGCCGGCAGCAGTCGCATGACTTGACTGATGTGTTGACTTTAATTACAGCTAAGCAATACATTATACTTATTATTAAGTAATAAGTGATCAGTGTACAAAAGCTCACCTTAAGATAAGATATAATTTTAAATGCACTGAAATTAATAGTGGTACTAAAAGTACAATTTCAGATTAAAGTTGAACATTTCATACTATGTTTGCAGAAAACATTAGTTAGGGAGGATCTTGGTACACTTTGGCAGATTGCCAGACGGAGAAAAATTACAAGAGTAAAAAAAGAGAAAAAAAAAACTGTTTAACTAAATGAACTATTTCATTGTGAATGTCTAATATTACAGCCTTAAAGGCTGAGTTGTTATCACATCAATGAATGTGTTATCATAAAGACTAAAGTATCAGAAATGCTTCTTATAATTTTATGGCACACGTCCTTCAAGTTATGAAGTTTGTTTTAAAGTATTCAACAAAGGCTAGGTATATATTTATATACAATAATAAAAGGCCTTTGTGATTCAAAGCAGAAACGTTAAACTTTTCGATTTGTTCTTATTTTCTCGTTCAACGACTTTGCAACAACCTTACTTATAATTATTGTTTGAAGAATATCTTTTATAAATTTGTGGTACGTTTTATAACTAGGCTTGGATTTCTTTCATAGAAATCTTTAAATATTACTTAATTATTTTATCAAAATTTGAAACTGAGTCAGTTAAAGTCTATCTCATTTTGGTTTCCAAGTTATGGATCGTGTTTTCTAAAGAAAAAAATATTGATTAATAGTTTAGACAACAGTTTAGTGCAAACAGTCAAAACTATTAATTAAATGTTGATATTACGATTATGTCAAAGTAAGCAGATGATATTTTGGTCAAAACGGTAGCGACTTTCAAGAGTAATTTATACTTTTATAGTTTGTTAAAAATTAAATACTTAAAATGACTCCGTCTCACTACAAAAAAAATGTTTTATTTTAAAAAAATATATAAAATTTTCTTTAATAAAACCTTACTTTTTATGAAACTCGAGCGATATTATGTAATATGAACTATGTAATAAGTTTTATTAAGATTTGTCAATTAATTAATTTACTGTTCATTTTCAGATGATGTTTGTAATATAAATATCTAACAATAAATGTTTATTTAGAAAGATATCAACAAACCTGTAACTAATATAAGTAAATATGTGAAAGTGATAGTTAAAATAAATGTATCGTTACAATTGATTTACTTCTACCATCGGCCACTTATTAAAGGATAAAGTCAGAGCTGTTTTCACACCGAGGAGCACTTATGTGGGTCCCGAGGGCTTTACCTTACCTACAGGTATGTTTCAAATAAGTTAGAACTCAGACAAACTTGGACTTTCTTGAAATTCTTGATTCCCGAAGTTGAGTAACTGCCATCTTCTAGTTTCTCTCAAACACAACCTGCGTAAACAGATCCGTTTCACTGTAAATAAAAATTCTAACTGCAATTTTCTCAACTCAATCAAAGAGTGAAGGAAAAAGACCGGGAATAAAATCAGCAACCGTCGCTGTGAGAGGATATTGCTAAAGTATTGAGTATTGACTAGTAATGTAATTGTGTTGATAGATGGCACAGACTGAAACCTTTAGATAAAACCAATCTGATTCGAAGATTTATTTAGACTTATGATAGAATATATACTTTTATTAAATTGACTGCCTTATAGCTTAAGAGATAGATTTAATTGTAATAAGTATGTGTATGTTGTAATATAGCGGTCATGATACCACAAATAAAATCTTTTAAAACTAAATGACAACATTTTTTAAAATAGAAGTACGTCAAATGTAATAACCATTAAATAGTGCAAAATTTTGGTGGGAACTGCTTTTTAATTTACGGATTACATGAAGTAATTATAAATCCAATTATGTTTGTACATTGTACTTAATAAGGTATCAATAAAGCCTACTTTAACATTAATCATTTAATTAGTATTATTTGATTTATTGTTAATTGATACACCGGTGCAGGTAATTGTTGATATCTAACAGCAGTTTGTTTACTAGTTGTGCTAATTATAGTATTTCTGTTCGAGGATAGTAAAGGACTATGTTGTAATTACGTTAACTAGAGAAGTGTGTTACATTCACAAGGCAATGTATAATAAGTACATATATATATATATATATATATATATATATATATATATATAATTTAATAGCGTGTAATCTATAGATCTATACATATAGATAAGATTGAAGCGTCTGATTGTAATTCCACATTAACAGCTTTCCACTAACTTCAAATGAAAGTATATACTGCACTTACATTAAAAATATATTTTATGTTTTTTCTCTGTCTGTCTGTCTGTTCCGGTTAACCTTTGAAACGGCTAGTCCGATTGTAACTGGTTAACCGCTGATGTTATAAGGAGTAATTTAGGTTGCTGTTATTTTAAAAAACATATTATAAACATATTACAATTAGTTAGTATTTAGTTCTTACAATATAGGCTAGTTCTCCTTGTACACACACTGATTCGAGTAATGTGCCATTACTATTAAAGTCATTTAGATTACAAATTTTGAATTTTAAAGTTTTTTATTGTTAATTAAACTGTATTGTATATAGGCGTACTATCTGTTAAAAGCAAGTAAACAATACAAATTAGAGTACACACAACGCACTACACGGCTCGTATTAGGCGATCACGATGAATTATTCATGCAGCAGTTTGCTTTACGCCTCGTGTCTGAATATAACGTGTTTTTGTCATTAGAATAGACATTAAATTTTGTGAATTAATTAACGGTTATATTAGTATTCTCCCAAAATAAAGATTAAAATCCCGGTTTAATCTGGTAAAGAGAAATTTAATACCGAGATACGAGTATAACAGAAGAGGAGGTACGAGTAAGTTGTTACATATTATGTTGATGCAGGTCTACTGTAATTGTATATCCCGTAAATACTAAGAAACATGTCGTTCGTTGCTAGAACCGTATATTAAAATGCAATTACAAACGTTATTTTCTAATTGTTTGGATTTTTTTGTGTCACTTCATCTGCTTAGTTTTGATTAAAAACTAAAGCATTAAGACTTTCTACTCCCTACTATAACAATTTGAACAAATGGGGACCGCCAACCAACACACCATGTTCCGAACGGCAGGAGGTGGAGGACGGAGCTACAAATAGCTACGTGGAATGTAAGAGGAGGAATGGAACAGAAGATGAATGAATTATTAGATGTGATAGATAGCAAAGATATGGATGTTATTTGTGTGTAAAAGCATGAGAACCCCCCGGAGGGCATGTATGAAGAGGTTGATGACTGTGGCTGAGGCGAAAGAGATATGCTGGGACCGTAGCGTTTGGCGCTCCGTCGTCTCTGGCTACCCCGCAAGGGATATGGCGTGAAAATAAATAAATAAAATATAACATTTTCCCTCGTGAGCTTAGTAGCGAAACAAAAAATATACATTATCAATATTTATACCATTAATAAGAAAAACCAACAACATCAAGAATTCGTTTCTTAGAAGTCGTAATAAAATTAATGAGCGAAGGAAAACGATCGGGAATCAAATCAGCAACCATCGCTTTGGAAGGATATTGAGTTGAATATTTAATAATGTTGGGTAAATAGACTCGATTACAGCACCGAAGGATGGAGGGTGCATAATTTAATTTGGATTTGAAAAACTAACTTTTAAGTTTTTTTGGAATAATTAACATAATATTAGTTTTTAGGCCCTAAAAGATGAATGGTTATAATTAATCTGACGTACGGGTTATATTATAATATCGGGTGGGCCAAGAATTCGTTAACATTTAAATGTAACTTACCCCGCAAACTATTGCCGCGCGGAGCACGGGCGCGGGCGGGGGCAATAGCTCGTTTCTTGGAAATTTAGTCGCAATGGATCGCTTCACGGGGCCACAACGCGCTTACTGTGTGAAACAGTTTTATTTAAACAACTTTTCGCTCATTACTGTGAGACGCTTATTTCGCATTGAATATGGTTTACACGACTTAAGTCAGTGTCCAAGTGCTCCTTTAATAAAGAAATGGGTGAAGAAGTTCGAAGAGACGGGATCTACACTAAATGTGAAACAAACCGGCGGCCCGCGGACTTCTCGAAGCGAAGAGAACGTGCCGCAAGTTTCCGCTTCTGTTCGACGTGATCCAGATTTATCGACGCGCAAACGTTCGGCTGAATTAGGATTATCCCGCACATCATTACGCCGTATTTTGAAATTAGATTTGAAATTACATCCATATAAGATCCAGATAGTGCAAGAACTAAACCCTAATGATTTAAATTTGCGTAAGTCATATGCCGAAGCAATGTTAACTCGATTCAGTAATTTTGACAACATCTTATTCTCTGACGAAGCCCATTTCCACCTAAATGGACATGTAAACAAACAGAATTGCAGGTATTGGAGCAGCGAAAATCCCAAAGCTAAACATGAAAGGCCCTTCACTCTCCTAAGGTAACTGTATGGGCTGCAATTTCAGCAAAAGGAATCATCGGACCTTACTTTTTTGAAGATTCTCGAGGTCGTTCAGTTACTGTTAATTCTGCCGAGTATGTGAAAATGTTACGGGAGTTTTTAGCACCGATGCTACTGGAATTTGCTGGCTATAATCGTAACACATCGTTTCAACAAGATGGAGCAACGTGTCACACATCGAACGAGTCCTTGCCGGTGGTCAAAGAAATGTTTCCGGAAAAGCTGATTTCCAGACGAGGTGACATCCCATGGCCGCCCAGAAGTTCAGATCTATCCCCAGCAGATTTCTTTTTATGGGGTTATTTAAAGAGTCGTGTCTACATTGATAAACCGAATACACTCCGTCAACTTAAAGAAAAAATCATCGAAGAGATGTCGGCGATCTCGCGGTCTCTTTGCAGAAGAGTATTCGAAAACTTCAGGACTCGCTTAGATGAGTGCAAAAACCGAAACGGTGGTCATGTAGACGAAACAATAAAAAAAAAAATTTCAACTAATTAGCTTTCTCGTAAATAAACTATTTCTAAAATATGTTAAATGGTTTTTTAGACGATTTTTTCAAATGTTAACTAATTCATGGCCCACCCTGTATAATATAGTATAATCAATGTATACTTTTATCAGGCTTTTGTAGGGTCACATAATGTGAAGAGACTAAACATATGTAGCGTGAAAAATTTTAAGTTTGGAGGTTGGCAGTTATAAACAAAGAGGGCGACCGAAGAAGTAATGGAAGGAGTCCGAAAGAATGATGTAAAAAAGAACTTTTAATAGAAGAGCGTAAAAGAAACCTACATTGCGCCCATGCCAAGTAAATTGGAATAAGCGCAGGTTTATGACGCGCTCTAAGAACCTATAAATGGTAATTTTGACACAGCTCTGAACATTATTACATTATTTGTGAAATAATACAATATAGGCATATCTACTGTTCTCTCATTATCTAAATTACATAATAATTTTGTAATAGTATCCAGCACACATTAATTTGAATGCAATTAAATATTTATTATTTTAATTAGGATATAATCATAACCAGCTTTTGTCCCACGTACCTATAGAATTTGAATATATATATATATATATTTGTATTATTTGAATATATCTATATATTATTATAATAAAAGATCAATTTTGTGTTGTGCGGCTAATAATGGCACGACTCTTTTTACATATAAGTCAATCAAACATCAGTTATATATACATTCTTATGTAATACACATTCTTCTGTAACACTGTACATTCTTATTTTTGTCTTCAAATGGTTATAACTCCTTGCCAAAGAATTACAAGCCCATCTCATTTTCGAGCTGTAGCACCAAATTGTTCTCCAGATTCAATACGAATCTCCTAAAGAGCAAGTGTGATGACTTCCAAGTAAATTCCCAGGAACGCTTTAGCAGCGTAGACTTTTATAAAGCCTTTAATTCGATCGAACCATGGGCGGTATCGTAATTATCCCGATTATACCAAATTGACTACGTAGGTGTATTTACAGCGCGACAGTACGCAATAGCATAGCATGGAGGTGATTCCATGGCAGTGAGGTGGGAAACTGTTTTTCTCTGCATGGAACTTGTCTTTAGGCTTCACTATAGGAAGGATTCAACATTCACAAAAATTACAAGCATATCGCAGGAGACAACGTAGTCATGGCAGAATTGCATGTTTTAATACTTAATTGTCAATTTGCGTATAAAAACATGTAACATTTACTTCTTTAGTCTATTTCCTTACAATTTTAATTATATACAAGTTATAGTACAATACATAAGATTATATTTCTTGTTTATCTAAGAGTTGTCTAATTATATTAACTCGTCTCTTCTAAACATAAGTGTCACTTTAGGACCTTTTAGTAAAGCAACCCTCAACAATTAATTATCGTGAACACCCCGTTAATTGTACCCCAAGATTATTTGCATATTTCTGTCTAATTGAATCATAATATATTTTACATATACCTAACAATGCGCTAATGTGCCACTAGCAAGAAGTAAATGTTTATTTCTATAAATATAGAAATAAATTATTTTCCGTTTAGTGCTTTAAAATTTTATGATTACAAAATTATTTTATGATTACAATTCAAATATTTACAAAACACTGTAAGATATCGAATTTGTATTTAATTAAATGTTAATAACCACAATGACCATCTGCTTTATTTTAGAAAAAAATTAAGATCTAATTATCTATATTGTTGGTATATCTTCGAGAACATAAAAACACTATCAAAACAAAAGATACTTAGTGAATAAATACATAACTTCATTAAAGAACAGCAAAGAATAATCGGTAAAGTAAAATAAATTACAACATCGTTACATTCTAGATGTTAAATGCCGTTCATTTCCAGGACGCGAAGATGAAGTTCAATAATCAGATTTTATAACTCATAAATATTTTAGAAAAGAGACAAGTACACTCTTTTCTCGTTCAATTATATGACTGAAATATTAAAATATATTTTATTTAAACGTATGGTATTAAGTGTTTTTGTTATTATTATTCCTAGTTAATAAATGATATATTTGTAATAAAACGTATTCAGTGGACAGTGTAACTTGTCCCTTCACGTACAAATGGCTATCGCAGAACTCCTTAACAAAACAGCTCACAATAATAGAATAATGTAAATTGTAAAGGGATCGTTTTGTTCAGTTAATTGAAAGTTTATCAAACAATAACAGCGATACGATCTTAATTGACTCTCCCCGGCGTAAAGTTTCAATACAATTTGTATTTCAAACCATTTATTTTATTTAACTAGCGCATCCTCCGCAACGTCACTCGTGAGGTTATTAATGTATGTTTAAATTTAAATATAGCAAAATCAAACTATTTACTACTAATCAAACTATTTAATTATACACAGATATGTGTATATTAATTTAATTTAAACACCAACATTTATTTATATCACCGGCCTCCCCCGCCACCGCAAGTAATGACTGCCGAGGGAGCCGTGTGGTGCAGCCGGTAGATCTAACGAGAGTAACCAACAGCGTCAGAACCAATTGCGTAGGTCACTGGTTAATCGTGAAAACAATTCACTTCTTAAGGTAATCCTTTACAATACGATTTTTTTAACAAATTAAATTTCAATGATAATTTAAATTCATTAAATGACTAAATTAAATCTTTATTGGAGAGTGTATTGTAACAACGGATACAATTAATAGGAATTACCTATTTTAAGAAGTCTGGCGATGGTCATAGCATATACATATTTTTATTAAATAATAAGTACTTAGTGTACTTATTATTACGTAATGGACGCCTCGTGCATAGAGTATGAAGACCCCGGAAGATATCTTCTCTGTTGAGATGATGGAAGGAATGATCTGAAGGATGTGATTTTTTTATTACATTCGAGCCAGAATTTTTGTTAACTCCATTGTATTGGAGCATATCTTGAGTTATTTTTCATGGTTAAATTATATTGTTAATAAAAAAAGAACTTACCGTAGATATACCGATCATAATCAAATGTACAGATTATTATTAAATATGAACGGATATTTTTTGTACCACGGAATTGCGATAAAAAATACTTTGATACTTTTTGTTTAAAATGACACGCGGTTAATTTTAAAGTGTGTGTAGTTATGTATATAATCGAAATATGCCCGTCAGTTACACTTAAATAATCTTTGGCAATAGCTTAGATTCTGGCATATCAAAACTGTAGTATGTTTCCATTGGTGGTTTTTTTGTTACTTCACTATATCGACCAATCACAACCCGGTCGGTTTTATTATTGCCAATGGGAGTGCAATATTTAAGTTTGCCAATCTCGCCAACTCTTTCATGCTGATCTACAGGACAACAGATTTCTGAGTTGTTTCGGAGTGTTATTAAAAATGTTGAAGTGGTTGTGTAAATATGATCATTATATACATTGACATAATATTACTAAGTGCGTTGGTGAGTTTTCAATTAATATATTCCCTAAATTGACGATTGCAGTGACATTGCATTTGGTGCTGATCTAATGTAATAGATTTATTTTAATATCACTTGAGATATATATTGATGAATATTATTTCGTCATCTTGTGTGCGTGTGGTAGAGGATTAGTTTAGGATAATTAGTTTGAATTTATTTTGATTAAGACATTGTTTATAAACATTGCAATTTTTTTTTTCCTAACTTTTATTTTCAGAAATAACTAAAATCGAATAAAAATAAAGTATTCCACAAAAGTTTCTTTGTTTTTTTTTAATAATCAAAGTATTATGGCTTCCATGATTATTATTACTTAGCAGTGATGCTTTTGAAAAATAACTATCTAAATGTTAGTTGATAATATTACACAACTGTCGTAAGTCTATTAGAATTAGAATTAGAAGTTTTATTATTGAAACTTCTAATGTAACATATCTTATTAAATATTGTTTTCAGCTTCTCGTCGTCCTGTCTACTTGTGGTTTCTGCGTGTACCGCGTACACAGACTGCAACAAAATGGACAAGTAAGTGTGTTTTGTTTCATAATTTACCCACTATTGTATGTTATATTGTAATATATCTAGTGAAAGAATTTATTATAATATACAAATTATAAAATTTCTTAATGCCTTAAAGATAAAACAGTTATTATTGTGTATAAAAAATAAATATATATACAGTATTGTTATATAAAGTTGTTATAACTAAACTATGTTGTTACAATGTAATTATGTTATGGTGTACTGAATTATTTACAGAATAGTTCTTATGAAATGGAGTATGCAGTCTTATTTTTTGTAACTTTAAAGAGGAAACAATAAACTTTCTTGAATGTTAATATTTTAAACTCCGCCGCCAACAGAAAGTTTATTAATGAGGTAATAAAAATGCAACACAATAAAGTTAAATACTTATAACATGCTTTCCATTCCACATATTCCACTTAACTTAAGATTTTTTTTCGTAATTACTTGCCAAAGTGTACACATACATGAGTAGGTCTGTCGGTCGGAGAGCTGTGTCGCGACGTTCAACGATACCCTAGGACATGCAGTCATCTTACTCTTTAGCTTCAATTTTTTTTCATTCTATTACAAGGTGAGGGGAAGTCAAAATTATAATCAGTAGGTTTGCTTTATGTGGATATTGATCTACACGACAAAAACAATATTTGAATGTCATTGGATCGCGCGTAACAATTTACAATATTGATTATAAATTTAGATAATCATTTTAGTAATTTTTGATATTTATAAATTCCTTGTTTAAGTTGAATGTTAAATTTTACAATCTTTATTGGTATAACTAACAGTAAATTGAAGTTAAACCAGTGAAGATGTAAATACCCAGGATATTCCCGAACGAACTTTGACGAAATTATAAATGTTAATAAAAAACAATATGTTTTGAAGTAAAATGATTATTATTTATTAAAGAAAAGAAAATGTTAAATAGATGTTTATTTATAATTACTAAAAAAATACAAAAAAAGTGTGATTAATAATAATACAAAAAAATAATATAATTAAATATGAAAATAAACTAAATCAGTAAATTATAAACAGCGCTCTCGACAGTAATGCAAATTTTTCCTGTCCACAGACATCCATCCATACATCCATCCGAGAAAAGTGAAAACAATACAGAACGAACAAAGTTCGTTCGTGAAAAGATGCCTCGAATATTAAAAGAAATAAAAGTAAATGAGTAGTTGGAGAGTAATGGAGCCGGTGGTGTGAAGGGTGCGTTTATAATTCTGAAAACGAAACACAAAGGATGTTAATTCTTAATTAGAACTTGAACATGAAAACGACTCAACATTTAAAATGTTCTCAGGACAAGAAATTGAAATAATATACTCCATTTAAAAAACTTATTTCTACGAAGTTTTTATTTCTTAGTTAACGTTTATATATCTATCGTAGTAAAATGCAACACTGAACCGAGGCGGAAACTAAGCTTTTCGTCATCTCTTGGAATCATCAGCCATCTGGTTAATACTAGAGATTGTATTGAAGTTCTTGTGGACAATTTGATAATTTATTAATGAAAGCTATGGTAAGTTAGTTATGTCCTCAGTTTCGGCAACTTATCTTATATGAAATGATTTCTTAGGATACAGTTTATGTTCATTCTTTTTTAATAACAATGCATCAGAGTTTTATATAAAAGATAATAATTTTATATGTAATCCTTTCAGTCTTAAGGGCTATATTCATACAACTTATCAGAATGTCTCATCTATTGCAGTAACGTTGTAGCGCACTAGTGAGCGGTCCCGCGCTGCGATAAACACGTCCCGCGGCGGCTGACTTTGAAGTAGTGCGCGCCGGAGGGGCGTGGAGAAATGCACAATGCAGTTATTGTAATAAGGAAAAAGTAAAAATATATTGTATACTACGTTATGCAGGGGTGTAATTTAGTTACAAATTTTATTTTTAAGTATATAATTATAGATTTTTTATTATTAGATAGAAATTTCTACTCGCGGACTTAGTTATAGAGCTTTTTAAGATATAAAATTCTATAGCACATTATTTTGATCTATCTTCTAAAACCTAGATGACGTTTATAATATAAGCGTACAAGAATATATATTTCAGTTAACCGATTATTACTCGGAAACTCGAACAGCCTACTGACTTAGTCGCGATAGTTTACCAATATTACACACTGGCATTTCATCTTGATGGGAAGAAACGGTTTTTGTAAATGTGCAAGATTAATGTAAAAATAAAAATGTTTACAACTACATTATAAGAAATGGCATTTTTATATGCCTGCACTCCCCACTCTTTTCTGACCTAAAATATAAGCTTCAGTTAAACCTTACACAAATTATTTATTTTATTTTAGAATTATAGATTTAAAAAGCACCTTATTTTTTTAGTAAACTTTCTAATTTAATAACACTATTTTGGTGACCAGGGCGATACCACGACGCCAAGTTTAACAGATGTCCGTACAGTAGTTTTATTGGAAAGTACATTTAAGTAAATAATCTTTATTCTTCTAGCTTTACACAATTTCATCAAAATTAAGTAACTTGCGATAAAGAAACGGACAAACAGTAAAAAATTAAAAAATGTTTTTTTTTTTATCCTGGGCGATGGACGGAACACCATTTGAAAATAATTTAATATAATGATTTTGTCTTGTAACTATCATGACTATGTAGAATATTAATATGTATTGGGGACTTATTAATAATATTCATTTGAGCTTAATAAGGAAAATTGAATAAGGATTGTTAGTAAATGCTGTAGATCATGAATAAATATATCTTAATGTGTTGTCTGTCAGTACAACTTTATTATAATACAGTTTAATACGCAAACTTGCATTATTTGTTATATAAGAAAGAATGAGAGGTGACTGCCTAAAAGTGGTGAAAGTTTTCTTTAGTATTAAAAATAGTTTTAACCAAAATAATAAATTTAGTGTAAAACTTGAATGATTTTACAATAATTTAAATAAACTTAACACAGTAAGGCGATCAAAATTGTTATGTGGATATTGTATTTCTTCCGGATAAAATGATATTCTCAAATTGCTATACATCAAATATATTGGTACCTAAACCTTTCCCTAATTACACTAAGCGCGGAGAGCTCGTCACAGCTGGCTCGGAGCCGGCAGCCGACGTCACGGAGCAAGCATATATCACCAGAATATATCCAATTATATTTTAAGTATTTGTAATATTAAGCATTAACATAATTACTTACAAATTATATTTGATAATATATAAAAGAGAATAGATAATTTTTGTATACCTAATATAAGGCTTCTGTCCTGAGGTACCACGCGCTGTTTTTATTACCGTTAACCATAGCTCATACTCAACCCTATAGCACCTTAATGACAACAAATAAACCCCTTTTTATTGATATAAATGATTTTACATACAAATAATGATTCATTAGTTTGTACAACCATTCTTCGTAATTTTAATAGCCAAGGAAATTCAATTATGTTATTGTAGCCTTAATAATATCTAACATATGGAGATGAATTTTTAAAATATATTTTTTTAATTGTTTGTAACTTAAGAGATGATTACGATGTAAACAATTGAAGGTAAATCAAAATTGTTCTAAGTATTTTAATATTTATTATAACCATATACAGTCTATCAAGTTCAACCTTAATATTCCACTGAACAGGTTCTATGTCCTACTGCACTGTTATTTATGCTTAGATTCACAATTTTTGTCGATTCAGAGTATCGTAAAAAAAAACAACTATGTAAGATAATGACATAATTTAATAAAAATTGCATTAGCAACAATTTATAAGCATAAAAAAGTCAACGAGCAAATGTTTGATATAATGAATGTTCGTAATTAGTCTGATATTAAATACCGAGTTGATGTTTCAAACGTTTCCAGAGATCCCGAAGTAATTACGCAAACTACCCGCGGGAGCGACGGAGCGGCGTTCGAACTTTGTGCATAATTGCAGAGCACGAGGTTCTGATATTTTTATTTAAAATGACCTGACTAAGAAGTTTTTCTTCAGTCCTGACTTTCTCTAAATTTACTTCATTCATATACATTTTATAAGATATAAAATTGTTCTATCTTTTATTTGTCTTCCGTGCAATGTTCCGAAAAAAAAATTTTGTTATTTTTATCGCAAAATAGCGGATATACAAAAATATACAAAGATTCATATCAGTATTGTATAAAACTGTTGTTGTTATATACAATATACTTATAATGTATAACTATTTAATTACACTAGTATTGGCGCACGGAAACAGAAATTCCTTCGGGAATCGTTAAAGTGTAGGCATGCTTCAAACGAAATCCACGAATGAAAGTTATTTGATAGCTTACGGTTGTACCAAGATTACATTTTAGTAGAAACAATATAAAAATAAGGAATTTATTTTTTTAATATTAATGTATTTGTTCGTTCTATTCTTATATGTTGGTTGAAATGATTAATATTTTGAATGCTTTCTAACATTCAAATCTAGATATCTTGCCGAAAAATATTTATATCTGTAGACATGAGGCTGGAATACTTTTCAACAAACAATATTTATAGAAAAACTTTAATATTTTAATGTATTAAAAAGTAAAGCCTACAAGCCTGTACTAAACAAAACTTTCCCATAATTATTTCGTTTCTCATCCTAATCCTAACATAAAACGTAAACAAATCACAAACATTTATATTATAAAATATAAGGTAATATAAATATTTTTATATTTATATTAACAATTTTGATTTCTATATGTTATAGTCCCGTTTGGATGTTTCGATTGAAGTTTTGTTAATTAGACTAACTTTAGAACTAACTCTATGTAAATGTAAAAAAAATATAAGAACTATACCGGTATAAATTAAAAACTTTATAATATATATAAATTTTATTATAAAAAATATGGCTTTTTATATTGGATTTTTATTAAATTGACAACACCGCCTCATATTTTACACATTCTTACATTATCATTGTGGAACTTTTTTGTCCAACATTATGATCATCTTAATTTAATGAATATTTTCACAAATAAAAGAAAATATATAAGTTACTTGTTGCAGGTTGTTAAATTGTACACAATTAAATGACCAAATGAGGATCAAAATAGTATTTAAGTCTAACACGATACAAATATATTTAAATTCTTCCTTGCCTGTTTATTTATAAGAATCATTATTATCATGACTTTCTTTTCAATTCACATTCAACAGACGCCGTTTTTGATAACAATTCATGAATAGTCGCTGACGGAAAGAAACTTATAATATGGTAAATATTCTTCATTATTTATACATAATGTTAAATATAAATAAGAAAATAAGAAGTTCATTTGATGTAACATACTGTTTGTAACAATTATTACAAGGTTTCAAAAATATACTTATCATTCGTTTCACTAAGACACATTTATCAAAGCAATTTCTGTTTCCCAAGTGAACGTAACAAAACTTGAAGCATATTCTGCACCGCCGAATGTAACTAACATTTTCAGAACACGAGCGACGTGAAACTTAACAAATGCTTTTTGTACGTAGCGCTGTAAAGAAAGGATTTCTCCAGAGAACGTAGCGACTACGTCGCGGCGCAGCTCAGGTCACGATCCAACTCACGATATCGAAAAGAATTTATATAAATCTCTACTCTATATATCAAGTGAAAATACTTCAACTGAATGCTATATGAACAATTCGTCTTGTTAGTAAATACGAAATTAAAATAATTAAATAAATATATGACGATTCAACATATGTCTTTAATCTTATCCACCTCATGGTATTACGATACAATAGTTATATATTGATTAAGCAAGAGATAAATAAACTGTACAAGAAAACAACATACCTTAAAACAATTACAAAATAATAATAATTAATAATTCAAGAGTAATATAAAATCAAAACAAAAACTTCTCAACGAAGTAAATACCGAGTGACGAAAGCGAATCCACTGACAAAACTCCTGATATGAATTTTGCGACGAAAAAAACCACGAACATTTTTATTCACAAACGTAAACAAACACAAAAAATGTGAATGTGCTCGAAACGTTGCACAAATTGCATTTTTGTTTTTATTTTATTAGATTGATCAAGGCAATTTGGTAACGTTCCGAACACATTCACATTTTTTGTTTGTATTTTTTTTGTTTGTTTGTTTGTTTGGCAACGTTCCGAACACATTCACATTTTTTGTGTTTGTTTACGTTTGTGAATAAAAATGTTCGTGGTTTTTTTCGTCGCAAAATTCATATCAGGAGTTTTGTCAGTGGATTCGCTTTCGTCACTCGGTATTTACTTCGTTGAGAAGTTTTTGTTTTGATATCAATCGTTTTGTAAAAGGATTAGAAACAAAATGCTGTGCGATTATTTTTCATGCAAATATATACTAATTTATTTGACCAACACATGGAACTATCTATAATGACATGAGGGACTCTCGTAGGGCCTTTAAAAACAAACTTAAATGGTGCCAAGACAATTCAGAACAGATTAAAATGGACATACTGGCTACGTCATATAGAAACAAATATTTTGGAAAATTCTGGCAACAAACAGACAAACTGAATACAAGATCGAATATTCCGGCTGAAGTAGGGGGAGTGAGCGGTTGCCGTAACATAGCAAATATGTTTAAAACACAATTTACAGTGGATCCCTGTGAGATCAATTTCGCCGAGGCTGGCAGGGGGGATATCATAAATAATGGGGAAAGCTTTGTACGTTTCACGTCTAGCGAAGTAGTAGATACAATAATGGGTATGAAGCGTGGAAAGTCGCCTGGACATGATGGCCTGAGTGTTGAGCATCTGCGACACGCTGGTGTGCACCTTCCTAGAGTCCTAGTTTTGTTGTACAATATTTGTATAAGCCACGGCTTTCTGCCGGACTCGATGACAAGGACAATAGTCGTGCCTATAATCAAGAATAGGGCGGGGGATGCGGCGGACAGAACCAAATACAGACCGATATCTCTTGCTACCATCATAGCCAAAGTGCTTGACGGCTTGCTTGATACTCAACTTAGCAGAACAATTAACATACACGATGCGCAGTTCGGTTTTAGATCAGAGCTGTCAACTGAGAGCGCAGTATTGTGTCTCAAGCAAGCTGTAAGGTACTACACGGATAGAAAGACCCATGTGTTTGTGTGTTTTTTGGATCTGTCGAAGGCATTTGACCTCGTATCCTATAAAATTTTATGGCAGAAGCTTGAAAAGGATAGCAGTTTAAGACCGGAGTTGATATCACTATTAAAGTACTGGTATGGTGCCCAAAGTAATGTGGTAAGATGGGGTGATGCACTTAGTGAACCATATAAATTAGGGTGTGGAGTAAGACAGGGGGGCCTGACGTCACCGAGATTATTCAATCTTTACATAAACGGGCTAATAGGGAGGCTTAGCGGGGCAGGCGTCGGTTGTTCGATAGATGGCGTAATGATGAACAATTTTAGTTACGCAGACGATATGGTTTTGTTGAGCCCGTCGGTCAGTGGTCTTCGAAGACTGATAAAAATCTGTGAGGAATATGCAAAGGAGAATGGACTGAGGTATAACGCTAAAAAGAGCGAAATTTTAATTTTTCGAGGAATAAACAAACAGTTAAATTTCATTCCTAAAATACATCTGTGTGGAACTTCTCTGAAACTAGTATCTGAATTTAAATACCTTGGTCATATTGTGAATGAAAGCCTGGGTGATGATAGTGATATCGAGCGGGAGCGCAGGGCTCTGTCGGTTAGAGGCAATATGTTGGCCCGTAGGTTTGCACGGTGTTCGACACAGGTAAATAATATTATTTAAAGCCTATTGCCAGTCCTTTTACACGTGCAGCCTATGGGAGAACTATACGCGGCGGACATATAGCGCACTGTGTGTTCAGTACAACAATGTGCTGAGGGCTTTGTTGAGGAAGCCTCGATACTGCAGTGCATCGGCAATGTTTGCGGAGGCTCGTGTAGACGACTTCTATGCGATAATACGAAAGCGGACCGCGTCCGCAATGACAAGATTACTGAACAGCTCCAACAATCTTCTCAGCATATTGGCGTTAAAGCTAGACGCTCCCCTCTGGAGGTCCTGGGATAGTGTACACGTAGCATCGAAGCGTAGCGTATACTGACTGTAGGAGTAAAAATAATTAGAACGATGATTTCCATGAATTTTATTTTATTTAATTTCTTTAATAGTATTTTATGATTTTAATTATATTTGATTTGAATTAAATTTATATTTATTTGAATTGAATTTATATTTAATTTTAATAATTTTATGAATTTTGTGCATTTTATTAATTTTATTTTTCTGTATAATTTGAGATTGTTATGTTGAATACTAACTACGAGTACTATTATAACATTAGTTACTTAAGTTAAAATGTTACTAACACTTATGGATGAATTATCTGAAATAAATTGATTTATTATTATTATTATTATTATTATTTGGAATAGTTGCCTCTGACAAAATGAGAGTGTTTTGGCTCAGAGGATGAGCGTTGTAATGACAAAGACGAGACCTCGAGTTCGATTCCCACAGGTGCCCGATTTTTTTTCATTTGTTTTTTTCAGTTTCCATTTATTTTTTTAATTCATTGCTTCAAAAAAGAATTTCTTCAGTATTCGGATTTTTTTCTGTAAATTTTGTTTTATTGTTCCAGACGGCAATGCGTTAGTGAGTTTATTCATTGTTCATTGTTGTTATCATGTGTTTATTACTGTGCAACTAGCATTGAATTTTAAC
The DNA here is from genome assembly GCA_918358695.1 of Melinaea menophilus ssp. n. AW-2005. Taxonomy (NCBI): domain Eukaryota; kingdom Metazoa; phylum Arthropoda; class Insecta; order Lepidoptera; family Nymphalidae; genus Melinaea; species Melinaea menophilus. The sequence goes on along the minus strand of OU911039.1, from coordinate 32,328,165 downwards.
CGTGTTGTGAGTACGATTCTGGCTTTAAAATTCATTTTTTGGCCATTTTTGGTCATTTTTCATGATTTTTTGAACTTCTCAGGGCCATATCTCAAAATTACGAGTTTTCCCTGATATGTGCTATATACCAAATTTTAGCTCTAATTTGGGGCTACGAATGAGGAAATTTAGGAAAAAATCGTTGGCGCCGTTTTCGAGAAAATGGCCGATATGTCCCCGGCCAGTCGGCCATTTTTTGGTTTTTGACCAAAAATGTCACGCCAAAAAATGTTTTTGCCATTAAAATGGACATTATTTAAAAGATAAGCTTGAGACCTTTCCAATGATGCCCAATTTGTCAATGTACGTCAACTGGTTTGGCCACAGTCCCTGTACGAAAAATGGCCATTTTTGGCCTTTCGAGGGCTGGCCACGGCCAACATGGCGGCCAAATCGAAATGTCGTAGAACAAAAAAGTCTTAGTTTTTGATGTACTTCAATCCCTGAAAGTTTGAACAAAATCAGTTGAAACTACGAATATACCCACACACAGACAAAGTAATCATCGATGGAGGCGCCAGTCAAAATTTTCAAAATGTCATATCTCATCAACCGGTGGTCGGATTTTGGCGTTTTTGAGCTTGTTAAAAAGGTCTCGACGAGGACCTTTAGGAAAATCTTTTTCAAGGTGGAAATAAGTGATTTTATACTGGTGCGTAGCCAAAAACTAAATTTTAGTCTCATTTTTCAAACGGCCGTAGAGGTGAGGCGGTAGGTATATTGCTAAGTGTAAATGCATTTTCTGGGTCTATGGGCCAAGGGCTTTCTAAAAATACCACACTCATACCAGAAGGTCTCGTGTATAAAAAAATCGATATTGCGCGTATATATACAGAGTTAGACTTTCAGCACTATGGGTGCTTTCGTCACTCTGAGCTAGCTAACGCCCGCTTTGATAACAAGGAGAAAGTGTAAATGCAGCAGCTCTTTTAATCCGAAAGTCTTCGAGCAATTAAGAAATAATAAGTATTTTATTATGGAAACCATCAGTGAAAATGTATAAAGATTGTAATAGTATTAATTCTACTTTAATCTTTACTTCTTACACAATTTGAACCACTTGTTAATTTTAATATGTATCAAATAACAACAGACGTATGTATGCTGTCGGCGGGGCTGTATGCAATTTCAGAGGCTATACGGAAAAACAGCAGAGAACGAGAATTGTTATTTTCACCGTTAAGTTGCAATGGATTCGGGATTTTACTACGTGGAAATGAGGAGGCTGATCATTTATCAAAAAGTACAATCAAAAATGGTATTGAAGTATACTTAACATCTAGTTACTCTGAATTATTAGTTAAATACAAATGCAATATTTTTAAAATGTGGAAAGAATATTTCAATCAACATTCCAAAAACAAACGGAATTTGTTATAAGACTTTGCAGTGTCAGCCGCCTGGTGTTCCCGAGTTCAATATAATTAATAGATCTTTAACAAAACCGGCACACCGACTGCGTTCTAGACATCTCCCATTAATTTTTATTAAATTTTATAAGACATAATTTTTCAAACTAACGGGTAAATTGGGAAAATTATTATATTATTAGTACAGTACTTTTTCATAATTGTCGAACAGAACACTTCTAAATATTATGAGGCCGAGGTGACTCGACGAGGTCGGCGTAGACACGAGACGTAACATGGCAGTGATAACTAATTACAACTCGAGTGGCAATCAACGGCCTTTAGCGAAGCTCGGTCAGTGCAGGTGTGAGGCACAGACTCGAGAGACGTTTTTCAGTTATTAGTAGGGAAAAGTTTATTTAACAATATTATTTAATGTTTTAAAATACTGTATTCAACCTACGGGTTCAATACATTCATATTTGTATATTGTATGGTATTGTATCTTAATACTTAATTTTAATCAGTCGTGTAATATTAATTAAACTATAGAATATCTGCTCTTGGATTAAGGAACTATCAGAAACTACACAAAAATTTAAGGTTCTTTATTAATATAATTTGTGATATTATAAATTATATTTAGAGATTTCATAACGTTTTCTATATTCTTATTAGCACGGCTTTTTCCTACAAATGTTTATTGTTGGTTTTTAATACATGGTGAGAGTGAACTTACACTTACATCAAACCTTTGTGGGGCTTTAAAGTTTATTCTAAATAAAAGTATATTAATTTAAACTTTGACTTAGTGGAATGATAAAACAAATGGTTATCTCCGTTGCATTCATATAGTAATGATAGTAATGATAATGATAATTCAGAGAGTGATAATAATAAACATGTCGGCGCGACTGTGGGGTGACGCCACTCGATCATTGCATTGTAAGTAAACATCCAAAATACTAATGTTAGTTTTTTAAGAATTGATTTCAATTATAATAATTATAGTTATTTATGTAAGGATTTTCCACATAGCCAATGTAATTAAATATTAAGTTATGATTAAATGTCTCATTGTAAAGCGCCATCTATATCAACGAACTTCGGTCGGAGTTAACGTACAACCGACGGAAACGAACGCTTTAGAGTGCGCCACTTGTTCATAATCCGATTCGTTGGTTTGGAGAACTACTTCTAAGAATAATAAGTCCTTTTTCTGTGTAAGCCTTGGGACTGAGCGGACCACGCGATAAAGTCAAGATCTTTCAATTATTTTCAAGAACAGGAATTTTGTGTTGTGTTAGATTGTTCTTTGAGTTTTCATTTGTTTATTTTTGATTTATTAGGTAAATAAATTAGTAAAACTTACGTCTTATTTATCTTTATTAAGTAAAAATATGAGTTGTAATAACAATAACCACGATAATGTCAGCTCTACTGCCATCGTCTTTATAGAATGCACCTTTAACGACGCGCTTTCCTATTCGTAAACCAGAAAAAGCGTCGCAACGAAATAATTTATTGTTTTGTTCTGTTGAGTAATTTTTAAATTTCATAGTTATTTCCAAATAAAAAATATGTTTTATAATTATTTATATTATATATTTTTTCCAAAGACATGATGTGGCTATCAATTTTTTTTCCCCACAGTTACAGACAAATGTGCTTCTCAAACTACTGAGCTCCACACAGTGATAGATATGATGTATAATTTTATTTTATCAATTCTGTATCACTTGTGCGGTACAAAGATGAATCTCCCAAAAGACGCAGCAGCCGCTGTGCCGACGACATGTGCTGTCGATGTAGATATACAGTTTCCAAAGTCAAGTATTACAAATCAATAAAGAAGAAAAAAAACTGCCTGTGAATCAACACTATTTTATTTCAAAATCTCATTTTAACATATATGTATGTATAGGAATATGATTATGACTATATTTATTCTATTATATTAATTAGTATATAGTAATATTCTCGTTGTATGCGGTAAACAGTGATAAAATTGTTGTATATACTATTCATAAGAATCAACAAATATTATAATTACGGTTGTGTTTTCTAGTAATTAAATCGGTTTTCTTATATGACACACACACACACACATATTAAATATTTCAAAACACTTTTTTGACTCAAGACTTTTATATTTTTTAATTTAACTTATCGTATATCTTTATATTTCTTTTTATATCCTTATGGATCGAATTTGTTGCTAAGACAATTCATTATTTTTTTGTTACAAAAGACGAAACGATTTAGTTCTGTTTTTATATTGAGTTCCGTATTATCAAAAATAAGAGAACTTAATACAATTGTTTAAACATTCAAATTAAGAAAATGTGTCTATTTTCTGCGTTCTTATTATATAGGTATTATTTTTTTTGTAGATCTCTAACATAAGAGTTATGGAAAGAAATTCGCGAACCATATATATACAGTTTTACCAATTCAGCAAACCTGGGCACGATAACTTCCTACAGATTCAATTATTTAATAAGCGATAAAAGATGTCTAATTATTATTATTTTATTAAATAAAACTGCAAATCATCTAGTTTCATGTTAAATTTTATAATGTTTTAGTTTTGATCATTGGAAATGTAATTTTATGATAGCACCTTAAAGCAATAGTTTAAAATATTTTCGTCCCTCTGTTTCTTTGTTTTCGCATCACTAGTCTCTACTGATTTTGATGGAATTGCTCTGTTGATGTAGAGCATACTTACTATTACGTTCTTCTTATTGTTAAGACAATAAGTTGTCACGGGCAGACGCAAAAACTGATTTAGTCTGATTAGATATAATTACAAGGCAACAAGACATGTTTTAATTAAATTTTAGCCCATGTATAATTAATGGCAAGGTATAATGTGTAATGCAAGGAACAAAAAATGTTTTTCATCCAGTAAATGCCTTCAATTTTAAGACAAAGCACTAACAAGTGTTTAGAACTATAATTAACATTATATTATAATAAAACTATTAAGAAATTTAAGTTGAATTTAGTGTAATGTTGCACCAACATCACACTAAATTTAACTTACAAGTTATCATGAAGAATGCCTCCACGGAATATTTTAAACATAGTCTGGAAAAACATTAACATTACTTTGCGTTATAATTACAATACAATAAGGAATGGTGAAGTGTTATCTTTTAATCTAGATTAACTTAGAAGATACTTCTTACCCTCAAAAATCTACAAATTTTCAAGAGTAAACTCTGGCAATTGTTTTTGTCTACAATACCAGTAAGCCAAAAGAATATGACTTTATATACTAGATGACTAAAGGATTGCAGACTAAACTGTTCATAATAGCTAGTTGTACAATAATTCTTAAAACTCACAATTTAAATATTTAGTTTCTGTAAGTGACGGATCAATATCACGACTTGTATTTTACCGTTCTGTATCCTCTACATGATAACATCACAAGTCCTCTCACCGCAGCGCGCTGCCGCCCCGCACTCGACGCACTGAGTGCTCAAGAGCACTGTTAATCTGCTTGAATATAATGTACTTTGTATTATACAGGCGCAGTGGTCGCTTGTTGCCCATTAATTATCTCTGTTTTTTCCATTTTGCTGCTAAAGTGAGCATTCATACAATGTACTTTCAATGTAATGATATTCTATCGTTGGAAAACCTAATGATTTTTCAACAATAGTATTTATGTAGATAATATTACATACTAATGTAGGTGATAGGTTACGTTTATGTTTCGTATAAGACTAATTGAGTAAATTAATGGCAATAGACGAGTCTGGAGTGATCAGGATATTATTAAAAAAAATCAATATATTATTTTTAAATAAGGCAGTCTTTTTGGTAAGTAAATTGCTTTAAATTTATTTAGTTTGTTTAAGAGAGTTAAGTTGTAGAATATTATTCCAGTATCAGAATTAATTCAGAAATATTCAGAAATTGTATAAAGAATAACTAAGAACTATATTTTTATATTATGCTCTTCCTTATATAATAGTTATACTTAAATAGTCTAGTACTATTTTGGTTTGATTCCATAAGATTTTAAGGGAATGTCATCGTAATGTCATCTATAGTAATTTGCTAGAAATTTTTATATTTGTTCACTTAAACTACCAGTGAAAAAATATAGCCTACCGAAACTATTAAATTTAGAAACAAATGCAAAATATATCTCTTTAAAGCTTTTGAGGTATATATGGCATTATATTATAATTTATTAATTTTCAATTAAAGCGGTGTACGTATCTGATAAATGCTACTGACATTTAAAAGGAGTTAAAAGATTTTGGCTTTTGAAATAGTAAAATTAGTTATTTTATTTATTATCACCGTACCAGAAATTATAACCGACGACACCCGTTAGAGATAATACAATGAAAATATGCAATGTAAACAAACGAATTAATGTCTTAGAAAATAATATAATGATACGTATTGCAAATGTCGATTTCAAATCAGGAAATAGTAGCACAAAGGATGTATTTGTTAACGGAATATGTTGTCTCTTATCTAGACGAGGGCCGAAAATGTCTAAACATTTACTTAGATCCGACTCAGGCCTTTGACACGGTCTCTTTTCCTATAACTTTTTCAAAATATAGCATAGGTTTGAACTAAGAGGAAACGAATTTGTAATTTTCATAGACTTTTTATTGGACAGATCTCAACAAGTTAAAATAAATAACTTCCTCCGTTCAGATTACATTACGTATGGAGTTCCCCAAGGCCAAGTCTCCAGACCCGGTCTCTTTTACTCTAAGTTATTGACCTTATCTTGTCATATCGCCAGTTTTTTAATTATGTTGCTCGTCGTTTCAATTCAAGACTTTAAAGTTGGCTTATCTACACACACACAAAAAATATTCTACATGATATCGCATTTCAATGACAACAAAACAAACCTTAAAAATTTCGTCTTACTCTTTTAGAGAATTTAGATTTCGACTAAAAGGCTCCGAGAACAGATTGCATTTTGAAATTAATTAAAGTATCAACAGAACATCTTCTCTTGGGTCGGATAACACATGTGTTCTAATTTAATGATTTGTAATAATCTCCTTCTTTGCGATGGTTACTGACTTTGTTCTTCGTATTTCTAAATGTCCAACTCACTTACCAGCTCAATATCACCTACATGGCTCTGTAATTTTGGGAGCATCGAGATATTTATTATTAATACGGAATATGCTAAATATACTAAATATTTTTTATATAAATAAAATGAAATAATCTATACTTATAATAAATCTGTAGAGAGGTCAATTCTGTACATGAAATATATTTACAAAATAAGTAGCAGGGGGTGATTAGTGTTCGATACTGATGCCAAAAATGCAGTTAAAAAAATTTTTGTCTGTCTGTCTGTCTGTCTGTCTGTTTGTATGTTATTTATAGAAAAAAAAACTACTCGACGGATTTTAACGAAACTTAGTACAATTATTCTTTATACTCCTGGGCAGGTAATAGTATACTTTTCATCACACTACAATGAATAGGAGCAGAGCAGTGAAAGGAAATGTTGAGAAAATGGGAGAAGTTGCTTGATTTTTTAAGCTTCCGTCGCGTGTGCAGCCTTAATGGTTAGAGCTACATAGAAACTATGTATAACGGAAATATTCTACATAAAAATACACGAAAAATATTCCAAGACAGCATATATCTACCTTTTATAGTTAACTCACAATAACACGCATAACTCTCGATAGCTTAGCAGTTCGGAGATTTCTTATTATATTTGTTTACTTTTACGTTTATAAAACCAATAATGCTCACCATCATTCCTAATTAAAAAAAAAATAAACATTAGCACCAATTCAATAAAAAAAGAATCATTGAAATCGGTATAGAAACACCAAACTTATACTTACTTACATGAAATACGCCAACAAGACATCGCGCGTGAATAGTGAATCAAGCTATAAGGATTATTTTTGCGTAACGGTTGCCGCGCTCGACGGGGCTCGCGGCGGCAGAGTATAAAAGGGGCGGGAGGCGAGCGCAAGCGTCATTCAATATTTGGCTGTTGATGCGTTCAGAGTGTTGAACTTTATTGACAGACAATAATTGTTATTTTATAAACCGTGCTTATCAGCGCGACTTTTTGTCTTTAAATAGTTTATTTTAATTTCTTTTGTTGTTATTTTCTAAATTAGTTTTAGTTTTGTTTAAATTCTTAACTATTAATAGTTCCTATTTTATTTCTTTTTAAGTAGATTTAGATTCAATTTTTAGATTAGATAATAGATAGATAGATTAGATTATTGTTAGATTTTTAGTTACTGATAGGTTAGTTTTGGGCATTTTATGTTTAGTTTTTTTTGTATTGAGTAGATAAAAGCGTAGGTAGGTACTTTTATTAATTATAGTATTCATAGGTATTTTTTATTTATTTTTAAGTGAAGTAGGTATAGGTAGATATTGCCTACTATCTACCTATACTGCACACGTGTTTTAGCTTTATTTTCATTTCTTTTTTTTTTGTACCTAAGTTGTAGGTAGGTAGGTACATATTTCTTAGTTTAATTCTATTAGAATATTAGGTATTTAAGTTTAAATAGGCACTTAGATTTATATTTTTTTATTATATAGCAGCTGTACTTAGAACATCTAAGGTTTTTTTTGTATTAGCATAGGTACTTTGATTAATTACAGTAGTTGTAGGTATTTCTTATTATTCATTTTTAAGTGAAGTAGGTAAGTGTAGATAGTATTGCACACGCATTAAGTATAGCTTTATTTTCATTTTTTATTCTTTTGTAATTTGTAGGTACCTACGTACATATTTATAATTCGATTAGAATATTATTTTAGTTTTAATAGGCACTTAGATTTATATTCTATTTATTATATACTTAGCTATAGTTAGGACCTCTGACGTAAGTTTTTTGTTGGGTAACTAAATAGAATTTAAGTTACCGTCGATTAAAAATAAAATAAACGATGCCACCTAAAAAACGACCATCTTTATCTCGAACTTCGAGTCAAGCTAGGAGAATGAGAATGACGCGTTCTCAAGAATCGGAAGAGGAAAGAGCACATCGGTTAAACTCTATGAGAGTTAGTGCCTCAACATCTCGAGCTAATGAAAGCTCTCCAGAAAGAGAGATGCGATTAGCAGCTGAAAGAGCGAGACGAGCTACAACACGGGCTTCTCAAAGCTCTTCTCAACGAGAGCTAAGGCGTTCCATTGACCGGGAACAACATGCGTTATCCCGAGAAGCTGAAACTGCTTTACAACGAGAATTGCGACTCACAGCTGACCGCGAACGGCATACATTATCTCGCGAGTCTGAAACCTTCACTGAGAGGGAATTACGGCTTACAGCTGACCGCGAACGTCATATTTTATCTCGCGAGTCCGAAACCTTCACTGAGAGGGAATTACGGCTTACAGCTGACCACGAACGTCATATTTTATCTCGCGAGTCCGAAACCTTCACTGAGAGGGAATTACGGCTTACAGCTGATCGCGAACGTCATATTTTGTCTCGAGAATCTGAAACTTTTACTCAATATCAAGACCGTTTGACAAATGATAGGGCGCACCATAACATGATTCGATCTCTTGAAGATGAACATGAGCATGAACAACGACTAGAGTCGGGACGCGATTATTACAATTCTTTGAGACAAGAACAATTGATTACTTTATCTAATGAAAGATTAAGAATTGAAAATATTCGGTCGCTTGAAACAGAAGAACAGCGAGAGGCCCGTCTTACTGCAGATAGATTTCGACATGGTCTTAATGACTTAGATATACACGTGGTAGATCAATCTACAAATTCGGTGGCGTGGTCCGATAAATATAAAAGTGGGTTTGCTTATAACCTCACAATTGATTACAGATCATCTTCTGAAATAGGCGATATGAACGTAGTATGTTCCTTTTGTAATGCTTCGAAGTGGAGGAAGGAGTCTGCTGGTTTCTGTTGTTCTGGAGGTAAAATAAATTTGCCTTCGTTCGAAGACCCACCGGAACCTTTAAAATCACTACTTTTAGGGGAACATTTGCAATCCAAACAGTTTTTAGATAATATTCGCACTTATAATAGTGCATTCCAAATGACATCCTTTGGTGCTAAACAAATCTCAGAAGGCCCTTTCATGCCTACTTTTAAGGTACAAGGTCAGGTTTACCATTTGATAGGGTCCCTTTTGCCTGAAGAACAACCTAAATTTCTTCAAATATATTTTGTATCCGATTACAACGAACAGTCGAATATAAGAAATCAATATTTTCCGAATTTAAATACTGAACTCATTTCACAACTTCAGAACATGTTACATCTGGTTAATTCGTACGTATGCAGTTTTAAATCGGCATTAGAAGCCCTTTCTGAAGATGGTAATAACAATTATAAAATTGTTATAAATGCCGATAAGCGTCCAACTCAGGAACACCCTGGGCGTCATAACGTTCCATCCACGAATGAAGTTGCTGTAGTACTGGTCGACCGGGAATGTGATAGGCGTGATATCGTTATACGTTCCAGAGACAATCGTTTGCAACGTATTTTCGAAACCCACAGGGCTTACGACAGTTTGCAATATCCTATGATATACTGTCGAGGGGAGACAATGGTGGTTTTACTGTTGAAAAGCGAATGTCTGGACAACAGGTTACTTTAGATAATAGGTGGGTCGTTCCGTATTCGCCTGTATTGTCCAGAGCATTTCAAGCTCACATAAATGTAGAAATGTGTAATAGTGTAGAGTCAATTAAATATATTTGTAAGTACATTAACAAGGGCAGTGACCAAGCTACGTTTGCGTTAAGAAATGAACATGATGAAGTTACTAGATTTCAGTCAGGCAGATATATCAGCTCTTCAGAAGCTGTGTGGCGGATCTTAAGTTTTAATATTCACGAAAGATATCCACCTGTGACCCATCTGGATGTTCATCTGGAAGGCGGTCAACGTATATATTTTAACGCCGAAAATGTTACAGAACGATTAGAGAACCCTAGACAAACAACTTTATTGGCATTCTTTCGACTTTGCCAAACTGATAATTTCGCAAAGTCTCTTTTGTATGAAGAAGTTCCATCGTATTATACCTACGATAAACAACGAGGTGTCTTTAACCGTAGACGCCGAGGCAGGCCTGTAGATGGCGAGACAGGTATTTTCAAAGAACATGTTCTTGGTAGAGTGTATACTGTTCATCCTAACAACGCAGAGTGTTTTTATTTGAGATTATTATTACATACAGTGCGAGGACCAACATCATTTATAGATTTGAGAAAAGTAGACGATGTTGTTTATCCAACTTATCATGCAGCTTGCCAAGCGCGTCATTTGCTTGAAAATGATCAACATTGGGATGACGCTTTAGCAGAATCCTGTGTTAGTGATAATCCACGACGGTTACGCCATTTATTTGTAACATTACTCACATTTTGTAATTTATCTGATCCTGTCCAATTATGGGAAAAATATAAAGAAAAATTTGCAGAAGACTTTCTTCGGAATTTATCTCACAATAATGAAGGCGCAACTAATGATAATTTTCGAGATCTGGCTATAAATCAGTGCTTATTAGCTCTTCAGGAAGACTTAACAGCAGTAGGCGGTAAATCACTTTGTGAATATGGTTTGCCAACGCCAACCTCAGTCGGAGAGGTTACCAATAGGGAATATTCCGCAGAGATTGGTTACAACCCAATGGAACTGCTGGTAACATTAGAAAACGGTGTCCCAATGATGACTGCAGAACAACGCTTAGTCTATGATCGCGTGTGCGAGAGTGTGCAGAATAATTTAGGAACAATATGGTTTTTAGATGCACCTGGAGGAACTGGGAAAACTTTTTTGACTAAATTAATATTAGCTTATGTTCGAAATCAGCGTAAAATCGCTCTTGCCGTGGCTTCATCAGGTATAGCTGCAACATTGCTACCAGGAGGTAAGACTGCTCACACTATGTTTAAAATACCAATTAATTTAGATCGCACGGAAAGTCCAACCTGTAGTATTTCAAGAAATAGCGACAAAGCTAAGGTATTGCGTGAGTGTAATTTAATCGTATGGGATGAATGTACGATGGCCCATCGAAAAGGAGTAGAAGCAGTAGACAGAACTCTAAGGGACATAAGACAAAATGATCGACCAATGGGCGGTATTACGGTTTTATTTTGTGGTGATTTCCGACAAACCTTACCGGTAATACCACGGGGAACCCGAGCTGATGAGATTAGGGCTTGCCTGAAAAGCTCTTATTTGTGGCGTGATATACAATCGGTGCATTTGACTATAAATATGCGAGTGAGAACTGGAGACAACGCAGATAATCGTGAATTTTCTGATACATTATTGAAGATTGGTGAAGGTACCTATCCACAACTACACCAAGGAAAACTTATTCTGACACCTGAGTTATGTTGTATAGTGCAATCCCAACAACATCTTATATCTTCGGTTTACGGTGACATAACAATTATATTAAATAGGGACAATTCTTGGCTTTGCGAAAGGTCCATTTTGACTCCTCGCAATGACCAGGCATCTGAAATTAATAATAAAATACTGTCTAATATACAGGGAGAAAGCAAAGTTTATAGTTCAATAAATAGAATGGTTGATGAACAAGAAGCCACTAATTACCCGATAGAATTTTTAAATTCTTTAAGTATGCCTGGACTACCTTCTCATATAATTTGTTTAAAAATTGGCATACCGATAATTCTGCTCCGAAATTTAAGACCACCTCAACTTTGCAATGGAACTCGGCTAAAAGTAACCCAGTTGCAACAAAATGTAATCGAGGCTCAAATTTTAACAGGTTGCGGTGCAGGAGAAACTGTCTTTATTCCCAGAATTCCCATAATACCAAATAATTTTCCATTCCAATTTAAAAGAACGCAATTCCCAGTATCGGTGTGCTATGCCATGACTATCAATAAAGCTCAAGGGCAGACTTTTCGTGTTGCTGGAGTAGATCTCGGTGTTAGCTGTTTCTCGCATGGTCAATTATACGTCGCTCTTTCCCGGGTTAGCAATTCTAGGAATCTTTACGTTCACGTGCCGGACGGGTCGACTCTTAACATAGTCTACCCAGAAGCTTTGCGCTGAAACATTTTAATTTGATCTAAAAATATTAGCAATATATTATCTTAATAAAAAACAAGGAGTTACACGCTGACCGAGTCGTGGGTATAGCGTGGGTATATTATAATATTCTGCGGTTACTTATATTTTTCAACAGTTTTGTGGATTGGCATATTATATTACTATTGCCCTTCTAAAATACGAAAGTGAATCTGCCTGTTACGTCAAAACTATGAGGGAGGACATCTGCTAATTTTTTTTCGAAAAACGACGGAAACGCGGACGAAGTCGCGGGCAAAAGCTAGTATACTAAATAAATGCATGTAATGCAAATTAAGATGTAAATGTACTAGTAAATGTTGTAGTTCCAACAGATATTCTACCGTATTAAGCGGATTCGTAACATTTAAAAATATTATTTATTACGGAGTTTACTCCGTAATCTTTAGATTATACTCGTAAATATAATAACGACAAAAAACCTTTTTACTCTCGCGGACAGTTCATTAGTAGATGTATTACATCCGCGTCGCTGCGTTTTGTCACCGCGGTAATTAAGACTAATGTATCTTAGGCGTTTTTTTGTTCCATCTGTTTCGTAACTTCACTTACATTTCCTATAAAAGAATAAATTCATAATAGGTATTGTAATATTATTTATTAAATTCATTTAAGAAGTTTGTAGGAATTATTAAATTAATTTATAAGAATTTATTTATAAAAAGAATATATTTAACAAATAATTAACTTTTAGGACAACCAAAAAATTCTTAAAAAAACTTAAAAGGTTTGACAAAATATTTAGCAAGATATTTGTAGATAGAATGTTATCTTAATGTGTAATCTTTCCGGCCATTGTGTCTCGACATTGGTCTCCCGTCCGCCTTAACTTTGATGTCCTCAGCTCGTAAATCAGTATCGTAGACGTCATTATTCAGGGCTCAGTCAAAGACACCCTAAAATATCTGATCTGAGAGGTTTAATGTTTCGCTATTCGCATTTTAATAAACGTTCACACGCACACAGAGGTAACAGTTAACGCTACTTAGTATTTTTGTATTTAAGACAATTGTTTCCAGTGATTATTAATATAAATAAATAAATATTATTATTATATCACACCGTATAATTATGGAACGGTCAACACAATGTACTGTCATAGGTCATAATAATTATTGTTGTAATTATTTTTGTTTTTAGTTAAAAACAATGTAATGCGATAATAAAATATTTATGGATCACAAGACTTTACAACAACATCTTCTATAACTTGTTGTTAGATTAAATTTCATGAGATTAAGTAAGTTCATTTAATATTTAATTTTTAACAGTAAGATTACAAAATATCTATATAATATAATAGTATATTATATAGATATTTTGTTATTGAATTACAATAATAGAAAATAATCATCTATATACTTAAATTAAAAGATATTCTTACAATCAACTAATATGTAGATATTTAATCTAGCTCATATCCGCGGTTTCGCTCGCGTTGTATATAAAGTTGTACGTAACATTGGCGGCTCATACAGCGTTAGCGGGTCGGGCGGGTCAAGAGAGTCGGTTCGGCTTGTCATAAACACAGCGCTGGCTCTCGGAGCTGATAATTTTTTGATGGCGTATAATTTGAAATCAATAATATTTTCCAAAGTATTTATTTGATTTATATAGTGTAATCTTTTGTTGATCTATATTAAATGGAGAAGCTAACAAATGTAAGTCAAATTTTGAACATTAAGTTAGTTGTTGTTAGTTTTACATAAAAAAAATTAAATTCTTTAGTTCATTACTTTAGTGTATCTCTGGAGGTGTACCTACGCGGCGCAAGCGAGTTTTTCTCCCAGCGGGCGGAATTTAAACGACCGTACCACCTCTTTAACAGTAATAGTTATATTTCAGTCAATTTATTATTATTGTACTATTTACCTACATCATCCTCAAGAATTGATTGATCTTTTAGTAAAAAAGGTACAAAACTCCATGTAGGTTTTTTTCAGAAAGTCAATAATATACAGATAGCTTTGGAGGAGTTTTATAATACTCGTATGTATAAATAGATAATCTCTCTAAACACGAACAGTGTGAGTGAACGGAGCTGTAACAAATGTACGGCACTTAAAAGCCTCTTCGATTTGGATCGAAATTTATGATTTCCGCCTTCCTTGGACGGGGCCATTATAATTTCGTTCTATTAATGTGTAAATCTTTTTATAATGTGAATATTGAATATTGAATCTTTTTGTTAGAAATTTATAAGGATTTCCAAAATACCTAAATAAAAATATTTAAAAAATGTAAAGACTTACTATTACTTACATTACTCTCATTATTTACCTTAAAGCACACCTTTAATGGTCGTCTATCGCGTAAAGAAAACGCGTAGGTGATTAATTTATTAATTGTTTGTTGCCAACTAATTAATATAAGTAAATTAGTCTATAAGAATTCTTATTCATATCGAAATTAGATGTTGTCATCTGGAGGTTACTCTAAGTTTCTCAAAATATTAAAGTAATTGTATACTTATTTATAATTTATATCTACTGCCTTTCTTTACGGAGGATATATTTCACCCGCAAATATTTACGAGTATATCGCAGGTGTCCGTGATACTTAGGGGCGTTGTCTTGGATGCTGTATCCTTATCTTTGCCATTGCCATTATATTTCTGATTCTAGTTATATGTATTATTGAGGAGTTCTCTGGTGATGTTCAACTTAATTTATTTGTTCAACATTATTTATTTATATTTGATAAATTACAGTTTTCATCCGCGGTCTTCCTGTGCTGACAAATGAGAGGGCTGTGTATAAGTCTTCGGTTGTTCATTGTCCAATTAAAGATTTGATTTATTTCTTATTATATTGTATGTGTATTGCGGACCTATGTAGTTGGAACTATTTACTTATTAACTATTACTATTACTAATATTTAGCTACGTAAAAAGTAAATTAATTGTTAATTAATAAATTAATTAACACTCCCCTCATTGCCTCGCCAAGTATCAGAATACTGGGTCTCGACATTTCGAGCGACTGTCAGTTTCGTGGTCATCTGGTGAGCAAGGCCAAGTTGACCTCGATGAAATTGGGAGCGATCAATAGAGCGAGGCAGTACTTCAAACCTGTCCAAAGACTTGCGCTCTATAAGGCGCAGATCCGGCCACACATAGAGTACTGTTCTCATCGCTGGTCCGGATCACCCCAATATCAGCTTCTACCATTTGACCGCGTACAACGGAGAGCCGTTAGAATTGTCGGGGACCCGGTGTTCTGCGAACGGCTGGACTCTTTGGCATTGCGTAGAGACGTGGCTTCTTTGTGCGTCTTCTACCGCATTTACAACGGGGAGTGTTCCGAAGAACTATTCGATCTGATGCCTGCCGCCGAATTTCATCACCGCACAGCGCGCCATCGCCTCCAATACCATCCTTACCACCTGGATGCGTGGCGATCCTCCACTGTGCGGTTCTCAAGGACATTTTTTCCACGTAACACTCGAATGAATACCGCCGAACTCCCTTCGGCGGTATTTTCAGATCGGTACGACATGGGTACCTTCAAAAAAGGCGTTTATTCCTATCTACAAGGCCGGCAACACTCTTGTAAATCCTCGGATGTTGCAAGAGTTCATGGGCGGTGGTGATCACGTCCATCCGTGACCCGCCAGCTCGTTTGCCCTCCTCTTATATAAAAAAAAAAAAAACTAATTCATAAAAATAGTATTTTTCTGATGTAAAATATTTTATATGTTAATTTCTGGTTTTATAAAACTTCACGGAATATTAACGTATTCAATAAAATTATAATATGTAATAATATATATACAATAATTGTATGTAACATGAACCATGATAGAGCTTCATCTTAATCTTGTAACATATTTTATTTATTTTAAAAATCATTTCAAGCATATGTTTACAAAGATATAGTCTTATAATAATATTAGTTTAAATTCATTAATACAATATCGTATCACGGAGAACGTGACGCGATAAATATTAATTTAATTTATCGCGTCACGTTCTCGTCAAAGAATTGAAAGGAGGCGTGACAAACAGTCACGTTCTAAAACAATATTCTCCATGTGTTTATGTTGCGTTGTGTTATCTGCCGAGGTATAAAAGCAATACAATCATATCTTCGCTCAGAACAATCGATGTAACAATATATACTACTATTTGAATATTATTTTAAAATAATATTGCAAAAAATCCAATATCTGTAAAGTAAATAGTGTCTACTACTATTTACTCTGTACGCTCCACGTACAGCAATACTATGGCGTTTAAAGTACATGATATATTTTTTTTCTATCGGTATCACCATTAAAACTTAAAATCGCTTATAAGCTAACTTTAAACTCCTGAAGCCAACATCGTCCGAGATACAGAGGTTAATGGACCATATCTGGAGCCTTTTAGTTAAATAGCCGGTCGTAATGTAAGTCGCCGAGCATGTTAAGTGGACCGGCGCTCATAACAGCCATCGTTGAAACTTTCTTCAATTTGTTTTCTTGCTTGCTTAATGACACTTTAATTAACATGGATCAATCGAGATATTTCTGTATTTTATTTCATATTCTATCAATAAAATATAAACAATCAAATCTTGAAAGTGTTTTTGTATTATTATTAATAATAAAATACAAACCTATTATTTACAATACAGAGCTTTGAAAATTTGTCACTTACACTTTAATAATAAAATAAAAATATCTTTTATTGCGGTGAGTTTTATTATTTTCAACTCGTTCTATCTTTTAAAGTATGTGAACTGAAGCGAATATCGGAAATGAGGACATCAATTCAATGGTGTACATACTTCGCTTATTATGGAATACCTTATTTTAAATTTTTCTTTAATTCCAACGAAAAAAAAATTATAAAAAAAAATAAACGTAATTGATAATAACAGTAAAATTGTATAAGCTCCAAAAATGAAATGGCTTTATCTTAATGAAAATAACGGAAATATGATATATTAAATAATGTATTATAAGACTACTATTACTATATATATAAGCTGTCGATATAAATAGAATATCCTAGAAAACGTTCAACAAGACTGCTGAGTAGACAACACAATACAGATAACATCAATCAATTCGTTAAGACCAATACGTTACCAGATCTCTGGCGTCAGAGCGTGATTACACTAAAGAATTGAATGAATAAGAATAATTTTCTTTTGTACTAGTAAAATTAGTTAATTGAAACTTTTTAGAAAGACAATATTACAAAACTTTAATATTAACGCACGTCGTTGGGCTGACTGTAAAAAACCATTTACGTCATACATTTAATTTGTTACGGTAAAGATCATTATTAGTACAGACTTCAATATTAATAATACTTAATATACAAATATTATCTTGACTCAAAGTCAACTCAGTGACAAGTTTACCTCAGGTAGTTATGACGTCAAAGTTATGTAACACGTGACGTCACTGACGTTGACTGGTGACGTGTAACATGAGTTGTGATAAGTTTGATGATAATTACAAATAAGGAAACCTCTAAGACACTAAATGTATCAACTTATTAGTATTGGTTACTAGATAGGTATGTGTATGATATATTGATTATGTGTTAATGTTGTCAAACATCCAGATACGCTTAGTCTGCTCAGAAATACTGTTACGATTAAAAATAAACAAAACATTACTTTTGAATTTGTAATATGTCATTTTTATACGATTGTTCATTATGTTTTCTTATTTTCGCACCAATATTTTGTTAAATATTTTGTGATATTAAAACAATAACCGTATTCATGCTGAAAGCTCTAAAGAAGCTCCCAAATTGTAATTTGACACGAGAACATTAGCTCCATGATTAATATTTAATTTTGTAGTAAAATGTCGAAATTTAATATTGAAAGTGCTTTGGGCGAGTTGTCCAAAAGAGTGGTGGCATTGTCTACGAAAATTACAGCACAATCAGCGCTGATTGAGTCTCAAAGCAAGAAAATTGAAGACCAGCAGCGGGTGTTAGATAATTATTCTACCACCACTTCTGAGCAAACGAGGGTAATTCAAGAATTATTATCGAAATTAAATACGATAGTCATTGCAAAGTGTGAAACGGACAATCAAGATGAGATGCCAATTTCTCAGAGCGTGAAAGAGACAATACTCAGTCTCGATGTTGCTATGTATTGCCTACGATTGCTAAAGAAATGACGGATCGTGAACGTCGGGCCATAGAGCGAAAAAAATCTAAGCAGGCGGGTACATCACATAAGCGCGAGCGGATGGAAAAACAATCAGAAGTAAATCTGGAAATTAGGAATAAGAGTGACACCAAGATTGAACCAGAGAATTGGAGGGCTATTAACAAAGTTAAAAAACCCAAAAATGTTCAAAAAGGTGGAAATATTAAAATTTCTTCCTTACAGGCGATTGAGAAAAAAAGTTTCTTACATGTATGGTCATTACATCCTGCGACATCGGAAGAGATCTTGTATCAACACGTCTCGGAAATATGTGGATCGAAAGATATAAAAATTGAGAAAATTGTTCCTAAGACAAGAAGAGACTATTCTTCTTTTATGGTTGGTGTCCCAGAATCACTGTACGAGAAGATAAATCATGCTGATAGTTGGCCACTTCATGCCAAATTTAATGATTGGGTGTGGTTTCGAAAATACGGAAAGACCTCAAAAATTAGCGAAAACTGATTTATCAATTAAAGTATTTTATCAAAATGTCCGTGGGCTGCGAACGAAGACAAAATCATTTTATTGCAATTTACAAGCTTCGTCGTGTGATTTATTTGTGATTACGGAATCCGGTTTGAATAATTCAATAAATGACGGTGAAATGGTCCCAAGTCAGTATACGATCTTACGGTGTGACAGATCCGATGGACGCAAACAAGGAGGCGTAATGTTAGCTGCGTCTCCGCGATTACAATTAACGCGAGTTTCAACAATCAATGTGAACACCGCCTTATTCGAACTAGTTTGTGCTACCGTCAACTTAAATAATAATTTTTTATTTCTATGTTGTGTAGTTTACATACCTCCAAAGTGTAATTGTAATGAATATATGCAGTTATTTCATATTTTAGAGACTGTTTGTGTTCAGTATGATAATGTTTTAGTGTTGGGTGACTTTAATATGCCTTCTGCAACACTCGAGGTACAAAGTTATTTGGAATATATCCAATCTGTTGTACCCGACCATACCCATTACAAACAAACTCGGATACATCAGCGGAAAATACGGATATACACCAAACTCTTTCAAATATAAATATCTCGTAAATTTGTTTTGAATTTTTTCTAACATTTGTATATATTTACACTCCTGCGGACTCCAGATAATGGCATTCGTTTCTAGATGGCTTCTTACAAGGGCGTTATATAAAATTTTTATTAAATATGTGTTTTGGAAATCGTTACATTGCCTTAAAATGAAACCTAGTTTTCTAAAAGAATGCTTACAGATCCCAACAATGTGCTTACGAAACAATAACTCTGGCATCATCTCGACTCCTAAATCACGTATTTTATCCACTCGCGGTATGATTTTGTCATCCATCGTATACGTACATTCTAGTGGAATCTTAGCACGAGTGAAGGTCATTACGTAGCATTTTTCCACATTAAAAAATAATTTATTTTTTTTACTCCACGATAAAACACTATTAATATCTTGCTGCAATAGCTCACAATGGGAAGAATCAGTTACGGACATGTACATCTTTAGATCGTCCGCATACAACAGACACCTCGCACTGCTCACCACCGCCGGAAGATCATTAATCATGAGAAGAAATTCCAAAGGCCCGAGATTACTGCCTTGACTTACTCCAGAAAAAGTAAAATATGGTTTGGACTTGTATCCTGCGTACTCTACATACTGTTTGCGATCACGAAGATAATTGGCAAAGAAGTTTAACATATGAGGTGTGAAACCCATCGCTGCGAATTTAGTAAGTAAGATGTCATTATCCACAGTATCAAATGCCTTTTGGAAATCGAAGTACGTTACATCCACTTGTCCTCCGGCATCAAGGACTGGCGCCAGGTGGGACACAAACGACAACAAGTTACTTCTTGTACTTCGACCCTGTCTGAAACCATGCTGTGCCTCTGTCAGCTGAGACTTAACTTGATTATAAATACACTGTTGAAGCACTGATTCAAACACCTTGGCGAAAGCAGACAGTACTGCCACGGGTCGGTAACCACTCACCTCAGTAGCTGTATTACTCTTCGGTACTGGAGTTACTTTCGTAATCTTCCATTCTTCAGGGTAATAATTATTTTTTAAAAACATATTAAATAAATATATTAACGGACCTTCAAACGCTGCGCGACAGTCTTTCACGACATAGGGTGGGATGCCGTCAGGACCAGGTGAGCGCTTTGGCTTGAGCCGTCGTAAGGCCAAATGAAGTTCTGGCACGCTTATCTGGTCCACATGGACTCGCGCCGCGCCTTTCGTGCAAGCCTCACTTTCCGCTTTGAGCGGGTCCAATGTTGGTCTCAAAGTGTTATATACTGACTGAAAATACAACCCAAAATATTCCGCACATTCACTTTCCTTCAAACTACGACCATTGTTGTTAATTTGTACCTTATTCCGCTTAGACTGCTTGTACTTAATGTCATTCCAAAATGATTTAGGATCATTAGAGAAATTTAACTGCAATTTATATTGATATGCGTCGTATGCTAATGTAATTTTACGTTTGACTAATGACCGCCATCCAGAATATGCCTCGTAATCACTTTGCCGGCCTGTTTTTTTAAATAATTTTAAACATTTCCATTTCTTTTTTATCATATTAATTAACTCAGAGTTGTACCACTCGGGATAAACATATTTAGACTTACTTTTATTTAAATTTGAATTTTTCCTTGGAACCGATGTATTAATTGTTTCGTTTACTTTACTATAAAAATAACTAAATGCCATATCTGGGTTCCTAATCGTATAAAGGGTACTCCAATCAATTAATTGAATACTATGATACAACTTTAAGAAATCAGCTTTGTAAAAATTCCACTTGTTTTGTTCACAGTTCTCATCGATAGACATAGACCCAATATAACGATTAACACGACGTCTTAGATTCGCGTATATCACAAGCGGCGGATGTTGAATGTCTACATCAACTAACGGTTCATCAGACATACATACCTTCAATTCATCTGCCGAAAACGTTGTCAACACCAGATCCAACAAACGATTATTGTTATTGTATACTTCGTTCGACTGTCGAAAACCACAGAAAGCGATCACATATTCCAAATAACTTTGTACCTCGAGTGTTGCAGAAGGCATATTAAAGTCACCCAACACTAAAACATTATCATACTGAACACAAACAGTCTCTAAAATATGAAATAACTGCATATATTCATTACAATTACACTTTGGAGGTATGTAAACTACACAACATAGAAATAAAAAATTATTATTTAAGTTGACGGTAGCACAAACTAGTTCGAATAAGGCGGTGTTCACATTGATTGTTGAAACTCGCGTTAATTGTAATCGCGGAGACGCAGCTAACATTACGCCTCCTTGTTTGCGTCCATCGGATCTGTCACACCGTAAGATCGTATACTGACTTGGGACCATTTCACCGTCATTTATTGAATTATTCAAACCGGATTCCGTAATCACAAATAAATCACACGACGAAGCTTGTAAATTGCAATAAAATGATTTTGTCTTCGTTCGCAGCCCACGGACATTTTGATAAAATACTTTAATTGATAAATCAGTTTTCGCTAATTTTTGAGGTCTTTCCGTATTTTCGAAACCACACCCAATCATTAAATTTGGCATGAAGTGGCCAACTATCAGCATGATTTATCTTCTCGTACAGTGATTCTGGGACACCAACCATAAAAGAAGAATAGTCTCTTCTTGTCTTAGGAACAATTTTCTCAATTTTTATATCTTTCGATCCACATATTTCCGAGACGTGTTGATACAAGATCTCTTCCGATGTCGCAGGATGTAATGACCATACATGTAAGAAACTTTTTTTCTCAATCGCCTGTAAGGAAGAAATTTTAATATTTCCACCTTTTTGAACATTTTTGGGTTTTTTAACTTTGTTAATAGCCCTCCAATTCTCTGGTTCAATCTTGGTGTCACTCTTATTCCTAATTTCCAGATTTACTTCTGATTGTTTTTCCATCCGCTCGCGCTTATGTGATGTACCCGCCTGCTTAGATTTTTTTCGCTCTATGGCCCGACGTTCACGATCCGTCATTTCTTTAGCAATCGTAGGCAATACATAGCAACATCGAGACTGAGTATTGTCTCTTTCACGCTCTGAGAAATTGGCATCTCATCTTGATTGTCCGTTTCACACTTTGCAATGACTATCGTATTTAATTTCGATAATAATTCTTGAATTACCCTCGTTTGCTCAGAAGTGGTGGTAGAATAATTATCTAACACCCGCTGCTGGTCTTCAATTTTCTTGCTTTGAGACTCAATCAGCGCTGATTGTGCTGTAATTTTCGTAGACAATGCCACCACTCTTTTGGACAACTCGCCCAAAGCACTTTCAATATTAAATTTCGACATTTTACTACAAAATTAAATATTAATCATGGAGCTAATGTTCTCGTGTCAAATTACAATTTGGGAGCTTCTTTAGAGCTTTCAGCATGAATACGGTTATTGTTTTAATATCACAAAATATTTAACAAAATATTGGTGCGAAAATAAGAAAACATAATGAACAATCGTATAAAAATGACATATTACAAATTCAAAAGTAATGTTTTGTTTATTTTTAATCGTAACAGTATTTCTGAGCAGACTAAGCGTATCTGGATGTTTGACAACATTAACACATAATCAATATATCATACACATACCTATCTAGTAACCAATACTAATAAGTTGATACATTTAGTGTCTTAGAGGTTTCCTTATTTGTAATTATCATCAAACTTATCACAACTCATGTTACACGTCACCAGTCAACGTCAGTGACGTCACGTGTTACATAACTTTGACGTCATAACTACCTGAGGTAAACTTGTCACTGAGTTGACTTTGAGTCAAGATAATATTTGTATATTAAGTATTATTAATATTGAAGTCTGTACTAATAATGATCTTTACCGTAACAAATTAAATGTATGACGTAAATGGTTTTTTACAGTCAGCCCAACGACGTGCGTTAATATTAAAGTTTTGTAATATTGTCTTTCTAAAAAGTTTCAATTAACTAATTTTACTAGTACAAAAGAAAATTATTCTTATTCATTCAATTCTTTAGTGTAATCACGCTCTGACGCCAGAGATCTGGTAACGTATTGGTCTTAACGAATTGATTGATGTTATCTGTATTGTGTTGTCTACTCAGCAGTCTTGTTGAACGTTTTCTAGGATATTCTATTTATATCGACAGCTTATATATATAGTAATAGTAGTCTTATAATACATTATTTAATATATCATATTTCCGTTATTTTCATTAAGATAAAGCCATTTCATTTTTGGAGCTTATACAATTTTACTGTTATTATCAATTACGTTTATTTTTTTTTATAATTTTTTTTTCGTTGGAATTAAAGAAAAATTTAAAATAAGGTATTCCATAATAAGCGAAGTATGTACACCATTGAATTGATGTCCTCATTTCCGATATTCGCTTCAGTTCACATACTTTAAAAGATAGAACGAGTTGAAAATAATAAAACTCACCGCAATAAAAGATATTTTTATTTTATTATTAAAGTGTAAGTGACAAATTTTCAAAGCTCTGTATTGTAAATAATAGGTTTGTATTTTATTATTAATAATAATACAAAAACACTTTCAAGATTTGATTGTTTATATTTTATTGATAGAATATGAAATAAAATACAGAAATATCTCGATTGATCCATGTTAATTAAAGTGTCATTAAGCAAGCAAGAAAACAAATTGAAGAAAGTTTCAACGATGGCTGTTATGAGCGCCGGTCCACTTAACATGCTCGGCGACTTACATTACGACCGGCTATTTAACTAAAAGGCTCCAGATATGGTCCATTAACCTCTGTATCTCGGACGATGTTGGCTTCAGGAGTTTAAAGTTAGCTTATAAGCGATTTTAAGTTTTAATGGTGATACCGATAGAAAAAAAATATATCATGTACTTTAAACGCCATAGTATTGCTGTACGTGGAGCGTACAGAGTAAATAGTAGTAGACACTATTTACTTTACAGATATTGGATTTTTTGCAATATTATTTTAAAATAATATTCAAATAGTAGTATATATTGTTACATCGATTGTTCTGAGCGAAGATATGATTGTATTGCTTTTATACCTCGGCAGATAACACAACGCAACATAAACACATGGAGAATATTGTTTTAGAACGTGACTGTTTGTCACGCCTCCTTTCAATTCTTTGACGAGAACGTGACGCGATAAATTAAATTAATATTTATCGCGTCACGTTCTCCGTGATACGATATTGTATTAATGAATTTAAACTAATATTATTATAAGACTATATCTTTGTAAACATATGCTTGAAATGATTTTTAAAATAAATAAAATATGTTACAAGATTAAGATGAAGCTCTATCATGGTTCATGTTACATACAATTATTGTATATATATTATTACATATTATAATTTTATTGAATACGTTAATATTCCGTGAAGTTTTATAAAACCAGAAATTAACATATAAAATATTTTACATCAGAAAAATACTATTTTTATGAATTAGTTTTTTTTTTTTTTATATAAGAGGAGGGCAAACGAGCTGGCGGGTCACGGATGGACGTGATCACCACCGCCCATGAACTCTTGCAACATCCGAGGATTTACAAGAGTGTTGCCGGCCTTGTAGATAGGAATAAACGCCTTTTTTGAAGGTACCCATGTCGTACCGATCTGAAAATACCGCCGAAGGGAGTTCGGCGGTATTCATTCGAGTGTTACGTGGAAAAAATGTCCTTGAGAACCGCACAGTGGAGGATCGCCACGCATCCAGGTGGTAAGGATGGTATTGGAGGCGATGGCGCGCTGTGCGGTGATGAAATTCGGCGGCAGGCATCAGATCGAATAGTTCTTCGGAACACTCCCCGTTGTAAATGCGGTAGAAGACGCACAAAGAAGCCACGTCTCTACGCAATGCCAAAGAGTCCAGCCGTTCGCAGAACACCGGGTCCCCGACAATTCTAACGGCTCTCCGTTGTACGCGGTCAAATGGTAGAAGCTGATATTGGGGTGATCCGGACCAGCGATGAGAACAGTACTCTATGTGTGGCCGGATCTGCGCCTTATAGAGCGCAAGTCTTTGGACAGGTTTGAAGTACTGCCTCGCTCTATTGATCGCTCCCAATTTCATCGAGGTCAACTTGGCCTTGCTCACCAGATGACCACGAAACTGACAGTCGCTCGAAATGTCGAGACCCAGTATTCTGATACTTGGCGAGGCAATGAGGGGAGTGTTAATTAATTTATTAATTAACAATTAATTTACTTTTTACGTAGCTAAATATTAGTAATAGTAATAGTTAATAAGTAAATAGTTCCAACTACATAGGTCCGCAATACACATACAATATAATAAGAAATAAATCAAATCTTTAATTGGACAATGAACAACCGAAGACTTATACACAGCCCTCTCATTTGTCAGCACAGGAAGACCGCGGATGAAAACTGTAATTTATCAAATATAAATAAATAATGTTGAACAAATAAATTAAGTTGAACATCACCAGAGAACTCCTCAATAATACATATAACTAGAATCAGAAATATAATGGCAATGGCAAAGATAAGGATACAGCATCCAAGACAACGCCCCTAAGTATCACGGACACCTGCGATATACTCGTAAATATTTGCGGGTGAAATATATCCTCCGTAAAGAAAGGCAGTAGATATAAATTATAAATAAGTATACAATTACTTTAATATTTTGAGAAACTTAGAGTAACCTCCAGATGACAACATCTAAATATTAGGTTAATATAAACTTTGTACTTGTCTGTTTTACAATGGATCTACATTACGAGTGTAGCTTGGAAGTGTTCAACGTTCTTCGTCCTAGCTGACCTGCGGTGCACACTGATCCACATACAGTCACCGCGCTGCGATAGATATCCCCTTTACCAATGGAGATCGCTTTCTCTCTGCTGTAACGTCGGTTTAACATACGAGACATTCTTATAAGGTAAATTTACATAATCTTGAAAAATATCATTCTTATAATTTCTTTGAAGTTTATTTTTTATATCAATAAACAGTGTTTTACTAGAAATTTTCAGTTCTAAGTTAGTATCATTATAATTAAAGTGATTAGAAAATCAAATTTCGAGTGCGGAACAGACGAAGTCATTGGCAACAGCGAGTATTATAATATGTGACATAAACATCAAATATATATTATATATATCAAACGTGCCATAGAATCAAAGTAATAAACTTTATTTCCTCACTGAAGGGCCAAGAGTAGCGTATAAATATGCTATTTCCTGACAACATGAAAAATGAAATATCAATTTGTCTCTCTGGGTGCATTTCCTCTATTCAAGACCGTTTTCATCGCCATTTTGTTTATTCCTTCTTGTTTAGTTTCCGAAATTGAAATTCGCTTTATCCAATAAATAGTAAAGCGCTTATTCCTACTATATCTTCGTGGTTTCTTTCTAATTTCAACATTGTATCAAACGCACTGCGTAAATATACTATTTAGACTTCTACATTTTAATTATATTTAATTGACTGTAAATACAATAAAAAAATTTATTAAAGGTAATAAAAAATTATATATATTTTATTTTACAACAAGTTGCGACAATATAAAGCTCAAAAGGTCACAAACAGACTTCAGTGATCAAAAAACTGTATTTGTTTCCTGACAGACATTCACGTTGACTTGAATTACGGTCTTATATTAGAGATTAAACCTTAGTATTAAAAGTATTTAGCTTGTTATTATCTCTTCTATATCATATATATTTTAAAACATTAACATTCACAATATTATCAAACTCATAATTACTTAACTAGAAACAACTTAATTGTATGTAATATTTTAAGAAACCCTGAGATGCTGATTTAAGAATTGATTTATATCGAAGAGGAAAGTGCTTGTACACACGGATAAGAGACAAAAACAAAATAGTTTTATGATCTTTATAAAATAAAGACCTAGTTAGTGTTAGTGAACATTTTCGAATCCTCAAAGTATTTATGTTCCCATGTTTTTGCACTTTTTCTTATATAGTTATTGAAGAGGTTAAAGAGTGCGTTGTTATTATTAAGATGTTAGTAGTCTATATATAAATTTATTTTTGTACCATTGAAGGATAAGATTTCAGATGTTTATATTTTTCAAGTAACACGTTTATTTAAAAGTTTTAATATTTTTCTGTAACTATTATGCCATGGTTCAAATGTGAGACTAAACGCAATAAAAATAAAAATTTGTAACATCGACCCTGGAGTTTCTTCAGATTTTCAAATCCATACCGTTTGTAGAGCAATACAACTTATTTTCCTTGTTATTTGTTTGTGATTCCTCGTCCCAAAATTTAAAGTTCAAAGTTTTTTTTTTCTCGAGCTACAAACGTTTTAAAAGAAATAAAAACAAATCTTTTATCTTTAACTAACAGACTGAATGCAAAAAAACAATAATTAATTAAAAAGCATTGGGATCGATTACATTTGCAAAAGGAATCTCTCTAATTGTCTCGTCCAGACGCAGCTCTACAAGTGTCTGTCTGCGACGCTGATCGATGAGCTGCTGTCTCGCGACGCTGATGAATGACCATCAGCTGATGCCGTCCTTACTCTCTGTATCTATATATCGTATCGCGGTTACGGACACTGACAGTTCCCCTTGGAATTGATATTTTTATCCAATCATTTACTCCTTTAAGAGTCACCTTCCTGAAAAGATAATGGATGTAAAGTTTAGATCCTATAAACCTACAAACAAAACACTCACATTCTCACGATCCATGCTCTAATTTTCAACAGGCTCTATTAACTTGTTATATTTATATTTTCTTGTGATGAATTTCGAATTGATACAATAATATTAACGTACAAGAAATAGTATACATTATATTATAATACATAATTTTGTATTGTATTACAACGATTTTAATATTCAACATAAGTTGCATCAGAAAAATATGAAATAGTTTAAGCAGAATTGTTGAATGTTTCAATAATCTGATGTAAATATCGCGGAGCGGAATGTGTTACAAACTCGAGGCGGAACAAACTTACGCAAACTTTTTCAATAAGCACTCGGTCTCGTTGTGTTATCTGTCATCTCATGTTCTATTTATACTCTTAAGTTATTTTCAAAAGATATTTGTTATTTGTAAGTATGATGCAATTATTATATATTAATAGGAAAAAGAACGAAATAAATCTGTATTGGTTAACTAATTAGAGACTGTACATTTCTAGATTTATATATTAAAAGTATAATTTTATATAAAACAAGCAATATATTAAAAATAAAAGAATACAAAAATACAAAAAAGATTAAAAAGAAAAAAATTGGGATAAATAAAAAAACCTACCACATTCTACTTCAAATCAAACACACAACAATCATCGAACTATAGAAGTAACTCTAAAAAAATAATAAAATCCACCTTTCCCAATATATGGCTTCAACTCCAATAGCAATCGCCGGATTCACAAATAGTTTCCGAAATTGCATTCTATATTACAAATGTTAGAATTTTCTGCTTCAATTGCTTCAGTAAACCTTACGGCGGTAAATACAAGGGTCACAATGGTATTGAAATAAGCTTCGGAGAAACAAGCAAATGCAAGAGAAACATCGCATTACTGCATCACGTGGGGTAATTCACTCAGCTCGATCTGAACGATGTGTGCTGAATTGCGGGATGTCTGTTAGAAAATAGACGTAGAATTCAATTCAAGATTGATTTCTTACCCTAGTTCTAGTGCGGGTTCGAGCATTACATTCGTCCTACTTTGGAAGTGTTAAAAACTAAACCTTACTACAATGAATTATTATACAAATAATACGTTAGTTTTTTAGTACCCAATAAATGTTAATTCGTTGGCAAAGGCATAATCTGAATTCTTATAGATAGAATAACTATATTTTTAATACAATATTATATCTGAATTCTACAGGAAAACGAACTATTGAAACTTCTAACCGAATTGTTATTAAATATTCATACAGTAATATTTGTTATTTTCATGTTGGTAAAATCGCGTAACACGTCTCTGTGGCTTTCAAGTTATTACATATCTTTTCGCCTAAACCTCGTGATACAAGTAGGTACTATATTATAATAAAGTTATTAAAGTGAACTAAACCCCAGAGTAAATTGATAATATGACTCCTTGTTAATC
This sequence comes from Melinaea menophilus ssp. n. AW-2005, assembly GCA_918358695.1. NCBI lineage: Eukaryota > Metazoa > Arthropoda > Insecta > Lepidoptera > Nymphalidae > Melinaea > Melinaea menophilus. Next base: position 32,298,372 of record OU911039.1, on the reverse strand, counting down.
ATCCCGTGCATTACACTATATTGTGATAGAATCAAGTTACTCAAGATTTTGATGAAAGTAATTTCTTTCATTTCATTTCTTTTCATTCATTTCTTTCAAATATCAGAACCTTCGTCTTATCTACATTCAGGTTTAGACCATCAATTTCACACCCATCTTTCAGAGTGGGGACCAATGCCTGCAAATTGCATTTTGATGATGCAATGAGCACTGCATCATCTGCATATAGCAAGCAATTACTTCATCTGCTCCCGCAGCCTTACCACATTTCAGCCTTCGAATCACACTCTCTACTTCTTCCAAATTGATTTCACCATCGGCTACATCTGGACTCAGCATTTCGCTGATAGTCAAGACCGAGGCGTCCTCACGTTCATACATCTCATATGATATGGTATCAATAATAATGCAATACTGTTCATTATTAAGACCATCGCCAAATATTTTTTTGCATTTAGCAGTGAGTGACTAATTGTAACATCATATCAATTTAAAAAAAAAATGAATTACTTATTACAAAAACAAGAATGATTTTTTTATGCACTCAGTCGACCTCAGCTTCATAATTTTATATAGTCAATGATAATAAGGAACGTTAGTCTGTACGAAGTTATCAGATGCACAAAGTTTGTCTTTACAATATTTATTAAAAAAGTAACGCAAATCATACCTCTTATGCAATCACTTCAATATAAAATATAAAAGAGATAACAATAGGTAACTTTTTTTCTATTTCGATATTTTGTTATATCGGCTAATAATAATAAGTTAACGAGTCAGATTTTACCACCATTGACGGTGAGTGTCTATAGATAAATAAATCAATACGACGCTCATAAGATCAGTAGTGGTGTTTTAATAAAAAATGAAATGATAGAATGTGAAAAGACATTATTGAATTTTCAATTTCATAATATTTTTTTACCAACTATTTACATCTGACTAAATTAAATGATACTGAAAACATTTAATTCACTAATCTGTGCATATAATTTTAAAACAAAAAAAAAATACAAAATTAACTATGACAAAATAATATTTCGGTTATTGAAAATAAGTATTAGTATTACCAAGCGCGGTTTAACACAAAGGATTTGAAAAAATAGCGTCGCTGCCTGGCTCCCCTGAAGGCCGCTGTCGTCGTATGTCACGTATTTCGGCGCGAATTAGTGATGCTACTTTTTTCAAACATATCGTTTAAAAATCGATTTTAAGATTTTTAATTATCGATTTATTAAATTAACTAATATTTTACAACTTCAATCTTTAGTAAGAAGTTGTAAAAAGTCTTAGCCTTTCTAACGTTCCGAGTCAGAAGATAGTATTATATCAACATATAATTGTTTGATAATATAGTTTTATTTACTTATACCATTTTTTTTTCTAATTATGTAAAATATTTATTTTATATGCTAGGAATTACCTAAATACATGTCAACTACAGTAGTTGGTAAATGTAAATAATTTGAAGAATTATAAAATTATACATTTCTATCGAAATGCAAATGTAACACAATCGAACGTCGGTTTTAATTCTTAAAATCGGATTAGCGGCCGATCCATTAATACCAAGCAATCGACACAAATTTTTATTTTTGCCTTAAAAATCTATTTATCTATTAATCGATCTTAGATCCCATCCCTAGTCCCACCAATTATAATTAATTAATTTAGTGGATATTACGAGACGTAACACCCATATATGTTTAATTATTGTTTCAGAACGTGACTGTCTTCAGTGTTGTAGTCAAGAGTTCTCACAAATCTGTCAACAGAAGAATGTGTGGAAATACATTGTTTTACATAACTTAAAACAGCAGACATTTGAGATGTTGGATATGAATGATCATAAATTGTATGAAACATCTTTTTAATTTAGTATTTAAAAATGTTTAATGTTATTTTTATTATTTTATATACTATTTTTCTGTTATGATGGTGGGTTATGATGGAACAGATGGTATACAAACAGACCTTCTATATGAAGGCAAATGATGCTGCATACCTTCTTAAAGTTGAATCAATCAAGAATTTGACCTTCTTGAACTGACACGAGAACGGTTATTATTATTTTATTATTAGTTTTTTTTTAATGTAATATTTAAGTTATAATTTTGAATAACTTCAATACAATAATAAAATAAGGTATTTTTTATTATTATATAAAACAAAAAAATATTTGACCTAAGGGAAATGACTTCCAACGTTTCGCGTACTAACAAATGTTTCTCATGTCAACACTTCGTAATGCCCTCGATCGTAAATATATGTCTTTCGACCGATATTCGATATTTACCAAAATTTTTGTTTAAACATAATAAAATTAGTTTGTTATCCACTCCAGGGCATTATTAATAAACAAAAGTTAGAAAAAATAGTTAAGAGAAAATCGTTATATACATATATATAGCATTTTGCGATTAAGGACTTTTATTTGCAATTAGAAAATTTATCGCAATGTACATAGATATGATTGAGCGAAGCGAACGAAGTGAGCGGATCGTTTTACTGGAGACTTTTTACATTCTTTGTCATGAATTGGCTGGAAAACTACTTGACGGAAAATTATGTAACTTTGCAATCAAAAAGACACACATTAGGTGATGGTTTTAAAAAAAATAATAGAAAAAGTCCTCAAAAATTTTTTTTTTTAATATCATGTCAAAAAACTGATATCCCATTGAAGTTAATGGGAAACGATAAATCAATGCAGTGGGCTCGCTTCGCTCAATATGCAAACGTTACCCGAGATTTCGCGAGCGCAGCAAGTCGAAATTGAGGGTTTGTTGGCGCCCCTAGTAGATATACCTAGATGGATATACCTTTTTCTAATTTCAAAGTTAATATTATCTTTATATTTTGGTAACTGACTTTAAAGGCAAGTTTAAATTATCCTTTCACTAGTAAAACACACAATATTTTTTGTATGTAATAAAAATCAATAAATATATACTTTCTTAACTCATAATAATATTAATATATAATGAATGGGTACCCAATGAAAGATATAACTTGATTTTACTATTTTTGTGAAAATACCAAGTATAATGGATATGTTTATCTGCTTCCCAATAATTCTAACAGTCATTATGCAAGTCGAATGATATTATACTCGTATATTACATGAGTGCTATAGATATGTCGGAGACTGGCTCGGAGCCAGCTGCCGGCAGACCACGTCTCAATGAAAGTACAAAGAAGCATATGATCGAAAACATTTTATTTAAAAAAATGTAAAGAAAATTCTTACTTATGAAACTTATATCGTAAAACTATTATAACAACAGGCATTTCTAAGAAAATCCTTATTTAGAAAAAGAGTGACATACTAAATCATAATATAACCAAATAAGACGGTAAAACGAAATTATCTAAAGTAAGAAACCATAAGAAAAGAAAAGAATATTGTTATAATGTTAATAATATTACAACAAGGTGACAATCTATTTCAAAATTACGACTTTTTGTCATGATTTTTAAATTGGCTCAAATCCTATCTCGCAGGTAGTAAATTAAAAACGTCACTCTGCGACACGTGACGTAACTCTGCACTCAGAGGAGCTAAGTATTTGAGAGCACTGTTAATCCTCTCAGAACAGCCCTTTGTGTTTTATAAATTGAACTGATCGATCACTGGCAGTGTACATCCTTTATTCTTCTCGTTGCTGGGAAATTGTTTAGAAGCATAACATTCATTATTTGTTTCAATACAATATAAAACAATGTACATAAAACACACTATAAGCAAACAATATGACAGACCTCACATTTAAACTATCAATCAACCCTTTGACGTCAATTCAATTGAAATATCAACTGTTTGCAGTTCAGCAACCCTACTTTATTATACTCAATTCAATTCCCGCATACGCAAAATCTTGTTGAAATTTAGTATGGTTGTACTTTTAAACCGTTCAACGTATTTATAACTTATTTTAAAATATGTGTATATATTTTAATAAAACAATGGAAATACTGATTTGAGCTACAATTACAATATAATAAAACTATTAAAAGGACGAACCTAAATAAACACTTTTAAACTGCTTCTTACATGCAAAGTACTATATTTAAATAAAATTTTATTCAACACCTGTTTATTCGCATCCCGACAACGTCGCCATAATCAGAGAGGAAAGTACCACAAATAAAATATTTAATCTTCGGATTTATTTATTTTTCTTACATTTGCCGAAATACGGCACAAGCTTCTATATTTATGAATTATTCATTTTATATATTTTGGAGTTTATTTAATTTCTAAGAGGACTAAGTTAAACAATCAGCAAATGTTTGTCGCTAAAACTAGTGTTATAATAATTTAAAAAATATATTTTTATGAATTAAAAATCTATTTTAAAATGGAAAATGTATGTTTGTGTATTATGACGTGATGGTGTTTATATTTTGAATAAAGTAAACACTACCGAGGAAGACAAAGCTTTAACCACGAATGATAAATATAAAGTTCCAAATTTTCATAGAATAGTAATAAATTAAACCGTGTTGACAATAAACTATAAATAATAATAACATTACAGAAACATAACAATAAGCTGCACTATGTGTAATAATAACAAACATATTCTTTAATGTGTGTGTTTATGTATTGTATGTGTTCACGTAACGAGGAGGGATGAACATGTAACTGGAAGAATTAAAGAATTAATGTGTTAAAGATCATGATGTTATACAGAAAACCACAAGTTTCTTACTAAAGACAAAATAAACTTGAAAAGATTGAAACAAAGCGATCGTGTAGATTAGGCACATTGTAATAATATTTTTCTTTTCTAAAATTAACTCTATATCAAAACGTAAATGTTACATTAGTCGGCTGTTAGTCAACCAATAATAGTCTCTAATTATGTACCAGTGCATACGTAAATAATGAACAATTGATAGGTACAAAGCCTTTCTAGCCGTTCGTACGTAAGCTACCCGTTCTTATACATCATGTCTCACCTACATCTGGACACTACAAACGAAAGCCAAACTTGTGTGTCGGTGAAATTTTTGCTTTAAAATAAATATAAGCAGATCAATTTTGCTATAAAATGAGATTTGGACGCCGATATGAATAGTAAAAAAAAAGGTCCCAAAAAGTACGTATACTGTACATAGGAGTTGTTGCTTCCAATATTAAAGTATTGAGATGAAACTTAGTAATGACAAAAGAAGGGGGAAAGTGAGATAAAACTATTAAAATGCACTAAGAAGCATGATATGTGTGAAATTGAGTAATAAGATAATAAAATAAGGAAGCGTTGTGATGTGAAAGAAGATATGACTAGGATTGAGAAAAGAATTGATTGGTTTGGCAAAATAGAAAGGATAAACGAAACGAGATTGACAAGTCTCACATGTGAAGGACGTTTCTTACATCAGATTAAGTTGTTTTCATCAAACCTTTTGAAAAAGGCAAGGAGACTAAACGAGCTTGAGAGTCACCGTTGATAGGTGATCACCGTCGCCTATGAACTCTTGCAACATCCGAGGATTCACAAGAACGTTGCTGGCCTTGGAAGTAGGAGTATACGCCTTTTTTGAAGGTACCCATGTCGTATTGATCCCGAAATATCGCCGAAGGAAGTTCGTTCCACGTTCGAGTGGTACGTGGAAAAAAAATCCTTAAAAACTACACAGTTGAGGATCGCCACGCATCCACGCGATATCGACGATGACAACATATCGAATAGATCTTCGGCACAACTCCCCTTTATAAATGCGAGCAAAAACCATCGAGAATAATCTGTATGCTCCGCCCAGGGAGAAAGCTGATGATCAACTTGCATAAACTCTCGGGAAGTCCATAGGAAGGAAGCTTCGAAAGAAGCCCCATGTGCCATACATGATCGAAGGCTTTTGCCATACCCAGACTAACTGCCAGACTCTCTTCCTTGCTTTCAATAACCGTTACCCAACGGTGCGTAAGATATAAAAGAAGATTATCCGCATCGACCATGGCGAATGCCATATTGCCGGTCATTGATCAACTGGTTATCTTCGAGGTATGTTAGGAGCTGTCGGTGGACATTGATCAACATTATTTTGGAGAGAAGAGAGGTGAATGGCCATAGGTCTGTAGTTAGCTGGGTCCGAGCTATCACCTTTTTAAGGGATAGGATGGACAAGAGCACACTTCCATGAGACCGGGACTACGTCTTTAAGATAGAAGTGCCAAAATAGACGCGTACACTAGTCACAAATCGAATCTTTATACAATTTTTTCGTTACTTATTTATACTCGTAAATAATATTATAATTATTGAATATGTTCATATTCACATCCTGTGTTGTACTTGATTCGCATTTCATTATGTTATTATTTGTATGTTATGTAACATTTTAAGGCTTACCTTATAATGTTCCAAGAACTGTTTAAAGCTCTTGGAAAATCATTTCAATAAACTAAAGTTGCTACTTATAAATATACATACTAATAAAAATATTTTGATTGATTTCTAAGGATCTTACTTTTAATTCATCATCAGAGAAATATTTATAAAAATTTAAATTTTAACATGCATATGAATAAACATAATTTCGACATTTTCTGGCCATATAAATAAATTTTTATTTTCTGTCAGCACAAAATTTTCAGTTCAACAAAAGAATGTTAAAATCCGTCAATTTAATACTATATATATATATACTATAAATACTGAATAAATTTTAAAATTACCTTAAAGACACATTAAAAATAAAAACAAACACATTATTTAAAATGACCTTATTATATAAAGAACACTAAACACGTTTCGAGATTGTAAACCATTAGATCCTTGTAGATAATATTATTAAAAACATATCGTAAAGGATTCAAATTATAATCATTCAAATGGCAATTCGATACTTCACCCGATCCTTTTACGTATTCGTACTTTGTATATTGAGGTATATTGATAACGCATTAATAGTTATTTATAATTGTATTTTAGGTTTAGACGATCATTATAACCTTTGTACATTATAAAGAACAATTTTTATTATTCAAAATATTTAAATAAAGTAAATATAAATTGTTACCTAATGTTGTTGATATTTCGTTTTAGTTAAAAGTAACGAATTTATTTCAATATATTGTTTTATAGTGTAACTAAAATGAAGTATTTTAACCTCGTCTAAACAACCCATATTTGTATGTAACATATATAAGTTAACAAGTTCTTGTTGTTACGTTATCTAATTTAATTTCTCTCGACATCTTTGAGATGCTGTAAAGATTAATTAAATTTTAAGACATCTTAACATTTAGGCGATTGTAAAGTATATGATATTTCAAAAATAGTTTTACGCGTTGAATATCATGTCATGTCCACTGAAATAAGACATTATGTAGTAAAAATAATTCTTTATTTTTACTCAGGTCATGTACTCACTAATATAATACCAAACTTCGTTACGATCAGTTATGGTTCTTTAGTTGTAGAAAATTTCCGGTTTGCTGCACCCTTCTTTCAATTTTTAAGTCGCTACCTGCCTTATCAAAACTGCTGGTTTTACCTAAATACTTTTCTGTATATTGTAGTGGGTTACCCTTTATTTTTATTTGTTTTTTGAAGCTGTTTGTCAAAATAAATTGGTCTAAATGATATTGATTTTCAGTCATACTCTGGTGCTAGTTGCAGTTCTGAGGTTGACTCGGAAATTAGCGAATCTCAAATAAAGCAGGCTGGTTTGTTGTGCATATTCCTAACTTGCCATCTTCCTAGTCTTATGGTTTGTTTTGGATCTAGTGATGCATCTGTATATACTTCAGTATTTCTAAGATGTTATCGATTGATATTAGAGATATCAATGTTGACTATTTAGTCTGATTAATCTAGTGTTAGATACCGCTTTTTGTTATATAATAATTTCTGTCTAACGATTTGCAAAATCATTTAACTAGGTCATGTCTTTTCTCACTTATTCTATTTAGTATTGCGTTTTGGATGCTTTCACTTCTAAATGTAGAAAAAGTTTCCTGATTTGAATGATATATTTTAAAAGTACTATAAAGTCTATCCAACATGAAAATATATAATGCGATACGAAACTCAATTACAATTGAATACTAAATTAATAAATGCAAATGCAATACAAAACTATTGCAATACAACAAAGTAAATTTGTCGCTAAACCAAGAACTTCAAACTGTGTTATTGTACTGAGTTATTCGTTGCTCTCGTGACCAAATAGGTTTAATAAATTAGAATAATTGTAACACTTTATTATACTATTAATGTGACCTCAGCAACTGAATATAGTAAATTTTGTATTTGAATTAATTAATTTTAAATAGGTGCGATATTAGTTTATTTATAGAAGTAAGAAAGTTTAATAAAATAATATAAGTGAAGTCTCATGGATTTAGACTTTTTTTTTATTATTGTGTCGTAAAATTAATGTTTTGGAGAGTTTTTACCAATAATTAATTTTATAAAGTACGTTTGTTAAATTTGTTTGTTTAGTTTGGTTGCGAGTACTTATATTTATACAAGTACCCGCAACCCGCACGTACGTACCCGCAAGAGGTAATAACACTTTTCATATCCCTCATTTTTATGAGCATCATGAAAAACATATACACGTACTGCTAAATCATTAGAATTTAAAGCATTCAATACTGAGTGCTGTATAAGTATAAGTATTTAAGACTTTATATTAAATACCACTCATGGTCAAATGATTCTTGTTTGGCGATTTTTTACACGGTTATTTGTCATTATATTAAAAAAAAAATAGTTTTAGTAAAATAACATTTCTCCAAGCCACAGTTTGTATTCATTATGATTTAATTTCACGTATCTATGTAACGTAAACGAGGCTTAATGGTAATTGTTTTTCGCTGATGACTCAACTTCTATCTGTTGAATTTATAAGTAGATGTAACGTATGTACGCTCCCAACAAGCCTGCTCTACTTTTGAACAGTGAAAAGCAGTTATATAGTATTTCAAAATAAACATTGAAGTATTTCCATCATGCTTCATTACAAACCTTTTCTGTAATGAAGCATGTGTATAGATTTTTTGACAATTACAGATTTATTGTAAGTATACATTGAGAAATATGAAATAAACAATTTCGCAAGTTATTTCTTAGAGTTATGTAGAAAAACACAATAGTTTAGAGGCAGAAGTATAAAGACTATTTATGACAATATTTCAAAAGAAATATACACCAAGATTCTCGACGTAAAGTTCACTACATCTCAATTTATTATTTATTTACAAATATGCTCAAACGAAAGGTCACGGATAGTTAATTTGAAGTAAAAACGAACAAAGTCCGGAATAAGCTTTCACGAGTCGCTCTGGAATCAAAACAAAAAAAAGGTGATCGTCACATTCAAAAATAAGTCAAAACGTAAATGTTGAGGTTACTTTTATAATTTTATTTTAAATCCAGATTGATGTACATATTTATAATTTAAATTTCTATGTTTGGTAATATTAAATACATAAATTATCAATATAAGAAGCCAGCAGTGTATAGCAATACAACAAATTAAAATATGTTGTAAATTCGTTTTTAACGTTATAACCTTGTTACGTTTTTTACTACGTTTTGAAAAAAATATTATCCTTTATTCATATATTTATCTCGGTATTTAAAATTAAAGATGCATAATCTGAAATATCTATTTCGATGTAATTTCACAGTTGGATCGAGGTTGTTATATTTGTATAACTCTATGATGTCAACCTCATCTCGGGCAATAACAGCTTGATAGAGATTGTCCCTTTACATGATTTACCTGATGGTTCTCGGTATTATACGTTTATATTTAGAGTAACAATGAAAACAGTTTTTCATTTAAGATATAATATTTTTGGGTTTTAGCATTCACATCAACTACAATAACATAGTAAATAGTAAAATCTCTCATTATAAAGTTCCATTTTACAATGTAGAATTTTTTTACAAATATTTATCCTAAAGTAACAGCGGGAGCGGGAGAGGAAAACCCTGTATAAGTGGAGGCTTTGCTTTTGGACTTATTTGGTAGCCGAATTAAATAACTTTATTCATGAATATTTATTAGGGGTGTGTCCGTTGGTTGGTACAATAAATTAATAAAACAGATGCTTAAAATAATAATATATTAATGAAGTTATAGAACTACGAAGTGCTTTTTTTCTGTCGTAAGATACAGCAAAATCAGTTTTAAAAAAATTTAATTCAAATTGTAATATAAAATTAAAAAATCATAAAATAATCTGTTACTTTATGGTTCGTCCTATTTTGGTTTGTTTTTTTTTTAAATCCAAAAATGTCTATAAAAAATAAGAATTTGAAAAAAATTTAAGAGCAATTATAGTTAATTTCCAAGGGTCGAGCACATCTATCGAGAGCAAAACTCTTCTCTACAAATCTTTTCGTTACTTTAAAAGCCTCTGAAGAACTGTCCTGAGATCCTACTATACATAATAGATTTTTAATAGACCAATTCTCGACTCCATGTCTTTAACAACTTTTGACAAAAAAACTTTTATCTCATAAAAACTTACTTATTAATGATAATGTTATTTTATTTTCCATTTTTCTCCTCTCTCCGCCATTTTCACTTTCTAGCTATATAGCTATAACTTTACTGCCTTCATTTTCTTCTAAAAGTAAATAATTAATTTAAATTAGTAAAATAAATAAAAGCTAATTTTAACAAAAGATATGTTAATATTTCTCTATAGTGACAAACTATACGCGCTCTTTTCTTAAGTACTTATAACTGGCGGTATTTCACGTTTAACAAAAAAAATATATTATAACGGAGATAGAAATGACAGGTAGTGGGGACAAACGATTTTATTATTTCAGAAAGCTTATGAAAGCTTTTACAAGCTTACTGAAATAGAATTGAATTACATTATATTTAAATTTAAAGTTAAAAAAAGTTATATTTCCGTATGAAAACACAAGGTATGATTTTGGTGAAGGCGAAGGAGTCATTGAAAATTTCAACAAATACCACCGGGTAGGTGAGAAGATTTCTCCAGGAGGAAGAATACTCGTAAACATAATTAAAGGAGTATTTGCAATGTAAGAGTACATCCAATTCCTTTGTTTCATAAGTCATTATTTATTAAGCATTCTTAATACTCTTCAGGCAATGGTGATGACAATTAACAGTAGTGATGTAGTGTACTCGTATAAACTTTTTTCTAAATTGCTTTTTATCCAAATAATATCAAATTGAGCTGAAATGCTACTGTTATAAGAACTAGTTTGTTTTATTTTTGATTGTGTCCCTCAATCATCTTACTTTAAGGCTACTTTAAATACATTGAATATGGGTATTTGTTTTAAACTTCGCCTTACTTTTTACTGCTGTATCCTGATACTCGAATACTGCGAATCAAACATTATTAGGAATAATGTTTGATTCGCCAAGGCACAATAAAAAGCATAGCTATTTTGAAAAAATCTTAAATTTAACCGAATCATACTTTTTCTTTTTTTTTTGTCAGGTTTTTGTTATACAAACAAGTACATGTTACTTTAATTATTGTACTATATATATTCTTATGTATAAATTTGGGATTAACACACGTGTCAGTGTATACTCGTACTTAAATATACGTATGTCTATAAGTATATTTAAAAAATGTTTAGATTTAAAAAAAGCTGGTTTATATTTTGTGTTGCTATTAAATAATTGCTACAAAAGTTGTTACATGTTTAAATATTTTTATTATTTATTAACATGACCATTCAATAAAAAAAAAATATCATACAGCAAAATAAGTGTAACACAATAAATATCATCACAATCTGAAGTAATAACATAATTAAAGTGTATATAGTAGTGATTATCTTTTAAATAATCGCGAATGGCTACGAAGGTATCTTTATTGCTGGTTACTGAGACGGTCGACTGCGTAATGCTTATACATAACTAATACCGGAAAATTGGCAGAACTTTGATCGCATTTAATGTTTGATGAAGTTTCGTTCTAAAACCCATTAACGTTCACAGCCACGTTAATCTACTTGGTTCTTAAAGTAGGACCGATTTAACGATCTTAAAAAAATAAATCTTAGGTTGAGAAGAAACTTAAGTTATTCTTATAGCATATTTCACTTTCTCGTTCTGATCTTAACAATAGATATTTTTTATATTATTTCTATTAACGGTAATCACCTTCGAACCCTAAAATACGGGGCTCCGAATTTGCTGGGTGCTTAATTATATTTTTAGCGCGGGTGATATCAGTACAGGCGTAGAATCAATAGTAGGTGAAATATCATTTTCAAACACACTTACTCGTATAATAAGATTTTTTAAGGAGTTAGGAGATTAATTTACTGTCAACACTATTTCGATTATAAATATATTCTTTTCTACTTGCAAATCTTGAAAACCTTATATTTGAAATATTCAAATTACGAGAACAACGAGGTCACGACAATCATCGGAATTAAAACCAATGCACTTTAAAAGCCGATAAATACCATCTGGTGACATTCACTGTTACCAAGTCCTTGCTAGGTTTATAAAGAAGTAGCAGGTTACCCGTGCTTCGCGACGGACGGCGAAAGTGAAGAAGAGAGGGAACGGGGGGTAAACTTTGCAGTTTTGTAGCTGTAACTTTGGAATAGTTTAAACCCTTGCAAAATCCTTTCTTACTGCACCTATTCAATATGTCAGGAGTCTTGTGTCCAAATTTCAGCCTTCTAGGTATTACGGTTTGGGCTGTAGAGCGATGAATGAGTCAGTGAGTCAGTCGGTGAATGTCTTTGTGTTTTATATATTATACCCGTGCTTCGCGACGACGGCGAAAGTGATCAAACATTTTGTTTGAATTTCCACACCACCTCGGAGGTATCAAACAGGCACGTTATATTTTTTGCACTTTTTAGCTGTAACTTTGAAGCATTTTGGACCTTTGCAAAATCCTTTCTTATTGTACCTATTCAATATGTCAGGAGTCTTGTGTCCAAATTTTAGCTTTCTAGGTATTACGGCTTGGGCTGTAGAGCGATGAATGAGTCAGTGAGTGCCTTTGTGTTTTATATATTAAGATAGGTGCTTTGGTTTCTACTATGCTTTCCTATAATATTACAAAAATATTTTGAACAATATCAAATATTATACAAAGTTAGGATAGCTAAAAAAAAGAAGGAATGAAAGTTACTTAGAAAATTTGGTTAAATCTCTCTTATAAAGCCGTATAAATTAGTTACTGATCTTTACCAGCTCATCTTGCAGCTCTTCCATGTTTTCTGAATACCCGTATATTATCCTTAATATATAATAACGAGCTAATTGACTCTGTATGCACGCGCATCTCTTATCACCCACAAATTACACAATAATGTGTAATATATCAAAAAAAAGCTATTGAATCAGGCTACAAAATAGAATGGGTGCCAACCTCATACGTGACACCTGACACCTCCCGGCCCAAAGGGCCGGGCAGTTCCCTCGTATAGTATATTATAACAAAATACTATGTTATAGTGTCATCATCCAGATGCATCATCATGGTGGTAGTAATATGGCATTTTTAATGTACTTTACAAAGATGAATGTGTAATATAGGATCACCGCCTTCCATTACTTTATATCTTAGAAAATATAATGTAAATATGGAAAAAATATTATATCATGCAATAACATAAAAAAAATTGTAAGTTCCCATTAAAGTAAAGATTATTAATAAGAAATTATTATTATTAAAAAGCGTCGACTTATATTTTAAAGTATATCAAAATAGTGAGAGGTCGCTCCCGGGTTGCGATAAATGTGTCTCGCGGCGACTGAATTAGAATTAAAGGGCTGCTCGAATGGTGCAAATAAAAATCGTCCAGAACAACCCGTTTGCTCCGCCGAGTAAGTAAGCTGGTTATCTACTAGCATAAACTCTTGCAAAGCCTATAGATAGGAAGCTTCGAGAGAAACCCCTTGTGAAATACACGATCGAAGGCTTTTGCCACATTTAGACTAACTGCCAGACTCTCTTCCTTGCTTTTAATAACAGCTGCCTAACAGTGCGTAAGACATAACCATCAAATCAACTTGTGGTAAACTTGGTTTCCTCCTTGATGAACCGATCTCCTGGACTGGATCGTCGAGGTACGTTAGTGGCTGTTGATTAATGATGCTCTCCTTTACTTCGGAGAGAAGAGAGGTAATACGGATAGGTTTGTAGTTAGCTGGGTCGGATGGACAAAGGCACACTTCCATGAGACCGAGACCACGCCTTTAAGATAGGAGTGCCGAAATACACGCATACTAATACTGTAATAGAACTGAAGTTAACTCAGGGGCACATGTTCGTAGCACCATTGGTGAAATGTTATCCGGCCCACTCTACTTATGAATGTCAAAGGAAAATAAAGACTTTCGGATGGTTTTTGTCAAAAACTATTTCCTTCATTCTGCTCTGACACTGCGAGATATTAGGCGGTGTCTTCCCTTGGTCGTCGAAAGTCGAATTTCAGGTAAAAAAAACGGTCCCAAAGATCGGCTTTCGACTGGGAAAAGATTCACAAAGTGGCTCTAGAAAGCGCACCCCAGGTGGGTTTTTTGTTTGTGTGGTATATATACAGTTTACTATATCAATACTATAAAATACACAGAAGTTTGTTCCAAATTTAGTTTAGTCAAGTCAAGTTTCTAAACAAATTTTCGTTATTACCTAATTTACATGACATATTACTTTGTTTTTCAAGCTAATTCATTTTTATTACTCAGTACTGCTCTTCGTAGATCAAATAACACTCATGCTCGATGTCTCGAACTCGTCTCTGTCTTTTAAACGTCAAGTTGTAGAGTATTTCCTTAAAAAATGCTAAATTTAATTAATATCCTTTATTTAAATCTAAGTACTAATACACATAATATTCATATTTTTGTATTATTATTATTATTTATATAAAAAAGTTGCTAAGTTGAGAATTTTTTTTTCTAATAAAATTTCTAAATCTAATATAATTTAAAACAATTATCTTTATTGCATTTTAAAATAATTAAATTAAAACATAATTCATGTTAAGAAAAATAATAAAAATTTCAGATAACTGTCTCAGATACGTAGTAACATAATTTATAAAGACAGCATTCATTCATGCCATTTGTATTAAACATATGCACGAAATGACGGACAAGTCTTTATAAGCTAAAATAAATTTAAAATGTTGACTTCAACATAATTTGTAGCTAAAAAGAGCTGGTTTATTACTATACAACCCTCTGCGCGTAGCTCCAGGACTCCCGACGGGCAAATAATGTTAGGGCATAATATTTGTTAAACTTCAATTACGGGCCTTTAAACCATTATTTTTTGCCATTCGCCTTTATTCCGCTAATTAATTTAAAAATATTCGAAAGACAATTCTATATATCTTTTTAATATTCAGCCATCAAGAAAACTGTTTATTTTATAATTTTAATAATTTAAAGTTTTAATATATTATTATGTAACAGTTATCTGTCTGTCTGACTGGAAGATCATAACATTGTCCGGACTGGCTCAATTAAGGTAACCACCACTTACCACTCTAACACAAGAGAAGTGTGATGTATAGCGAATATTATAGCGGAATAACGTACGGCAGATGAGATCCGGAGGCTCAATCCTCCTTTCCCTTAATTATTGTATACTTACCGGTTTGGGATATTTTTTATCAATCCATACAATTAGCATCACATGCCCCACAATACAATTATTGTATTGTGAGTCAGTACTTAGTCAGTACCGACCGCGCGCGGAGCGAGATGGATTAAATGTCAACCTTATTTTCCCATTAGCAATAGATTTCGGTTGATTCTGTGTTAATACTAATATTTGTTTATGTAAAAACATATTGCAACATATTTTTTTGTAAATTCATTTTTATCTTTACTTGATATATAAAATGTATTAGTTTTCTTTCTATTTGTCCTATTTTGTTTTAAGTATTTTCCCTTTTATAAGTAAGTGAGTGAAATACGTTGAAAGTCAAATTGCAAGAAATCGTAAAAAGATAACAAGGAAAGAAAAAAAAATACACATGATCAATTTTCTTAATCTTACAAAACACTAGACAATAAGAAAGATTTATACATAACACACTAAGAGAAATGACTTCATTTGGTAATAAAATAAAAGTATTAATTACTTTTATTTTGATATGTGATAATTTATTAATAATCTAAAAAGTATAATTTTATGATCTATTAAATATAAATGTTTCAGTAACACTTCAATAAAAATGGACATTAATAATATGTCTTCTTGTGAAATCCATGTTTTTGTTTTCTATTGCGGTCTTAGTAAAGATCTGTCGTGACAGATTTATCGTGATAAATGACATATATTCACGTCTACTGTTGCTACTGTGACCATCACAATATATAATATAAAAAAATATTTATGTGGAATGTGATAGAGGCTCAACCTAAAAAAAGTTCTATAAGGAAGATAGGGGAATAATGAAACGATTGTCAAAAAATAACGAATGTATGATTTATAATGTATACATGATTTTATTAGAGTTAACTGCCGTGACTCGTGTTTAGTTTAATATAGTACATCTAACGACCCGGCACCTTCAAGTGAAGCAAATACGACACCTCCCGCGTTGCAGCGATCGGTGGGAAACCAGGTAAAAACTAATAGCACTACAGGCATTCTTGGGTCAAACGCTGATCTGGAATCACCTTTTTAATATTAATTTATTATAAGTGTTAATTGTAACTCATTAATTAAATTTTATAAAATAAATTTATTTAAATTGCAATCTTCGCTGCCACTAAAACTAATTATTATGATTATATTGTTTTAGATTGAAACGTTGGTTAGCAGTACTTGCGTTGTTTAATTTCAAAACAGTAAGCACTAGATTCATAATAAGCTAAAATTTTAAATAATGTTGGGAGTTTCTTATACAAATATTTTCATTTATCATATACAAATACTACGAAATTTCATTTACAAAGTATAAACATATACTAAAAAGCAGCCATCAATCTTCAACTTCAAGCGCCGCTCTTATCTTATCTCTATAATTTTGAAGTGTTATAATATTGTAGAAGAAAACGTTAAAACAATTTGGTATTAAAAAGCGAATATCAAAGATGTTTAACCGCAAGTAATGAGGAGTCCAAAGAATCTAGCAGAAATATAGATGACTCGGATTTATTTATATAAAATAGGGGGCTCTTTAAATAAATAGCAACACAAAAATACATAAGATATAAATATCATCAATATACGCACATATTATTTACTAAGTATGTCCCAATCTTAATATTAACTAATTTCATTAGAAAAGAAAAAGAAATCTAGCTTTATTTTCACAATAAAGACGAAAGAGAATATTCTTTAACTAATAGAAAAACGTGTAATTCGAAGTCGACTATTGTAATTAAATTAAACGGATTTCGTCATTAGGATAAACAACGTCAAAGGTAATTTAATATATATAAATAATATATAACTTTGTAATCTAGGTAGTTAAGCAAATTAGTTAATATTACTATTATTTTCAAAAATTCACCAGCAACAGCTAATAATGTTTACCAAAATGTATATAATCTTTGATCTAATCTCTCGGGCCGTTGTCCTTTCACATTCCTTTAATATCCGCTCTAACTTTGACGCTCTCGGCTCGTAAATCCAGACATCATTTTTTAAGACTGAGATAGAAAGCGTAGTTAAAAATTTCTGACCTAAGGGAACTGACTTCCAACGTTTCGCGTACTAACAAATGTTTCTCGTATCGACACTTCATAATGACCTCGATCGTAAATGTATGTCTTCCGACCTTTGAAAGTGCAGAAAAGGGGATAAAACCATAGTATAACATTTTTATTACAAATAAGTTATTTAAATTACGTTGTGCTACAATTTTTCTACTCGTAAGGGAATCCGCGTAAAAAGCTAGTATTTAAAATATTTATAACAGTTGTATATTATAAAAAAAAACAAGAAAGAGCTGGCCTGGATACTTTTTGAATTAGAATAGTACATTTTGATTGAAACTGAGATAACAGAATCCAAAAAAAAAATTAAGTTCATTTTTTATTTAAACTTTAAGTCTGAATAAATTAAAAATTATAACACCTAAAACATTTTAACTTTAACCTAAAAACTGAAATCAAGATAATAATATACGTACAGTTGGATGTTATATTTACTGAGCTGTTCTTTTTATCTCCTCTCAGTGCTCCATTTTGCTTTTGCAAACTGCATTATTGCATTGACAGGCTTGTTGCAAGCTACTTCGCTGCGGGTCTAATACCTCTTGGGAAAGCTATCTACGAGAACGTACCGCAAAATTGACACAGGATCTCCTTTACAAGGAATATAAATTGTATATCTTGTTTATCAATAGTAGTATCTGTCCATATGTAGTCAAGATTTCAAATAATTTCTTGCTCCCTTTGATGTTGTTTAAGTTATATCTTATTAATAATAATATTCTGATGTTTTTATTCCAAAGTATATAAATTTATTAAAAAGGTAGGTTACCTTTGAGATAATTTTTACTTAAACGATTATGTTTTGTGATGTAAATATAAAACAAGAATCCTTTATTTTGTATCCAAGACTGTTTTCACTGATTGTAATATAATATAATGCAATACAATACAATACAATGCAATGCAATGCAATGCAATGCAATGCAATGCAATGCAATGCAATGCAATGCAATGCAATGCAATGCAATGCAATACAATACAATACAATACAATACAATACAATACAATACAATACAATACAATACAATACAATACAATACAATACAATACAATACAATACAATACAATACAATACAATACAATACAATACAATACAATACAATACAATACAATACAATACAATATAATATAATGTAGCAGCGAAGGGCGACTTAGAACTTAAATTAACTATCCGACACAATCACTACCTAAAATATAAGAATATTACTTAGATTGAAAGAACATGCAAATTTAATTAATAATTTGGTTGTTACTCTGATTGTTAATTAATATGTATATTAATAATATATTATAAACATTTACCGTAGTTCAGGTTGTTAAACGTACAACTATCGATATATTTATTAATAACCGCATCAGTTTTAAGCAAATATAATGAAAACAAACACACAGTGTCAAGACACGTGTAAGTGGTTATGTTATATGCCGCAGTGATATATTACGTGACGTCACTCTCCTTGCGGTTCCTTACTGATATAACTGAAACATTATTTCTTGGCTGTTGTGAAATTATAAATAACACACATTGTCGTGGGTATAGTAATTTATACTTAAAAATTTATTTATACTATATTCATTCACTCTTAAGTAAGACTAAAACCACTTTATTTACCCCAAGTCTTGCTTTGTATAAACTCATAACACAGATTTCGACCTGCTATAATTACTACCATCCTGTTATGAACTTGTGGTTGCATCGCCCATTATATCGGTGCAGCGTAAAGCACCCTTATTCTACTATAAATAAGGGATATTTTCGTTTCTATTATATTTTGTTAGTGTAGTCTAGTAGCAATTTACTGCAACATGCGGTTTATTAGCAGACGGACAACCATTAGGTTATCATTAGATAAGCGGTACCGAATCCACAGAAAATGAAGATTAGAATATGTTTTACCACCCGTGAGAAGTGGAGTGGAGTCTAATAGGTTATATAGAGGAAAGGTTTTATTTTAAAAGTTTTTATTTCACTGCTGATTTCAATTTACACTTATTTTCAACGTATCAAATATTACACACAAAATGATAAATCGTAATGTTTTTACGATGTTCAATCAAAACACTTTTTCGATTACTTTTCACTTCGATTCACTTCGATCCTCTTACTTTGATAATTATTCCTTTTTTATATTAAACCTTAACAGGAAGGTCCTTTTCAGTTGCTACATTTTTCAGAGAAATCCTTTCTTTACAGCGCTACGTACAAAAAGCATTTGTTAAGTTTCACGTCGCTCGTGTTCTAAAAATGTTAGTTACATTCGGCGTTGCAGAATATGCTTCAAGTTTTGTTATGTTCATTTGGAAACGGAAACCATATAAAACGTGTTTTATTAAATGTACTATTGTGAAAAATATATTATTTTATGCATTTGTGAAATATACAACAGCAACTTTTAATTACTTATTCCTTTAAAAAATTAATTGATCTAGTGATATAATAGAATCGTTGAAACATTTTCTAGAAACTATTGTTGTATAAGTCACGAAACAACATTTATTAATATAATGTTATGTAGTAATATTTGTCTCACCATTAAATTTATTTTTTGAAATGTATAAATTTAAATAGATCTAGAGTTTTAAGTTTAAGATGGAATTTATGTATTGTTTTAAAAAGGGTTTTGGGTAAAACTTGGTATGCTTTGCTTTTTGCCAGACTTAAAGATTAAGATTGCAATAGAAGTGTTGAGATGGTTGGAGTGGAAAAATATACCGTTCTATTTGTACCATGTAAAATTAATTAGTTAGTATTATTAATAGTGAGTTTGGTAAATTATTTAATCGGTTTTTGTTGGTACCAAAAGTATAAATTTTTTGTCATTCAACTGTATTTAATTTTATGATTTTTTTTTATTGTAAGTAACAATAGAACTGTATGAGTAGAATTCAACATCATTGTATGTCATAAAAAATTAACCTTTAAAAAAATAAGGTTAAAGGTGGCTTAAAAAGCGGGTATTGAACAGTTAAATAAATTAAATTGAGCACAGAGTATATAACATGTATGTAATATAGTGGCTGCCTCGTACTTTATACAATGTCGATAATGTTAGAACTCCGTAATAAGTTGTAGTTATTTGACTGCAGCTCGTATTGATTGGCTCGACCGGAAAAGAACTATCTTCTCACAGAAAATCGACGTGTAGAATTCATTTGGTTGTTTGTTATTTGTTATTTTACATTGGTAAGTTTTATAACACCGGAAGTGTAATAGCTGGGACCCAGTTAACTAACAGACCTATCGCCATTACATTTCTTCTCTCTAAAATAATGGAGAACATCAATAATTATAGCTCCTAACATACCTCGCGGAACGCCAGTTGATATATTATCGGCAATATGGCTTTCGTCATTGCTCATCTGCTAGTAATTTTCTATTATATCTTACGCATCGGGATCAGCGGTTATTAAAAGAAAGGGAGAGAGTCTGTTAGTTAGTTTGAAAATGGCAGAAGAATTCGATGGTGTATATAGCACTGCAGGGTTAGTAAGGTGCTGCTTTCTAAGCTTCGTTCCTATGGGCTTTCCGAGAGTTTATGCAAGTGGATCACAAGCTTCGCTGGGCGAAGCATATAAGTCGTCTTGACGGCTTTTTCGGCCTATACAAACATATGGGCGGCGGTGATCACGTATCATTAGTGACCCACAAGCTCGTTGCCCTCCAAGCCCTCTTCTAAAACAAAAAATAGTTATTTTGTAAGTTGGTTATATGTTGTAAATTAAATTTCGAAAGTACGTTCTACGGTCCTATATTGCATTTAAAAAGGCGCAAAGTGTTAAACGACCTATTGTGATATTAGAGAGTACAATGAAATAACACTAAGTAAATGATTATATTGTGTTAATTTAAAAATAAATATTGTAGTAAGCCAAAGTTAAAATTTACTCTCCAGTCTATGTCGATAAATGAAACAGAACTTCGTGAACTTTAATTATGCATAATTTCGAACGACGGCGTTCTCCGACACTGTACGCTAAGAAAAGATTAAAATAATAAAAGGAATGATCACATTCTTCACGATTCAGTTAAATATGTAAAATTTGGATTCATCTATATTTTTTCCTTGGTTCTGAAATAATGCTCTTACGAAAAAAAATACAAACCATGTTTTTAATAATAAATTTAATAACAGTAATTTCAATAAGAAAAAAGGAACACTTATCAGATCCTTCTGTTAGTTACTTGTCTATCTGCCAAGACCTTTATTGCTCAGTTAGCAATTCAACATTATTTAAATGGGTCTACGGTCCCTTAGAAATATATCGGCTATCACATGAACGCTATATAAAATTATTGCCTAGAGATGGAAAAAAAGAAAACTTTACAATATATTTACCGTGGATCTAGCTAACTAGCACACTAGTCAGTATGATGACATATGGCTAAAAAATATGTTGATATTTTAGAGAGAAAATCATTGTATAAAAACAATAGTATTTTGCGATTAACATTGAAAAGGGAGAATTACTTTTTTTTATTTTTTTTATTTTAGAGGAGGGCAAACGAGCCTGCGGGTCACCGTTGGTGTGTGATCACCGCCGCCCATGCACTCTTGCAACATCCGAGGATTCACAAGAGCGTTGCCGGCCTTAAAATTTGAAACGGGAGAATTGATCACAACGTTAATCGATATCCGGATATACATTTTATTCATTGTAAGGGTAATATGTTCCTTACATTTGTACTAATAATAAATCCAGAGTCTTATGTTTTGGTAAAGTTTAAATCAACGTTGCATTGAGACTTGCACTTACTCATTTAGTTATGTGCAAACGACGTTGTTTTTTTAGCTCATAATAAAAATAATAATAAACAATTAATAAAAGAGATATTTTTAGTAAAACGAATTCATGTGATTTTTATTTTACTATATATTTGTGAAACTACCGAATATAACCGGACTAATAGATATGTTTATCTGCTTCCAATAATTCTAATAGTCATTATGCAAGTCGAATGATATTATACTCGTATGTTACATGAGTGGTCGTGATGTCGGAGACTGGCTCGGAGCCAGCTGCCGGCAGACCACGTTTCAATGTAAGTACAAGGAAGGCTAATATACTATAATAAAATCATTTTCTTTAAAATAAAAAAAAAATAAGTTACTTCATTATATTATTATAACTTAAATGGTAAATAACATTTAACATTGATTCAGAACTACAAAGAGTAAATTAGATTATAACAGGGGTTTTCATAACAGTATACAGTAACATATACTGTTATGAACAGTAACGTTATACAGTAACGTTTGTTAGTTCTTAATAAAGGTCCAGGTAATCTCTTTTCAGGATATTTTGCAATCAAATATTTAGAAATTCGTAAAAGCTTAAAGGTTGCCGGTATTAAGTGGCTGCTGTATTTTATAGTTAAGCCTTAAAAGTGTTTAACAACCCATCACCTTATGGTAAATCCGTATTTGGTAACGGTAACGGTAACGGACTTAGGTGGCCGGCGCCGGAGAGTCGCTCAGGTGTTAGAAGAAAATGGCCGAAACAATAGTTATACGTTACAAAAATGGAGTAAATCATTTAATGTTAAACATAAAAAAAATAAATTAAAATACAGATTGTATTTTGTCATTTAATATAATAATAATTATCAAACTTATTGTAATGTTTTGTTGCTACTACAATAAAACCACACGTCAGTTCATTCCTCCTTTTAATTTCATCAATTATTCGCTGTCCAATTTTTCTACATTAACTTGAAAAATCTGAACAATGCAAATCTGTAGCGTTTGTAACAATTGTATCGGCACTCTAAAGCCTCTCCGATGTGAATAGGAATTCATGATTTACACGCTTCCTAAGAGCGGCGGCCATCACTCTCGCGTTGTACAGATTCACATAGAGAATTTATTTAACAGTATATGAATAGGTAACAAGCAAACCGTAGTAACTCTATATATATATATCCTACCTAATCTTACCCACATTTTAATAATATTCAAACCACTTTATTTTGTAAATTCATTCCCTGTTTCACTCATATTTGTACTTTCGTTTTTTATGTGATAGTATGAAACCTCATGAAATGTATTTCATCATCAAAGTATGTTTAAAGTAGATTAAATTTGTCTGTACATCTTTAAAATTTGTCCATTCGTCGAGCAGACATCATTTAATTATGAACATATAATTTCGAAGTTCACCTGACTATACAAATGTTTGTAATAGCATTACTTTTTGAACAGTATATGTAACTTTATTGGAATTAAATCGACTCATTGGGCTTATTGTACGTTTCAGTTATTTACTTTTAACTTCGCTCTATTTTGATACAGTAAATATGCTTGAAAGAGAAGAAGATCACGGCTTTGAAAAAGAATTAATAGACGTAGAATGTGACCCAGAATAACATATAAACTATTTTTAATACCTTATTATCCGAAAAAACCTAGTAATTCAATATTTGGTAAATAGATGGCACTATACTCTTGGGCTTTACACCAACTTCACGCGGGCTAACTATTATTAATATATTCGAAAATTATAATATCTAGCAGCCCATCTCAAACCTGCGGTTATTATTTTGTATTTCTCATATAATTTATCACAAGACACTTAATACCAGTCCCTCATCCCTCTTTCCTAAGGTTTCCCTTGACATTAATAACAGTGTAAACTTCATTTATAAGATATCACATATTACAGCTTAGAATGTTTCGTTATGACTTCCTAGACATCATTTCTATGTGATCATGCGCGAGTGTGCATGATCACTAAATTGGTATCTTGTTGAGTAACAAGACCACATGGCTGATAAAAACACACAATCCAATGTGTATAATGACATCACAATACATACGAATAATTACCATCGTGTCGAATGTTAAGTAATCTCTTAAAATGCAATAAAAATATTTTTTTTATAAATATGTCTTTAAATATTTCAAATGAATATATTATTAAAAGTTTATTTAGACCTATTAAATTATAAATGGCCATTAAAACGTAAAAAAATATACATAATAATTTTAACTCTAAATAAAAAAAAACTTGAACTTGTTATGCAGATAAAATTAATAATTATATAATATGAAATGATTTGTGATTTCAGTGACTGTGAGTAAATGAAGGTGAATATAATTTAACCAAAATTTAACTCATTGTAATAAAATAAAATATAAACGAACACTCTTATTTACATTGTGAAATTTGTTTTGCCTCTGAAAGATCTATTGAGAGTACTTCCGATCTTTGGTTATAAATTATCTACGCAATTGAATTATTTGCTGTTTGAGAAACTTTTTGCTCGTTTTAATGTTTTAAATACTTAGTACGTTACGTAATGTAATAAAATGTTTTATATTTATTTTAGGTCTTACCACAATTTTGAAGTGACAAAAAAAGAGACAACTTGTATAACTTTTGGATTTAAAATAACCCATTGAAACTTGGAGACACATATAATAAAGGGAAATACATTTGGAGATAAGTCCATTATTGAAAAAAAATCAAATATGTTTTTGGGTAAAGTGATTCAAGGAATTTATATAGTATCAAATGAGTTACAAGCCCGGTGTTATAACATATTTTATCCACATAGAGTTATTTACATAGAGTTCGAAACAAGAGACCCATGCAGACGCATTAAGGAAATATCTGAACATCTCCCTATTCAAACCAAAAAGTGTGACAAGTTACAAGAACTTCTGCAACAAAACATCAAGCAGAGTGACAATAATAACACAGAAACGCTCCGCCAGGAGATACAAACAATGATTAAGACCACTAAAACCATGGCCATAAAAATTGAAGACCTGGAGAAAGGAGTAGTTAAGGTCACAAAACAAACGGAGATGATGTCTACAAAGCTGAAAGAAGACACGCGTGCCGCAACACAACCAGACCTCCCAATTAATCTTGGAGAGGACTTGGAAGACATTAAAAAAGGCATCAGCGACCTGAAAGCTAAAGCGGACATCGCCGCAACATCGTCACTAGCCCCACCACCACCAGTCATCAAGTTGGACGAACACCTCCAACCAATAAGTGAAAGGCTCAAGGCGGTTACTTCGGAGCTAAGGACGATGCGGGAAGAACGAAAAGATACTACCCAACAAATAGGTATGAGTATCGGCACCGAGATGGCTATAACCGAGCTCATCAAAAACCAGGTGAAGGGCTATCCACAACCAACATACGCCCAAATAACGAAAAATAACTCCCCACCACCAAGAAGGCCGAACCACTCCATCATCATTTCATCGACGGACGCTACAAAAACCAGCGAGCACGTCGTGACGATGATTAGAACCGCGTTAGACGTGAAAAACACGGGCGCAAAAGTGGACCGAATAAAGAAAGTTAAGAACCAAAAAGTTATTATCACCTGCAATACCAAGGATGACCTTCAGCTGGTAAGGGAAAAAATCAAAACAACCAATACCCTAAAAACCGAGTCCGCAAAAACAACAAATCCACTAATTATCATTAAAGACGTCATGGCTTATCACACAGACGCAGAGCTTGTGGCACATATTCTGGCCCAGAACAAGCAGGTGCTGGAAGGCGTGGAGACAAATGAGCGGGTAATTAGAGTCAGATACAGGAAGCGTGCGCGCAACAACCTAGTATGCCACCCAGTCTTGGAAGTTTCCCCCAAAATTCACAAAAACATGCTTGAGGCTGAGAAGCTCTACATAGACCTCCAGAGAAGACCAGTGGCGGACCACTCACCACTTGTCCAATGTGCCAGATGCCTCGGTTTTGGCCACACAAAAACAATTTGCCAGGAAGCGGAAGAGAGGTGCAACTTCTGCGGAGCAGCCCACTCCTGGGAAAAGTGCCCTAGCCGTAAGGAGAACAAGCCGCCAAACTGTTTTAACTGCCAAAAAATAAAGAGATCTCTAGGCGCACCACTGGTAGAAACAAACCACATAGCATACAGCAATGTATGCCCTGAACGCCAGAAATGGGACGCAATAGCAAGAGCCAGAGTCTCCTACCTCTGCTAAAGATGACACAACAGCTCCTCAAACAACAGCAGCCCAAACCAACCAATCCCAAAATAGTATCAAAATTATCCAAGTCAACCTCCAGAGATCGAAGCTAGCAACCGCCGAATTGATGCAGGTGGCAGATTCAGAGGGAATTTCGATAGCACTCGTCCAAGAACCTTATGTGGGAAAGACGGGTGTCCTAAAACAACATCCAGGCACCACAATAGTCCAGTGCACTCTGAATCGCAGAAAACCGAACAAAGCGGCGGTCGTCATCTTTGGCGATAAAATCGCAGTCACCCACGATCCACAAATGGTCACAGAAACCGAAGTACCGGCAACAATAACAACAGGAAAGACGAACATTGGCCTAATATCACTCTACCTAGAGGGGAATGAAGCCATCAGCCCCTACATCGTCAGGTGCAAGACCATTATGAGCAAATTCACCACAAACAACATCATAGTGGGAGGTGACATAAATGCCTGGAGCAACTGGTGGGGAAGTTCATCGGAAAACGACAGAGGCATAGAATACAACGCCTTCCTCGACGAGATGGACCTCCACATCCTAAACAAAGGCAACACACCAACGTTTGAGACGAACAGAAGAGGTAAACTCTATACAAGTATAGTGGACGTCACAGCGTGCAGCAAACCACTGTTGGGGAAAATTAACAACTGGAGAGTGAGCCGAAACAAGATAAATTCGGATCACAACGCCATCACCTTCTACCTCCAATTGGAAAGGGCTCCGAAACCATTGAAGCCCATCACCACCAGGAGATACAACACAAAAAAGGCCAAATGGCGAGAACTCAGAAAAATTTTCAACAACAGATTGGAAAACGAGAATTTGACTCCACATACAATAACAGCCATAGAAAAACCAGTAGACCTGGAAACCGTCTCAAACACCTACATTGACTGCATCAAAGAGGCTTGTGAAAAATCAATACCCTCTGCAAATACATACAAGGGAAACCCCATACCGCCATGGTGGACACCAGCCCTGCAACAGCTCAAACAAGAAGTCTTAAGAAAAAAGCGCAGAATCCGCAACGCCGCTGCCTGTAGAATATTACAGGTGGTAACCGAATATCAAGAGGCAAAACAGCTGTACAATATCACAGCAGAGGAGGCCCAAACAGCGAGTTGGAGAAAGTTTTGTGCAACACAGGACAGAGAAAGCATGTGGGACGGAATATACCGAGTGATCCGGAAAACAGCTAGGAGACAAGATGACACCCTATTGAGAGACGCTGCGGGAAACACCCTTACCCCATACGAATCAGCGGAACTCCTAGCTCAAACTTTTTATCCGGATGACGATGAGAAGACCGACACCCCACATCATCAACTAATAAGAAATACTGTCCAGCCCTCAAATCCCACATCATCGGAATACCCATATGCAGACGACCCACCCTTCACTTTAGCCGAACTGAACTTAGTCTTGGCGGAACTAAACCCAAAAAAGGCCCCAGGTCCGGATGGATTCACGGCGGATATCTGTATAGAAGCCATCACAGCGAACAGGGAGGTGTTCTTGGCGATTGCGAACAAATGCATGACACTGGAATACTTTCCTACTCAATGGAAAAAGGCACATGTGGTGATCCTGAGAAAACCAGGAAAAGAGGACTATACTAAACCAAAATCATACCGACCAATAGGCCTACTCTCAATACTAGGCAAAATTCTAGAGAAAATGATGATAGGCCGAATACAGTGGCACGTCTTTCCAACACTTAACAATATGCAGTACGGGTTCATGCCAAGAAAGAGTACAGAAGATGCACTCTATGTCCTAACGGAACACCTCAGGGGAGAGATAAGCAAGAAGAACATTGCCATAGTAATCTCACTGGACATAGAAGGAGCATTTGACAACGCATGGTGGCCATCACTCAAAAAACAACTGGTAGATAAAAAATGCCCTAAGAACTTATTCGGGATGGTAGGCTCCTATCTTCAAGATAGAAGCGTCCAAGTACATTACGCCAGGGCATCGAGCGAGAAAAAAACAACAAAAGGATGCGTCCAAGGATCCATAGGAGGACCAACCTTCTGGAACCTGATTCTGGACTCGCTCCTACAGCACCTGACTGCCCAAGGAGTAAGATGCCAGGCGTTTGCAGACGACGTGGTCTTAACATTCTCCGGCCCCTCAATCCATGAGCTGGAGCGTCAAGCCAACGAGACCCTTGATATTGTACATGACTGGGGGCAGAAGAACAAGCTAAGTTTTGCACCACACAAGACCTTCGCAATGATGCTAACAAAGAAACTGAAAGTATCAAACCCCCAAATTTACATGGACGGTAAAGAGATTGCCTTGGTTGACGAAATAAAGATACTAGGATTAACCATCAACAAAACCCTGACATTCAAATCACATGTGGCCGCAATATGCAAGAAAGCGGCGGACATCTACAAACAGCTAGCATGTGCGGCAAAGGTAACTTGGGGATTAAACTCAGAAATAATAAGAACAATATACGTGGCGGTGATAGAACCGATACTGACATATGCAGCATGCGCATGGGCCCAAGCGACGGAATACGAAATGATCCAAAAGACTCTAAGATCAATCCAAAGAGGCTTTACTCTTAAAATATGCAAGGCATACAGAACAGTATCACTCACATCTGCACTAGCCCTTACAGGAATCCTGCCGATAGACATCCGAATACAAGAAGTTGCCAGTTTATACAAA
This sequence comes from Melinaea menophilus ssp. n. AW-2005, assembly GCA_918358695.1. NCBI lineage: Eukaryota > Metazoa > Arthropoda > Insecta > Lepidoptera > Nymphalidae > Melinaea > Melinaea menophilus. The sequence continues at coordinate 32,269,026 of OU911039.1, read as the reverse complement.
ATCAAAAAAGGATTGTCAGTGGACTACCTACCGCCAGGCAAGGAGCTCGAAGAAGTAGTTAACTACCTAGACTATCCACACCCGTCTCAACTAACTTCCTTCGACTATGAACTGTTAGAGAACATGGACTCTGAAACCACAACACCCCTTCAAATTATCGGCCCCCAAATATACACAGACGGGAGCAAGATAGAGGGGAAGACAGGAGCAGCTCTCACCTGGTGGGCAAATGGAAAGGAGATAAAACACACCAAATACAGTCTGGACCCAGCATGTACAGTTTTCCAGTCAGAGTTGTTTGCCCTGCATAAGGCCATAGAGGAAGCTAAGGAGAGCTCGGAACCCATCATCAACATTCTGAGTGACTCTAGATCATCGTTAGACCTACTTAAAAACCCTAGACAAACACTCCCATTGGTCAACAAGATAAAAGAAGACCTTTCTATCATAACACGAACTGGAAGACGGATCAGAGTGTTCTGGCTGAGAGCACATGTGGGCACGGCCGGCAACGAAAGAGCTGACGAACTTGCAAAAGTAGCAGCCCTAACACCTAAATTGACTCCAGATTACGAACTAGTTCCGCTGTCATATGCCAAGAGGAAAATCCGAGAGGAGAGCATACTCAAATGGCAGGACAGATATGACAACTCAACTACAGGTTCAGTCACGAAGCATTTCCTACCAGAGGTGAACAAATTATACCGAACGGTAAGGAATACAATTCTGAACCCAGTTCACATACAGTTGTTGACGGGACATGGAGGAATTGCTGAATACCTGCACAGATTCAAGTTAATAACTGACCCCGGATGCGAGTGTGACCCCCACGAAATAGAGTCTGTGTGGCACCTGATCTTGGACTGTCCTCGCTTCCAAAGGGCGAGAATGGACCTGGAACAAAGTTTCAACACCAATCTAACAATGGAATTACTACCCAAACTTCTGGACGACCCAAAAACCAAAAAACCTTTTTTGGACTACGCTGAAAAAATCATGCGCACAGCAGCCAAAAGGCATAAGGACACAACACCACCGCAAACTAGAGAAAACACCCGCACTACCGCACTAATAATTCCAAGACAGGTACCAACACCTAAAACAACCCTCCCTGCCACCAAAAATCACAGAGAGACAGTAGCAAGACTGCTAGAGAATGGAGTAGTCGGTCCACCTGGCATCAAGACCAGAAGTGTGGTAGTATTCATGAACACACCACATGAAAGACTGGGTATCAGCTTCTGCTGCAAAACGGGCCCAAACAGCATAGAGATGTCCCCGGGACTAGCGGCATTGATGAAAGGCAGTCCCACAAAAAGCAAATTAAAACGGAAAAAGCTCGAGGCAATGAGCGTGATTTTAATAGCAAACCAAAAATGTCGTCTATACCGCAAAGACAACAAAACGGTACTTATTTTCGAAGACGAAGAAGTATCAACACAGTTCGCAAGAGCAAGCTCACTACTTAACATCATAGCTGAGGTCAGCGAGCCCCAAGATCCGGCTCGAATAATCAGCGTGGATACAATGACAGCCGGATATTACAAAGGCGAAGTTGCAGACCACCTGGGTATAGTTGTAGCCTCCAAGATTCACCAACTCGTGGCTTATGAGAATAGAGGCGAAGATCTCAGCTATTTAAAACCCAAACCAACAAAACCCCAACAAAACCCGGCAGTTCTAGACACCGACCATAGAAACCTGGCAAATCCAAGTGGCTCGGAGAGAGTGCAGAAAAAACATGAGGAGGAGAGAGATGCCAAAAACCAAACAGCAAGAAAATCTCCGAAGGAAAGCATCATCACCTCTATCATTAAAGCAGTCAGCATAGCCTCGAACCAGACCCTTAGGAAAAATCCTATAAAAGAACAGCCAGTAGGAAAACAAACATACATATCAAAACCAAAAACGACGAAAAAACCAACGAAAGCAGCAAAAGGCCCCGCCGAACTCCCAAAATACCTACCAGTAGTCAGACCACGGGACCACATGATAAATGCCTTCATAGAGTACACCGCCATACTTAAGGCAACAAGAGCAAAAAAGATCAAAGAGTGCCAAAACATCCTGGAAGCACGTCACAGCAAACTAAAAGACCTATTAGATGAAAGGATAAAGACTGCGAAGGCAACAATTTATAACAACCAGACCGCGGAAGTGATCGAGGGAGAAGAGGCAGAGCAGCACATGGCTGCATTCAGTGAGACAATTGGCATGGTTGAACTTGATTTAGAAAAAACAGAAACATCAGGAGTAGTCACTTACCGAACCCCGACGACTGATCCAATAGTGGTAACCACAAAGAACACTAAGATATGGCTAGACGACAAAATACTCGAAAGAGCGGACAAATTGTCAGAAACATGCCAACAATGGGAGTTACCACTAATAAAGATGATATACGGAGTACCAGGATGCGGTAAGACTACATGGATAATTAACAACTTCAACTCCCAAGACGACCATATAGTCACTACCACTAAAGAGGCTAAACTAGAACTAGCATCAAAAATCTCCGAAAAAGAGGGGGCTGACGCCGCGCGCAGAGTAAGCACACTGGCTTCGATCCTAACAAACGGATTACCGAAAGAAAAAAAGGGGAAATGCCAAAGGCTTATAGTCGATGAAGCACTGATGAACCACTTCGGATCCATCGTGATGGCCCTGCAACTCACCGAAGCCACAGAACTGCTACTCATTGGTGACGTAAATCAGCTTCCTTATATTGAAAGAGAAAACTTGTTCGAAGTCTACTACCACCGCCCAGACTTTATAACAACTGCCATCATAACACAACTTATGTGCTCAAACAGATGCCCGAGGGATGTAGTCTACGCCCTTAGAAAAGTATATGACGGTATATATTCCTCGAGCAGCATAGCAAGATCTATGAACATAAAATCCCTTACAGGTGAAAAGATCCCCATTGACCAACCAAATACCCTATACCTGACCTTCACTCAAGAAGAGAAGCTAACATTGGAAGAAAAAGGGTACGGAAAAGGGAAGGGATCCAAAACACTCACCGTTCATGAGGCACAAGGTTTGTGTTATGAAAGCACAATAGTTGTAAAAAGAACCGGAAAGAGCCTCCCACTCCATGACAGCGTACCTCATGCGCTAGTAGCCATTTCCCGACACACCAGGACGTTTGTCTACTACACGGACCATCAAGAAGATGCGCTGGCGAGGTTCATCAAAGACAGCATTGTTAATACGGACAAGACAATAAATGATTACAACTTGAAATTAGCAATACACAACCAAGACCAGAAGGTCATAACAAAATTAACCAATTGAATAGAATATTTATTTATGTATTTACTAAAGTAATTCTTGTGCCTGAATACACAGGCAAAAATCTCAAAAAAAAAAAAGATATCAAAATAATAATTATAAAACAAATTAAAAATGGCATGGACTACAAGTCTATGGTAAATTTATAATAAAAATAATAAAAAAAAAAAAAAAAAAAAAAAAAACATATTTTATCATCATAAAACAGACTATATTACGTTTCCTTTATCGCCTCTCATCATAATATACTTCAACGTGAATGTACTGCGTGCAATAAGAAACATTCCTCACGTTTGTGAAAGGGAAAGCCAATAAGCGAATGTGATCGATACCTATACTATATACAACATTGTCGTATCAAAATCTGTAGACTAAATATTTAAAAAGTGTTAAACACAATTCTACGATAAACGAAACCCCAAGTTTATATTCAGTTTCAAATACAATCAAAAATAATTTATCAAACCGATCGTATAGATTATTCAGATTATAATATTTATCTTTTATAAAATTAACCGTACGCCAAAACGTAAATGGTATGTTAGTCAGTTGTCACTGATTAATTAAATACCTGTATTAATGACATATGACCTATGCCCTTGAAGTTTTCGAACAAACATCCGTTTTCAAATTAATTACCTTTGCAGACGTAAATATTAAACAGTTGATAGGTACAAAGCTGTAAAGTAATACGTTACCTGTTGGAATGCACCGTGTTATATATGTTCTGTTACAAAAATAAGGTCAAAATCGTGTGTGTGTTAAAACCAAATGAGATTAGCACCCCTTTATAAATAATGAAAAGGTCTTAAAAAGCTCTTATGACTGACATGAGGGGTGTTCCAACATAGTTCCAACAATAATGAATTTAAGTGACACTTGGATATGGCAGACGAAGAATGAAACTAAGAACAAAGCTATTAAAATGGTCCCTAAAAAGTCTGATACGTATGAAATTGAGTAACAAGATAAAGAATACTAAAATAAGAAAGCGTTATAATGTGAAAGAAGATGTAAATACTAGAATAGAGAAAAAAATGCTTAGATGATTTGTTTATATAGAGAGAATAAACGAAACGTGATGGACGAGTGGAAAATGTAAAGGATATGTGGATGGAAAGGTCGGAAGGGGAAGGTCTATACGAACATTTTTTGATCAGATTGAGGATGTCCTGAAAGCACAGGTCAAGGGTACCTGGACCGATGAGCGTGTATGAAGGAAAATATGAGAGTAGAATAAGCGAAAAGAGAATATTGAAGTGGAAATCTTTGGTCTCTGCCTACCCTTCTGGGAATTTCTGGGAAGGAGACGTGATAATAGGTATGTATTTAAGTAAATGGCTTTTTTAAAATAAGCTTTACGCCTTTCATCACCCTGTGCTAAATCAATATTTACGGCTACAGAAAATAAGTCACAAGAAGTATCTTTATAAAACTTTTTTGTATTATTTCTTAATGCTCGTATATGATATTATACTTATTGAATATTTTCACATTCACATCCTGAGTTGTACTTAATTCACATTTAATAACGTTATACGTTATCATTTATATGTTATGTAACATTTTAAGGTAAATAGTTCTTGGAATATGATTTTAATAAACAAAAGTAGCAAGATAATATATACTATTAAAAAATATTTTGGTTGATTTCTAAGGATCTTACTTTTAATACATCATGAGATAAATATTTATAAAAAATATAAATTCTAACACTCATATGAATAAGCATAATTTCGACATTTCCTCGCTATATAATTATAATACAATTTTTCTGTCAACACAATTTTTCAGAGAAAGAAAGGAATGTAAAACACCGACAGTTTAAGACTCAGTAAATTTGATATTTGTTTTGTAAATTACACAAACACACATTATTAAATTTTATTACTTTATTGTGTAAAGAACACCACCACGTCTTAAGATTGTAAACCATTAGACCCTTGTAGATAATATTATCAACAACATATCGTAAAGGATTCAAATTATAATCATTCAAATGGCATTTCGATACTTCACCCGATCCTTTTACGTTCATTGGATATTGAGATATTGATAAGATATTGGATGAGATATTGATAACGCATTAATAGTTATTTTAAAATTGTATTTTCGGTTGTTTAGAATATCACTATAACCTGTTTTTTCTAAGGAGAAAATAATTTTGTGTTGTATATATATTTTTTTTCATAATGTTTAAATAAAGTAAATATAAAATATAACTTAATAATTTTGATATTAGTTTTAATTTAAAGTAAAGAATTTATTTCAACAAATTGTTTTATACTGTAACTAAAATGTAGTATTTTAACGTCATCTAAACAACCCATATTTGTATGTAACATATATAAGTTAACAAGAGTAAATATGATATCTGATTGATTCTCCTCACGTTCTCGGCTAAAGATAACTCTTCTTGATGATATCCAAGTTAATTTCTCTCGACACATTCGAGATACTGTAAAGATTAATTTGGTTTTGAGATAAAAAAATTAACATTCAACAACAACAACAACAGGCGCAGAATTATTACGTTTTAATTTTGTGCATTATCCAATGGAACGGAATTTATAATTAGTTACTGTTTAACAGTTAAGATATAGCAATGAAAATGATACACCCCTGCAAATGGTCACTTTAATTGTGACATCGATCAGCGCTGCTGTCGCGGTGTTCTTGATGGATGGTCACCAGCTGAAGCTGCCCTTTCTGTCTAAATTGTTTAGCTGTTTTTTGGCCAATCTAAAATTTTCTATACTATTGTGATACGAGTATTTATTTTATTTTATTCCGTAACCAGAAAACAATCAGATAACAAAAATAATTATGTGGCAGTAATAATAACTATTTACGAATTATTTATTACAGTGATAAATAAGAAAAATTGTTAAAGTTCGCAGATCATCGTTGAAACATGAAGAAGCAGTAAGCCATATTGTTGTTAGAATGATAAGAGGAAGATATTTTGAAGAAAACTGTTTGATTTTCTTTAACCGCACCGACCGTTCAGCTGGAGTTCAATAAATCGTCCAGGTGATGCGAATAGGATGTTCTCTTGCATTTTCTTGATTCCATTATTATATCATTTGCATCTAAAATATGACCGTATTCCTGTGCAATAAGAACTATAATAAGGCATTTACACTGACATTCTTCGTATTTGAAATATAGAATGCAACGTCGAAGCTCTTTGAAACATCAATATCAATGAATGTTTACCTAAAGTTGTACAGAAACTCAAAGAATGTCGTTCATATTCAACAATGGACAGTTGGCATTTTCTCCAGCACAACTGAGCAGGAGCGTTCTGCTCAGTTGTGCTCATGCGACAGTTGAATTTTTGAAGAATACTGGTGTTAAAGTGCATGAGCATCCTGCGTACAGTCCAGACCTTGCTCTCTGTATTGTATGAGTTGTTGGCAGGGTGGGACCAAGCATGTTCAGAACTCCCAAAAGAAAAATCTAATGAATTTTTTGACAACTGATTTTTACGTGTGACTAAGTGTAAAAACTGCAATGCAAATTATTTTTAAAGACTAATAAATATGGCTGTACTGCAAAACGTGTGCACGTGTGCACGTGAATTATTTTATGTGAAAATTAAGTTTGACCAGCTTTATTAAGGAACCTTCATTTACATAGAGAGGTATATTTTATAATTGTAATACTTCTAAATCATAATCACTGATTAACCGAACAAGCCATTCGGTTAACTGAATAAACTGCAGAGACTAAAACAAGTTTGTATGAATACCGAGAACAGAATTATCGCGAGTTATTTCCTAGAAATTTGTGACCAAATACGTTGGAATATAAAGCGTCTTCATGACTACACTCCAATAGAAATGTACGCTAAGATTCTATTTATCTTCATACAATCTATAATTGACTACTTTGTAAATAATTTTTATGAATACTTTTTTTCTGAAATGAAACTTTCTGATGTAATTTGTTCCTTTAGATAATTGGTCTTGAACAGGTAATATAAAATAAACATTTACAGATTTTATTTCGAATTACATTCGGAGCTGAAGAAAAAACGTTAGGAACTCCCTCCGTTCCTGACGGAGTTCCCACGACCGTACTTTTTTTTTACTTGACGTTAAATATGAATGTTTCTGTGTGTGTATAATGTAACTCACGAAGACGCGCGGCACTGTTCCTCCTAACCGTTTGTAGTATACGAGTGCTATCTTTTGTCAATGTGTGAGTGTTATCGGTACACACTAATTGCATGAGTGCACACGCACACTACAATGAATAGACTAATCAGGAGTGAGCGTCACGGTCAAAATGAAAGATGCTCTACTTCAATTTTATATTTTTTACCCAACTGAAAGGAAAGGATTATGTTTTTTTTTTACTTGCGTCTTTTTTCATAAAATCATAAACTTTAGAAATAATTTCTCTTGTCTAAAATTAAAATGTAACCATTAAATAGTTTTTTCTTACTTTCCATGATGAAAGTCTTAGTAAAATTTGCTAATTTCAAACATAAATTACTTTGCTTTTTTCATGTGTTTTTAGTAACTATAAACTTTTAAAAAATAATTTGCATGCCTGGCTTTTAAGTAAAACACACTGATATTTTCTTGACATTTTAAAAAAAGTAGAGCAACTTTCGTGACGAGTCAGCAAACTCCCCCCACCCCGCGAGCCCCTCAACCAAACATTGGTGTGACGCGTCTTCGTGGATTACACTATCTATACGTAGTCCAAAGTATTTATTTTAAATTTCTTTATCATTTTGACAATATTCAATACTTTAGTATAATATTTAATCAGTACATACAACATTGAAAACTCAACTACTTCTTTTGGTTCTTTGCCTGGTTGTTAAAACATATTATTTATTACTTGTTTGTTCATTACAAAGTAATTGTTTAGATATTAAAATCAATACAATCAATCGAAATATTTTCAATTATTTTAACATATTAACCGTGTTATGCTTTTTTTTTACTATGTTTTGGAAAAAATATTTTCTTGAATTCGTATCTCGGCATTTAAAATTAAAGATGCATAATCTGAAATATCTATTTCGATGTCATTTCACAGTTGGATTGTTTGTTGTTATATTTGTATAACTCTATGATGTCAACCTCATCTCGGGCAATAACAGCTTGATAGAGATTGTTCATATCCCGTTATCGATTTACCTGATGTTTCTCCATATTATAGGTTTATATTTAGAGTAAGAATGGAAACAGTTCTTCAGTTAAGACAGAATATTGTTTGACTTTCAATTAAAACTTTTAGCGTTCACATTTACTACAATATAGTAATAAATAGCAAAATCTGTCATTATGTACATGATGTAGAATTTTTAAAATATATTGAACATTTAGTACACATAATCTTAAAGTCACAGCGGGGGCGGAAAGGAGAACCCTGTATAAGTGGAGGCTTTGCTTTTGGACTTTTAAGTTATTTGGTAGCCGAATTAAATAACTTTATTCATTAATATGTCTGTTGGTATAATAAATCAAAGAAAACAGGTGCTTAAAATTAAAATATATATCAGAAATTGCAAAACCACTAAATTTTGTTTTTTGTAAAATATAGCAAAAATTTTTATTTATCAACTTTTATTAAAATCATAATATAAAGTTGATAGATTACAAAATAATATGTTACTTTACTATTCATCCAGTATATATACGTTTTTCTATTCTTTCATGTAAACAAAATGTCTATACAAGAGTAAAAGATAAAACAGTATTGTTAATAATATTGTAAAGAGTAATTAAAACAAGCTTCTTAGAGTGGAGTATCTATACCAATTGATATTAAAACTCTTCTCTGCCGGACTTTTTGTGACTGTAATATCCTCTGAACTTACTGTCATGAGATCCGACTCTGCATAATAGATTCTTAATTGATCAATTCTCTTTTAAATTTATTTTTGTTTCAAGTTAATAACTGACCCCGGATGCGAGTGTGACCCCCACGAAATAGAGTCTGTGTGGCACCTGATCTTGGACTGTCCTCGCTTCCAAAGGGCGAGAATGGACCTGGAACAAAGTTTCAACACCAATCTAACAATGGAATTACTACCCAAACTTCTGGACGACCCAAAAACCAAAAAACCTTTTTTGGACTACGCTGAAAAAATCATGCGCACAGCAGCCAAAAGGCATAAGGACACAACACCACCGCAAACTAGAGAAAACACCCGCACTACCGCACTAATAATTCCAAGACAGGTACCAACACCTAAAACAACCCTCCCTGCCACCAAAAATCACAGAGAGACAGTAGCAAGACTGCTAGAGAATGGAGTAGTCGGTCCACCTGGCATCAAGACCAGAAGTGTGGTAGTATTCATGAACACACCACATGAAAGACTGGGTATCAGCTTCTGCTGCAAAACGGGCCCAAACAGCATAGAGATGTCCCCGGGACTAGCGGCATTGATGAAAGGCAGTCCCACAAAAAGCAAATTAAAACGGAAAAAGCTCGAGGCAATGAGCGTGATTTTAATAGCAAACCAAAAATGTCGTCTATACCGCAAAGACAACAAAACGGTACTTATTTTCGAAGACGAAGAAGTATCAACACAGTTCGCAAGAGCAAGCTCACTACTTAACATCATAGCTGAGGTCAGCGAGCCCCAAGATCCGGCTCGAATAATCAGCGTGGATACAATGACAGCCGGATATTACAAAGGCGAAGTTGCAGACCACCTGGGTATAGTTGTAGCCTCCAAGATTCACCAACTCGTGGCTTATGAGAATAGAGGCGAAGATCTCAGCTATTTAAAACCCAAACCAACAAAACCCCAACAAAACCCGGCAGTTCTAGACACCGACCATAGAAACCTGGCAAATCCAAGTGGCTCGGAGAGAGTGCAGAAAAAACATGAGGAGGAGAGAGATGCCAAAAACCAAACAGCAAGAAAATCTCCGAAGGAAAGCATCATCACCTCTATCATTAAAGCAGTCAGCATAGCCTCGAACCAGACCCTTAGGAAAAATCCTATAAAAGAACAGCCAGTAGGAAAACAAACATACATATCAAAACCAAAAACGACGAAAAAACCAACGAAAGCAGCAAAAGGCCCCGCCGAACTCCCAAAATACCTACCAGTAGTCAGACCACGGGACCACATGATAAATGCCTTCATAGAGTACACCGCCATACTTAAGGCAACAAGAGCAAAAAAGATCAAAGAGTGCCAAAACATCCTGGAAGCACGTCACAGCAAACTAAAAGACCTATTAGATGAAAGGATAAAGACTGCGAAGGCAACAATTTATAACAACCAGACCGCGGAAGTGATCGAGGGAGAAGAGGCAGAGCAGCACATGGCTGCATTCAGTGAGACAATTGGCATGGTTGAACTTGATTTAGAAAAAACAGAAACATCAGGAGTAGTCACTTACCGAACCCCGACGACTGATCCAATAGTGGTAACCACAAAGAACACTAAGATATGGCTAGACGACAAAATACTCGAAAGAGCGGACAAATTGTCAGAAACATGCCAACAATGGGAGTTACCACTAATAAAGATGATATACGGAGTACCAGGATGCGGTAAGACTACATGGATAATTAACAACTTCAACTCCCAAGACGACCATATAGTCACTACCACTAAAGAGGCTAAACTAGAACTAGCATCAAAAATCTCCGAAAAAGAGGGGGCTGACGCCGCGCGCAGAGTAAGCACACTGGCTTCGATCCTAACAAACGGATTACCGAAAGAAAAAAAGGGGAAATGCCAAAGGCTTATAGTCGATGAAGCACTGATGAACCACTTCGGATCCATCGTGATGGCCCTGCAACTCACCGAAGCCACAGAACTGCTACTCATTGGTGACGTAAATCAGCTTCCTTATATTGAAAGAGAAAACTTGTTCGAAGTCTACTACCACCGCCCAGACTTTATAACAACTGCCATCATAACACAACTTATGTGCTCAAACAGATGCCCGAGGGATGTAGTCTACGCCCTTAGAAAAGTATATGACGGTATATATTCCTCGAGCAGCATAGCAAGATCTATGAACATAAAATCCCTTACAGGTGAAAAGATCCCCATTGACCAACCAAATACCCTATACCTGACCTTCACTCAAGAAGAGAAGCTAACATTGGAAGAAAAAGGGTACGGAAAAGGGAAGGGATCCAAAACACTCACCGTTCATGAGGCACAAGGTTTGTGTTATGAAAGCACAATAGTTGTAAAAAGAACCGGAAAGAGCCTCCCACTCCATGACAGCGTACCTCATGCGCTAGTAGCCATTTCCCGACACACCAGGACGTTTGTCTACTACACGGACCATCAAGAAGATGCGCTGGCGAGGTTCATCAAAGACAGCATTGTTAATACGGACAAGACAATAAATGATTACAACTTGAAATTAGCAATACACAACCAAGACCAGAAGGTCATAACAAAATTAACCAATTGAATAGAATATTTATTTATGTATTTACTAAAGTAATTCTTGTGCCTGAATACACAGGCAAAAATCTCAAAAAAAAAAAAGATATCAAAATAATAATTATAAAACAAATTAAAAATGGCATGGACTACAAGTCTATGGTAAATTTATAATAAAAATAATAAAAAAAAAAAAAAAAAAAAAAAAAACATATTTTATCATCATAAAACAGACTATATTACGTTTCCTTTATCGCCTCTCATCATAATATACTTCAACGTGAATGTACTGCGTGCAATAAGAAACATTCCTCACGTTTGTGAAAGGGAAAGCCAATAAGCGAATGTGATCGATACCTATACTATATACAACATTGTCGTATCAAAATCTGTAGACTAAATATTTAAAAAGTGTTAAACACAATTCTACGATAAACGAAACCCCAAGTTTATATTCAGTTTCAAATACAATCAAAAATAATTTATCAAACCGATCGTATAGATTATTCAGATTATAATATTTATCTTTTATAAAATTAACCGTACGCCAAAACGTAAATGGTATGTTAGTCAGTTGTCACTGATTAATTAAATACCTGTATTAATGACATATGACCTATGCCCTTGAAGTTTTTGAACAAACATCCGTTTTCAAATTAATTACCTTTGCAGACGTAAATATTAAACAGTTGATAGGTACAAAGCTGTAAAGTAATACGTTACCTGTTGGAATGCACCGTGTTATATATGTTCTGTTACAAAAATAAGGTCAAAATCGTGTGTGTGTTAAAACCAAATGAGATTAGCACCCCTTTATAAATAATGAAAAGGTCTTAAAAAGCTCTTATGACTGACATGAGGGGTGTTCCAACATAGTTCCAACAATAATGAATTTAAGTGACACTTGGATATGGCAGACGAAGAATGAAACTAAGAACAAAGCTATTAAAATGGTCCCTAAAAAGTCTGATACGTATGAAATTGAGTAACAAGATAAAGAATACTAAAATAAGAAAGCGTTATAATGTGAAAGAAGATGTAAATACTAGAATAGAGAAAAAAATGCTTAGATGATTTGTTTATATAGAGAGAATAAACGAAACGTGATGGACGAGTGGAAAATGTAAAGGATATGTGGATGGAAAGGTCGGAAGGGGAAGGTCTATACGAACATTTTTTGATCAGATTGAGGATGTCCTGAAAGCACAGGTCAAGGGTACCTGGACCGATGAGCGTGTATGAAGGAAAATATGAGAGTAGAATAAGCGAAAAGAGAATATTGAAGTGGAAATCTTTGGTCTCTGCCTACCCTTCTGGGAATTTCTGGGAAGGAGACGTGATAATAGGTATGTATTTAAGTAAATGGCTTTTTTAAAATAAGCTTTACGCCTTTCATCACCCTGTGCTAAATCAATATTTACGGCTACAGAAAATAAGTCACAAGAAGTATCTTTATAAAACTTTTTTGTATTATTTCTTAATGCTCGTATATGATATTATACTTATTGAATATTTTCACATTCACATCCTGAGTTGTACTTAATTCACATTTAATAACGTTATACGTTATCATTTATATGTTATGTAACATTTTAAGGTAAATAGTTCTTGGAATATGATTTTAATAAACAAAAGTAGCAAGATAATATATACTATTAAAAAATATTTTGGTTGATTTCTAAGGATCTTACTTTTAATACATCATGAGATAAATATTTATAAAAAATATAAATTCTAACACTCATATGAATAAGCATAATTTCGACATTTCCTCGCTATATAATTATAATACAATTTTTCTGTCAACACAATTTTTCAGAGAAAGAAAGGAATGTAAAACACCGACAGTTTAAGACTCAGTAAATTTGATATTTGTTTTGTAAATTACACAAACACACATTATTAAATTTTATTACTTTATTGTGTAAAGAACACCACCACGTCTTAAGATTGTAAACCATTAGACCCTTGTAGATAATATTATCAACAACATATCGTAAAGGATTCAAATTATAATCATTCAAATGGCATTTCGATACTTCACCCGATCCTTTTACGTTCATTGGATATTGAGATATTGATAAGATATTGGATGAGATATTGATAACGCATTAATAGTTATTTTAAAATTGTATTTTCGGTTGTTTAGAATATCACTATAACCTGTTTTTTCTAAGGAGAAAATAATTTTGTGTTGTATATATATTTTTTTTCATAATGTTTAAATAAAGTAAATATAAAATATAACTTAATAATTTTGATATTAGTTTTAATTTAAAGTAAAGAATTTATTTCAACAAATTGTTTTATACTGTAACTAAAATGTAGTATTTTAACGTCATCTAAACAACCCATATTTGTATGTAACATATATAAGTTAACAAGAGTAAATATGATATCTGATTGATTCTCCTCACGTTCTCGGCTAAAGATAACTCTTCTTGATGATATCCAAGTTAATTTCTCTCGACACATTCGAGATACTGTAAAGATTAATTTGGTTTTGAGATAAAAAAATTAACATTCAACAACAACAACAACAGGCGCAGAATTATTACGTTTTAATTTTGTGCATTATCCAATGGAACGGAATTTATAATTAGTTACTGTTTAACAGTTAAGATATAGCAATGAAAATGATACACCCCTGCAAATGGTCACTTTAATTGTGACATCGATCAGCGCTGCTGTCGCGGTGTTCTTGATGGATGGTCACCAGCTGAAGCTGCCCTTTCTGTCTAAATTGTTTAGCTGTTTTTTGGCCAATCTAAAATTTTCTATACTATTGTGATACGAGTATTTATTTTATTTTATTCCGTAACCAGAAAACAATCAGATAACAAAAATAATTATGTGGCAGTAATAATAACTATTTACGAATTATTTATTACAGTGATAAATAAGAAAAATTGTTAAAGTTCGCAGATCATCGTTGAAACATGAAGAAGCAGTAAGCCATATTGTTGTTAGAATGATAAGAGGAAGATATTTTGAAGAAAACTGTTTGATTTTCTTTAACCGCACCGACCGTTCAGCTGGAGTTCAATAAATCGTCCAGGTGATGCGAATAGGATGTTCTCTTGCATTTTCTTGATTCCATTATTATATCATTTGCATCTAAAATATGACCGTATTCCTGTGCAATAAGAACTATAATAAGGCATTTACACTGACATTCTTCGTATTTGAAATATAGAATGCAACGTCGAAGCTCTTTGAAACATCAATATCAATGAATGTTTACCTAAAGTTGTACAGAAACTCAAAGAATGTCGTTCATATTCAACAATGGACAGTTGGCATTTTCTCCAGCACAACTGAGCAGGAGCGTTCTGCTCAGTTGTGCTCATGCGACAGTTGAATTTTTGAAGAATACTGGTGTTAAAGTGCATGAGCATCCTGCGTACAGTCCAGACCTTGCTCTCTGTATTGTATGAGTTGTTGGCAGGGTGGGACCAAGCATGTTCAGAACTCCCAAAAGAAAAATCTAATGAATTTTTTGACAACTGATTTTTACGTGTGACTAAGTGTAAAAACTGCAATGCAAATTATTTTTAAAGACTAATAAATATGGCTGTACTGCAAAACGTGTGCACGTGTGCACGTGAATTATTTTATGTGAAAATTAAGTTTGACCAGCTTTATTAAGGAACCTTCATTTACATAGAGAGGTATATTTTATAATTGTAATACTTCTAAATCATAATCACTGATTAACCGAACAAGCCATTCGGTTAACTGAATAAACTGCAGAGACTAAAACAAGTTTGTATGAATACCGAGAACAGAATTATCGCGAGTTATTTCCTAGAAATTTGTGACCAAATACGTTGGAATATAAAGCGTCTTCATGACTACACTCCAATAGAAATGTACGCTAAGATTCTATTTATCTTCATACAATCTATAATTGACTACTTTGTAAATAATTTTTATGAATACTTTTTTTCTGAAATGAAACTTTCTGATGTAATTTGTTCCTTTAGATAATTGGTCTTGAACAGGTAATATAAAATAAACATTTACAGATTTTATTTCGAATTACATTCGGAGCTGAAGAAAAAACGTTAGGAACTCCCTCCGTTCCTGACGGAGTTCCCACGACCGTACTTTTTTTTTACTTGACGTTAAATATGAATGTTTCTGTGTGTGTATAATGTAACTCACGAAGACGCGCGGCACTGTTCCTCCTAACCGTTTGTAGTATACGAGTGCTATCTTTTGTCAATGTGTGAGTGTTATCGGTACACACTAATTGCATGAGTGCACACGCACACTACAATGAATAGACTAATCAGGAGTGAGCGTCACGGTCAAAATGAAAGATGCTCTACTTCAATTTTATATTTTTTACCCAACTGAAAGGAAAGGATTATGTTTTTTTTTTACTTGCGTCTTTTTTCATAAAATCATAAACTTTAGAAATAATTTCTCTTGTCTAAAATTAAAATGTAACCATTAAATAGTTTTTTCTTACTTTCCATGATGAAAGTCTTAGTAAAATTTGCTAATTTCAAACATAAATTACTTTGCTTTTTTCATGTGTTTTTAGTAACTATAAACTTTTAAAAAATAATTTGCATGCCTGGCTTTTAAGTAAAACACACTGATATTTTCTTGACATTTTAAAAAAAGTAGAGCAACTTTCGTGACGAGTCAGCAAACTCCCCCCACCCCGCGAGCCCCTCAACCAAACATTGGTGTGACGCGTCTTCGTGGATTACACTATCTATACGTAGTCCAAAGTATTTATTTTAAATTTCTTTATCATTTTGACAATATTCAATACTTTAGTATAATATTTAATCAGTACATACAACATTGAAAACTCAACTACTTCTTTTGGTTCTTTGCCTGGTTGTTAAAACATATTATTTATTACTTGTTTGTTCATTACAAAGTAATTGTTTAGATATTAAAATCAATACAATCAATCGAAATATTTTCAATTATTTTAACATATTAACCGTGTTATGCTTTTTTTTTACTATGTTTTGGAAAAAATATTTTCTTGAATTCGTATCTCGGCATTTAAAATTAAAGATGCATAATCTGAAATATCTATTTCGATGTCATTTCACAGTTGGATTGTTTGTTGTTATATTTGTATAACTCTATGATGTCAACCTCATCTCGGGCAATAACAGCTTGATAGAGATTGTTCATATCCCGTTATCGATTTACCTGATGTTTCTCCATATTATAGGTTTATATTTAGAGTAAGAATGGAAACAGTTCTTCAGTTAAGACAGAATATTGTTTGACTTTCAATTAAAACTTTTAGCGTTCACATTTACTACAATATAGTAATAAATAGCAAAATCTGTCATTATGTACATGATGTAGAATTTTTAAAATATATTGAACATTTAGTACACATAATCTTAAAGTCACAGCGGGGGCGGAAAGGAGAACCCTGTATAAGTGGAGGCTTTGCTTTTGGACTTTTAAGTTATTTGGTAGCCGAATTAAATAACTTTATTCATTAATATGTCTGTTGGTATAATAAATCAAAGAAAACAGGTGCTTAAAATTAAAATATATATCAGAAATTGCAAAACCACTAAATTTTGTTTTTTGTAAAATATAGCAAAAATTTTTATTTATCAACTTTTATTAAAATCATAATATAAAGTTGATAGATTACAAAATAATATGTTACTTTACTATTCATCCAGTATATATACGTTTTTCTATTCTTTCATGTAAACAAAATGTCTATACAAGAGTAAAAGATAAAACAGTATTGTTAATAATATTGTAAAGAGTAATTAAAACAAGCTTCTTAGAGTGGAGTATCTATACCAATTGATATTAAAACTCTTCTCTGCCGGACTTTTTGTGACTGTAATATCCTCTGAACTTACTGTCATGAGATCCGACTCTGCATAATAGATTCTTAATTGATCAATTCTCTTTTAAATTTATTTTTATAATAAGTGAACATTTTTAATAGAAAACTTTTTTATAAAGCAGAAATAGCAAATGATATATAATTTGCAACGATAATAATATTATTCTACGTATCTTCCGTCGGTATTCATTTTGTTTATCTCTTAGAAGTTAACTTATTAATGATAATAATATAATGAAAACTGAAACTATGGAGAAAATTGAACACCGCGCTGTGATAAAATTCCTTACCAAGCAAGGAAAGAACGCTCAAACCATTTTGAATGAAATGGGAGTCGTTTAAAGGTAACAGTTCCCTAGTAAATCAATGATTTACAAGTGGTATGGTCTTTATAAATATGGTCGAGAGTCAATTGAAGACGACCCCTGCTCAGGAAGGCCAGTTGAGGCCACCACATCGGACATCGTCGAAAAAGTGGAGAAAATTGTACTGGAGGATGCCCGTTTGAAGAAAAAACAATTATCTGCATTAGTTGGAGTATCAGATATTACCATTTTGCGAATCCTACATGATCACCTGGATATGACAAAAGTCAGTGCAAGATGGGTACCGAGAATGCTCATACCATTTGAGAAAGAGCAGCGCGTCGATGCGTCAAAGCATTTTTTTGGATTGTGTGGAGATAAACTTGCACAGATTTTGGACCGAATTGGTACGGAAGATGAAACATGGGCTCATCATTTTGAGCCTGAGTCCAAACAAGAGTCCATGCAATAACATAAAAAGAGGACATAACCGCCAAAAAAATTCAAGGTGACGGGAGTCGGCTGAAAAGATGATGGCTACTGTTTTTTGGGATTGTGAGGGGATAATCTTGATTGATTACAAAGAAAAGGGAAGGACTATAACCGGAGAATATTACGCAACGATATTAGAAAAATTAAAGGATGCCATCAAGGAAAAGCGGCGAGGAAAATTTACAAAGGGTGTGTTGCTCTTGCAAGACAACGCGCCGGTTCACAAGAGCAGTATTGCAATGGCTGCTCTGCACAAGCATGGGTTCGGATCCCTAGTTCACCCACCCTACAGTCCAGACCTGGCCCCAAGTGACTTTTTTTTATTCCCCAATTTAAAAAAAGACTTACGGGGAAGGAAATTTTCCGACGACATTGAGGTAAGGGAGGCAATTTCGGCTCATTTTGACGGAAAAGATAAAACATATTTTTATAGTGGTTTAGAAGAATTTATTCATAGGTCTAATAAATGTATTGAGCTTAAGGGTGATTATATTGAAAAAAAGTTTTGTTGTTTCATTTTTTTTAGATCCCTTTCATTCCACGAACTTTTGGACCTGCCCTCGTACATATATTTATATATTATACTTATTAATATTTATATATAGTGTTAAACTATACGCACTCTTTTTGTATTTATAATTCTGTCGTAGTTATAAGTATATCTAGCGGTATTGTTACCATAAAACACACCTTGAGAATGTTATGACATCCCGGTACTTTCAAAATAGATGCAGAGAAGATGGTACCTTTGCAGATGGACATAGTGACAAGGACAACGATAAGAATTAAAAAAGTAAAATATATTATAACGGGGATGTAGAGGAAGGGTACTGAGTTACGACGTGCTGAAATTTTTTGTTGAACAAACGTTTATTAATTATTGTTTCAGAAACAATTTACAAGCCTAATAGAATTTAATAAAATAATATCTCAATTTAAAGCAAATATAAAAATAAATCATTTCGTATAAAAAAACAAATGTGATTTTTAATAGAAAGGTGAGGAGATTTCAAGAGTAGCAAAAACACATGATTATTTACACTCTCTTCTTATTGCGGCCTGATAATAATAATAATGTTCAATAATGTTTGTACATGAATGTAAGCAAAATAAAATTTTTTTCTTTTTAAAGATATGATATCTAACTAAAACTTACTTTTTATTCTTTTTTTTGTCTCGGTTTTGTTTTCCGAATATTCATTAATGTTACTGTAGACATTGTGCACGCAGTACATGGCTTACGTTGAACACACACAAACACATGTGTTGAACACACACAAACACACTCTTATTAAGAAGTATACACGTATACTTAAGAAAAGTATATATATTAAAAAAAGCTGGCTTTTGTTTTGTATTCCTATTATATAATTGTTGCTACACAAGTTGTTACATATTTAAATATTTTTATTATTCATTAACATAATAATTCATTTTCATAAAAGGTTTTATCACTCGTACCTTAAATTGTTTAGAGGACAATCGTGCCTCATACTTGGGTGCGAAATATCATTTTCAAACTATACATGATAAATAATAATATGCACTATTTTTATTATATATTTATTATTTTACAATAAAATCTTTAAAAACCTATTTTATAACAATTATTAAATACACGAACAATAAGTTCATCGCAATCATTCAAATGTAAGCAATTTACTACATCAGTCGATATCTACTACCATACTATACTACTACACACTCACTGTTGACAATCCGTTACTACTCGTATGTGTATAAAAACTAGTTATTACAAGTGACTGCAGGAGAAATATGTGAATTAAACTATTAACAATTTGTAACATTACGTTTAATTGCAGCATGTGCCCTTAATACAAGAATAACATTTATATACTATTGAAACAATCGGATTATTTTAATCCAATTTGTTTTTTGTCAATTATTATTTGTTTTTTTTAAACTTTATGACATAGGCATTTTTCAGTTTTAGTATTGACCTCAAAAATTATTGAAATTAAATTTTATTGTTCAAAATGCCTTGTTACTTAAAATATTGTTATATTTAAAAAAATATTTATTTTAAATTAGAAATACATTATTCAATTGCAGGATATATTATATATTTTAACTATAGTTCTAACAACTTCTTTTCAGTTGTTAAATGTTTCAGTTGTTTACCCGCGAATCTTTATTATACAAAAATAAGGCACCTAAGTAACTATATTGTTCTTAAAAAATATATATCTATCACTATATTGTGTCTGAAAAAATGTATATCCAAATTGTATGGCCTTGTTTAAAGACTTATACAGTAATTTTATAATAGTAAATACTAAAAAAAATGATAATGATAACTGTAATGTCAGTAATTGTAACAATGTCAGAGTGTTGTTACAATTATAATCCGAATCAACTATTATTGAACTCACTAAATAAATAAATAAAATATATATTTTTGGAAGCAATTATTTCATTGTTTGTTTCTTTTAATAAGTCATTTTAGGCTCTTTTATGTTTTTAAATAATAAGAAATGAAAAATTCATGAATACGTGCACGACTTGAATTGACTTGAACCACCAAGCTTTGGGTGACCGTCCCCGCCCCTGAGGTCGCACATAGGTCAGGTCAGATAATTCTGTATTATTAAAATAATACTCTTATGATATTTACTGTACGTATAGGCAGTATAGTACAACTCCATTTAAACAATAAAACTTTTTAACAAAAACGATATATTATGTAGCATTAAAGTGATTAAAAATTGTGTTGTGATTTTTTTCTTCTTTATTTGCCTTTTCTGTATGGGTGACCCCTGGTTCTAGTCATTCGACAGAAGCTTGTAAAATGTTTGAAGTTCCACGATTTTACAGAAGACCAAAGTGAAGTTATTGTTTAGACGAATGGGAGATCAAGAATACCTTCATCGTTCTGAACATTTGTACCATAAAATAAAGCTATACTGAATTTTGTTTAAATTAATAAGTGTTTATTCAAGAATCGTGAACGTAATTATAGCAGATATTCATTCCGATATACTCTTAATTAATTAAAAGCTCTGAGGTTAATTTCGCCCACATTTTGCTTTAGAATAATATGCTAAATAAATCGTTTCTAAAACAATTTTAATCTCTGAAATAAGAAATTCACTTCATGGAAGCAGACTGTGCTTAAAATAATTATATTGTCATTAAAAAATATTGTTTTCCAATAGACCACACCACACCACACCACCACATAATATTGTCAGTCCAATAGTCAGATTTACGACTACTAGCAACAAGTAATCTATTTACGGTTTTTTTGCACCGATTTTTCTAGATCGTCCTTTTAAAATATGGTACGAAGAATAGACCAGGATATCCAACATTTACATGACTGCCTGGTAGCGTCTATTTTATACATGGTATATTATTCATTATACCACTACTACTTCATACTAATATTCTTACGATTAATCAAAAAATCTAAAACAACACTCAAGTCAGAACAGTAAATATGCTTTTTAAAACTTTTGAAGAATTTTAAAACGGGAACGAATCACTTTTCTATATTAAGTCCTTAAACGGTATAGATTACCTTTCCGGATTACTTTTAATACAAATATATTTTAAACACGATTATGTTCAAGATATTATTTATAATAACAACAATTACTAGCTTTTCTTATAATATAAAATCTGAGGATGTACGACTCTGTGTCCTTTGTAAAAAATCTAAAATGCTAAGTAATAAATTACTTTACAGACAGATCCGAGGAGTGACCGACGTTATATTTCTAAATTACTACGCGCCCTGTTAATTAACTAGCGGAATTAATTGATTTAATGAAATCAACTATGACATACTTAAGGATACATATGGATTTTAACGATACCTTATTTTTGTGTACATAGAATAATGACGAAGGCATTAATTTAGATGAAATATAAATGGTTTATTTAAAAAAAATATTACACAGTTAACTAAGGGGAAGTACTTCATTATTGCTATTGTGAAACATAACAATGTACGTGTTTATCTTATAAAATTGAGTGTTTCATTATTTTATCAAATAACTTAATATAATTTTAATAATAAATATTTGAAATATGCTTCGTGAAACAACTGTACATTGATCACAAACTGAGCTTGTTTAGTGAACGTCTCATCTTTCAGAGGGCGAATAAAATATACTTGAATATTAAATATATGGCTTTATGATTTTTTATGATACATTCACTTGCTTGAGTCAGCATGAATTTTGAGTCTTTTTTTGGCAAAGAAAATAATCAAGAACGAAAGATAAAGTATATGGTCATATACACATATATACATAACTATTTTACATTATTAGTATTTTAACGTGTAGGTAATCAAACTTATTTCTGCATTTATTGTTAAATAGTGACAGAATAGATTGTTATTTTTAAGAATAATCTAAGATATATCAAAATGTAGCATATTTCAATTACAATTCCATGTGCCTTCATTCAGAATAATAAATCAATTATAACAAAACACATCAGTGTCCCGTGGCGGCCTGTCTCGAGTGATTAATGCCACGTGCTATGTGACGTGACGCCAGCAGGTCGCGTAGTGTGCCAGTAGTGTTGTATGTGCTTTTTTGCAGTTAATCATGAAGGCTGTGGGAGCTGATCTGGAATTAAAATGTTGCCGATATTTACGCTGCGTTAAAACAATAGATCGTTGACAAGAATAGAAAAACTCGATAATTTTAACGCTTTGTGTTGTACTGTAGGGTTCCATAATAAATTTCCAACAATTCAATTGTAATCTACAAAATGAGAAAAATAAATATGTCAAAATATAAAAAAGTTATTTGTACTTAACATTAGTAGGTCTTTTTTGGCCCACCCGTTAAAAGTTCCTATTTTATTATATATAAGTTAGCAGTAACTATAAAAACTTTTTCTTCCTTTAATACGTACCATCATTTACTTTAAACTGAAAACAAGTTAAAAATATCTCAAATGTAATTGAGATATTTTTAACACGTTTGAACCAGTTTCTCTACTCTTAGCAATAACAGTTTAAGAGATAGCTCGTTTTCCGATAACATGTGCGTTGGTAGTTGGAAACAGCAGTAAATATACAGTATCATATTTATGAGTCTTTATTTGTTTGTCAGGAAATGGTAGATAAATATATATATATTTTTTTTTACAGTTAAGATATGAATAAGTTGAATAACAATGTATTAAATATATTCAGGTTAAATAAAATGATATTAAGAATATAACATTACTGACTATTTTACGGTGACAAAGCATTTACAAGAACCATATTTTAAATCTTCTTAAGGAACGGCACCATTTACCATATTTTTAAGCTTCTGCTAATATATTTTATTTTATATGATAACAACTATCCCAATTAGTAACTACAATACAATGATACACCTATTAATAATGAAAAGTAAAATTAGACGCGATCCCGCACTGTAGTATTGAGGATAGTTTTGAACTTATAACGAGATCGTTTATTGGAAAAGGCTCACAACTTGATTGATCCCACTTAACACTCCTAGATGATGCCAAGTACTTTTACAGTACCGGTAAAAAAGGTTAATTTGTAAATTATTACAATAATCTATTTACCCGGTTACTTTAGATTAATATGGAAAAATGTTTCAAAAGTCTGTTGTTTGTTTGTATTTACGCTCATGTATTTTCACGTATATTCTTTTACAGAAAGTAAACATCTTTATAACTTATTAGTAAATGTGGTAAGTTGATTAGAGAATAACATTTTAACACAGTACATAATACTATGTTGTAAGTAAAGCAAGAAAACGGAATGCTTATTGAAAAAATTTACATAGGATTATTCGGTTTTAAAATTGTTTTGAGAAGATTTTATAACATTAATTCCTGTCAACATTTGTGAATATATTAGGAAAACACCAATCAATAACTGGTACTGGATGGTACTTGAGCTAATTTTACGTTAGGCTACTTAGTTGTCAGCATTCAACAAAGCGACTTTTGCCATCAGATAGTTTTCCTCGAGGCCGTAAGCTGCCCATTCGCGCTAATGAGGGTCCTTCTGAATGGCGCGTTAAACATGTTAAGCTCCTTCAAGGTAGTACTATGTTTATAATTAAATACCTACACTATTAGGATAGGTTAAAATGTTGCAATGGTGTCATCAAAAGGTGATACCTGTCAAGTCTTTTAAATGATATACCAACAAAAACTGCCACTCTGCCACTCTTTTTTCGTCTACCGCCACTTAAAAAGTGCACTTGTGTTTTATGTTCGTTCTGTGTAAAAATTAAGTTTTAATTAAATAATTGCGTTATTTGTGAATAAAAATAGTTATCTTGTGTTGCTAAGAACCTAAAACAGTTGTGAAAGTGTTATTCCGTAAAACTTTGCGTGAAATACGACAACCAATAACTATCTGTACTAAGTGCTAACAGTCTAATAAATCACAAAAAAAATGCCTGTTTGTCTGAAATGCGATAAAGAAACACCTAAAATTGATGATAAAAACCCCAAAATTCAATGTTACGGCTGTAAAAGGCAAATATGTGCCAAGTGTAGTGGATTGCTAGCCACGGAGTTGAGAGTGATTGTACTTCAGACTCCCACCTTAAAATACTTGTGTCCAGACTGTGAGCTTGGAGTGCGACAACTGCCCACTCTGAGAAACACAGTATCTCAATTGAAAAATGAAATAGAGGTTTTGAAGGCTAAACAAAATCAAACTGTATGTATGGAGAACATTCTAGGGGAACTGGCTGAGCGAAAAAAGCGAAGCGCAAATGTTATATTGTTTGGGATAGAAGAGTGCCAGCTGTTAACAGGTGACACTATCCGGGACAAAGAGGTACGTATAGAACATGACAAAGTTCAGGTTCGACAAGCTTTGGCTAGCGTTCCAGAGACTGCACCGCCAGTGGCCGTTATCCGTCTCGGCAAACCAAAACAATCGTCGCCGCGCCCAATTAAGGTAATTTTCCCAAATAAAAAAACAGCTGTAAATGTTTTAAAAAATAACAAAAAGCTCCCCTCTAATATATCGGCCAACGGATCTTACACCATATCAGCGTGATTATTTACAGAAACTACGTGATAAGCTGAAAGAAATGGTAGATAGAGGTGAAAGTGACTTAACCATAAAATATATAAATGGAACCCCAAAAATAGCCAGCGGAAAAAAGCTATAACCGCTGACCCTGGCATTTTGGAGATCATTTTCTTCTACACAAACCTGGCTTCGATTATGGCTAAACGAGATTTACTTCTTATAGAGATAAACAAAATAAAACCTACTTTTATAGTTATTACTGAAACACATTTAAAGCCCACAATTAGTAGTAGTTTAGTGGACATCAGAGGTTTCACCTTATACAGACATGACCGAGCTAAAGGGACAGGTTGGGGCGGAGTGGCAATATATGTTTCACAAAAACTGTTTGACAAACCCATACATGTTACCGTTCATCCCACATACAATAATATGCAAGTTGAGGCCCTGTGGTTAAACATAGAGTTTTACAATTTCAAAATGTTGCTTGCAGGTGTCTATCGACCAACACAATACAATTTTTTTGCGTCTGATAAGCTATTATTTGACACAATTAAAAATGCCTCAGAAGGCCACAATACTTTACTGGTAATGGGTGATTTTAATCTTCCTGACTTAAGATGGCCATTGTGTAATGTAGATGTTAAAAAATACAATTTGCTTCATGAACAATTTCTAGACATGTATATAAATAGCAACTTGCACCAACTTGTAACAAAGGTGACATGAAAGAGAAATAAGGAGGAATCGCTTCTTGACCTAATACTTTGTAATGAAGAAGACTTTTGTACCAAAGTGGAACACCACCCCAACATAGGAAAAAGTGATCGTCAGGTGCTAATAGCAACTGCTCAAATCAAGCGTCAGTCAACTAGCAAAATTTCTAGTAATCAAAACCGTCGTAGAAACTGCTTTAAAGCAAATTATGAGAACATATCCCAGCACCTTGCTAACAAAAACATTACAGATACCAACATTACCGATGTGCAGACTGCATGGACCAACTTTACAAGGTAAACACACAGTGTTATTGAAACTGATGTACCACTCAAAAGATATTTTAAGAACTTCAATATTAATAAACCATGGATTAACAAAATGGTCTTAGACTTGGCAGAAAGAAAAAAATATTTGTGGACGCAGTATAACTTGAATGACTCAAATGAGTCATATAGGAAATATAGGAAGGCGAACAATGAGCTAATTACTGTGGTTAGAAATTTGAGAGTAGAGTATGAGAAAAGGATTGTAAAGTGTGGACCTAAGTCATTTTATTCTTACATGCGTCAACAATTGTCTTCAACGGTATCCGTGCCAGCATCGTTGAAGGATGACAGTGGGACAATTATAAGTGATCAAAAAATTGTAGCCGAATTGTTTGCCCGACAATTTGAAAAATCCTATGTTGTGGAATCATCTAACTCATATATACCACAAATACAGATGCCTCGAGTTAAAAACTCCATACAGACATTCATATTTACACCAGATAAAGTAACTAAAACCTTAAAAACATTTAGTGACTCCACTTCCATGGGACCAGATGCTTTGCCGTCTATATTATTAAAACAATGTAGCAATGTCCTCAGTCAACAGCTGGCACACATCATGAACCTGTCACTGGAAAGTGGAAAATTACCTCAAGAGTGGAAGGAAGCCCATGTTACTCCTATATATAAAAAAGGAGATAAGTACCTACCTGCTAATTATAGACCTATCAGCCTCACAAGTATTGTCTGTAGAACTATGGAGAAAATAATAATAAATGAAATAAGAGCATTCATAGATTCGGAAAACATTATCATCGAAGAACAGCATGGATTTGTACCTAAAAGATCTACCGTCTCGAATCTACTTGTATGCCTAGACAAGTGGACAAACCATTGGGATAATCATCAACCTACTGATGTTATATATTTAGACTACGAAAAAGCTGTTGACCGGGTCCCTAAAAAAGGCTTCTAATCAAAATTGAACACCTAGGAATTCGTGGTCAACTTTTACGATGGATAGAGGATTTCCTAACAAACAGGAAATACAGAGTAAGAGTTGGTGAAACACTGTCAGATGCTCATGACGTATGTAGTGGTGTGCCCCAAGGTTCCGTGCTTGGGCCGATCTTGTTTACGTTATTTTTAACGGACTTAAAAAATATAATCGTGTCTGACCTGTCAATATTCGCAGACGATACCAAAATTATGGGGAACCCCTTAATATCACAAAACGTAATCCAAAAAGACCTGGACCGAATAGTACAGTGGACAAGAGATTGGCTGATCTCACTCAATGAGGCCAAGTGTACCGTTTTGCACATAGGCAACAACAACCCTAGACACAGGTACACAATAGACTCTGTGCCATTGCAAGCAGTCAAGTCTCAAAGAGATCTAGGAGTCATTATAACACATAACTTGAAGTGGGAGGAGCACATCATAGGTATAACCAAAAGGACAAACTCAATGTTGTACATGATTAGAAAAGCATTCTATGTTATCACTAAGGAATTATTTCTCAATATCTACAAGACATACATACGACCTCTACTAGAATACGCTTTCCAAATATGGAGTCCCTATTTCAAAAAAAAAAGAGATCCAGTTGTTAGAAAAGGCACAAAGACGAGCAATTAAAATGGTGACATCTCTAAGAAATTTTACTTATGAAAAACGTCTCTTGGAACTAAATTTAACCACACTAGAACAGAGAAGGCAGAGAGGAGACCTCATAGAAACTTACAAAATACTTAATAACCACTACAATCTAAGAAACATCGAGAAAATGTTCACAATGAACCCTAACAAGCAACTAAGAGGTCACTCCATGAAACTAAACAAACCTCTCTGTGCTAGCAATCCCAGAACACATTTTCTGCCAAATCGTATAGTGCATATGTGGAACTCCTTGCCAGAAACAGTGATAAGTGCTCCTAACATTAACATTTTTAAAAATAGACTTGATAAACATATGAGAACTTTAAAAACACAAGTGTAGTGATATACACGCATCAGCTTTAAGCTGCTAGTGTATTATATATAATAATAATAATAATAAAAAAGCATTGTTAGAACTTTTAGTAAACTTACTTCACATTTTGAATTAAAATTTGCAAATATGCACGGCAAACTCCAGCAGTAGCAGTAGCAAATGGGAATTCTTACAAAAGAGCTACCAAAATTGTATTCTACATTTCTAATGCAGAGAAAGTTCAGTTTGAACGACTTATTATATTCCTTATTGTTCTATGACTAAGGATTATACTTCTGATGAAAAGGTTATAACATTTGGAAACAGGCAAATGCACGGGAAACATCGCATTACTGCATCACCTGTGCCATTGATTGACCTCGATGAGAACGATTTGTGAAAATGGGTTTGTTTGTTAGAACAAGTCGGGGAAGATTAGCAAAATAACTAACAACACACACATACCCGTACATTTTGTCAATGATTTGAGTTCTATAATCATAATATTATATTAATATGGTATAGCAAAAATATTGTACATGAAAATATATGTTATAGGTCCTAAATTAAAATTTTTATTTAATTTCAGGTCTATAAAATAAACTCCGTTGTGTAGGAAGTCACCCTCTACAACGATATGTTTGTTTGATTACTACTGTTAAGAATTGAAATGTATTTGAGCTTTTCACAAGCAATTAATAAATTTCTTCAAACAAAAGTAATTGTATATTGCAATTTTAATAAATTTATAAGCTGTACGAAGAATATCTGCCATTTTGGCACTCGCGGGTTAAAATATATTACACCTTTCAACAAAAGTCTGTGCTCCTGCATGCGCATTTTAACGCTGCCAGAGGCTTCCCTCGGCCGGATACGGAAGTAGATCCTACAACCCATTGTTACAGGATCTTTATATCATTAATATGTTATATAATCAAGTTATTTCACTCTTTGGAGTTTTGTGGTAAAGTTTTCAGCACAAGTTTGCATGTTATTAAAATTTGCAATATAGTTATATTGGGAACAACAATAAGATTTAAAAAAAATTGAGCCGGGAGTGGTGCTAATTACAAAATGCGGTAATTCGTATCCTTGACCTCGCTTAAGCGAGAGCCTTGCGGAGGGAAGTTTGCAAAAATATGAGAGAACCGACAAATTATTTTGTTTATAAATATTTATTGTTACTTGAGGAGGTGATAAGGGAAGGCGTATACTGAAAAGTAAGTGAATATGTGTTTCGGTGTCTTGATGAATATTGTAAGCTAACAACGTGTTACCGCCCAACGCTTGTTATTGTTTATTATTCTAATGTTACTTTAATATAAGTCAATTATATTTCACATATAATAAAAGCAGATTATAACTTGATTTCCGTCGCCTCATTTAATACACATGCTTAAATAACGATTTACTTTGATTATTAACTATCAATTAACAATATTATTCAGGAAATACGCATAATAATAATATTATGCGTAGTTCCTGTTCCTGTTCCTGTGTATAAACACACTGTTAAAAAAAAGTGTTGGTATATTTATAGGTTACTGAGTGACTCGTCCCAATCATGATTACGTGAAATGACTTAAATACCTATAATGTAACTTCTAATTTTCATAGATTTTTAACAATCATCTCATCTCATCATGTATAAAATCGCCTTAGATTTTTTAAATTAGTGATTGATTATTATTATAGTTAAAAAAAAAACCTAGAATTAAATTTTAATAGTTCCAATCCATAATCAGTATTATATTATATTACATCATTTGACAAGTGCGTTATATTATATGTTAAGAACACCTACTAATTAACAAGTACAAACATCCACAGGACTTAAATTATTTTTCCGAAGCTACGTAGCATTAAAACTAGACCGCGGAATGTTCCGGACTGGTAGACGACTTAATTGAAATCCTAGCTTCAGTTCTTTCTCTTTGTAGCGGAACAGAAGGCCATCTATTAGCTATTAATAACAACATATTGTTTTTTTTTATTATTGTGTCTGTTATAAAGTACATTTTGTTTATTGTAATAATATGTGTGGTTGTTACAATATAATTTTAATTGAAAACAAAATTTTCGTAACAATATATTATACAGTCAGACTTCTTCTGTTCCCTGATTAGGCATCTTCATTCAAACTGAGCATTCAGCGTGCTTGTTCCAGAACCAGATCTTCGTCCATTTGGACATCCACTAAACGAAACATTGCTCATAATAACTCTCAGTGAGGCATAAATTCTTAGACATCGACTCCAAGCGACAGTATTTTCGATGTCACTAAGCATAAATAAAAATGTAGTTATAACTCATGATTACTCATTATTTACTAAAACACGTACATAGCGGTATTGTACACAGTCGCATGCGTAACAGCTGTTACCTTAATGATAAACCATAACGAGGTACAGAACCATTACACATCTTATATTCTTTACTTAGAATAAAACTTATTACATTAGTAAATTACCACTATTATTATATCCTTGGTTTATTATATCCTTTGTGTACGGGAGATGATTTAATGAATGGATTCGAAAATATATTTAAATAATAAATAATAATAAAATAAAATTCAAAAATATTAGTCCATCAGTAATTATTGTATTACAGTATTTTTGTATTATGAAATAATACACAATAATATTGTGTTCATATAAATATATATATACAATATTTAGAATTCTAAATATAATCACATATTATATATTTATATATAAATTAACAATCTATCAAATTATCTTTACTCTTTCAATCCGCATATAAAGCATTTGTAGTTAATATATTTTGCTGTTGTAAAGGCAGTGTAAAAGAAGTGTAAGACAGTGTAATAGAATATACAACTAATTTAAAATACGAACAATCTCCTAAACTTTTAAGAAAATAATAGAAACTCTTTTGAAATAATTATACATTTATTTTTACTGTGTTCCCATAACTGTAACACAATTTTCTCGATATAATATTGTAAACCTCGGCCACGTTTAAAAATTCTAACATTCAACAATTTAATTAATTTAGTTATATAATTTTAAGAATAATTAATTTAACTTTCTGTTAGCACCAACATTGTCGTAACTTAATTTAATATTCAGTTTTGTGACTGCAAGCCTTTTAAAACTAATTTAGTTGGCATAATAATTAAATTTAACTAAAATTGAGCTGGAGTTTTATAGAATGAGGCATTTAATTAATTACAAGAATGACCACAATTATCAATACCATTTTATATATCTTAGTCTAATAAAAAGGTTTATTATTAAAGAGAGGAGGGGCGGATAAAAAAGTACATTTATATATACTCTCTAGTCTCTTAGATCTAATCTTATTATAACTGGGTCAGTTTTAAGGTCTTCCTTAATTATTAACTTATACTTTCATATTCCTCTAACAGTTTTATTTATTTCTTCCGATGTGCATGTGCGTGAGTTGTATGATGGCATCATAATGGTTTTATGATTCATTGCTTAAGTAAATATTATTTATTTTTTTATTTAGCTTCACGCCATATCCCTTACGGGGTAGCCAGAGACGACGAAGTGCCAAACGCTACGGTTCCTGCATACCTCTTTCGCCTCGGCCACAGACATCAACCTCTTCATACATGCCCTCCGGGGGGTCCTCATGCTTTTTACGTGACCTTCCTCCAGTATCGTCGAGGCCTCCCCCTTTCTCTCTTTCCACTCACTTTTCCTGTATAAATCTTTTTTACCATTCTTTCTTCACTCATTCGTTCGACGTGCCCAAACCACCTGAGCACGTTCTTCTTCATTCTCACTGTAACATCTTCACTAGTACCTGCCATTCTGTGCATCTCTTAAGTAAATAAGTCTTGTAATTCGTTTTCTTTTTTTTTGTTGAACTTTCATAGATCGAAGCTACTGACAAAATCAGTGCATATGAAGTTTAAATTTGCAGTTCAATTCAGAAGACCGTTCATGACCTCACTGAACATGTCATTATTAATAGACATATAGATATTAAAGGAATAAGTATTTTTTTCTAAAAATATATTTTTATAGATAGTGATATACTACATGCCTTTTTTCAAATACTGATTTCCTCTTAGTTGGTAACCTTTTATAAAGTTTAAAATTTTAAAAGAATTAGTCATATTAAAAAACTAGTCGATCGCATTCAGATTTACGTGGTCTTATAAAAAAAAATTCTCAACATTTCTTATAACCTGATTCAATCTTCATAAAATATTCTATAATATACAATTTAGTGTTCCTTGTCTTGAAAAGCAACTTAATGTTATGTATATGTATATAACTTAATGTTTAAGTATATCAAATAGAAATTGTAATTCTCATTCAGTCACACACGTAATATATCAGTGACCTTTTCACAACAAACGTCTCTTCAGATGATATTGTTCACTGTAGTGTCAACAAAATATGTTATACAAATAATTAAAAGCGAGCCCGCAGAGATACTTTACAGCGTTAAAGATCTTTAACGCCATCGTATGTTATTTTAGATTTACTCTCAAAGTAGATAAGTATCTTTTTATATCAAACCTGGGTTAAAAGAAATACAATATCAACAACCACAAACAAACAGATAAACAAACAACATTATTAAAAACTATTGTTTTGAGTTCTATGTTAGGTACATCTTGTGGCATCTTGGTATAATATCCGGGTGAAAAAATATTTAAATGATACATATTAACTTATACTTGAAAATCGTTGAAGTAAGATATTTTTAGGAAACCACCATAATTGTTAAGGTAAGCTAAGGTGATTTGTGGAAATGTAACCCGCAGTGGTGCTTCTAGTGCATTCAATCTTTCCATAATATTTATACAAATTTCTGTCCAGTGTTAGTACATATATTTGCAGGCAAACGCTATTTTGAAATTATTAAATATTTTCCTATTTATTTATTTAGTAACTAAATAAAATTTCATTCATATATTTTTTTCAGAAAATGTAAGGTAAAGAAATTTTTTCCGCTATTTTCATTTGCATTTAAAACATATTCAAATTAACTAAAAGCTTCTTTTAAAATTTCCAAAAGCTCTTTTGCGAAGGATTTGTCTCTCCAAAGAAAGCCTTTTCAAAGAGAATAATAGATATTATTTTAATAAACATTTTTGTATCCCTTCACTTAAGCCATTCTTTTCTTGTCAATAAATACTCGGTTCTCTTTGTATTTCATAAATTTATAATATTTTTTTTTTTATATAAAATCAACTACATCACCAATGGAGAAACAATATATTTATTCTACTATCTGCAATGTGTAACTTGTAACTGTAACATCTTTGAAGTACTCTTGGAAAAAAAGATGGTTTGGATTTCAGGTTTGCTACTTGGATGTGGTTAAAAAATGCCTCACCTATATGAAAAAAGAAAAACGTAACTTTTAAACACTTATATATATATATTACTGTTACTATGGAAATATTTAAATAAATTTGTTGAAATATTTGCGTTTACCCGCACGGAAACAAATCCCCCGAGCAGTCATTTGTCAATAAGCTGACATCGTGGAGATGACGAGATTGGCCTTCACTTAATTATTAATCACATTAGTTTAGACGGGTAAAGTAACGCCTTGAATCGACTATATTTGTTAAGGTATAATATATAAATATGTACTTGATTATTATGAATTTTGATTCGGTTTAGTTTGGTCGCACATGAAAGATTCATTTATATATATATGTATATAACTGAAGCAGTAACTAAGAAACGAGCTGAAATTAGATAATATTTATTTATGAAATAAACTAAATATATCAGGAAAACTTGAGGATAAATATCTTTTACAATAATAATAGTATTAATTTAGACATAAGTCTTATAATTTCATATCCAATATATATTTTTTCCAACACATGAACCTGTGATATTCTAGAGTTGACTCAAATCACTGCTTATTAACTTTAACATCAGATTTATATTATAAATTCAAGTTGTATTGTTTTTAACAGTAATCATTTAGTCATATATTCTTATCTTTGTATCAATCATATAATTCTCATTTATACATATCTTATTTCTACATATTGTATTACATGTATTATACTGTATGTATGATGACCCACATATTAAACTATAACACATATGATACAAAAAATTACGTAGCTGAATTGCACATCTTTACTAAGTCCGCTGCCGCCGCCCGGAATGTCATCTGTTCCTGTATAATATTGAATTTATGTTGTAATAACTAGTAGCCAAATTTTATATTTCCAAATTATCAAATTGGATCTAAGTCCACACAAAATATTACACTACATAATATAATATTTAAAATACATTTTGAATATTAAAATAAAACTTTTTTTCGAATTCACGTTTAATAAGGATTCCAAGATTTCTAGAACGAGAATACGAGATGGATTGGTTTCCAGAGACAAAAGTTCAGTGCTAAGGTTTTGTGTAAGCAAATCTGATGAGAACTTAATTACATCTGAGTCATGTCACTCGAATATTAAATACAGAATAAAAATTAATTGACGCAAACATGATTTTTATTTTAATAGTCACTTGGCAGGGTAAAACTGCTTAATCTAAACATTTATTATTTTTTGGGCATTAACCTTTTTGAAATTAAAATTTATATCAATGATTTATATTCTCATTAATTATTTTTTCAAGTTGTTTTTATTTTATTATTGCTATTTTGAAATTTTCTGCTTATACACAATGATTTGGCAATACTACATTCTTTTTTAAACGATTTAGAAAATAATTTTACATCATTTTTAAACTCTTTACTAGTATTAGATTACCTTTCCGCATACATTATTATGCGGATGACAACACTGGGGATGCGGTATATTCCGGTCATGCAGGTCTCTCTCGGGAAAACGTCGACGAGTGCCGAAAGAAACTTGTGTCTTCAATAGAGACCTCCCTGGGGATGGTCTCTGAGTGGGGTGAACTGAACCACGTTCAGTTCAATCCCCTAAAGACACAGGTTTTTTTACACACCGCTTTTCGAGAGCACTCCTCTTATTGCCTCGCCAAGTATCAGAATACTGGGTCCCCGACAATCCGAAAGGCTCTCCGTTGTACGCATCAAATGGTAGAAGCTGATATTGGGGTGATCCGGACCAGAGATGAGAACAGCTCTGCTAACGGCTGGACTTTTTGGCATTGCGTAGAGACGTGGCTTCTTTGTGCGTCTTCTACCGCATTTACAACGGGGAGTGTTCCGAAGAACTATTCGATCTGATACCTACCGCTGAATTTCACTACCGCACAGCTCGCCATCGCCTCCTTTATCATCCATACCACCTGGACGCGTGGCGATCTTCAACTGTGCGGTTTTCAAGGACTTTTTTCCCACGTACCACTCAAATGTGGAACGAACTTCCTTCGGCGGTATTTCCAGATCGGTACGACATGGTTACCTTCAAAAAAGGCATATATTCCTTTCTCCAAGGCCGGCAACGCTCTTGTGAATCCTCGGATGTTGCAAGAGTTCATGGGCGGCGGTGATCACATAACAACAGTGGGTCACTGCTCGTTTGCCCTCCTCTAACATAAAAAAAAATACAGTTGATATAATTTTTCTCTGTTTTTATATAACTCTGCTGTTGCCCATTCACTAAATACTAATGGATCAGTAACAAACACAGATTTCGCAGTAAATACTGATTTAAATAGTTTAATAAAATTATAAAAAAAATCATTATACATAATATTGGAATTTGATTTTTTTATAATGGTAAATAGCAAAGTAAGTCATTTTGAATTTTACTTATTCGATCAGCAGTTACTGGTACAAAAGTTATTAACCTTTTTAAATTTGATCTGTTACTACTTTTGAAATTAAAAAATTGACCACAATGGTCTGAATCCAGTGTATTGATTAAACATTTGGAAGTTGGAATAATATTAGTGAATATGTTATCAATACACGTGGCACTAGTGGAGGTGATTCTACATGTGTGAAGATTATGTGAAGAAAATAAATTTAAAAACTTGACAGTTACTGAATTTTCTAAGATGTTAATATTGAAATCTCCACAAACAATTGTCTGTTTATTTATACCAGATATTTTCAGTAAAACCTCATCCATAATTTGCTCAAATTGTTCAAAGTTAGAAGACGGTGGCCTAAA
Source organism: Melinaea menophilus ssp. n. AW-2005 (assembly GCA_918358695.1). Taxonomy (NCBI): domain Eukaryota; kingdom Metazoa; phylum Arthropoda; class Insecta; order Lepidoptera; family Nymphalidae; genus Melinaea; species Melinaea menophilus. The sequence continues at coordinate 32,232,639 of OU911039.1, read as the reverse complement.
AACGCTTACAATAATAAATTGTTCTAATTCTATTGAAGCTAGTTCAATTATCCGTTCAACAGAGAGGCTTACTATGTCTTTACGTGTTTTTAATTTTATTTGTTTATTTAAAAGAATTAAAGAACATGGTGGCTACCATGTATGGAATTAACTCTGTTGAACGAACTACCTACCCGGTGGTTATTAAAATTAAATATAATATCATCATTTTATAGTATTTTTTGTGTAACTGAACAGTGGCCAGTTACACAAAAAATACTAATATTTAAATTATTCAAAAATAACTGTATTTCTAATTCTTTATTTCTCATACACTGGATATTCTGATGCACCAGGTTGATTTAATTTACATTATGATTTTTATTACTCACATTGATTTTTTTTTCTTTTATATAATAATTATTGAGATTGCACATTTCATTTATTATGCTGGAGGATATCTCTTCTGTCTTAAAATCTTGTTTAAACTAATGTTGTTTGGGATAACATCCAAACTTCAACAAAGTGTCTTACTTACATCTATATATTGCTCAATAAAAGCAGTTTGTTTAGCCAAATTATTGGATGTCATTGTAAAAAAATATGATAGCGATACAGTTACCTGTCTAATAAATAAAGATAGAAGTTTTGTCATTTTTTGTTTAATACCTTATTCTATATTATAATTTAATAATACTCAGTAATAAAATATGTGGAATAATGCCAGCCTGGTTACAGAAAATGTAAGATTCATTTCTTTGGTATATTCATCCTCCCCATTTGTTTGTTAAACTTTTTTTTATGTTGAAACGATATTTAGTCTTTATAATTAAAATATATAGGTCAGTATAATTTAAAACGTATGTACTTTATAAAAGTATTTTCTCATACAAGTAACTTGATGACCTTAAATTACGGAGTAGTGTATAAGTTTTACAAAAACAATGTTTTAATATTATATTGTGATGAGTCATTGCGATTGGACACTTCACACTGAAACAAACAAATACAGGGTGGGGCAAAAATTTTTGCAAATAGCAACACTTGATTTCTCCAAAACCGTGAGAGCAAGGGGCGCGCGGGTGGCGGGGAATTGTGCGTCGTTTAATGCAATTTTAGTCACAATGGAGCGCTTCACGGGACAACAGCGTGCTTTTTGCGTAAAACAATTTTACAAAAACAACGATTCCTACGTTACTGTACGACGCCTCTTTAGAGTTGAATACGGATTACAACGTGTAAATGACTGTCAAAGTGTTAATTTAATTAAAGCTTGGGTTAAAAAGTTTGAGCAAACGGGATCGACAACGAATATTAAACAAACTGGGCGACCACGTTCAAGAAAAAGCAAAGAGAACATTCGGGAGGTTGAAATTTCTGTAAGGGACGATCCAGAATCATCTACGCGTAAGCGGTCGGCGGCTCTTGCTATACCAAGAACTAGTCTGCGGCGGATCTTGCATTTGGACCTTAAACTTATACAAGCTTCAAATTGTACAGGAGATGAAACCAAACGATTACATTCAACGCAAGTTATTTGCTGACACTATACTGGAGCGATTCTCTAGCCTTGAGAATGTATTGTTTACGGACGAGGCCCATTTTCACATTAACGGTCACGTAAATAAACATAATTGTCGATATTGGAGCACGGAAAACCCTCACTATAAACACCAAAAGCACCAAAAACGACAGTGTGGGCTGCCATAACCGCAAAGGGCATAATCGGTCCATACTTCTTTGAAAATAATCAAGGAAATAACGTAACTGTGAACTCAGTGGAATACGTGAAAATGTTGCGAGAGTTTTTGACACCACAGTTGCATGAATTTGAAGGATACAATAGCCGGACTTGGATGCAACAAGATGGAGCAACATGCCATACATCAAACGTGACTTTACCGGTGGTCAAAGAAATGTTTTCTAACAAATTGATTTCTCGCAGAGGTGATATCCCATGGCCTCCCAGAAGCCTGGACCTTACACCTTGCGATTTTTTCTTGTGGGGATATCTGAAGAGTCGAGTATACCTTAATAAACCGACGACCATATCCCAATTAAAAGGAAACATCCACGAGGAGATAGCCGCGATTCCTCGCAGCATGTGTCAACGAGTTTTCCAAAGTTTACGTAGTCGATTGCAGGAGTGCCAACGACGAGACGGAGCACATCTCGACGATGTCATTTTTAAAAAATAAATTTTAATAAATGATAATTACGTTAAATAAATCATAAATAAAATAACATTTGTACTTTTATTTCTAGACATGTTTCAAAAGTGCAAAAATTTTTGGCCCCCTCCTGTATAATTCTAAGAGTTAATACAGTTTTATACTGACAATATTTTTTTCATAATATTGTACAATATACGTACAATTAAATTATATACACTGTTAAAAGTTATAAGTATAACTAAATAGAAAGGGTCTTTGATCTAACTTTATTGAGGGTCGTAAAACCGCCGTCCGTCAGTGTGAAGAGCGCCCGAAGCAAAGTTGCGATGACGCGAGTTCTTAAACAAAACTCCTTTGTCAAGTCCAGGAACGCTGCCAGAACAAGCCGCATTTAGCTTTTTACAAAACTTTTATACAAGAAATTACCCTGTCATAAAAACAATTACGGCGTCCCTCGCAAGTTTTACAAAAATCCGGGTGTGGAGGCTGACACAATGGCAAATAAAATAATTAATATACAAATAAATAATATGAGACACATTCTAACGTATTGTTTGTTTAAACGTAACTTTTTTCATTTTCAACAGCTTTTTTCTTTACAGTTACTATACACATGCAAACTAACTAAATGTACTATAAAATTAGCATCACTAATGATCGATCTTATAAATTTTTGGTATAAATAAAGAATTTAAAAAATTCAACATAAAAATATTTTAACGAAATTTAATTATTATATATAAATTATTAGAGTAAGTACAAAATTAAATTCACAATATCTTTATTCAAGTAGGCATTTACACGGACTTTTGAATCGTCAATTATTAAAATAGAAAAGGTCAGTATAGTCAGTCCCTGACTAAGCTACCACCGTCTCGTAATGCCGCTCTTCTGAGAAGACCCGTCTAGAAACTCAACACTTGCTCTTTTGAAAGAAAAAACAATGTTAGATCAATCTTACAAATGAATCAACTTAACACATTTCAATTAAAGAAAAATCATGAATATTATAATAAAATTTGTCAAATAATATACTTTTGATTTTAGATTTAGAACTAAGAAAAGGAAGGTCTAAGATATCTTGTGGAACTTTATTATATGCGTACACTCAAGCTCATGAAGGATTTTTTAACTTCCTGAAGACAAAATTTATGCTTAACGATTTTGTTTTTATTTCTTGTATAATGTGTAAAAATATAATGTTACATAGATCTTTTACTAAAAAAAAGTCAGTGATTAAAATAAAGTAAAAATAAAAGGGGCCAAGAATAGATTTTTGTGGAACACCCAAATTTAGGTGAGAACTATCGGACTTAGAATTAGTAAATTTTATTATTATTCACTGACATCACAGACAGACAACAATATATACAGGATGTTTCCAATTGCCGTTAATTTATAGAATATTACTATAATAAATCTGTCTACTTCTATTGTTAGTTTAATTTACGGTCAATTATAGATTTCTGTTATAACTACATGTTCGTTGTTATAGCATCGATCCTAAAAATATTATTTATTGCACATATATTTTGTAAATCTATATTTAACCATTAAATAATACAATTAATAAATATTTCAAACGCCATTTTCTTCTCTCCTTGACCAGGCTGTGAAACACGTTTTTAAACTCGAAGTCTAACAAAGAGCGCTCGAATTCTTAGGAAATTCTTGTTTGTTAATTATTTCCAACACAATTTCAATCCCTTGTAATTGAAGAACAGTTTCATTCATCATTCAAACATTTATAGTATAATTTATTATGCCTTAGGTTGTTATTTCAACTTAATTTGAGAAAGCATCTAAATATAGCTGTTATATTATAGACGGCGACTTTGAAAGTTTATGTCACATCTACTATGGATTATTCCAAATAATTCAGATATGGAAAATTCCTAATCTATAATAGATTAAAAAGGTTAAAGCTCTACTTTTAAGTTTGTAACATTGATTTACAATTACTTCTCAATACTCATAATATAATAAGCCTTACTAAATGAAGACTCTTCCATCAATACGTATTATAAATAGGCAATATACACGAATTCTGATAGTAATAACATGTAAAATGAAAAATAAGAAAGTCATTTGTGCCTTATAGATCATAAAGTCATAGTTAAAGAGTTAGTCGGATTTATTATTTAAATTCAAATTAAAAAAGTTTTTATTGTATAAAACGGCCTTATTCAAATTCATTGTTAGACATTAAACAAAAACGTAAATATCTTACTCAAACCCACTAACGAGTCACATATAATAGCGAGAAATTATGAAACCCGCTACTTCTTTTACAGAGGCGGCTTCGCTTCCGAGCTATTGTACGAGTATACTCACACACACACTAGATGACTTTATTTATGTATTTAGGTATGCGTGTGTGGAATGTTGAGCCTCTTTTATTCCAACCATTTACAAAATGGAATACTGCGGAGGCTAAGTTTAGTATGCAATATAATTTAAAGCTTTAGAATTTACTATAATTTTCTAAGGAAACATAGTAAATTTAGTGATTTTGTCTAGTTGGTGACGGTAATCTCAAGCACTTTTCGATGACATAAATGAATATTCCTTTAGTTACTCTATACAGATATCTTCCAATGTAAGTCTTATTTAAACGTTTATTACCTTAGTACTTTATTCTAGTTCATTTTATAAACCAGTACTGATGGTTATTATACATTTGATACTAGTTTTCATAAGAGATAAGGAAAGTATACTTATGTACTTGTGTACTTTTCTTTCTTTCAATTAATATCAGAGTTGAATATTCTTACGAAATATTATGTAGATGTTATTATTTAATAACTATTATGTTTTGAAGTAAAAATTATTTACATATTTCGCATTGAAAAAAAAAAAACTTTTACATTACCATGTTGAGTCAAAACATTAAACGATTAACTCAGCGAGAGCTGTTGATTTATATTCAGATATTCAGCTCACTTTATTAAGCTTGTTTAAGCTACTTACTACTACTGCTACTCTGGTACTGTAAGAGCAATAATGGTTACTGTTTGTTGTAGTTGTATATATGTTGTTATTATCGTGCTGCTTAATTGCAACGGCCAACAATTATTCAATTATGTAATTTATGACTTAATATTTTAATGACAACGTCACCCTCGCTGCTTCCAATAGATGCATTTATAATGAGTCTCATTTACATTGTATATTTCAACGCTATAAATAATTAGTTATAATTAACATTTAAAGCTCCAATGAATTACGATTTAACAGATTTAACTAAAAAATGTAAACAAAACTACTTAATTTTTATTTATAGTAATGAAAGTAACTTGAACTATTAAAGAACTATTAAATGTAAAAATACACAAAAAACTTATTTAAGAGAATATACTATGAAAATAACTAAAACCAAAAAGTCGAGCCGTATTAACGTCTATTAACTGTCTAACTTTTTTATTTGCACAGACGGCCTACCTGAATTTGTTTGTTTGCGAGTGCTGAGAGATGGGGATTCCATCGGATTTTATTATCTAAAGTTATTCCTAAGAAGTTTGTTGAGTCATTCAATTTTAACACTTCATTGTTAAGGAGCAAGCTAAAATTTTTGCGTCTTACATTAAGAAGTGTAAACTCTGTGCAGTTACTTTTGCCATCATTTAAGACTAAATTATTAAGGCATGAAAACCATCTACACGCGCTTAATTAAACATTCCGAGGCAACCCAACAATATTCTTAAAGCATTGTTATATTGCAATGTTAGCGTATTAAGAATCTTTTTGGAATATGTCATCCACAGACCACGCGAGTAAATGTTTTAAAAAGTGTAATATTGACAGTTTCCATACATCGAGCAAGCAAGCGATCATATTGCCTCTTCGGTCTAAAGATCTACGCTCTCTTTCAATGTCCTCGTCGTCCTTTTGATTGTGTCCTAAATGTTTAAAACTGTAGACGACATTAAGAGATAAACCATTCCGCATTAAGGGAGGTATATGCCTGGGCTTATATTTAGGAGATTTAAAACCTCAAACTGCGACAAACACACAAAAATGATAATACTTGACCTGGATCTTAACAATATTAAAATATGTTTGAGGGATTACTTTTACATCAAATTAAATGTGTATTTTTTCCTTTTTTAAGTAGTTAAAATATTACTTATATTTATACCGTGTAAGTGAATATAAGTACATTGATACAACAACAAACGCTTCAAGAATGTTTCGCCTTTTCATCAACGGCTTTCCAAGTTCCAAAACATTGTATGAAAACAGACGTGTGCTAAATCTTATATTAAAAAAAAACATTTTTACATTCACATGCCCCGCGATGGATAGAGCGAGTGCAAACATGACTGCAGCTGACTCTGACTTTTATTAAAGAAATCTTTCGCTGCTGTCGGCTTGTACTAGGATTGTAAATTTGTGAAATATCTTGTTTATTATTCTTTGATATTTCCAGATATGTATGGATTTTGAAATCCTAATACACTAGTATTCTCAAAATTTCTGCATCTTTGGCAAGATATACATGAAGATGATATCAAATTATACATCAATTGATTAAAGATAATTAAATTAAGCTTACAGCCAATCTAAGGGCAAATTAAAATTATATTGGCAAATTATATTATCTTATATTATTTTAAATCTCTTCATACCACAAACTTAAAAATATATTATGCAATATAATATTACTTCATGACGTATCTTTATATTCAGCCAACTCTCGCTCCGTTTCTCAAAGACAGGATCGACTTTCCTACCAAGATAACTCTAATCCTAACTTTCCAATTTTGAGACACTTCAAAACCCTTCTATTTGTTACTACTAACACAAATTAGTCGTTCAATTTGAATATGTAGTATTTTATCATTTTTAGTATAATTTGATTAACATAAAAGATATATATCATACGATATTAATCAGAGTTTGATACAACATTTACTATAAAGGTACTTGCATTGTTTTTACCTCCGCTAAATAACCCGAATCCTCCTCTCTATTTAAATAAGTCCAATCTAAATTAATACTTTAAGTTTAACACTATTCAAAAATAAGACGCAACTTTCTTATAGAAACAACTTTTCGTCTGATAAAGTTGAAGGGTCGAAGGTGTGAGATTTGGAAGCGCAATGAAAGGAAACTGCACATTTCCTGTGTGACATCAAATTGCGAGACATTTCTATTTTGATGTTCTTTCTTGTTAAATAATATAAAGAACTTAAGAGTATCCAATTACTTAATTAATATTAAATTGAACCAAACCTAACTTATAAAATTAGTACTTATTAAATTTTTCTCCAACCTGATCTGATCCATTTCAAAAGTCGTAAGCAAACATTTAAAATACTGTTTAATAAAACTTTATATTTATTTCAGATCATATTATGGTACTTTAAAGGCCAATATATTTTAAAGAAATAATGCTTAGGGATTGATTATAATGTAAGGGTAAATACAACTCGAAGTAATTGGTTAAAGTGAGATGGTATCACCTAAATAACCGTCGTGTCGTTTTATTTTCCGTGTCGTGTTGAAGTTGCTAATATAAACAATTCACAACTATTTATTTATAATCATTTCAACATAATAAGTACACTAATTTTCTCGAATATTACTAACTAATTCTGCTATGGTACAATTCTGGTCAAAGGCAGTAGATGTGAATGGTTGGCTGCTGTCTACAAAATCATTTATTTCATAATTTAGGAACTTAAAAGTTGCCCTAATTAAGGTTATTTTATAAATAAAAAACACATCAAATTTTTATTCGTCAGTCGTAACAAAAGTTATTCTACATAATTCTCATAATTTCATATACACAATATAAAAATGATATCAAAATTGGCCAAATAACATTTACAAGATGCAAAACGTGTCTTACATTTGAAATAGATAGATGTCATTATTAAAAAATAATATCTAAAACTATTAATTTATTAAGAGCATTTTCATTACATTTAAAATATTTTATTCTTCACTATTTGTGTAAATATAATATGTTGCACATTTTTCTTCTCTTCATATTTGCCGTTTTCTTTAATCTGAAAGAGGAGGAGAACATTCAATTAACACAACAATAATGATTTTTACGTTAATTTAGTTAAGTGAGGTCTTATTGAGCGAAGCGAACGAAGTGAGCGGAGCGTTTTACTGGAGACTTTTTACATTCTTTGTCACGAATTGGCTCGAAAACTACTTAACGGAAAATTATGAAACTTTGCAATCAAAAAGACACACATTAGGTGATGGTTCTTATAAAAAAAAAAATTACAAAAATGTCCTCAAAAAAAAATTTTTTTTTTTTAATACTCGTATAATGTTAAAAAACTGATATCCCATTGAAGTCAATGGGAAACGATGAGTCAATAGACTGGGCTCGCTTCGCTCAATATGCAAACGGCACCCAAGATTTCGCGAGCGCAGCGAGTCGAAATTGAGGGTTTGTTGGCGCCCCTAGTAAAAGTTTATTTTGAACTGCCAACAAAAAATATTTGTATCAAGTATTATAGAGTACTTTTAATTTAAATCTGACCTTATCTTAATTATATACCTAATAATATATTGGTAGAAAACCATAAAATAGTATGCGAGTACCATTAGGTGGCATTGGAGGTGCTCTTGCTCATGAGCTTGGCGACCATCTGCGACGTCACCTGGTACAGCCTGTTCTCATGCTCCACCGCCATCTTCTCCAGACGCTTTATCATCTGGGGATTATGTATTATTTTACATTACGAAGTAATAAAAAAATAATCTTTTTTTTATCTGACTTATTTATCTTTATATCGGAGTTAAATATATTAAATATCAATTAAAAAGCGATGGTAATCAACAGTACGATACTCAAAAATATATACCAGATGTGGCGGTTAATAATTCTTAATTTTTTTAAGGAAGAAACACGTAATTTAAGAAACAAAGTAAAAAAACAGTTTATTCAAAACATGCGCCATCGCTTGATTCACATTTTCTCCGTCTCTCTGGCAATTCGTGGATGGCCCTACCAAAAAAAATGTTTAACTATGGTCCAGTCCATACGGTCCAGTCGCCAAGCCATTTTTCGACATCTTCGTAATTCTCAAGAGAATAGTAGAGAGCGCATGGGGGACATTGCTGAAAATAGATGGTTAACAGATGGTCTGATGAATATGGCGAGTCGTGAAAGAGTTCCCAGCCAAACGTAGACATGGTGTCTCTTACCGCTTTCGCTGTATGCGAGGGGTATAGCTTTCGTCCAGCGATGCTTGTAATTCAGCATCTTTGTTTTTTTTCGGTTGACCTGGTAGTTTATCTTTTAAGACAAAATCACTACTTAACTCTAAACCACCCCCCCCCGCACACAAGCGTCCTGCGGTAGGACAGGTTAATGAAGTCTCACAGTGTCCCTCTGCTCTATCTCCTGTCGCAGGGCTCCGCCGTCGGCGGCGGCGGCCTCCTCCAGCCGCTTGTCTCGCTGCTTCACGCGCTCCTCGAACTTTATCAACTCTCCCTAGCTCGCTGTGCTTGTTGTCTATTACAACAATTTATACATTATATATATAAATTTATATAATTATACCTATAACCAGTTAATGTAAGGTAAAAAAAAACTAATAAAAAATGTATATTTTGATGCTATTAAACTATCTGAACATCAAATTTTTTTTCTTTATTCTTAGAACAAAAGGAAAGGCTTTGCTGATGTCCTATTATGGGGCGGATATACCAGAGAAACAAGCGTCAAAATTATTATTAAAAAGAATTGAGTAATAATCACCTGTTGTTGCTCCAATTACTCTGCTATCAGCATCTTGTTGCTTCAGTCTTTCTTCTAGTTCTTCTCGCGTACTTTCATTTCGCTTTCTATGTTCTGAAAGTAAATTATTGTATAAAATATATAATTTAGTGCCCTCTATTGACAAACACACTCTAGGTTGCTTCATTTGTTGTTACTGTAAGACAGGTGGCGTCCAGATATAATTTAATAAATTGTTGTATTTCTTTAATAAAAAACTTACAGCCAGTTGAGCTCTGAACTCTTGTTGCAAATGTTCTTTGATTTTCTTTGTCTAATCTCTCAGCTGCTAACTTCGCTCGAAAACCGCAGTGCCGTTTCCGCGTCATCTAACTGCTAAGTTTTTTATAAGCATGAGGGCACCCTGAGGTCTTAGCTTTAATAATGGATCTGGTAAGTGACATTGCAATTAGGTTCCAAGCATTTAATTATAAGATAAGACAACATATAGCAAACTCGCTACTATGTAATATGTAAAAGTATAACAAAAACCTTATACTAACTAACTTTAATTAGTAACCTTACTTCAAAATATAACTAACTTGCACACAATTTAAATTGTCAAATATTATATTTTAAAAAATCGGTGTAGTCAGTCCGTGAGTAAGCTACCACAAGCTCGGAATGCTGCTTTTGCTGAGAAGACCAAGCCGATTTCGATCCACTAAAAATTCTTGAATATTATAATAAGATTTTATATTTAAAACTAATAAAAAGGTTTAAGATATCTTCTGAAACTTTATTATATATATAAATAGTTATTTATAATCAAATCTTTAAAGAAAACTATTATTCATAGTTATTATACATACTTGTCATTTTGCATCTGCGTCGTGTATAAGACGTCTTGCTGAGAAGTATTAGTAGCTCGCAGTAACGCGAAAACGTGCTGTAATGACGCCATGTGTTCTGTCGCACCCTGGAATGGATATCAATGTTTCTTTAACAGTTGCCCTTTAGTACACGAGAAGCGATTTCGACGGCAAAGGGTTAATAACTGGATACTGTCATTACCTGTAAGGCGAGTGAGTGTGAATGCAACCTTTGTTCTAGGCATGTCATCTTGTACCCGTACAGCTCCATTACACTTGATGTTGCTATATTGTTTATCTGTAAAATAATACATACATATTACTTACACTGTTTTATTAATTACACTAATTAATAGTAAAGTGTGTTGAAGTACGGTTTAACTAGGTACTAATTTGTTATATATCATTTCCGTCTGATAAAACATTTTTAAAATACTTCGTCTGAGTGTAAATTATGTCATGACGTTTGACCAAGGCCATGATTCTCTAAAACCATGGATGTAACCATATGTGATCCACATAACTAGGGTTGCCACACATAAGTATTGTAAATTATATAAGTTAATAAATAAAAATGTCTGTTTGATTATGACAACTTCATTCAGTTTGTATTACAATATACAATGTAAAGTTGCCGTGTAATCTACACAAAGCAATAAAAATCATTTCTTAAACAATTATAAAAATTTACTTTATTATCACGCGACGTACTTTAATTATTTTTTTTTACTTTAACTAACAAATGTCCTTTAATTACAAGAACAAAAGGTGACCCTACATAAAAACCTGTACCTAAAACAGAGTCTAGGTCAGCGGAGTCTAGTGGAGAAGGAGTACCTTCCCAGTGTGTAGCGCCTCCCTCAGCCTAGTCAGCAGCTCATCAACAGCCGTCTCCTGCGCGGGCGTGAGTCTCTCCCACACGCTCCCGCACTCCTCCCGCGGCGACGCGCTCTCCACGCTCACCTCCGAGGCACTCGCGATACTGTCGCCGAATATCTGACAATATAAACAATAATTATTATTTATAATAAGGTAAATGGCCACATTTGTTGTTTTAGAAATGTACATTGTTGCTGGTGAGAACCTGAAAAACAATTAGAAAAAATATATTAATATATCTTGTGCTTTTAAATTATTGCTCAGTGATTTAATGGACGTGGCTAGCTGTTTTATAACAATATTTTATTTATTTTTACCTGGTTTATGTGTTCCGAGGCGAAGTAGTGGTGCTAAATGAGCTGCAGGATCTGTCGTCTGCGTGCTCCGTTACCGCTCGTCAGACCGGCGCACAGCGACTTGCGGACCTGATGTATTACACATATAAAACATTTGTCATGAAAATTACAAATACTATATATATAAATTACGTGTCACGTTGTTTGTCCGCGATGGACTTAACCGATTTAAATGAAATTTACACCACGTGCAGTTTGACCACACTATATATAAGATATTAGGTAGTTTTCATTTCAATTTATAGTTGCAATATTATTTTATTGCAAATTATTTGTTTATTATTTGGCAGTTACAATTTTCAATTAGCTCCAAACGATTCTAAAAGATCACGGTATCTGTTGACTGGATTGTATTTGTGGTTTAGAATTAGAAAACCCATGATTTTTCTAATGGGCCACTATGTCTTGCATGCTCACGTGTAGGAAAATCATTTAATCTAATTGTGTTAGCCAAAGAGAGGGTAATCAAAAATATTGTTTACCGATTAGTGTTGAATTTAATTGAAATTTATTTAAGTATTTTAAATTTAAAACAATTAATATTGTTAAAAATATTTAACTCTGCCCTACCTACCTCATTCGAAAATTTAAATGTTCACGTAATTAACTAAAAACTTTGTAATATACTTAATTCTTGTAGTAGATGTTTTCTTACGGTTACCTCTTAAATAGTCCCAGCAACGCGTGGCCGGATCTGCTAGTATATATACATGGTTATTATAAATTATAAAAGACGGATTTTAATTATTTTTTTAAGTAAAGATAATTTTATAATGGCTAATGTTATTTGTTACTAAGGTGCAATTTCACAGACCCTCTAACAGTCCAATATATGATTACCTGGTGGTGCGCCAACAGCCGCCCGAGCGCGGCCTCCCAGCGCGGCTGCAGCGGTGCCTGCGCCAGCCCGCCGCGGCGCGCATCACCACGCACTGCTGCGCCGTCTCCGCGCCCACCGGACCCGTCTGGGGACAAAGGACATACATACAATGATTAGTTCTGTTATTGTTTAAATAAAATATAAATATGTAGGACAAAAGAGTATTTTTTTTTGCATATACTCAAATACAAAGGTGTGTATCTCGGAGGTGTATTGCAGCACGATGAACAGAGTGTCCTCAAAGGCATCTTGAGTCGCTTCCTGCAGCACGCGCTCTTTAGTCTTGCTGGACTCGCACAGCGCCCCCATAACTTGAAACTAAGAATATTTATGTAAATTAATTATATATTTTTATATCTAGTTTATAATTAATATATTAATTCTAAAGATAGTATAAAATATATATACATATAACAGATTTGACCCTCAAATTAGAATTAAAAAACCTCGGAACCTTTAAAAATTCTAAGATTGTAACAAAATAAATTGAGAAAACAAAAAAATAATCTTTCAACCACTGACAGTATAACAGAAAATAAATAATTGATAACGAATGCAGCCTCACCAGACGGACGGTCGAACTAAAGTGAACCACGATGCACTGAACGGTCTAAACGGTTGAAACCTGTGCGCGCCTCTTTGCTTAGCTGTGATTGGTTGGAATTCACTAGTTCTCCAATATGACACTAGAGGCGCTGCACACATTTAAACTTATCGATTTAACAAAGAAATTACTCATTAACAACCATGATTAATTACAAACGACGTCTCAATAATCGTGATTAAACAATTAATCTAAACGAATAACCCTTAAAACATAACTTTCTCTAAGCCATAAGTTGAGAGAGGCATTTCCGTTTCCTTCAGTACAACGCTTTTTTGACTCAAAAACAGCGTCCTTCCGGTATAATGTAGCAGACGGTGGGGATGGATGTGCTTGCGCAGCACCACTCGCCTGTATCCCTCATTGGCGCTTCAGTTTCTGAACAGCGCAGTCGCTTTTAAATCACTATCAAGATTCTTGATTAATTTTGTCACAAAAGTAATATTTTATAATGAATCCAGTGAAGAATGCTGATTTGGCAAAAAAGAAGACTACCACTCACGTCCGTTCGTCATCAAGGGACTCCGTTGACATCAGTAGCGGTGCTTCCAGCCCGATGCGACGCGAAAAGCATTGTAAAAGGGGATGGCGCTGTGCTAAGGTAAGTAATCTGGCAAATATTGTTAAAAAATTAAGTAAAAAAGTCTTTTTATAAGAACATATTTCATAAAACAACAAATTTTCATATCATTAAGAAGCGGCGTTCAAAAGAACAAAACTTATTTAATATTGAGAAAGGTTGCAATCGCAAAGATTGCAATTTGCAAACTACCCTCAAGTCAGACTTTGCATACTACTGACCTACATTTGGAATTACTTAATAATTTACAGTACTTTAATTCTCCTTTAACTGGTCACAAGTTCGATATTCAGAAATACAAAAGTTATACAATTCTACCCCCTATTTTGTAGAACTCTATTGTAATGATTCTATAAAATCTTACGAAAAAAATTTTTGTTTAGCGAATGTTGAAAAATCACTTGCCGCTATTAGATGCTATTATTTTGCAAAATGAAGCCTTTCAGAAGGAATTAACTCAACTAATCTTCTGGTTATCGGAATTTCAGAATCCAATAACCATTCAATTATCCAATATATCATTATATTACAGTTAAAATTAATGTTTTTTTTTCGGAAGGTTATTATCAAAAAATTCTATAAAATATATTGCAAATATCATGCAGCATCGCCGTGATGCCATTTTGTATGTGAAAGATATTTATTTAAGGGAATCGTTAAGAAATTACTCCTTCATGGGATAATGTTTTTAATGTTTTTTAGATTGTTACCAAGAAAGGCGGCGTTCAAAGAACATTCGTCAGGAAGAATGCTGTTTTAGCAAAAAAGTCTACCCGCATCCGTTCATCAAGGGACTCTGTGAACATCAGTAGCGGTGCTTCCAGCCCGAAGCGACGCAAAAAGCATCGAAAAAGGGGACGGCGCAATGCTAAGGTAAATAACCTGACAACTATTGTTAAAATTTTAGTACAATTTTTTTTTACCATGGACCATATTTCATAAAACAACCAATTTTCATGATTCAGAAGCGGCGATCAAAAGAATATTTTTTTTAATATTGAAAGGTATTGATTGCAATTTGTAAACTACCCTCAAGTCAGACTTTAGATACCTCTGACCTACATTTGTAATTACTTAATAATTTGTAAATTATTAAGTAACTACAATTAAATAATTTCAAGAATTGAAGTACTGTAGTACTGTACTGTAGTACTGTAGTACTTTAATTCTCCTAACTGGTCACAAGTGCGATAATCAGAAGTACAAAAGTTATACAAAACCGGGGGTAGGATTGTATAACTGGAATGTAATGATTCTATAAAATATTATTATAAAAATTGTTTAGCGAATGTTGAAAAGTCGCAAAGTCAGTCATATGTAAACGGCAGTATGGTTTGTTGACGCCCCTAGTATTAAAATGTTATCAATTAATAATGCTTATTTCCAAAGTAGGAGTCATTTAGTCTAATGTCACTAAATTATTTTTGTTAGTAAATATTTTCAAGTTACCCACATTTAGTCTGACCTTCTGCATGTGTAATAACACTACAACTATCTCCTTATTGGCATATTTAAAATTTTCAAGTCGATATCATGACACTTGTTCTTAGTGTTCTTAATAACGTTTATACCGCGTCGGTCCTTATAATGTGTTATTGTAGGGTCGATTAAATATTATTAATTATCCATAATGCGTATTGCCTGTACAAGTAATTTGAATTCTCATTAAAATTAAGTCAATTAAAACAATTGGAGTCGACATAGGCTATTGTATTACTTGTGAGGTATTTGAATAGACTACGGAGTGATTAGTGCTATTTTGTAGGTTAAACTGTATATTTTTCATTACAGGAGTATTTATTAGGAATTACACTATTGCCTACTTATTCAAGGGCAATTGTGCATTCCACCGAGTCGTTCAGCTGGAAGTAGCCCATGAAATTACCCAGAATTAGGATGATTACAAGGTAAGTACCCACCAATCCTATATCTAGAGGTACATGCAAGGTTTTACAATATTTAGATGAACATAGTTATTTTTCGGTAAAAACAATATGTAGTTTGCAATAATTATTGTGTTATGATAGGTAGGTATAGATGTCCTCTTAATATTATTTATTCGTTTTGTTGGAATTTGTGTAAATTCCTACCTTCATACCTTAACCAGAGATTCTTTTATTTTTTTAAATAATCTTTTCAGAATTAATTACATTTTACAAAATTTTAAATTATTTGACATTTTGAACTTTTCAATGTTGTGGAGGAGATAATTTTTTTGTGGCTGTTTACCCATTTTGGGTATTTGTATAACTTTCTAATTTATTAATTATAATACAACATTATTAGTTAATTCAGTGATCAATACCCTGAAATCCTAAAATCGCGGATTTCATTGAATATTATTAATTCGATTCGTTTCATTACCAGCACGACATTACAAGAAATGGCACATACGGCAGGCACATACGACGAACACTTAAGTCAAGTTGTCAGGCCTCAAGCCCCCCATGAGCTTGATTGATAACTCGGATGAGGAGGCTGATGGGATACCAAACTTAGCAAGAAATTTACCTTACCTTCCTTCAGCTCAAAGGTATGTCCTAATGTATTTAGTATTATTTATTTGAAACAAGATGTGAGGCTTACTGTGCCTTGAAAGTTTGGTCTCAGATACAGAATAAACTCAACAAAATGTACCAATATTATTTTATTTCAAATTTCAAAAGTTAATAGTAAAATAGCAAAAACCTAACATAACTTTACGAGTATTCCTTTTTAATGCCTTATTTTTTGTCACAGATATTTGGTACATCCAGATTTTTGGATTCACCGCAGTCCACCAGGTTGTCCGGTATATGCGCCGTGACACGACCTGGTTGGACTACGTCAGACGACGAACCTTTGGCTTGCTTGGCAACAGTGGACGTAGTCCGATCAAAAGCCTGGGCAGCTCTTGCTCGCATCGGGAGAAATCGATATATGCCGAAAAATCGGAGCAGATTGACCGGTAGGAGACGGAAAGCTATCGACAAGGCCTCAGTCGGCCAACCCTTCAGATCTACTGTGCCTTTGACCAGAATTATACCATAGCAGAATCGGAATATTTTGTAGTCTACGTGTGTTTGTTAGGGTCTGTTTTAATTTTTATTTTATTTATTGTAAGTCAATGTATTGATGCGGACACCAAAATATACTAATTATTACTACTGTGGTTTTAAAGAATACCTAAATAATGAGGTGACTCTTATTATGACATACCCAATCTATATTTGAAAACATTTAAGCGTTAATACTACTGGCTACATTAAATTAAACAATTGGTAATATAATATACACAGCTTAATAATAATATTTTTTTAAACTTTTTCAAATATTTTATTTACACTATTACTACACTATAATATATATAAATCTTAGCTCTGAAATGATTGTACACAAAAACAATAAATGATAATAAATTTAATTAAATAAAACTTAATAACACTAAGTAGCCAGTTTGTCAATGTGTATGTATATAAATGAACTACACTATGTTATATATATATATATATATAAATAACAACAAAGCAAAACATAGTACTTTCTAACAAATTAATTTAATATTTAATAATAAATTTATTATTTAATAACACAATTCACTTATGATACTACAACGATTTTATTTGGGGGCTGCCTGCCCAAGAACATCATCTACGGTACGAGTCATCTGGAGTAAACCACTAGCCACTCGGCGTGAGTCGAGGTTGGGGCGCCCTTTTCAGGGCGCGGCCCCTCCCAGTGCATCTACGACCCTCCTGGGTCGTATGACTGCCGGGGTAGGCACCCATACGAAGCCCTCGCCGGTATGAGCGAGAAAGGTGGAGACCCGCGACGGGACCGTTCCCTCTCGCGACTCCGCCATAGCGGCCCGACACAAGGTCGGGCTATAAAAGCCGGCGAGAGCCCGGCCGCGGCCAGCACGCCGGCGGCGTGCGACCTATTCGCACGTCTCGCCGGCGCTGCGGGCCCGGCCGCGGCTCCCGTCCTAGCCCCCTCCCCCCGTGGGGATGGAAGGTTGGCTGCGGACGCGGCCAGTATGCCGGCGGCGCGTGATGTCACACGTCCGCCCGGCATCACTGGTCCGCCCACGCGGCCGCCGCCCACCCCCACCCAGGCAGGTGGTGGGCGCGCCGGCGCGGCTAGGGCGCCAGAGGTGCGCGACTTGCTCGCGCGCTCACCCGATGCCTCTGCTCGCCCGGTGCCCCCCCCCCTGTACCGGCGGTGGTGGCCCCGGCCCTCGCCCCCGCCCAGGCAGGTGGAGGGCGTGCCGGTGTGGCTAGGGCGCCGGAGACACGCGACTCGCTCGCGCGCTCTCCCGGTGCCTCTGCTCGCGCTGCCCCCCCCTGTACAGGCGACGGGTAGGCCCCTGGGCAAGGCCAGTGAGCCGGCGACGCGCGCTCAAGGCGCACGTACCGCCTGGCCCTCAGACCCCCGCAGGTCCTCGGGCACCTTTTGGTCCCGAGGCCCTCAGGCCCCCTTCTTGCCGGGGCCCCCTTCTTGCCGGGGCCCCCTTCTTGCCGGGGCCCCCTCGGGTCATGTGGCCCCCTTTGGGGCGAGGCCTCCTTGCCAGGCCCCCTTCCCGGTTTCTCCGGTAGGTGGCACCGCGGGTACGGCCGGCGCACGGGTGACGCGCGAATCACTCGTCCGCTCGCCCGCGGCCGTCGGTCCGCCTGCGATCGCTTCCCCCTCCCCCGTAGCCCCGTCCCAGCGGCCCTCGCGGTCCGCCGCGGTGGAGCTACCCAGACCTGAAAGGTCCCCGTCAGCTCCATCTCGGATGGAGGCCGACTTGACTCCTCGCTCACAGCTCCACTCCGTTGACTCCTCGCTCGTTGGCCCACTCTCGATCGAGATGGAGCTGACGGGGACCTTTTAGGTATGTTCCTCAACGATCGATGTGAGGAGCTCGACCGAGGGGACCTCGGGTCGGCTTCTGTCCGAGCCGTGGGGCTGACCTCTTCGCCTCGGGTGACCACGGGCCGCAGACCCAGGTCACCCGACGAGGCATTTGACGCTTTGGTGGAGACACCAAAGCGTCCCTGCGTGGCCCCCGTACAGGGGGCTCCGCTCCCGCAGCGGGACCCGCGACTGCGCAAGGCGGCCGCAGCGGCGCAAAGCAGCGGCGCCGCCCCTCCCGCGCCGCCCCTCCCGCGCCCGCGCCAGCGCCGGTGCCAGTCCCACCCACGGCTCCCGCGGGGCCCTCTTATGCGAGGGTCCTGCAAGCCCCCGGGCCTAGTAGGACCCCAGCCCCAATGGAGGTGTCACAGGCACCTCCATCCAACATAGTGACCGCGGCTATCACGCCGCGCCCAAAATTTCCACCACGGTGGAAACGTTTCCTAACTGGACTCACCATTTCCGCGCCTTGCGTGAGAAGCTGGGCAGGGTCCCCAGTGCACGCCCCTTTAGCAGGGGCGTAAGATTTACCCCGAGTTCGGAGATGGAATACCGCACTGTGCAGCGGTACCTACCTCTCCGAACTTGAGAAGACTGAAAGATCTCTGAGTTGGTACTCTTACAACTTGCCCTTACCTTAGAGGCGTAGTCCCGGTTTCATGGACGCGTTCCTTTATCCATCCGATCCCTAAACAAGGTGATAGCTCGGACCCAGTTAACTGTAGCTGATATTGGAGTGATCCGGATCAGAGATGAGAACAGTACTCCATCTGTAGCCGGTCTTGTGCCTTATAGAGTGCAATTCTTCTGAGAGGCTTGAAATACTGCCTCGTTCTAATGATCACTCCCAATTTCGTTATAGACAATTTGGCCTTGTTCTCCATAAAAACGACAGTCGCTCGAAATGTCGAGGCTCAATGAGTGTTCGAAGAGCGGAGGTACTACAAATGGTTTTTTCTAGTGACAAACATATGTCTTTTAGGATATTTTATTAGTTAAGATATTTATCGGTCAATCGACTGTCCGATCCATTTAAACCGCCTACAGCAGTGTGGCTAATAATAAATAAAAGTAGGGATGTAATTGCTGTACGTATGTCCCATGTGTGTAATTGGATGGATTGTAACTGAAGCATGGGCTGCCGCTGACACAAACGGAATTATAGCGACAAATTGAAAATGTTATCTACTTGTTACAAATGTGTTAATTGTAGTAGTCGTCTGCAATGTTATTTATTAGTATCGATCGATCGATAAGTCCTATAAAAATTGGCAATTTGGAAATTGAACCCTAGCTTCACAGTCACCATTTGGGCCACATAAACTTATAATACCTTACTTTGAATGTGAATCCTTATTCAGACAAAATAAAGATACTTACCTCAGCTAGCTACCATAAATTGCCGAGATATTCATTTATCTCAATATTTTTAAATTTAAAATTTTCAAACAGTTTTCAACGTGCATCTAGAGGTGTTTGTGAACAAACGAGCACCGTTAGTTCTAACGCTTCTGTAATAAATGCACATAATTCTTTCTTCCTCTACCACTACCTATCTACCTACCTTAATGCTCTCGAGTGCACCTTCTGAATAAAAGATGAGTGTTTTCTCACTTTAATATCGGGCTACTTCACCGTATAAAGTCAATTAAATTTCCTTTTATATTAACAAGTAACTGAAAACTAAAAGGAAATTTTGCAAAAGGAAAATATTGGTAGTAGTATTGAAATAAATATTAATATATTATATATATTATGAAATTACAATGATACGAGCATTGCAATGATCAACAAATCAAATATATTATAATTCTAGGCAGTACGGTCAAACTATCTGTTGTCATAAAAAATATGCAACTTATACAACACTTACAAAAGAATTAAAGATATATAAAATATACGAGATAAAATTTATTTAAATAGAAAACATAATACTGATATAGTATATATAGTAGACTTAAACATTAACAAACACATGTGTTTGTCGGTAAATAAAATGTATAATTCTGTCGGCAAATAGTAGGTTGGAAAATAACTGACACACTTCTTATATAGGTTATTGCTTCTCTTAGAAAACTTAAATATGAATAAAGCAATTAGGTTTGAGCACAAATTAGAAGTCATTTAAAGCGTGCTTTGTAAAGAATTCTAAAATAACTAACTATGCTAATACTAATTCCATGATATTCTCATATTTAAGGTGATTAAAGGATTACAAAATTAAATATTATCACATGTGTTATTTATTTAATTACGTATTTTATTATAATCTTTTGTTTTGAGTTATTATAACAAAAATAACAATACGTGTTACATTACAATGACACTACATAAAGGTACATAATAGCCTGATCAGAGACGTTAGAAATTTTTTATTAGAAAACACAGAACATAATACAATGTTGCTAAGCAAATGTTATCCTATTTCTTAACTAGTTTTGTTTATAAAATTTTATGAAATTTCCCTTTTTTTTGTAATCTAGGTTACATACATAAATTGACTAACTTGTATATTAATTTTTATTTAACAACTATACTATACAACAAATATATCTATTTAACAACTTAATCATTACTGTTATGATCCTTAGTTGATTAATTAAACACTACATGCCCGCGACCCTCGTGTCACTATGTCAGAGTCGTATCCCCCATGACCCTGCAGCGCTCTCAAGCCATTGAATGTAACCATGTAACTCTCTCTTTCTCTCTCTATGTAACCATCGCTATAACAGCGATAAACAGATTGTATGTTTTATTTATTCATATTATATCTAAACATTTATGTACACTAAATATACATTAAACATCATTAGATTAAATTTTATTATTAATAAACAAGTGACTTTTATCATTAATTAGATATTAATAATAAATATAATAAGAGGTGATGAGTATTATAACTTAATATAAG
Organism: Melinaea menophilus ssp. n. AW-2005; assembly: GCA_918358695.1. Taxonomy (NCBI): domain Eukaryota; kingdom Metazoa; phylum Arthropoda; class Insecta; order Lepidoptera; family Nymphalidae; genus Melinaea; species Melinaea menophilus. The sequence goes on along the minus strand of OU911039.1, from coordinate 32,210,842 downwards.
TTTGTTTCTGTTTTGCAATAAATATATATAATTATTTATAGGTTAATTACCTTCAATATAAAATAAAATTTCAGAAATTAGGATGCAAATAAAAATAGTATTAAACAAGATTCGAAATTAAGATTTTTTTTTAATGAGGTTATGACTCTTCGGCGATGATCGATTTTTTTTCTCAATTCGTGCAAATGAATGAGTGGGTTATTGCAGTACAAAAAAACTTCCATTACCAATCTTTTTTTTTATTTCATATAAACAATAATATTTAATTTATAAAAAGATATGATTTAACTTGTCTACTTAACCCCTGTCTCCTTCCTCCTTCTTATACATATATATAGGTCATACACTGACAGATCGCAATTACTTGATGTGACTTGTATCAATCACATATCATAATGATTTTTAAGGACAAAGTTGTTCTGGTGACGGGTGCAAGCTCCGGTATGGGTGCAGCGGTGGCGGTGTTATTTAGCACTCAAGGAGCCAGGGTGGTGCTGGTAGGACTAGGGCAGAGTCAACTGGATGCAGTTGCAACACGCTGTGATCGTCCGCTTGCCTTTTGTATTGACATCACTAATGAAGATGAAGTTCGTCACATTATTGAACAGACGGTGCAACGGCTTGGACGAATAGACATCTTAGTAAACTGCGCTGGGATGGCAATTACGTCCGAGAGCATCCTAACCGGAAATATTTTAAAAGCCTATGACAGAATTATGGATGTTAATCTACGTGCTGTTGTTCATTTGACTACTTTGGTTGCTCCGCATCTCATAAAATCTAAAGGAAATATTGTAAATATATCCAGCGCTGCTGGCCGTCGTGCGCCATTCGATCCAGGATGGGGTATCTACCATGTTTCCAAAGCTGCTCTGAGCCACTTCACTTTGTGTGCCGCTGCTGAGTTGGGACCTTATGGTGTAAGAGTAAATGCTATAAGCCCAGGTCCAGTAAGGACGGAATTTATGCAAAACGCCAATTATGCAGTAAATTGGGATGACTATGCAAAGTTCACCGTTCTGGATAGACTATCGGAGCCGGACGAAATTGCCGATTTGGTATTATTCCTCGCGAGTGATAAAGCCAAAGGGATTACTGGCTCCAATTATGTGATAGATAATGGTGCGTTAGTAAAAGTTGCATTTGTATCGAAATAATAATTTCTGCATGTTTCTTCACTTCAATTGTCTATCATCAATATAAAATAGAATTGTTCAATAAACCTAAGCGTTTTTGTTAAATGTTGCTTTTATTTATTTGTTTTGACCGATTATAAATTATATATTATCGGTATTTCTGCATCTCATCTTAATTATCATTAGTTGGTTATCATAATGTGATCAATTAAAATCCATAGATATATATATATTTCATATAAACTTTAGATAGCATTATCTGTTTGTAAATAAGCACGCAATTTTATCATTTTATTCAATATTACTAAAGAATTTATTTAAATAAACATATAGTAAACAACTACATTAAAATTCTAAGTTAATATTTAAATGGACCAATTCCAGTTCTCAGCCTGTCGTTTCATGAATAATCTATTTTTTAATTATTTATAAAAAATGTAAGTTGATTTTATGGCGTATAAACCCAATGTACTCTTGCGGACTTCCAGAAGAGCTTTTCAAGACCTATATTTCTTAGGCACTCGTATTAAATTATTCTACTATATACTACCTGTGAAAAATATTCAATAATTTTTTCCCTTTTCCATCGTAAGTCTTTGCTGTTAGTGAAAAAAAACTAACCCCTGTGTTCTGCTTTAAACTAAAATATAAATAGGAAAATATTACTGACAAATTGAAATTTTTAATGTTTAAAGTTTAAATTCTTTAATCGATTTATGTACCTATTTGAACTTTCGTGATCCAGGGTTACTAATATATAAATATATATTGTCGGTTATATAGAGGTTAAGAGGAGTTAAGAGGGTTACGTAATTTTCTCCCTATTTCTACCAATATTACCCTTTTTCAAACCCTTATCCTACCCATTCTTGACTACGCTGACACTTGCTATCTTGATGTTACTGAAAAGCAGCTAGAAAAAACTTGAGCGCTTACAAAACTCAAGTGGCTACCAATTCGCTGTCTCAGGAATACTCATATACTTTCTCTTCTCTACTCTATACTGTTTAAACCAGATCTGACATTGGGATTGGGGTTACATTTGTTTTATCTTTTTTTGCTTTTAATATGTACTTTTATATCTTTCTGAGGATGTGCAATAAAGATTATTATTATTATTATTGATTAAATCGAAATCGGCCCAAATAGCATTCGGGGCTCATACTTTGTAGTTTTCTAATATGTATTATAATGCAAATAAGTTTATTAATACTTTTAATAATGAGATAATGAAAAAAGGATATGATTAAAAGAATCACTAGCCTCACAAACCAGTAATAAAAATAGTATCTCAAACACGAGTCAAAACGCGCAGAGTGGTTATGAATGGTACTTAGTATGTAAAGATACCATTGCTACCAGAACTTCATATAAAATACTGCAATTTACCGATATTAGTAAAACAGCAGATATTTATATGAAGGGCTGGTAGATTTACATGTAAATGAACTTTACAGTTTAATTATGATTAATTAATCATTTATTTTTAAAAAGAATTTATAAAAACCACCACTTTACTGATAATTCGAGTAGTACTTCTATATTTTATGAATAACTAGCACTTGCCACTGACTCCGTCTGAAGTAAACCAACAGACCTAACAACGCTCACAATTTATAGAATTCTAACCTGAATTCGCTACAAACTAAATGCTAACATGGTTTTGATTACACCTAAACTAATATTTGTAATTCAAAAAACACAAGTATTGAAAAATCTTCGTTTCTCTGGGTCCCTGGTTTCCCTGAGTCTAAAAGACTTCAGGTGGGTTTCAGTTTTCGTAATATTTATGATTATTTGTACTGCAGCCCGGAACTAGTTGTTATTTTTTTTATTAATTACATTAAATTAATGAAGAATCAAAGCGTATCGTAAGTATTAATTACCAACGTCTCGTTTGTAGTCAAACGACTGACAGACTCATCAAACAATGATGAGTTTTCAGTCATTCCAAAATTCGTTTTAAAATATTCACAGATTATAGTAATCCTATTATCAATTTGATTGGTATCTTCATTTAAAAATTAACATAACTTGTCAACGTTTAATATTACAAGATTAAAAAGAAATGTAGTACTATTAAACATTACAATAAGCAATGATTTTGAATATGTTATTTAAAAATTTTATATTGTTAAGTCTAACTTAATGCAATCTTAACAAATCTGTAAATCCTAAGGGGATTTAACATCCGTTAGTCTTCCAAATCGTATAAAACAAAGCGGACATATTGCAAGGATTGGTAGAGAGAATTACTCAATGAAATTTTCTCGATGCTCCGCCGTACGAAGTGAATTTATTCAGGATTGTCGAATATATGGTTTGGTACTTATTAATGTGTCTTTAGCGGTTCTTAGAAGAAGTTCTTTTATCCAATATTCAATTAAGATTGGCTATAATTAATAATATCACAATTTGTGTACTACTAGTGAGCTCGGTTGACTTTGGCACCGAAAAAGTAAAATCACGAACCATTTATCAAAATCGGTCTGCTCTTTGAGGAGTTATTATATATACATTTTAGCAAAAACTTTTTGAGAAAAACAAAGGTTTTTGGTTTTTATTCATATATTTATTTTGCTTGCACACTACATTAAGGAATTAATCATTAATCACGTGATGCTTTTAAAATATTCACGTAAAATTTAAATACACTGCTGTTTTGTTTTCGAAATGATTTCGAAATCCTTTCCCCCTCTTTAAGTTACATGTGATTACTGGACTAAGCTACTGAATAGTTTTTCATTAAATTAGTTATTTTGATAACTTCGCTTCTGAAGTACTTAAAGATGAAAAAGAAATTATATTCTATTTATATATTTCACTAGAACTATCCCAAATAGTTAGCAGTCTTGTATACCACAAGGCTGCATATTATTTAGGGTTGAACTGTGACTCTGAATGTCTTTGAGTGACTGCAATTAGAGACTGTGTTACGAGTGTTGCATTCTTGTATTGCAGACTGTGTTCAGCTATTTCCTGAATAATGTTTTCAACAACATCATTAGATTAAATTTTATTTTTAGTAAACATGTAACTTTTATGGTTAATTTTATTAATAATAAATAGAATAAGAGAGATGATAAATATTACAACTTTATAAAAGTTTTGTTCCTGTTTATCAGCGAATTGTACGAGGCACGTTAATAAAAAGTTAAACTGGAAAGATCGCGGCTGATGCGGCCAACGCTCCGTCCAACACCTTGTCTATATCCAAAATTGACGAAACTGAAGACCAATAACGGCAGGATTATATCATCCAAACCTGAAATGATGAGAGTGGTTGAGAAGTTTTATGGGCAGTTATTCTTACTCTTTGATATGCGACTCTGAAACCAATCTGGATAAAAGATCCAAGAGCAAGGTTTACTCGACATTATACCGAAGATCTTTCGGACATCAGCCGCTTTGATTAATTGGGCCCTCAAACAGATCAGAAACAACAAGACGCCAGGTGAAGATGGAGTTACGGGTTCATGCCAACTCAAATAGTAATCGGAAGTGCTACGCTCGAAATTGTTGACGGTTACATATACTTGGGACAAACCGTCGACACGGCTCGTCACACCGTGGAGGAGTGCGCAGCCTGGGGTCATCAGCGCGCTGAGCTGGTGGCCGTGGTTGGCAGGAACCTCTCGCTACCACGCCTTGTTGGCGCGATGATCGGCAGCGAGAGGTGTTGGGCCGCTATGGCCTCATTCTGCAAGCAAGTCATCGCCGCGAAGGAGATCGTGGAGCGGGTAAGGAAGCAAGCCTCTTCCTTTGTCCCGCTCCGCCGGGGGAGGCTGGGTAGAAGGAGGCGAGAGTAAAGTTGTTCGGGGCACCCTCACACGGGTGTAACCGCCGGGGCGGCACGGTGAGTGCCAACGCGATCCCGTGTCGTCCCATTAAGGCGTTGAGGGCAACCGTTGGTTTTTTAGTGGGTAGCCTTAAAAATGGCGGCGTCTTCTATGCCACCGGGTAGTCCCAGATAACCCACCGGCCATTATCTTCCTGGCGAGCGGGTATCCTTAATGGATTATTACAAAGCAAAAAACAAACCGTCTAGCTGGGTAGGTCGTATCGAATCCAACTTGTGAGGCAGCGTTGTGGTAGTAATGAAACATCTTCTCATCCAAAATAACGCAATGACTGAAGACGAAAATCTTTGACCAATGTGTGTGGCCGTTGGCTTTGGGACGTGGTTGAGCCTTATAAGAGAAATCTAGGTCACTCAGAGACCAATGCTCATAGTTTCGCTGCGAGATTGAATAGAAAACGAGGTGATCCGCAGGAGAACAAAGATCACCGATATAGCTCCTAGATGGGGCCGAGAGGTTACCGAGTGGTATCTCACCCTCTAAGTGTGTAGTCGTAGGTCTCTACGACATAGTCAAGGTCGCGGGATGTAGCTGTATGCAGGCAGCGCAAAATCGGTCATCAGGTTGAAATGATAATGATGATGATGACTTAAAAGTAGCCTAAACCTAGATGACTATATCAGGATAAGAGTGGGTTGGGTCTTCGGTTTTGCTCTAGAATACTAAATGTAGGGATACATTTGTACTCCTGGATTTTAAATGCCATCATAACGAGGAAGTGCTGTTTTAATTATATTACAGGTTGAACATACCAAGTGTATGAACAAGATAAAGATGGATAACTTGTATTAAATATTGGCCTACAACTTTATAATTCATTATTGATTACTTAACTTAACTATTAACATATTTTTGGCAATTAGTACCTAATGGAATGACCTCGTCTAATTAATGAAATTCTTATAAATTAATCAGAAGCACATTTCACAAAAATGGTGTAAGTATCTTTTATAATAGTAAATCTAAGCGAGTCGAACTTACAACACACAACGTATTGATAGTTAAAAAAAAATAATTGGTCGTATCAGCTAATAATTCAATAAATACACCAGAAAGCTTATGAATATTAAGAAAATAATGAAAAAACAAAAACAAAAATACACGGAAAGGTAATATAAAGTATTTACTGAATAAAAATAATATAACAATAAAAATCTTACTGTATAATACTATATAATATAAGCTAAGTTTTTTTATCATATTAAATAATACTAATCAGGTATATCTTTTAAGTATAGTATAGTTATTTTTTTACTATTCACACTTTTATTACTGCTTATGTAAAAATATACTAGTGGAAAAAGAAACAAATATAGAAAATATATTTTTCTATGTATAATCCATTTAGGTTACTAATATCTTACTTAATTGTACTTCTTATTTTAAAATCATGGCAATACCGAGTTTGATATAGCAACAAAAGATCGGACATTGACAATTCGTATGTCATATTATACTACCTAATCGGTCACCGATTTTTATATAAACATTATCACATCTACAACAGTTTAAAACTTTTAATATTTTTTTATTAATCCTCATTATTATTAAAAATCTGTATAGTGTATTTTGCTGTTATCATATTTAAACTAATTAAGTTTCTTTGCATTGTTCTTTAAACATAAAATTTAATTTATTTGTACAAACATCCTGTAATTTCTGTAAATAATAACGTAAGAAAACAAAACGTTTTGCTTTGGCAGCTACTTATGTCTAAACATTTTGTAGTTCTTTGTTGTGAAAGGTACTTTATCTTACAGATTTGTTATTAATGTCTGTGGCGTTGTGTGTTTTACGTATTGAAATTGACGAAGAATCGCCCGAGATGGGCGACAATTCAGCTGACGTTGGTAAGTTATTACAATGCAATGTATTTCTATTATAGACGTAAATATTTTCTTTAAATAAAAATCTAATTTAACTACCTACTATGTTAAGTATAAAAATGTGTATTACTTTTTACTATGTCTATATAAACATAATTGTTTGCAGATTCAGCAAAAGAACAAAAAAAGAGAGACCGTGGAGCTCGTGAGTCTAAAACTATAACAGTTGAAACTTATGCAAGTGTTTTATCTAGTGGATCACCTGACCCCGGCATACTGCCTAGCAGCTCACGCAGGTCTCCTCCTGAGGGCAGTGATGACCAAGAAACTATAAGCTTCTTTTGCGGAAATCCTTTAGTAGAGGTTACAAAGGGGGTGCTTCATTTATATAAAGAAAAGTGGGTTCACATTTGTTTATTTATCTGAGATTTAACATTAATAAAAATAATTTGAAATTAACAATAAAACTACATTTTAAAAGTTTGCAATTATCTACAATGTTTTGCAATCATTCTTCCCGTTAATTGTGTTAAAGACAATGATTACATTTTCATACCAATGTTTTATATAAACTTTGTGTTTTTTATATATGCTGAGTATGTCTATAGACACAATAATGATTAATTTGTCATTTATATATCAGTGAGTTACGAGAAGCAGAAGAGGCTAAAACCCTCTGTCTTCTGTCGGTGCCTGGGGCTCTGGGGGCCGCAGACCTGCTGGCTTTTGTTGCTGCATGCCAGCAAGACATATGTCATGTGAGGGTACTAAGAGATGGTTCGCCTGATCATTATATGGCTTTGCTTACGTGAGTTCTTCTCTAATTCTTAAAGTTATATGTGAGAAATATATTTTAAATAATTGTTCATTCTATTTTTAAGTTGTATTCTGTACATTTTGTGTAATCTGTATTTCTATATCAGGTTTCACAGCTCCCAGGCGGCCAGGGAGTTCCACGGCGCGTTCTCAGGTGTACCATACAGCAGCCTGGAGCCGAACGCCCTGTGCCACGTGGCGTGGGTGTCGCGGGTTGAGCACGCGCGCTCCGGGGCGCCACCGCCAGCGCACACCGAGCTGCCCACCTGCCCCGTGTGTCTCGGTGGGAACCGTATTCACCATGTTCACTGAAGGATCACTGAAGATTTTTTAAATTCAGTAATCGATTATTTGAAACATGTTCCAGAGCGCATGGATGAGAGCGTGGCGGGCGTGCTGAGCGTGCAGTGCGCGCACTCGTTCCATGCGCAGTGCCTGGTGCGGTGGAGCGACGCGCGCTGCCCCGTGTGCCGCTGCGCGCAGACGCCCGAGCCCCGCGCCAGCGCCATCTGCCTGCAGTGCGACAGCGGTGAGGCAGCGCTTGGGCTGGGATGTGCGGCTGGGTGCCAGTGGAGTAACGTTGAGTTATGGTTGTTGTTCAGAGGGCGAGGTGCCGGCGGAGGGTCCGTGCTGGGCGGGCGAGGGCGCAGACGAAGCGCTGGAGGCGGCGGGCTCCCTGTGGATCTGCCTGGTGTGCGGTCACGTGGGGTGCGGCCGGTGAGTAGATAACCAACGTACATTCAATTGATACACAATGAAATGATTGCGACTTACGAGCCGTATTTCATGTAGATATGAGAAGGGACACGCCGCGAAACACTTTCTCTCGACCAACCACACGTACGCGCTGCAGCTGGGATCCAACCGGGTGTGGGATTATGCAGGTATGCAGAAAAATATTCTACGTTTGTTTTAGCCGTATGCAATTTACAGTTTTTACCATTATATAACTTATTATACCATTACCATCCTTCTACTTTTATGTATCCTCATTTATAAAAGACATGTCTGGTACTTGTCTTGTTTAAACTGTCTCACACCAAAGGTAATTAATTGTGAGAGATCTCTGAAACAGATAAATAATTCTTTGTAAATTATTTGGACATGTTTGTTTTATGCACATACAAAAAGAAAAAAATCTTAAAATGTTCTGCGACAAATAAATTAAAAGTAATCAAAATTATGACTATACAGCAAGAAATACATTTATGAAAACTTAATTTAGTTAAATTTAACTAAAAAATGTTAATCAATTTAATAAAAATTGTAATCTACTAAAATTAATACTGGAAATAAAAATAAACTTGCCCTCTCTAGGCTCCACATAATATGTAATATTTGGGGCTAATAGTATACGTTTTTAAAATAAACTCCACAATAAAGCTTAAATTTATCGTTAAATAAGTTTAATTCCTTCATTAAAAGAAATTTGATAAAAAAAGATTACAGGAACAATGAATTGTATTTTAAAGATTAATTTAAAGATTAATCTCTTTTGATTTACTCGCTTTTTTTTATTATTTATTAGGCCGCCTATCGAATTGATTGATTGATTGATTCGGAGGTTCTAGTTGTTCATAAATTATTCACTAAAAATGTATGTTTGTGAAACAGTAATCAAAATAAAGAAATACCATGCTGAGTTTGTTGTGAATGTCTTTACATAATTGATTATTTCTATAAGTATGGGATGGCTCGGTATTGACGTGTCTAATTGAAAATTGTTTTGATTATCCGTATATTTCAATTATTATTATTTTTTATTTTTTTTCCTAGTGTTATCTTGCGATCGGCTTTACAAGCCTTAAACAGATTTGTTGTTGGAGTAAAATGATGGGGAGACTGTTCGTCCAATGAAGAAGCTGTCTCTTATTAAAATGGAGCTATTAGTTAGCAAGATCCCAGATGTGTTGCCTTTTTAGCCTTCTGACATGTATTGGTTCATATAATGCTGTTGCTAAAGTGTTAGTGTGAGCCTTTATGCGATCTTTGTAAGATTTCGCTCTGTGTTCTGCTTCCTCCTTAACAGTTTTCGTTTCGGTGTACTCATGCAACTCACAGACTTTGATAAACATTGGTGCATCTGTTATCAATTTGAGTGCTTTATTCTGGAATCTTTGTATAATCTCTACATTTGAGTTTTTTGCTGATCCCCATAACTCAATGCCATATGTCCAGACTGGCTTGATTATAGCTTTATATATGAGTAACTTATTTTCCATGGTGACGTGAGATCTTCTGCCCATTAACCAGTTCAGGTTTCTAAGTTGTATATTTAACGCTTCACGTTTTTTTCTAATATGAGCCTTCCATGTTTGTTTCCTGTCAAGATGCATGCCTAGGTACTTTGCTGAATCTTGGTGAGGCAGGGTGTCGTTACCAAGTTTAATCGGGGGGCAGTTGTCTTTTCTTAACGTAAAGGTGACGTGTACTGATTTGTTTGAGCCTGCCTTGATGCGCCACGTCTCCATCCATGAGTTGACTTTGTTCAGGTGATTCTGCAGTAGTGAGGACGCCACACTAGCATTTTCGTGGTTGCAAAGTGCAGCGGTGTCGTCAGCGAATGTGGCAGATAAGATATTGTCCGTTGTAGGTATATCTGCGGTGTACATGAGATATAGGGTGGGGCCCAGTATGGAACCTTGGGGTACCCCGGCTTTTATGTCTTGAAAGGTGGAGTAGGTGTCATTGATTTTAACTCTAAACATTCTATCTTCCAGGTAGGACTTCAGGAGCAGGTAGAAGTTGTGAGGAAGTTGCTTCTTAATTTTGAAAAGCAATCCCAAGTGCCAAACTCTGTCGAATGCCTGTTGTACATCGAGAAATACAGCAGAGCAATACTGCTTCTTCTCGAGAGCTTCTCTTATTTTGTCAACTACGCGGTGAACCTGTTCTATGGTGGAATGGCCAACTCTAAAACCGAACTGATGTTGGGGGATGACTGCATTATCATTTAGCTCTCGTGTTAGCCTTCGTAGGACAATCCTCTCAAACAACTTAGATAATATAGGTAGTAGGCTAATTGGTCTGTACGAGGATACAAGATGCGGAGGTTTACCAGGTTTTAGTATCATAATTATCTCAGATATTTTCCATATTATTGGAACATATCCTATCCTAAATATGGAATTGATGAGATATGTTATGCCTACTATGGCCTTTTTAGGAAGTTGTCGTATGATTTCGGTTGTAATCAGACAGAAGCCAGGAGCCTTATTTAACTCCAGTCTTTTTATTTCCTTACGGACTTCTTTAGGTGAGCAGCTTTGGATTGGGAGACATAGTTGCAAATCTGTTTTTAAATAGTCTAGTATTTCTTTTTCAGTTCCTATGTTGCCGCAGTTCGGAGTGAACACTTCACGTAAGAATTGTCCAAACACCTCAGCACGTTCTTTGTCAGTTCTAGCCCAAGTGTTGTTGCCATTTTTGATAGGATACTGTGCCGCCTGAGGTGCAGCTTTGCTACTTTTTACAGCGTTCCAAAGGGAGTACTCATTTCCAGCTTGGGGATTCAGGTTTGATAATTTGTACTGTAGCGTTTCATCCTCAATGTTTTTAAAATACTGTTTTAAGTCAGCGGCTGCTTTGTTAAACGCAGTTTTGTCTTGGGGATGTCGACTACAGTGCCAGACCCTTCTGAGCCATCTCTTTTCAAGAATTTTTGCTTTTATTTCTCTAGGTACATTCGTATTACATTGTCTCAATTGATGGATTGGTGTAGATTTCCATGCCGCTGTTTGTATTAGGTTTGTCAGATCATTTGCATATTTATCGATCTCGTCTTCTGTTTTAAGTGACACCTTTAAGCTGAGATGCTCATTTATGTAGTGCCTGAATGATTCCCAGTCAGTTTTATTGTTGTAAAGTCGCTTCTTCATTGGTTTTTCAATAATGGTGGTACTTATTATAGCGATTACCGGTGTGTGGTCTGAGCTGCTGTCTAGAGAAGTATGTACACTTAGGTAATGATTTGACAAACCTTTGTATACAAAGAAATCGAGAAGATCTGGCTGTTTGTTTGAATCGGTAGGCCAGTAAGAGGGTTCGCCTGCACTAAGAACGTATAGTTTGTTTTTTTCTAGGCTTCTTTTCATTTCTCTGCCTCTTGGAAGGGTGAGTCTGGAACCCCAGTAAGTGTTTTTTGCATTGAAATCCCCGCCACATATGAATCTATGTCCAAGCGTCTTGAAGTAATTTGTAAAAGCTTCCTCTTTTAAGGTGTGCTTGGGTGGACAGTATACAGCCGATAGTGTCATAGAGCCTCGTTTATCTTGTACCATTATTGTGGTTGCTTGTATAGGTTCTGTTTTGTACTCTGGAAGAATCACATGTTTGATGTGTTTTTTTATAATTACCGCAGAGCCTGCATGAGCTGTTCCATCTGGGTGAGATGTTGAGTGTATGGTATAGTTTTTTATTGATGTGTTGTGATTTGGAGTTAGGTGTGCCTCAGAAACCAAAAGTACGTCGATGTTTTCATGTTCCAATAGGGTTTGTATGTCATATTTGTGTTTAATCAGACCATTGGTGTTCCATGTTGCTACTTTTAGGGTCGCCATTTCAATTTACAAGTTTATTTATTAGTGTTGTGAGGAGATTCATCATGGTAGACATTTGTTCCAGGAGTTTATCTAGCTTTACAGCTTGTTGTGTGAGGAGTATTTCTAAATTATGATTAGGTGATATAGGTTGTGCTTTCAGTGCATTTGCATAAGATTTATCTTGTGAGTGTTTTTCATTAGTGTGTCTCAATTTATCAGGATTTTGTTCTAGCTTTTGGTGTAATTCTACAGTGGCACTAGATTGTCTTCCAAAGTTTGCAATGTTTTGTGCAGCTCCATATGTGGGTTCTTTCACTGCCTTTTGTCTGCTTGTTTTTCGAAGTAGTATTTCTCTATACACCTCGCAGCCCCTGTAATTTGCGGGATGTGCACCTTCACATAACGCACAGGTGGCTGGGGTATTTCGATCTTTTTTAGGGCAGTCAGAGGTTTTGTGGTTTTGTGCGCACTTTACGCATCGAAACGGACGCATACAATAATTTTTTGAATGCCCGTACTGTTGGCATCTTTGGCATTGAGGTATGGTGTTTCTTTTCTTTGGCTCTTCGATTGTGACAATTTGATTGTCTATGGCTTTTATTGTTTTAGCAGCGTTGTTGTTTGGGCCAGCTATGAGATTAACAAAGAATGTCGATGTAGGTATTTTGTCTGGGCCATAATTTCTCCTTTGACTTTATTGCCGCTTTTTTCAAGTTCTTCTATAATGGCACTGTGTGGAGTTGTATGATGGAGTTTCTTTATTACGAGGCGATAGCAACGTTGGTCTTTTCTGTTAAAGGTGTGACCTATGAGTCCATTCTCCCGGACTAGGGTTATTACTTTTTTGTATGACTCTATATCCTTGGAGTTAATTCTTAGCTGATTTTTGTTCACGTTTTTCAGGAGAAAATCATCTTTATCAGCAACAGTGTTAATTAGTTCTGATAACTTGTTTATGTCTTCTATGCCGTATAATATAATGGGCGGAGGTTTATTTTCGCGCTTCTCTTTGGGTTTGGAATGCATATCTTCTGTTAAGTCAATCTGTAGGCAGTCATACCTATTGGTGGTTTTGATGTCTTCAGGGGACTGTGACAACTTCTTTCGCTTATTGCTTCTGGAAGTGGGAACTCTTTGCCATTCAGGAGGACAAAGCGTGTTGTTTGTAAAAGTTAGTGTCTGTTTTATCTTTTCTTCTGTCAAGGGATCCACATTGGCAGATTCAGGCTGTGGTGTGCTTCCGACGGAGTGACTTCTTTGTCTACTCATGAACAAGCTGGGATGGAAGGCTTGTTGAATAAATCGTTTTCCAATCGTTTTCTCGTATATTTAAATGAAAAATAAATATGTGACTAGGGGACAACTTCGTGCACCGTCTGGTGCAGAACAAGGCGGACGGCAAGCTCGTGGCGGCGGAGGGCGGCGCTGAGCAGGACGCGGCCTGCGGCGGGGAGAAGCTGGACTCTGCGCAGCTCGAGTTCACCTACATCCTGACGCACCAGCTGGACACGCAGCGCCAGTACTACGAGGACAAGATTAGCAAGTAAATACACACCATGACGGCCTCAATATTATTAAGTTTGCAAGGAATACTATGAAAACATCTCATCGTCAGGCTAGAGAGCGAACACCGTGCGGCGTCCGGCGCCCTGGAGCGCCGCGCCGAGACTGCGGAGGGCGAGGCGGCGGAGCTGCGGGGCCGCCTCGCCGCGCTCACCAGAGAACACGCGGCCACCGAGCGACGGCTGCAGGGACTCGCGGGGAGGTCCACACACAACGCCAAATAAATGTATCAAGTCGTTCGGTACACAATAGTGATGAGTGCGTGTGCGTGCAGGGTGTCGTCGCTGCAGAGCGAGCTGCAGGAGGAGCGCGGGCTGGCGTCGGCGCTGGCGAGCGCGCACCGCCAGTGGCAGGAGCGGGCGCAGGTCACCGAAGAGGCGCTCGCCAAGGAGGTGCGCAGCTTACGACCTCTTATTTTAATATGATTTGCAAGCACTCGGCGATAGTCTAGGGTTTAACTACTACACGGCCGTATCTGATGAATCTTGTCCATCCATCCGGCCAGGTGGCGGAGCTGAAGGAGCAGCTTCGCGACGTGATGTTCTTCGTGGAGGCGCGGTCGTCGCTGGCGGCGGCGGCGGCGCCCGAGGAGCTGGCGGGGGCGCGCGTCACCGTACCGCCTCAGAAGCCGCGCCGCAAGAAGCGATAGCCCTCCCATCATGGGCGTTAGATTATTTACTGCACCGTGTTCTATGTATATAATGATAAGCGTGGATACAATAACATTACATTTTCTTTTATTTATTACCTACCAGTGTTTTCGTGGATGATATCTTTGATAACTCTGTTGTTCTATTTCTATCTTTTTTTGACTTATTGATTGTATATTTTGTTTTTGAACTTAGTGGATAGTCAAATATAATATATCTGGATCATCAGCGGCCCGTGGATGTCGTCTGTTGAACATGGGCTCGCCCAAGGAGCGCCCACACCATCCACTGCATCCCGGCGCCCTATTTCTTTCTTCACCCAAATAATTATTTTCTGAAATTTTCTATAGGAGGAAAAATAAAAGAAAAAATGTTAAAATAAAAATTACTCGGTAATTCAAAATGATGTCTTTATTCGTTCAGCAGAATATTTTAAGTAGTTGTAGGCTTGTGTAGCGTCAAAATATCACTGCTTTGTTTGAAAAGGGAATTTGTAATAAACTGTGATAATATGTTATAATAAATGATTTAAAACCAATCTTTATTTGCGCTAATTTTCGATTCAGGTAAGTTCTTTGACTATTTTCTTTTAAGCTCTTCAGACACAACTCTATACACATTTCAAAAACATTTTGAATGTTAATACTTTCAAGAATATTCTTGATATATAATTGAATATATAATTGAATATATTTTTAAATTTAAAATTAAAATTATTTTACAGTTATATTTGTTTAAAAATATACATCTCAAGCTTGTCTCGTTATTTCATATAATTAATTAACGTACTTTTCACACATTACCTACTTCGAAATTCGACCTCAATTCAAAGAGAATTTCCCAGTGAAGGCGTGGAGTTTGGACAAAAACTATTTAATAATTTAATTTATCTTTTTTTTGTCTGTTCCGTCGGGCAAACTTACTTGTCACTTGTAAAGCGCATATTAGTGTTCATGTTTTTGTCTTACTAGTATATCTAATGCAATATAAAATATAAACTTTCTGAACTGCATATAAAATTTAACTGTACAAAATTTCATACTCCTCTATAATTTTCATAGAAAAAGTGCTTTCAATATTATGATAGAAATGAATATATATTTTTATACGATATATCGAAAAACATCGATGTCAGATTAGGGATATTCGATATACACTGATGTATTGAAAACATTAGATTTTTACAATGCGATACATCGTATCAATTCGATGTTTTGAAAAGTTATGGGTTATGCGATGTAGCGGTGTACTCTCTAAAACATCGAGTCAAACTAGTTCATTTCATAAAAACTCAGTTTGATCTCTAAATCATTACCAAAAACATTCTTTCTTCATTTATATTTCTTATAAAATATGTTTATTTTCCATTGTTTTTTTATTTCAAACCTGTTTTGTTTAAACTTAGATGAACGCAGCCGGAATTATGTGTTTATATAATATTTGGTCGCATGCTAGTTCTCTTTGTTGTTTCTGTGAACTTTATATAAAAACGTTGATTTACGTTTAATTTTACAAGAAAGAAATTTTGTAAACTAACGCACAAAATGAGACACCGGAATATGAATTTTCAGATCAGTCTGACAAACTAGATGACTTTTTTTTGTGGGAAAATCATTACAAATAAACAAAAACTAGAAAAAGTCTGACGATGTTATTTCTGAGAAACTAGCCCAAGAAGCAGAGATTCAAGATTCAGCTTCCTAAACTTTATATAGTAGCTTTTAAATATATAACCATGGTAGAAACTTCAGTCCCATCTGAAGATTTGTTTTCCAAAGCGGCAAAAATCCTTAACCAACAACGAAATAGACTCAAAGAAAAGTCTAAATAAAGTTTTGTTTTTGCAACGTCTATCAAAAGAACTCTGGAAATAGAACATGTTTAAAATTGTAGATGTACTGTAATAAAGAACAATGATTATTCTCATATATGTAATGTTAAAAAAGTACTCGATTTTCGGAAACATCGATGTTTCTTACCGATACATCGGAAGACATCGATGCACACTTTCGAAATATCGTAACGAAAAAGCACAGATTTTTTTTTTCGAAGTGGACACTTCTATGTCAGATTCCGATATTTTGTACAGAATAAATATATCGGTACCTTTTTCCAAATTGTGTCCATTTCACCTAACTTAACCTAACGCAATATCATAGTGTAAAACAGTAGTATATAAAAGGAATAAAATAATTATATGGCATCTGTCGGATGGCGTATAAACAATGCAGAATAACGACTAGACTAGACGATAAAATCACTAGCTTTTTCAATTGGCTATTGGAGATGACATATTAAACTTAATTAAAATACTTAAGTCGGCAAATTGTCTATTTGCTTAAAAAAACAAGAGAAATTAGATATATTTTTGTATCTTAAAATTAATAGCATTAAAAAATAAATGGTTTAGTCGAAAACAGTTCTATTTTGCGTTATTATATGCATTCTATGATCTGTGTGTAGATAAATGTGTTTAGAAAGGTTTTTAAGTGTCACCACTTCTTACCTAATTATTTCCTGTATCATTTTCTTAATATAATCTATGAGCATAATTACTCAATATAGTGGTCATCGTCGTAACTTAAAATTAGTTCTTGCATATAGTTTAAAAACTTTTATTACTCACAAAAGAAACTAGCGCTTTCTGGCGTAGAAGGCTTGTAAGCGTAAGGCCAGTGGTTCACATAACATAGTCGGTGTTATTATCTATGGCTTAACTTTTTAAAATTGAATCGATGGCGGATGCCTGATGCAAAGATAATAAATTGCTAAGTAATTGCACTGCTATTAATTGTTTTGATTATGAGATCCCAGAGTCTTTGCCAATAGGTTATAAAGATAACGTATTAAGTAATAAAAAATACAGTTTAATTATTTATAAACTTTAAGCAGATATAATATAGTACATGTTCTCATATTAACAATTGGTGAATTAGTGAGCTGGAAATTGTTAGTCAGGTTACATTAATAATTACTAATAGCACATTACGAAATACGAAGCGAGTTTCTATACAGGTAAGACTTTAACTATTACTTTCGTAGTTTCTTAAATTTATGCAAATTATATATGGTTACTTACAATATTATTTGGATGAGGACATTTCACAGTGCATGTTTGTGTATTTACGTGATACTTTACAGGATGCGAGAGCACGAGACTTCAGTATAATGCTTTTAGCGACTTTGCAAAAGACTTATCTCTGTATTACTCCAGAGTAAGCCTTTCGCAATTTCGCCATATATCTTCGTTATTTTATATGACGGCTATTATCTGAAAGAAACATCGAAAGGCTGCATCTAGCGATGGAAAAAGTCCAATTGTTAATCAGCATTGGCTTTTTATGCTATCGCTATTTGTGGACTATCTTTCGTCTACTATTTACTTTTGTGTTACAAAAACTTAGTTGGAACTTGGGACGTCTTCTAAAAAGAACACAATTATAAATGTTTTTCTATTTAAATAAATAACAAGGCAAATATATTTAATATGTTGGAATTTAGAACTCTATGATTGATTTTCGTAACTTGTTCATTGGACCATTTATTTATCATAATGATAATAATCCTATTTGGCCTTAAAATCGCTATAATCTTTTTTCACCTATTAAGAATTTCAAAAACACTTCATTATATTAAGAAAAATATTTAAAGTTTAAATTTTTACATTCAACCACCGCCGTTCTGACAAAAGGCAGATGTTGGTATGTAAAAAATAAAAAAAAAAAGAAAATTAAATAAACAATGCCCATCATCACTTCCCGAGCTTTACAACTGTTATATTTCATATATGTAGATACATATTCCAGTTCATATGAAAGTCATTCGTTTTGCATGATTCCAAACTGTAGGTCCACGGAGATCTGATAAAACTCCATCAAAATGTATTTGTGAATTAACAATTTATAATATGGTTTAGAAGGATCACTACACACCGTGTGAAATAAATCATTGCAACATATAATAATTATTTTTATATGGGTTTATGTATTTATTTATTATTTATTTATATTTTTTCCACTTTAAACCTATACCAGTGATTACTTGTGTATGAATGGAAGTGTCAGGAGGGCCTATTTTGGTGCCATACCTAACAAAATAAGCCCTTCCATAAAGATCCTTCCAAATTGAAATAAAGTTACAAGGTTTTATAAAATATTTCAATTTCTGGAACATGAGTCATGATTTCTTTTCCATAAAGCTTGTTAATAGTTTGTATGGGTAGTTTTATGGTTGATGCGAATACCTTTCTAAAACCGTAGCACTCTCGGGCCCACTCGGTAAGGTAAGACAGTAGACTTTAACACTAAACCTACCAGTACCGGTCAAATTGACAGGTCTTAAACTTTTGTAAAACTTACACATTTCTAAACGTTATAATATTGTTATCAAACTACATTACAATGCTTAGAATATGCATATAATATTTTCTACACTCTTTAGTTATTTCCATTATTACCTGCATTATATAATAAAATAACTTTTAATTACTGGTTAATTTGACGGTTTACGGTAGCAACAGGTGTACAAGAATTTTTGGTAGGTTTAGTGTTAACATACCAAATTTATTTAAAAATATATACCTCTATGGTACCTGATGTTATAAAAATAACAAATCACTCACTCTTATAATGTTATATATATAATAGTTTAAAATAGTTTAAAATATTTCAAATAATAACTTATTTTTCATTAATTGAAGCACAAAATAATTTGTTAATTTGTATTAATTATAAAAAGTATTTGATAAGGTACAAAATTTTTATTGGTTATAATGATTTCATTTGATAAAAAAAAACATTATCTGATCTTAATCTTCACCAGTTAAAAGTATGTACAATTAAGTTAGATAAAAATAAATTAAGCTATAAAATCTATAGAACAGTCTATAAAAATATTCTTCACATATTATATGTGTATTCAAACAACATTTCCAAACCACTGATCTAATATAAATTAGATTTTCTCTATGAAATATTTTATACCTAGCACAGGTTATCATATATTATCTTATAAAATATAAATGAGTGGAAGTTAAATATTAAGAAAGAGTAATGAGATTTCAGCAAACAGGCATTCAATTCTTATACTATGACTTTCATAATATGTATATACCTGGCTGTAATTTTTTACTCATTTGGGGTTTGTAAGTATGAGGTAGGTCCGGGGGTAGATGGTAGGACGTTTTTGAGGGTCTCATGCATCTGTTCTAACAGAGGGTGTGTAAGCCCAAAGCACACCACCTATCATTGCCCTGTAACATTTCCTTCCGACCTATCAAACATTTTATCACCTATCGACCTATCGAACTTTGTAGATAAGTTGCATTATAAAACGTGGCGAAAGCAATTACAAAGTTACGGATATAGGTGACGCCACAGCCTATAAAAATAGTTCCTTGTGATTGCGGTAAGCGTTTCCTACGGGACTCGCCGAAGCTAAAATCAGGATTTCTCTGAATATTTAAGTGTAAAAACTTTTGATAGCGATTATGCGACACGTCTAGGATACGGGAATGGCTCACAACATGCGTTGTGACAAAGCTAGGAAAAGTTTTTAATATCGCTCAAAATACGTGAGACGTTTGAAATCAGCATCTGCCGAAGTCTAATAGTATGTTTGGCTGAGTGCTACCATCGATCGGCCTGGAACACGACCTTTAAAAATAAAATTAGAAAAGCTGCAAATGATAACTCCTGCAAATGATGACTCCCCCACTGACTGAGCTGCAATAACTGACTGACCACAGATGCACGCATGTCACACTGAGGTGCCGCCATTCACCGAGCTCATGAGTAAGGAACTAGGTTCGAAATTATCGGGAACATGTGCGATGTAAGGTCGATCGCTTTAACAGTGTCGCGGACTTCGAACATCTACTTACTAGAGAAGACATAAAGATATATTGAAACCAACATGCATTAAGTTTTGGGAAGTCATACAATAAAATATTTAGTTATTTCCGTGTTAATTGAAACATTTCCTGAGCTTGAACCGAATAATCTATATTTATAAAGTAATTTGAAATTCCTTTACAAAGCAGTCCATTTATCATATTGTGTAATACATGCGAATACGTGGTATTCCGTTCTTTTTAATTATACTGTGACGTTCAAATAAAACACTAAATCAATGTTGGTTTCCAAGGTTAGTACGTTGAATGCACGTAATGCCATTTTGGTGTTTGAAGGTCGCTCCATTTGACAAACTTCCTCTATGAGCGAATGTAGCATCCGTCGTACCTCGACAAGGCATAAAAACGAACTGGTTCCCCGAAACTTCACTCTAGTCTTGGATTCTCATCTTTATCATTTTCTCCCATACATTCATATGACACGAGCTTTAATCCGCGATAATCGTTGCAGTCTTGTGTATCATCCTTATTTTTCCATCTATGTACGAGGGTCAAACTGAAAGTTCTTAGAAAATCAAAAACTAAGCATTCTAGCAAGTTATTAGTTTTATTGTAACTTTTCAAAATAGCGTCCATTTACATCAATAAATCGCTGCATTCGATGGAACCATTGAGAAAAGCACCTTGCCCACTCGGCCTTAGGGGTCTCTTCGATGGCGTTTTTAAACGCAGTCACTGCGTCTATAAAACGTTTTCCTCGAAGTTTTTCTTTTATTTTCGGAAATAAATAAAAATCGCAGGGTGCGAGGTCGGGGCTATACGGCGGGTGACCCAGTAATTCCACGTCTGAGGTCACCAAATAGTCGATCGTTTGCCTGGCGGTGTGCGACGAGGCATTGTCGTGATGAAGGAGGATCCTGCTGCGAGGTCGTTTCTCTCGAACTTTTTCCAAGACAAGTGGCAAACAATTGTTAGTATATCACTCTGCATTAACCGTTTTCTGATCCTCTAAGACTACTGTCGCGTAATGACCTGTCTTTCCGAAGAACGAGGCCACCATCTTTTTTCCAACACTTCGACCTCTCTTCACTTTAGTTGGCAACTCTTCGGAAGGAAACACCCACTGAGCAGACTGTCTTTTAGTTTCCGGATCATAACAGTAAATCCAGCTTTCGTCACCCGTTAGTATGTCGAACACAGCATTTGAGTCACCTCCGTTAAATTTTTGGATCATTTCTCGGCACCAATCAACACGGCGGAGTTTTTGAGCCTCGGTCAAATTATGCGGTATCCAGCGGGCACAAAGCTTCCTGACCGCTAAATGTTCATGGAGGATTTTGTGCACTTGACTCATACCTATGCCTAGACTTGTCCGAATCTGCTGATAGGTCACTCTTTTGTCAGTCTCTATCATACGCCGCACAACACTGATGTTATCTTCAGTCGTCGCTGCAGAAGGCCGTCCCTCACGCAAATCATCGGTGAGATTAGTTCGACCACGTTTGAATTCATTAAACCAGTTGTAAACTTTGGCACGAGATGGGGCTTCATCGTGAACAGCCAATCGAAGTCTATCATAACTTTCTTGTTGACTTAAATGACATCGAAAGTCATAAAAAATCATTGCACGAAAATTTTCTCGGCTTAAATTCATTCTGACGTGCACAGACAATTTTCAATTTGCCGCCAAATCGTAAAACAAATGACAAATGAATGAAATGTACACTCAATAATATTGGTAAAAAGTTCTATTTTCAAAATTTAAACTATTTTTTTTAATATAATGCTTTTAAGTGGCCAGTTCTAAAAACTTTCAGTTTGACCCTCGTACAGTGGAGTACTATTGCACCATTCGTTGGGGATTACTTCTTCATGCAAAACTTATTGGAGAACAAAGCCAGCTACTTATATCCATATTTAATCATAACCTTCCATTCCTCCACGGGTATGGCATCCGGTCCTTCTGCTTTTCCATTCTTCATACCATGCACAGCCACTATTACTTCATCATCAGTCACTGCTTTCTCTAAATCTTCATTTACTGACTGCTTTTCCAACATTCCATCATTTTACACATCATTTCCAGCATTCTTCTCCCTACGCTTTGTTTAGAGATTGAATAAAACTGATTAAAAAATATATTATATAATTAATGTTTTCTGCATATTCAAGAAAACGCAATTACAAATGGGAGTTATTGAATCTAAATTTAAATAATTAGAAGCCAAACTAAAATAGTATGAGTTTATTTTACACTGTCTTAGATTTTCATATACTGATTTTTCATTAAATGTTAACTTATAATTAAAATAAGGCTAACTTGCTTAAGTTTAAAGTGATGTTTTAAAGTTTAACATTTGTTCAAATCTTTCTTATTTAAATAGTAGGAAATAATAGGAATGCTTCAAACACTTATGAAACCTTCCACTGGATAATTTTAAATAAGTTTCTTACTAAATAAGTATGTACCAAAAACCTTCGTGGTAAATTGTTGAAACTGTATAAGAGTCAACATAACTAATTTAGTCAGAGAATTTCACCTATAGTAGAAATGGATGGAAGCCAACCTCTCCGAGTTAGAAATAAATAGAATTAATGACATTTGTGATTATATGTTAATTGTATGTGCAGTGTTTGAGTTTGGTAATCTTTTTAGGAGTTTAATAATGAGTGAAGCCCCATCTCCCCCTGCAAAGAGGCCACGATTTGATAATGAAACCATCACTGAAGACATCGACTTCACTGAAGATACTGAAGTGGAACATAAGTTTGATTCATTGGCTAATGAGAGATGCGAAGACTTTGCCAATTCCGAAGAGTTGCAGAAGCTTCGAGAATTTAAAGTTCTAGATGAAGTGAAGTCTAATGAAGACGACGACAGCAATGATGAGAATTCAGACAACAGTTCAACTGGTATAGTTAAATTGGAAATATTATGCTTTGTACATTTCTGTTATGTTAATAATGTTTTAAACCATTTATTGAATTTGTGAATATTTATTATTTGTGATTATTGTTATTAGGCGTGCCAGAGGAGGAGTTAGAAAAAATGTTAGATGAAAATTTGCCAGATGATTTCAAATCGGCACCAAAGCCTAAAGATAAGGCATACGTGACGAGAACAAAAATTGTCCTCGAAGGTACGTCACTATTTACCAGTTAAAAGAGCTGAAAGCTGAAATTTATTTTCTATCCATGTGTTGCAGAGAAGGGCGTGAACCAATTCGAAAATCTACCTCTGGATTGGATGATGGTGCGTCACTACAGCGGCATGCCCATTTATATGCATCGCAGTACCCGCGTCTGCACTCTCTCCAAACCTTACTTTATTGGCAAAGGCAACACAAGGGTAAGAAAGTGTTATTATATCTTATTGCAATGGTCTTAATATTGTAATAAATTGTAATAAATTTTAATAGATTAAAATTATTGTAGAGACATGACATACCCATCAGTGCTATACCGTGCCTAGCATACAGACGTGCTCTGGAAGAAGAAGATAAACAAAAGAAAATCGATCGGAAGATAGAGGAACAGATCAGAAACCAAACGAGCGCCGGCAATATCAATAGTAACTTGGCAGTTGACAGTAGTAATGTAATAAACGGACAAAATACAGTCAATAATGACGTTCCTATACCTCAGCTTCCGATAGCAACAAATAACCATAATGATGCACCCAAGAGTAATGACGAAAGCGAAACAAATGATCGGAACGCCGATCAAATTAATGTAAGTTTGAACGGTGACCCGAACCCGGAGGTCCCTGAACGAAAATGTCCCCATACTGCCCGAGAATGGGGGAGCGAGGGAAAACTTGTCACAGTAGCGGTTCCATCGAAGGTACCGGACGTTGAGGTCACGGTTAAAATAGAAGCCGACGTCTCAACCGATGCGGAACTCGAAGTAGCCGCCCCATCGATCAAGGAAGAGATTGAGTCGCCAACCGACGCGGGAGAGAACGAGGAGGCCGCGGACGAGATCCCTCTCGGTAGGCGGCCGGTGGTGTTGCCGGGGGGCGCCATGATGCCTCCGCCTAGGGTGGAGTCCGTCAACTCCAGCTGGAAGACTCAAGACCTGACTCCGGAGCAGGTCAATGAGTACTGCAAAAGTCTCTTTCAGTTCAAGAGCGTAAACATAATGCATTTCAAGTAAGTATATGAAATGACGAGGCAGCAGGGTAAGGCATCATTTACATCTGATCAGACAAAGATGTGATTTTATGAAAAACATGTATTGTAATCAATAATCTCTTCTTATGTTATTGTATCTAACATAACTAACAATAATATTGTCGTCATCAACTTTCATTACTGTCAGTGGTATTAAATGCATTTTAGACAATGCTTCGAGTGGTTTTTTTATAATCATTTCTGCACCCTGACTAATTAACACTGGTTTATTTCATCCTCCATCTGGCTTTAGGTTATTTCTTATTATAATTCAAATATGATATTATAGTTGAGTTTTATTAATCAACATGACGATTCTTTCGTCCTATTGGAGTTAGTTGTATAACCATGTATAAAGCAAAGACTTGTAAAAGTATTGGATTGAAGATTAAGTTTAGGCTTTTTTAAAGAGGATTAGTCGTCTGTTATTTTGTTTTTACTGGCACCGACAAAATATATTCATCTCTCATGTTGCCTCGCGTCGGTTCGAGTGTTGTGTGCGTCAGTGTCTTTCTCTCTCTGTGCGTGCGTGCGTGCGTGCGTGCGTGCGTGCGTGCGTGCGTGCGTGCGTGCGTGCGTGCGTGCGTGCGTGCGTGCGTGCGTGTGTGTGTGTGCGCGCGCGTGTGTGTGTGTGTGTGTGTGTGCGCGTACGTCCGTGCGTGCGTGCGTGCATGAGTGCGTGCGTGCGTGCGTGCTTGCATGAGTGCGTTCAAGAGTGCGTGATTGAGTGAGTGCGTGCGTGCGTGTGGGCCACCGATAACAAGTGTTCACCGCCGCCGACGAACTCTTGCAACATTCAGGAAATCGGAAGAGCGTTGCCGGTCTTCCGAAAGGTGGGATTATACACCTTCTTTGAAGGTACCCATGTATCGATCCGGTAATACCCAGTAAGAAAATTTGTTCCACATCTTAGTAGTATGTGGAAGTAAGACCCTTGACAACAGCACAGTAAAGGATAGCCACGCATCCAGGTGATGCGGATGGTATTGCAGGAGATGAGGTGCTGTGCGGTATGAAATTCGGCCGCAGGCATCAGATCAAATGGCTTTTCGGAATACTCTCCCATGTAAATGCGATAGAAAACGCACAAAGAGGTCACGTCTTCACGCAATGCCAGTGAGTCCAGTCATTCAGAAAGATATTGGGTTATCCGGACCAGAGATGAGAACAGTACTCTATGTGTGGCCGGACTTACGCCTTATAGAGCGCAAGTCTTTGGCCAGGCTTACAATACTGCGTCGGTCTATTGTTAACTCCCTATTTCATATAGGATAACTTGGCCTTGCTCTCCAAATGACCACGAAATCAACTGTCGCTCGAAATATCGAGACGAGAGGAGTACTCTCGAAGAGTGTACACTAGCGTTCATGGGCTTTGGGTGCGAGCAAAAAACGTCAAGAACGACCAGTGTGCTCCACCCAGTGAAGAAGCTAGGTGATCCACTTGCATACACTCTCGGGATGCCCATGGGAAAGGAGCTTCAAAAGATGCTCCTTGTGCCATACGCGATCGAAGGCTTTCGCTATATCCAGACCCACTCCCTTGCTTTCAATAACAGCTGCCCAACGGTGTGTAAGATATAACAGAAGATCACCAGTCGATCGACTATGACGAAAGCCATATTGCCGGCCATTGATCAACATGTGATCGTTGCGGGACATTAGGAGCTGTTGATTGATGATGCTCTCCATTATTTTGGAGAGAAGAAAGGTAATGGTGATAGGTCTGTAATTAGCTGGGTCCGAGTTATCTTTTTTAGAGATCGGATGGACAAGGGCACACTTCCATGTGACCGGCACTACGCCTTTAAGGTAGGAGTACCAAAACAGACGCGTTAGCGTTGAAGTCAACTCAGGGGCACATGTCCGTAGCACAATTGGAGAGATACCACCTGGTTCACTCGACTTAGGAACGCCCAAGGAAAAGGTAGTCAGTCTTTTGGATGGTATTTTGCCGATAAACTATTTCCGGCATTGAGCTCTGCCACCGCGGGATTATAGGCGGTGTCTTCCCCTGGTCGACTCAAAATCGTGTTTGAGACGAAAAGAGTACTCAAGAGATCGGCCATAGAGTAGTTGCCAGTGTGCAATGGCGGAAGGGATGGCTGGCAAAAGTTTCCCAGAGTGGCATTGGAAAGCGCCCAGAATTTGCGTGTGACAGGCCTTACCAGCTGAACCCCAATTTTAACGACATGCTTGAACTTTCCTCTAGCAATTTGCTGTTTGAAGAATCTGGAGGCACGGTAATATTTCCTCTTATCCTTATCCTTTCGAACTAAATTAGAATAAGCGTGCGTGACGTTTGCCAGCTGCTGAAGCCCTGACAGACGCATCAAACAAAGGCCGCGATCTGCCACCAAGTACCACAGAGTTTGATACAATTCCATCCCCTGTAGTATCGCATCAGTTACAGCCGTAGTGCAGTCACTGGGATCATTGGAAAAGAAACAAACCGCTCCCCACGGGTAGGATGCAAAAAAAGATCGCATTTCATCCCAATCCGCTGACTTGTACCACAGACGTAGAGTCGCAGAACTTTTGCGAGCCGGACGTTGAATGGGCACTACTACAAGCAATGATTAGTGGGCCATAGGGGAGCTTCGACAGTGACTTGGTACTTTCCGGGATGTGTAGTCAGCAGAAGATCCAACAAAGAGGGCATATAGCTCTCCACATCCGGTAGACGAATGTGCGTCTTGAACAGACCATTAGCCAATGCCAAGTTTAACGTAGATTGCTCTGCGTAGTCGTTGGTACGTGAACTTAGCCAATCGGTATTGTAACCGTTGAAGACCCTTTGGCTGAGGCAGTCTGTGAAAGCACTTCGTAATCTTCGCCTGGACTTGGCCCAAAAGTTGATTCGTTTCTGCATTACCACTATGGAGCTGGTAGAGGCACGCGACGAAAGGTCGTCCATGGTTGTCCATGTCCACGCGCACCCAGAATGCAGACAGGTCCCGACGTTCAAAAGACCTGAAGGCGACGGTATCAGATCTTCCCTAATGAACACAGATACCCCGGCGTGTGGAATAAAAAGATTTTCGAATTTATACTCGGGGTGTGATAGGTCTCCGTCAAACAAACAAAAAATAACAAGGTTGGCTGCGCCGTGTCTAGATGAAAGTGGACGGCGAATAGGTTGGAATGAAGTCTCCGGATATTTCAAAAGTCACCATTTAGAGTAAAGCGGGGTGCCGCTGTGTTGACTCATTGTTTGTCGTCGTTTGTCCCAGATACGACGGGCAGCCTGAGCAGAATCCGAGAATCATTCCCCCGATTTTGCTCAGGTAGAGGTTTTCCCGCTTCGTCAAGGCCGATATCCTGCTGGGGTATATTTTTTTCAAGGCATCGCTCTCATTTTGGGGGGAGGGCTTACGGATTCTCTCACTCACCGACGGAACATCCTAAAGAATTTGACATGTAAATTGTTTTTAGGCGTCGGCTTCAAGGCTAGCAAAGTTCTGTGAATCCTCGGATGTTGCCATAGTTCATGGGCTATAGTGATCACTTATTAACGGTGGCCCACAAGCTCGTTTACCCTCCTCTAACAAGAAAAAAACATTATAAAACTTCTCTACTGCTCCCACACCATGCATTCGTTGGTAGGGTGGAATGCATGTAAAGGTAAAAGTAAAATCGCGTCCTACAGGTGTTTTCCTTCGCAGGCGTTGGGCGGATCGTCGCAAGTACACGAAGGCCCGCAAGACGTTGCAGTACCCGTCGCTACCCGCTGGCACCACGCTCATAACCATCCCCGCACACCACGGAACTGACGCTGGTTTGAAATTTTACCTTTATTTATTCTAGCTAAATTCTAAACAATTTTAAGCATTCGCCCCCTTTTTTTTCGCCCATGGCTCGTTTAAGATTATTTTTTGGTAACACACAAAAGTATAACGAATTATGATGTAAATAATTATTTGTTTTTACCTTAAGCTTAAAAGAATATATAGGTAGTTATCAATGGTTTTACATGTATCACCCAGAAATTGAAATAAGTGAATATTGTTTGAGCTAGTGCTTAATAAGATTCGCGTAAAGTTTTAAAGTTTCTAATAGTTTTCATTTTATGAAAGTTTAAAAGAATTTTCTTGGTCTTGCACAAAATTTATTTCAACTGGTGAACATTTATTGCCGTCAGTTTTATTTATCTTAGATAAATCCTGTGAAACAGACTTGTTTAAACCCAGTCCTTCCGTTCCTCTAGAAAAGGAAGTATATCTGTATCCCTACCTGTTTCGATTAACGTAGCAATTTATATATAAACGTCTTTATCCACATGCAACCAATATTTCTAACCTTGCAGTATAAAATAACATTGATAAGATAACACAAAACTCATGTTTTAAATTGTTTATAAACTATTGGCTCTTTGAGATTTCCTTTTTTTCTGTTATACCCACATTCGATCTTTAGACAATGGATAGGAAAAGAGACCGTTTCAAAGTCTAGTACCAGAAAGATGATGACATTTGGGAGCACTTTAAATAAGAGTTAATTTATTATATAATTCATTGAAAATGTAGAGGATTTATTCCCCTCGATTATTAGAGTCCAGTGCAGGAGTCAGAGCAAAATCATAGTATTCTCTATTTTACTACGTATGAGGATCGTGTACGTGCGTGTGTGTCGATAGGCGGCAAGAGCGCCAAGCGCGACTGGGTCATGAACATGAACGGGCGGAGCTACCTGTCCGTGTTCCACGAGTACGTGTGCCGCGCGCTGCAGAAGCAACCCGTCTACGAGTACAAGCAGCTAGGTAATATACTAATTAATATACTATTAATATGTTATTAAATACTAATGTTTTTCTATAAAGAGTCGTAGTGTGTTATGAATACAGAAATTGTTTTTATTTTCTTGTTTGTTTGTTCGTGTATCATGTTAAAACTATAGATAAATTAATTTTTACCGGGAAACACAATGTACTGGTTTGGGCTCTCATAGTAGAAATAATTATTTATGGGCCGATATAAGTGGCGACGCGCGTATGAAGTTACTATCGGCCACGGCTGGTGGCTGACGGCACTGGCCAGTTTAAAGAATGTCTATCTATCCCTCAGAAAACGCGGCGACCCCGTACCAGGCGGCGGTGTACATCGGCGGCATGCAGTACGGGGTCGGGCACGGCTCCAGCAAGCGGCAGGCCAAGTACGCCGCCGCGCGGGCCTCCATACATATTCTCATACCCGAGATGAAGGACCACCTCGAGCCCCCCGCCGCCGCGCAGCAGAACGACACGGACTTTAGCGTGAGTGAACAGACAGCTATATTAAACACGAATCTGTTTATATACTTTTTTCATTGCCTTTCGGCCTCCGCCAATTTATTTAATTGCCTCGAACCGTGTTCAGTTCTTCGACTACGTGGGCATCGAGGACCCTCGCATCGCGGAGTTCTGCGCGTCCACGTGCGAGCCCTCCCCGCACGCCATCCTCCGCACCTGCCTGCTGAGGAACTTCGGCGCCGGCGACAGACACATACACACCGAGGTCATTACACTCTTCTACCTACTATACCTCTACTCACGCATGTGTGTTACGATAAAATTTTACTCGCCGTCTGATTGTTTTTTTCTATTTTTTTGCGTCTGTTTAGAGTGTAATGTCGATTTATTGTAGATTTGATTTCTTTGTAAAGTTATTCCTATCTTTTTATTTTTTTCGTACCATTATGACGGACCGATTTTAGATCTAAATATTATAAAATTTAGAGATCATAATTCCTTGCTTTCTGAACTTTATCTAAAACTGTATTTGAAACTGATCATGATACGTAATAGTTCACTCTTCCTTGTCATATGGCACCGTTAGAAACATTATTATTTAGTTTACTATCAAGAATTAACTAAATCCCATTAGATATAATATGTGAACGTTAAACATATTATTTTTAAAACTGCTCAGATGAAGAAGCTCGAATACCAGAAGACCGAGCTGACCATGAAGGTGGGAAAACATACCGCCACCGTCGTCTGCAAGAACAAGAAGACCGCCAAGCAACGCGCCTCGCAGGCCATCCTACAGGTAACAATGTGCACAGACTACACCCACCTGTACAACTGTTATATATATATATATATATATACGTATATCCGTCCGTATGTTACAGGCGCTTCACCCGCACGTCCGCTCGTGGGGCTCGCTGCTGCGGCTGTACGGATCCCGCTCCGTTAAAAGCTGCAAGGAGAAGAAGTTGGAGGAGCAGCAGATCACGCTGCTGCAGGACAAGGCGCGTCAAAACGAACCCAACCACGCCGTGCTCACTAAACTGAGACACGAGATGACCAAGCTGAGGGAGAGGGACGCCGCCGTTGTGCCCATCGGCACGCTGCTGCTGCAAGACGACCCGCCCACGCACTCCGCCTCGCACCTTAACAATGTTGACCTCTAGCGAACCCCCACACACTCCCCTTACAACGTTGACCTCTAACGAACCCCCACACACTCCCCTTGCAACGTTGACCTCTAACGAACCCCCACACACTCCCCTTACAATGTTGACCTCTAACGAACCACCACACACTCCCCTTACAACGTTGACCTCTAACGAACCCCCACACACTCCCCTGACAACGTTGACCTCTAACGAACCCCCACACACACCGCCACGTACCCTAACAATGTTGACCTCTAGCGAACTGCCACGCACTCCCCTTTGCACTTAACAACGTGGACCTCTAGCAGACTTAATAATGTATTGTCTCCTAATGTATAGTATTGTTATTTTGAACGTGCGGCCATTGTTCTTATGAAAAAATATATTTAAAATGTTATCTTCAAGGTGATTCGTTTTAAGTCGTTGCTTTTTTCAAATATTAGAATATTGAAAAGATGGATAGAGAAAGAATTTTTTTTTTAAATAGTTCTTGCATTTTAAAATGAAGTTTTGGTGTAATAGTTTTATGTTTAAAGATAAGGTCAACTATAGATTATAACAGATACTGAATAAATATTATATTATATATAATATAATATAACTGTGTTAAAGAAACATTAAACAAATTTGTAATTAAATATAAATAAAAGCTTAATTAGTGATTTCTCGTAATACAAAAAGTCCATACTAATTTAGTGATGAAACAAGCTGACTCATATGTGATGCAGTTCACGTTGTAGGTTGTTGTAATAAATAATAAATTGTACTTCCATTATCAACGATAATTGCTTATCTATATTACTTAGGACATGTAATTAATAATCGTCGAGGACTATTTCCAGTGACAATATACATATATAAACAACTCAAACGTACAACTATGTGTAACGAGCACCCTCATACATTACTTGATTCTGATAATTCATTTTATTTCTCTCTCTCTCTCTCGTTAAAATCGGTCCAGATTTGCGAAACCAAACAGAAAGACGATTATATATATATATATGTATATATATTTTATTAAGTAAGTATACACATGCATTTAGTGAAAAGCTATTAATGTGGAACAAACACTTTAATCTGATTTACATATAGGTATAAGAATACGAATAAAATGGTGGTACGTCTACAGATAATAAAATTATATTATTTTTTTAGAAGACGTAAGTAAAATCTATTTATATTGAATAATAATTGATAATCTGAAAACATTGGCACTAATTATAGGAGAAATAAAAATAGGAGAAATAACAATAGTGAATATAAAGTGAATAATGTAAGCAATAAATAAAGGACTTACCTATATACAGAGAGAGTTTTATTTATAAATAGACTTATACAATAGTACGGTATCATTGGTTTACTTAACATTAATATTAAAAAAACTATAATCAGACAAATAATTCCACTTTAATTACAAAAAAGCAAATAAAACTTTAATCAGAAGAGCACTAAATCCTTTTAAGTCGATTAAATATAGATCTATTACTAACGATCGGTCTATCCCTGTTTGATCCCTGAATATAATTCCATTAATAAACGTTAGATATAATTTCGGTATCCTAAGGATACTCGTAGCTATCTCTGGATGATTATCTATATAAAGCAGTTACAAAAATAAATTATTCAGAATGAATATCATTTGTCCAATTATAATTTGTGAACCGAGTATTTTCACTATTGACAGAAGATAATGAAATATGTGTGTATGTGTGTGTACACTGAAATATCAACAACTTCATTAAAACACTCAATAAAAGTTATCTACTTAAAACTATAATTATAAATTGGTATTGGAGGGATATGCGGGGCTTTTTCAGGTGGAATTTTTCGAAACATCGTTTCTCATATATTTTTTAACTTTACATCTTGATAAGATCTAGACAGATCTGATAATAACTTCAATTCACTAAATATTAAGTTAATTCTTTGCTTTTTGTTTTAGAAACGTAACATTTTAACAGACATGGAAGAACTATTATTAAATAGCACCTAATATTATTAAGTAACTAATGAATTCTAAATTCATCTAGGCGAGGAGACACAATAGTTCAATTTATAGAAGTACAGACAGGACTCGCAGAGGTTCGAATCCTACTCGTAACTGTTGATTGTTTTTTTATTACACTTTAATTAAAAAAATATAATTATGAATACACTTATATTAGTAGTTGGGTTAGCGCCACAGCCAGGGGGCGGAGCGACTCTCACTCGCAGAGAGAATATTCGAAACACCGCCCTCGATATTGGAGTACGGAACCTGGAAATTAAAATTATTTTCATTATATTCTAATTAATAAATTCAAATTTGTATAATTGTATAAATTACCATCATTGATAATAAGGATGGCCATTACAAAACGTAAATCTGTGTTGAAGCTACAACACTTTCCATAACTTTAAGTAAAACCTTGCTGTAGTGAATTATAACGCCTATTCTATAATCAAGTTTTTTTTAGAGGAATTTATTCTGCTGAAAAGATTTACTGAATTACCTCAACCGAACAAGCCCATACACGGGCGGCAAACAAATAATTAAAGCCAGGATCTATCATTTACAGAAATTAGATTATAATTGAACGAAAGGTGCAAGTATTGGCATAATATACTTATTACGACTTGAGACTACTGTCTCAACCAATCGGAAGAGGTAACGCATTACGAAAGTGATTAATAGTTAGTTTATTGTAACTAACAGCATCCCCGAGCCAGCGTCGCTTGATGAAGTCGGCGGCGCGCTCGGCGACCATCACCGTAGGTGCATTGGTGTTGCCGGACGGGACGCTCGGGAACACACTGGCGTCCGCTACGCGTAGCCGGTCCAGCCCTTGTACCTAAATGACGAATGTATCACATGCTTTATTTGATACTTTATTATATTATTAAGAAAGTCACCTCGTAAAAACTAACGATGTTGATGTCAAAATCACACAGCATGAATTAATATAACGTAACGCACCTGCAGCAGGTTGTCTACTACGGCCGTGGGGTCGCCCCTCGGGCCCATCTTGCAGGAGCCCGCCTGATGGTTTTCGGGCGCCGTGTGCGTCCTCACCGCGCACTCCCAGTAAGCGTCACAACCGAACCTTATCTTCTCGCAACCTTTTACTGGTGTTTTGTCTAACTTCATACCGTATTTCTTTAGCGTCTTAGTTTCCGATAATTTAATCGCGAATTTTATGCCTTCTACTAATGTTTTGACATCGTCGGGATGAGTGAGATAACTGGAATATTTAAAAATATATTTTAACACTGTTATACAAGATATATCAATTTGTTGTTTAGTCTCAGTATACAAATGAGATATTTATAGTGTTTTTTTTTCCAAAGTAATGAACCAAATAATTTGCAAGTAATTTTACTCACTTCGCATAAATCTTGGGATACTCGAACGGATCCGCACTTCTGATCTCCAAGCGGCCGCGGCTTTTGGGATGCAGCACGGCCGGAAACATCTGCACGCTGCGGGACCCGTCGCCAAGGCGCTCCCCCACCATGCCTGTCTTTGCGCAATCCGCAAGAAAACCCGCGAAGAAGAGCTGCACGTCTGGATCGTCTACCGCCGGGTCGGAATACTTAGTGTTGATGAAACCGGTCACTTCGGATATACCTGCAAAATGTACAAAACGTCGAGAACAACATTCACATATGTATGTATATGGATGACTAATAAATAATTATTAAACCTAAACCTTATAAGAAAATTCATCGGATTGAAGTCAAGTGACTCGAGTTACACGTAATAAAACCTCGACGTAAACTGACCGGTGCCCGACATAAGTCCGTCTCTGAAGAGCAGATACTCCATGGCCGTGGCCCAGTTGAGCGGTGCGGTGTTATTGTCATTGACGTGAAAGTTAAGGAAGTGCGCGACGTGGTTGTGCAGGT
Organism: Melinaea menophilus ssp. n. AW-2005; assembly: GCA_918358695.1. Lineage (NCBI taxonomy): Eukaryota > Metazoa > Arthropoda > Insecta > Lepidoptera > Nymphalidae > Melinaea > Melinaea menophilus. Next base: position 32,176,162 of record OU911039.1, on the reverse strand, counting down.
TGCGCCCGACGGGCGGCAGCGGGTGCAGCGTGCGCACGCCCGCGCGGGACAGCACCGCAGGGTCGCCGACGCCACTGCGCTGCAGGATTTGAGGGGAGGCTACGGCACCAGCGCTGAAATATTCAAAATCAAAACATCTTTATTCAAGTAGGCAGACACACACTTTTGGTTCATCAATTATTACATTAAAAGGCCAGTGCAGTCAGTCCGTGAGAAAGCGACCACCGGCCCGTAATGCTCCTCAGCTGAGAAGAACTGACCAGAAACTCAACAATTGCTCTTTTTAAATAAAATTTAACAAAGTTGGGTGTATAATATCAACCCTGCAAATGAGTCAACTGCTTAACTTTCACATATATCGATCAAAAAAATTCCTTAATTTTATAATAAGGTTTATGTAACAATATAATTTTAATTTTAGATTTAACCTAAGGATGGGAAGATCTAAGATATCTTTTGATAAGATAGATAAGTAAGTAAGTAAGGTAGGATAAAATCTAAGATATTCAACACCAGGGGCGTAGGAACGAAATTTTTACTGGGTGGGCAGGTTTGAAATCGTACCCCCCCCCCTTGTTTTTAATAATGTCAAAGAAAAAAAAGTTCTACGATGAGTCATCTAATCCGCCCAAAATAGAAAAGGTCCATTTTGTCGTGAAAAGCGACCTTTTTGCCTCTAAAATGGTCTTGAACAAATTTCCATTGAAACAATAAATGTTCAGTTTCAAAATTTTAATCCTTTGAACAAAAAGCATGGGTGGGCAATGCCCACCCTGGGAAATTTCTGGGTGGGCAGCTGCCCACCCTGCCCACACGGTTCCTACGCCCCTGTTCAACACGAACTTCAGCATTCCGAACTACTCGAAATCGAATAATGAAAGAACGTTGTAATCTTACCTTAAAATAATTTCCTTGTTCGCAAAAATTACTTCGGTGCCCCCATAACTGTTCCGGACTTCTACTGCGTAGGCCTGTCTTGTGGTTTGATTGATCAGAATCTTGGAGACGGTGGTGTTCAACATGATGTGCAGGTTGGGACGATTCTTTGCAGGTCGCAGAAAAGCCCTCGCAACACTTAGACGGGAACCGTTCCGGTTTGTCGTTTGAGCGATTGAAAAGCCAGTGTGCTTATTGCCGTTTAAATCTCTTATTGGATAACCTAAAATAATTGCAATATAGTTTGTATTCTCTTAAAAAATATTTGATTTTCTGATTAATAAATTATACCTAATTCCTCTGCTGCTTTAATAATGCTATGGCTCAAAGGTGGATGGTAAGGAAACTGAGAAACGGTTAAGGGTCCTCCGGTAGCATGGTAGCCCTTATCCATCTTATCAATTTGCTTGTTGTCTTCAGATTTTAGAAAGTATGGCAGTACTTCGTCGTAAGACCATCCCTCGATGCCGGCGGCCGCCAAACTGTCGTAATCTTTGCGGGACCCGCGAATGTACATCATTCCGTTCATGACCGATGTTCCTCCTAGAACCTGTTTGTTAAAGTCTATTATTAGCCCGAGAACAAATATTATAAGTGAGTTAGTACTTAAAAGTTACAACTACATTGTATTATATCATCACATTGCCCTTACCTTCCCTCTTGGCCAGTAGCATTTTCTATCCTTTTCCCCGAGGCATGCCGCTGGCTCGGGCTCTGTGTGATATCCCCAGTCGATGCTTGATCCAATAAAGTTAAGGAACATTGAAGGAACTTGAGCCCCAGTCGGTTCGTCGAAGCCTGAGATTAGGAGGGTTAATAAAGGTAATGTATTAGTATTGTTATTAATGCTTTTAAGATAATTTAACCGTTATATATTTTTTGACATTTCTTATTACTTATTCGACACTTCCAATTTTTCTCATGTTTTCATTTATATAATTATTATATTTACATCACACTGTATATTAATTCTCATCGACGCAAACGTTTCTCACCGGCTTCTAAGAGCAGCACCCGCCACTCCGGCACCTCAGAGAGCCGCGCTGCCACCACGGACCCGGCAGACCCGCCGCCCACCACTATGAAGTCATACACAGAGTCCATGTGTCGTCGATACTGGAACAATTACATATAAGTCCAGATAAATCCGAAATATAACCGTTGTGGTAGTAATAAAATCATAGCTTACGAAACATAATTTATACGTTGTGGTAAAGGTGAGTGCCCGACTCTCACTTAGAGCGGTGATTTGAAGATGGTATGTGACCACTGTTTCTAATGTATATAGATTTAACATATGTATGCAGATTCGAAGGTACTCTCAAAGTAGTAGGAGGGATAACAAAAAAACAGCATTAAATAGCAAATGGGTTTTAGTTTTAGTTACACATGTTTAGCTTCTTTTTAAATTTCATCACATTAATTAAATAAATAATGAATTAACCTCATGTAGGTATTGTACTTTCTAATGTAATACTTAATGCGGAACAGACCAAATGTTGGTAATCTTCGTGTTAGTAGTGATTTTCGTTGTTTCTTAAGAAGACTTTTATCTTTATTTCCGTCAAAACTTCCTGACAATTGTTTTATTCCTCCATGTTAAGATCGGAACACCAAATTACGCAGTTCCAGCAAGATAATTTTATAACACGCATAATTATTTCACACAATTATAAAGATTCTATGACGATAAGGTGTGAACGATGGCTATCTCATAAATAATGACATTTATGCAATACTTGTTATTGTTTGCGACGCAAATTTTTGCAATGATTATTACAATATTTCCATCATTCTAATCATCTCTCTACAAACAAAATGATTACCAAATAACGGAAATTACAATAAAGATCTAAACATTTCAACGCTGGAGGCGACGTCGTGAAGTGAACTTTACTGAAGGCATTGTCTACTTGTATATATCTTTGTCAGAGGTCAGACTCAGAACTTACGTCAATTATGTCAGTTAGTTTTATGTAAATTGTTACAAAGTTTAGCCATTTCATAATTTTGTTGATGTTAATAAAATGAAACAAAACAAACAAGCTCTTTACTTGATAAGTCTTGTTATCAGCACAATCGACAGTACCTGTGCTCTTCCACAGGGGTCCTCCAGGTCGCACTGGCTTCTCAGGAACACCTCCAGCAGTCCCATGAACAGCATGAAGGAGCCGCCCCCGCAGGCCGCCGCGAGCGTGGGGCCCGGGGGGGACATCGGACAGTTACAAGACAGCGCCATCTGAGTTCATGTAACAGATAAATACACACCGCTATTATATAAAACATTTTACCTTAATAAGAATAGTAAAAGACGTGGAACAGTGGTAGAACATATATTTGTAAATGAATACTTTGATATTACTTTATTATAAATTTAATTTAATTAAACCAAATGCCGAATGATATAAGAACAAAAACAACATTTCTTTACCAAGTCATGCTTGTCAAACGATATATTATATTTAAAATAAAACAACACCTAAAAAATAATTAAAAGCTTCAAGTATTTTTAATCTTTAATATATATTTTTAATGTTACGAGTATTGTGTCAAATAGCTTAAGCAAGGATATAAAATTAAAAGGACATTTCTGTTTTGACATTGAAAGTGCCTGTTTCTCAATAAATTTATTAAAAAACTATATTTTTATGTGGTTGTTCCTAACATGTGTCGCGAGTGACGCCGGACAGCCCGCCAGCGCCGCTGGCCGCTCACCACACGACAGATAACGGTATTGAAGCTAGTATTATTTAAAAAAATATAAATACTTTTAAAATTGAAACAAACATTGTATAATTGTATTTCTTTGTATGTATGTAATATTAATATGTATTAATATTTAATGAATATACAATTGCAATATTTTTATGTTAAATATTTAAATAAGTAAGTTTTTGCTATTAAAATAGTCCCGTATTTCTTGTTCATAATAGTCTTAGAGCAAAAGACCTACACGCATATAAAATAATAATATAGAGCGAAACAAAATTTTATAAACCGAACTTAATATAACTATTAATAATATACAGTATATCTTTCACTAACAGTAATTATCATTATGACACAATGAGATATATCATTAGCTAATGTCTGTCCGTGCGTGGCGGCACCTGGCCTCGGTCTGAACTGACCTGTGACCCACACTGACCCACAGTGACCTATAGACGATTTACTAAACTTGCTGACGGGTATAATGAAAGGACTCAACTCTAATTGGACTGTAGATGAGATCTTGCAAAATGTTAATGTAGTACTAGGATGTAGTATCGTAAGATTGAAAGTCTGCATTAAAATGTTCTGTTACATACAATGTTAGTTCATGCATGATGTTTTATAAAAAGACATATCTTTTGTGAAGGAATTTCCTATAATTAAGGTATAATTCCCTCAAAATTAAAAGGTTTATTAATCTTATTCTATAACCAGTTTTACAGCGTGGAATCATTTTGGTCAATTAAACAAGTGTTTGTGTTTATTAGTTTTGTTTATAGACTTAATATTTTAAATTCCTCCGAAAACACTCGTGAGTATATCATTATTTACTTAAATGATAAAATCTGTATTAAGAGTAGTTTGATAACAATCAAAATGTGTAATTCATTGAGTGTTGGTTAGCGAGGTCGGTGATCGAAGTAATGATATGGACGCTCGAGTGACTATTGAGGACTCATTCACGGTTTTAGCCTTTGGGTTTAAATCGACTTCACTAATGATATTCCTTACTCTCATGCGTCATTGACGGTATAGATAATGGTCCCTGGTAACTTTTAGAAACCTGAAGCGAGCAACACGTTCATAGGTTTGATTGAACAAAAAAATAAGTTTTTTAACAGCTTTGGTCAGTTGCAATTCGGAGGCAATTGAACATAATTATGATTACCTAATCCTCATTTTTAGTTTAGTGTGATTGGTAAAAAAATGCAATGCAGCAGTCTCCGAAGTTTAGTTATTTGCTAAGTGTCTTCTGATTGGTTGATGACGACCACAACTTGACAGTGGTCAACTTATTCACTTTAATCATCCTTTTTGAAACCGTCCGTGAAGTTATCAAAAACGATAAGGACAACGAATCTGATCTTGCATTCTGATTCCCGCAGTTGGAGTCCGCTAATAGACCCTACAAGTCATGACTTGGCGTCACTTAACTGTCCATCGTATATTACGTGACTGACCAGCATTGCATAAACACTTAGTCAAAGTAACAATTTTTGTAATATAATCTGACAAGCTTATTACAAAAAATACTTCTTACTTTTTAAAAGGTGGTTAAAACAAGTTACGAGATCGGAGATATCAGTTTCAACTAGACAAGATAGAACTACGTGTCACATGATAGTTGTAACAATCTGAAGTAATCATTACTACTGGGTCAAGGTATTATTATAATATATATATTAATTATGAATGTATTAATTTATTAAAATAGTATTTTCTTTATATCCTGAAATATTGTACTTCTATTTTTTTCAAGTAATCTTTAGTACTATTTCACTAAATGAAAGAGTTTGATGAAATCAATTTATTTGTTTGCCCAAACTTAAAATATATTTTACTAATATTCTAAATATAATTTAGACACGAACGAAACCAAAAACACTTACTTCACTTTCATGTAAGTGTTATGTATATCACTGGGTCACTTCTGACCTCAGACAATCTTGTAATCGCATTATTTACGCCCACGTTGATTGATCTAAATGCCATTTTTATTTTTATCTGATTAAATCACCGCGGGTCATAAAAGCGATCGACATATTCTATTACTATATAATACAAAAATGTTTAATATTATTATTTAATAGCCATCGTAATATAAAAGTTAATAGCAAAGAGATTAATAATTGTAATTTTAATAGTTTTATAACAGAATGTGAAAGTTAATTACTGTTATGACAACAATTTATTGTGATGTTTGCGTTTAATTAATAAAATGCGGAAACGTTTTACGAGCATAATGTTTGTCTGTACGTACGTACGTACGAAACCTGTGTTCGATACTGTCCGTATATGGCTATTTTTAATTTTACATTTACATCGACTTTACCATGTTTATAATTAATTATATCACGTATTAGGTAAATTAATTTTCATAATGAGTATAAATTAAGTCTTTTTGTTCATGATAATACATACACACTTTTATTACTGAGAGTCGGAAATCAATTCAGAAGTTTATTTATTGATTTCAAACTGAAAAGATCTTCAAGTATCAATAATAACAATCTTTTTATCATAAAATATGCGCTTGTAATGCGATATTAAGTAATGGTATTATTTTTTACAAATATGCTTATTGAAACTACTATATTATTATAGATTTTTTTATTATTATATAAAAATATAATTCTACGAGATATTAGTATTTTCGTGACATAGTTCTTTAACACTAAACCAACCGACAATTCTTGTATACGTGTTCCTACCGCACGCCATCAAATTGACCGGTAATTAAAAAATATTTTATTATTTAACGCAGGTAATAATGGAAATAACTAAAAGTAAAGAGTGTAGAAAATATTATATGCATATTCTAAGAATTGTCATATAGTTTGATAACGATATTTTAACGTTTAAAAATGTGTAAGTTTTCAAAAGTTTAAGAACGGTCAATTTGACCGGTACTTGGTAGGTCTAGTGTTAAAATCGTGAGTAAAACATCAAAATAATTAGAATAAAAAATCATCCTATATGCACATATGTTCATTAAACAATTGCAATCAAATAAGTATGGATTGGAGTATGGATTTCAGTTAAATTACTAATCGATATAAAAATGTATAACAGTAGTGTTTCAATAATAAAGTAATACATATTTCAAAAGTTTAAATATGTACCAAACTTGAAGCAATGAAGTATTATCACAACATTAAGTAACCAGGTCTCACAGGAAAGATTATAAGTATATCAACCTTGTGCTATGTCGACCTAAAATATACCATGTATGAGCAGGTTGTGTAACCTCCTGATACCATTACATAACTACAGGTTATCTAGAACCTTAAGAGAAAATTATGTGAAGCGAATTAAAAGAGATTATTTTTAAATCTCTCTAATTTAATTTAATAAAAATGATTTATATTATATCATTGAGTGCTTTATTTTATATTATATATTATATTATATATATAAAATAGGATTATAATTGTTATATTATTTATCTCAGAGCATGGTATCGCCATGTGAAGCGGGTCGCGGGAATCAGATCTCACATTATTACTTTTGTTTTAAGTTCAGTGTATTTCATAACGCGTTATCTAAATTTTGGAGCTCATTAACTAAATATTTTAAATTTGTTGTTTCAGACCTGTGATTTTAGGTTTTATTTGATACATTTTTGTTAATCAAGTATCAAATTTGTGATATAACTAGCAAATGGTGTGGAAACGTTTACATTATTGATAAATTATTATAATTCCCCGACCGCGGTGCTCCGGCGATTTAGTTGTTACCGCAGTTATTACAGCGGTCTGGGGTCCGTCATTATGTGGCAGCGCTTAACATCGTGATGCCAGTTTGTACATTTTCATGATGATTCTAAGCTTTGATGATAATATTCAATCAAAACTTTTAAAATGGCACACACTGAAACTCACCAACAATTGAAGTAAAGGCATCTATTTCCAAAAAGGAAAAGCTGATATTCTTATATTGCAGAATTTAACGTACTGAAGTAAATAATTTTTACTAAATATATAAAGAAAAATATATTTTAATAAATGAACCAAACCCTCCAATGAAGGAATAAAATCAATTTTGTTGTCATTATTTTGCTATAATTATATTTGTTATTGACAATATTCATATTACAACTTCAGGTAGTTAAATCAACGTAAATATATAACATTAAGTCAAAGTCAAAGAAACCAGTCTTTGATATTCAATTAAAAACAAAGTATTGTTTCTTATATAATTTAACATTGTTGGAGGACCTTCAAGAGTGAGAGGAGTCGCTGCTAATGTCAAGGAGATGAGGAATACATTTTGGTTCTGAATGTAGCTAAAGTGAGATGAAGTGAGACGAAGTACGCTTAGTATTTTATTGGTAAATTAAATAAGTTTCAATTACAAAATTGTGTTTGTGTGTTAAATATTATCGCAATTAAAAGTTTTTGGTTCAATGATACGAGAATATATGAATGGTGCAATTGATTTTTATTAAAGTCAATACACGCTTTAATGATAGACCAATTAGTTTTAACCCACTTACATTTATAAATATAATATGATCATAATAACTAATTAATAAAAAACACTTTCCTGAAAGTGTTTTGCTACTTAGATATAATATATAGTGTCTAAGAAACAACAATATTCTTTACATGAAATATTTTCAACATTATATTTGCACTTTATTTGTAGCGCTTTATGTCATAAGCTCCTAAAACGGTAAAGGTATTTAGCTTGTACACATCATTATTTGTAGCCTGTTAATGGACCCGTGGTGAACCAATCCGTGACATTTCTGTGAGGCTGAGTGCCGGATGTTATCTACTGCTAATTAGAGTCCGTAATTACAGCCAGCACTTACAATAGCGCACCTCCGTATTACAACACAGGCACTTGCTTATTTTATTATTTACCAGAAATTCAATTTAAGAATGCTAAATCTTTAAATACTACGGACTCCCGGATAACGTTTGTGTTCATAACTTGAAGATATGAACTAATTAGTTACAAGTGACCATAACTAAAGTGAGTCGTAACTGCTGGATCTGATTTCTCACATATGATGTATGTATCCGTACTGTGGAAACCAGGAAATTAATTAGAAAATTTCTTATGTGATATGTGTGTCATATAAAGCAAACGAGTGTGAAGTCCATCCGATGGCAAGTGACCATCGTCGTCTAAGGACATTTGAAATATAAAGTATGGAAAATGCGTCACTGTCTTTGAGGAAAAAAATTGTTAATAGAGTGGAATAAAACAGCCGGCACACTCGCTATATATGAAACTTAGTCATAATTGGTACATCACACTATTCTTTTTAAACAGACTCGGCTATGTTTTACTTCCTGTGTGATTAAAATATAAAAAATCTAATGAAAAGTGTGTCGGATACATATTAGTGAAATATTTCCTTCTAAATGTGCTAAATTAACGCGTGCTTGTTTTTGTCTAGCGAATTATTTCACAAACCACACGCACGGTACTCGAATTACTTTTTTTCGTGGAAAATATCAAGCCATTTTATGCACAATTCCCAACCAGTAGAGTATATAACTGTATATAGCTATTTAGTGAATGGTATGATTGTGTGAGAAAATCGTGTTGCGATAAAGATATGTTCTGAAGGAAGGCAGCGTGTTGAAGGAAAACAAGCTTTTTGTTTGTTAGAATAAGTTCGTCAAATATATTAAGATGTTGCAAACGTAAGGAAATGTAATGTAAGGAAAATGCAGCGGTAAAATGTGGAATGTTTTTGCCCTTTGATATGATATAATTCTGACGTAAAATATCTTTAAAATCGTGTTTTTTTATTGTGACAAAAATACAGTTTGATATATTTTTTACATATTTGAAATTTGAAACACAATTAAATAAACGAATATTTTATATAAATTGACTTTTACTGGAGTCGAGAATATTCTCATAAGTCATCAATTTATAATATAAAAAACCTCATAATTATGTATAAAACTTTTTTTGGTTGGGTAGAAAAATCTAACAAATATATAAAAAAATGTGCTATCTTTAATAATATATGTTTTTTACTGGACAATTATAAAAATACATGATAATTTACAGTTGTAAGTTAGGCAAACTTGCACCTTTATAATCAAAAATAAAAAATAAATATATGTCGAATTAATGGAATTGATAGACCTTAAACTCTTCTTCCTATTCGTTATATATTTTAAATTAATCCTTAAATAATATTGAAAGTGTGTCGTTTCGTTATTATCTTGATTCAATTGTAAAATAGATAATTCCAACACCCTATTAAGGTGAGTGATGTTTACGAAATATCTATAATCAATAAATCAATTACAACAATAATATTTTTTATCAAATCAGTTGCGAGTTCCCATCGTTAGCACGTGTCAGTGTCTAGATTAGGATTATGTTTTTGTCTCCAATTTAATATTAGGCAATATTGTAAGTCTGTTTTGTTATGACATAGATTCAAGTATTTTAAGCTCTGCTCTATTAAATCTACGTCATTTTGGGTGATACTGGTATTCCATATTTCTTATTATTTAGCATAAACAATTAAAATGTTATTAAATAATAAAGACACTTTAATTTTAAATGAACATCTGAAGGTTATGTAATCGTTCTAGTTTACACGTGATGTGCGCTTTGTAAATGATCTCCTATTGTTCCTTAGCTCCACGGCGATGGTGCGGACGACCCGACAGACACACCGCTGTGTCCGTAATCTACTACTTTTTGGTAGTATTGTTTTGTCCAAATAATGTAATCACATAATACTAATATTTCCTCATTCTTAAGCTCATAGACGAGAATTGTTTTAGTTTTCTTGACGAATATTCGTATGATTTTTATTATTTTTTCAAGAATCATGCGATAATCCTAAAATTATATAAATATTTGTCGCTCATTTATAATAAATTAAAAAAAAATATTATGGTATTCCTAAAAAGTCCACGCTGACGATAGAATTAAAAGATACCGTAAAGGAAAATTGAAGCTGCAATTCGAATATGCTGAATGAGTAAAGTTTATTGGAATTATAGAAAATCATTAAAAAGCCATTGAGTTATTTATTTCCTTTAACTAAATAATAATATAATAATTTTATAGTAAATTTTGGTAATCAATAGTTGTCTATTATTCGGTTCAGTTAAGCAGAGTACAGACGTAACTCTAAAACGATTAACCCCAATGATTGTGGATTCCACAATTGGAACGTTATTGCGCGGACACCAAATGTAGCTGCGAATTTACTTTTTCAATTATTACGTATTTATTATATTTATATTTACCCTTTCATACACTTATTGAATTATTATTATTTAATTTTAACTTCATGACATTGTTACTACATGCTTTTTTGATACAATATTGATATTTATTGGTCTTTCTTAGGGAATAATTTAGTGTCGTATGTAAAGCGTGTTGTATGAATTGAAAGTACCCGAAGTTGCTTTGTCTTCAAGTATTTTTTAATAATCCATTACAATTGTTTAGTTCCACTTAGTTTCGTAATACACGGCTAAGTCACGATACTTTTGTTCTTCATAAAGAAGAGCTTCGTTACGATTTTTATCATAATTTAATTGAATTATTTTATAAATGTAAATGTTTATGTTCTAACTTCCCGTTTTTTCCATGTTTGTTTGACTTTTGTCTTGTTTGGACAATTGTTGTATTGGATTTTAAAATAACTTGCTTATTTATCAAACTTTGCAACTGAAAACAAGAAGCGATAATGTATTTGAATTATTTGATATTTGTTTTTTGGTTGTTCAATTTTTATGTCAAATTTGCATCTCTCTCCGGTTGCCCAGTTACGGATAAACGTGACGACGTTTTTGAAAAGCTGAAAAGCTGAAAATCTGAGAATTGACCATAACAGTTTTGCCCCATTCGAAAAATGCTGGCTGTACACAAAAGCTCGATGTATGGGTGCCATATGGATTAATTTAAAGAAACCTAACGAACTGCTCACGATATTCTCTCTTCAAATGTAATAAAATCGATCAATTTTTGAAGAGATTGGCGGTAGTGACGAAAAGTGGATCACCTACGGTAAGAATGTGCAAAAAAGATCAAATGGTCAAAGGTCGGTCAAGCTACACAGACTTGACAAGCAACGTTGATGATATTGACTGTATGATGGAATTCGAAGAGCATCATTCATTATGAGGATTTTACCGCCGGGTAAAATCATCGTTTAGAATTTCTAACAACAGCTGATGAGATCTAAGCAAGAAATAAAAAAAAATAGAATTGATCAACCGAAAAGGTGAGGTTGCACCATGCACAATGCTTTCAATAACGGAATGTTGTCACTACCTACGAGATGGCATCAAGTTATCGAACATAATATATTATAATTAAATGTAAACAGAATTTGTAAAATAAAAATTTGTTTATCTAGAATTTATATACAAAATAAGAAGAAACTCTTTCCTCGACCTTCCCTCGTTACCTCGAACATAATATATTTCATAGTGCCATGTTTTTATTTTCTTATTTTATATAATTGTATATAAATGTAAAACATTCTCATCTCATAAAATACATTAAAACTAGTCTAATGGCCCGATCTACAAACGGGCAAGATCTAGAAACGTTTCAGAGCTTCGTCAACGGTAGTTGTATTTTTAATTAAACACAGAAAAATTTCAAAAGATGTTAGTTATTGTTAATACATTGTACTCGTATTTACTAAAGTAATGTATGTATAAAAATGTATATAATGTGTTAACCGTTCCTGTTTGGATCTGGATCCTACTGTAGCGATAGGAGCGTGTCCATATAACCAAATAACCGTAGAAAAGTAGATAGTATAGATAGATAGGTTTAGGAAAAATTATATCCTCAAACAAACCGATATCTTAAAATATTTACAATTTCTGTACTATAAATTAAAAATTATAGTAAATAATATTTTAGTAAGACCCATACTAACCACTTTTTGATACTATTGCAACTTCATAGTTAATGGAATGTAAATAAAAAATAAAAACAATAATTGAAATTAAAGTTGGTCACTTGTATAATAGGATATTTAATTTAATAACCCAATTTGAGGAATTTCGCTCTTGTAAATTTATACCAATCCGATGTTGTGCATGCTTTCTAGCAGTCGTGGTTACTGGAAGGCGAGATTTAGTCTAATAAAACTTTAAATCCGTACATATATAAAATACTTTAACGAATTTATATTTAAAATATTATTTAATACTTTTGAACTTATTTTACTTTCATTTGAATTTAGTAAAACATTATTTTTTAGTCTTAAAATAATATTAATATATATTAAAGAGTTATATAATAATTAGCAAAATAACATACCTTTAATATAAAGACACAAACACAGTCACAAGAACTCTTATATTTATATTTGGAGTGGTATGTCAATGGTAACGCGGGTGTTGCCGGCGTGCTTAGACCACGGACTGCGGCGAGGTGTCTCAATACTACTCGGAGCTTTAAGGCAGTGAATCAGTTACATGTATTACGATACTGCAACAAATCAATGTGCAATTCACATGCTGTTTTTTATTGGATTATCCGAACATTTCATAAGCTTTTGTTGGCAGATCAGTGACCTTGTCAAAGCAGTCGTTGCTTGCAGATAGCGATATTTATTTTCTGTTACGATTGTATGGATAGTAAGGTTTCGACCTTCTTAAGAGTGAATACATTCGTGCTTCTGAAATGAGGAATCTTCAAATCTAACTGAGTTATACGATACCTCTTCACAATATGTACGAGTATGAGCTGTTCTTCTAAACTTTTCGTAATGTCGCGTAGTCGTCTCTCGGTTACTTTTGAATGAAATAAGTGTTCTCTGAGAAGAATACATTTTCTTTGTCTAGTTTAACAAACGATGGTAATACATCTACCATCCCAGAGAATAGAAAATTAAAGGAAAAGTTGATTTTTAAGAAACTCTATGGGGTCAATAATGTCGGGTTGCAGAGGGACTTTTTTGTGAGTATTCTATCTGATATTCAGAAGAGGTAGTATTAATTTCTGATTTTGATAATAGTAGATATTTTTTGGGTCTTGCAATTTTTAGAAAAACTTTTCCAATGTTCCAATTCTTAAATTCATCAGGGAAGAATTTAATTAAGTGGTTCTAATAGATGTATATGGGCCAAGGTATTTTTTCCTCAAAGGCATAACTGCTTATATAATGTGGCGGTGTCAGCTTTCATAATGGAGTCAACATATTTTTTTTGAAATAGAGAATTTTTCGGAAACTTTTCGGAAAATTCTCTAATTTTAAATGAGAAAACACTCAAAACATAATAAATATTAAGAATGTTTATAATAATTCGGTTACCAAGTTCTGAGTGTTAAGCTTCTTAGAAAATCCTTTAAATTTATTTAAAACGCGTTTCTAGATCAACTACCTATCTTTGTTTGTATTGAAGTACCTATAATAATAATAATAATAATAATAGTATACAAACTTTTTTCCACTCTAAGGATGAAACAGATAACTAACTTTGGAATGGTACCTTTATATTGTGTACAACATTGAATTCAAAACTATAAACGGTAAAACAGAATTTAGAAAATCAATGGACCAGTTAAAAGTTATATGTTTGCTATGCTATTATGTTTTGCTGAAATGCGAACGTTGTGATGGATGTGATTGGTTGATATGGCAATGTTATTGAAAAACCGAAAAATTATGAGGACCATTTGAAATATTTGTTTTACTAGTTAGAATCATATCGTATATATCTATATCAATACGCAGACAACACCTCGAAGCGTGTGTAGTCAACCTTAACTGATAATACATGTAAGAGCAGAAGCGTCGTTGAAGGTTGTATCATCAAATATATTTAATTCACACTTATTATGTACAGGGAAGCCTTGTTAGTTATATGTTCGTTTTTTAATAGATAATAATTTTACTGTATATACAAAGTGGACAAACTGAGAAAAGACTATTTGCCAACCCTCTCTACACACCTACGACTCGACGACTTAAATCTCACAAAACGTTAAGCGACTAAATAGAGCTAATTCAAAATAGCCTTAACTAAGTAAAACCGATATTAAAGAGAATAATAACAACATAACCTAATTCAAATGAGTGGGCAGTCTTTGTCCAGTACTTGATAGCAGATTGTACATAGAATATCATTAAAAGTTTCTATTCAGAGATTAATAACTTCTTACAAAACTTACCGTCATTATAAATAGATATTATATTAAAATGTCGTATGCTTCAATAATAAATGACTAACGATTCAGTGCTTGAGAAATATTCATCGCTTTTTCTGATCTGTAATATAGGACACAATGTCTATTATAATGTTAAATAATGTTAATACCGTGCTGACTTTTTAGGGGTTGACATAGATCATACAAAACTGGGGGGCCATGCTGGAACCCTCCTCGTGTGCCCGTCCGCTACCAATGTTGTCCGGATTCGTCCGGCGGGATTGGAAGCGGTACAAGCCGGCGCTCCCTGGGGGACGGTTAATACGGTCTTTCGGGATCGCGTTAGCCGTCTGCTAATGTCCAGCGCGGGGTTGTCAGCCATGAGGTGCCTGAGTCTCGCTCATGGTTGACAAGGGGGGTTCACGCGGCGGTCTGCCCTTAGGGGTGGCCCGTCTGCGGCGGCGGGTTCTTTCCTTCGGCCTCAGCCGTTGGAAAGTGGGCCTGGGCAATTCGGTAGGAGGGCACAGGCCCTCTTTTCCGGGGGTCATTTCGGATTGCAGAGTTGACCTTGGGGCAGCCTCGTGGTTACGGGTTTTTGGGGGCAATTAGGGTTTGGGGTTCTTCCTGTCGCTGTGACTGTCCGCTCACATGGGGTCCGAACGGTGGTCTTCCTTCGGGAAGATCACTTGGCGCTTGGCCTGGACGAGGTCCTCAGGCGTTTTGGGGTTGAGCCAAGACTCCGCCGGGCGTTTGGGTTCCGGACCAGGCCTGGCTAGAAGAGGGCTTCGGCCTTCTTCTTAAGGTGGGCTTGGGTGGGGGGGAGGAGACCCCCCGCGATCTATCAAGCCTGCCGACTATGGAGGGGGCCTCTCGTTGCGGGGTGCCCTCTACGTGGTGTCCGTCGGGGAGCCGCGGTTGTATGCGCAAGCGTTCCCGCGGTGTCCCATCATGACGGCGACGGCAACCGTCTGATTTAGTGAGTAGGAGTTTCACATACCCACCGCCTTCCTCTCCTACAATGCGGTGGCATCCCTGATGGGTTCCAGACGTTAAAAAAAAAAAAAAAGATCATACAAAACTGCCTGCTGTTCGATCACTTGGACAACCCTTATCTATGTCTCGAACGCTGTATCAAAATTAAATTAATTATTTCAGTGTGGTTGTGGTTTCATAGTAGAACAATAACCGTGTAAGTTTAAAATGATTGTTACTTTCATATTTTAATATGATGTACATAAAGTATTAATAATAAAAAACTCTTAATTTTATTGTAAATGCTATCCGGACGGCGTAAAGTGTGTCTGGTAATAAAATAAACTAAAGTAACATATGATATGTTATCAGACGCGAGGCAACTTTCCACGTTGCGTCACATGTGGTCGCGCCTTTTTTGATACCGAAGACAAAAAAACTGTTTACATAATATAATGGCATGGATTATGTTTTTATTTATTTTAATATTTAGTATATTATATTTTCAGGTATTATACTATGTATGAACTATTGTTGTTCTGTTTGTGAGTGAGATTACGGGAAAACTAAATCCCATTTTTCCCCTCCCTTTGCCCACTCAGTGGAGATCGCTCTATTTTTCTTCTTCCTCAATTAAGGCAAGGAATCTACAACTCTTCTCTTATCACAGTTGATACAATTATGTTGACATGTTTTTTTTTATTTAAGTACACATTTTTATCTAGTACCAAGAGTCCTTCATGTTTGTTAAAATGATTTTTTTTTGCCAACTGTACAATATTTATTTTAGATCAAAGGATTAACGTTGCCTCTAATTATCGATACTACAAATTGTATTCATTTGCTGGTGACAAAAATAATCGCATATCAAACTTCGGCAGTCACTATTTACCTATTACCAATAGGTACAAGGTACTTACTGGTTATAAATGAAGTTTCCGTTACGTTCATGAGATATTAGATATATCCCGTCATTATCCTCGTGGAATATACAACATGGCGATACATATTGGGAACATTAGTTCCGAACTACCAATAGAATCCTTTGAGGCAATACTTTTATAAGCTGTTTTTAAAGGTTCTTTCTAATTTCGTTAAAAAGCTTGATGTTATAAGTATAGCCTTAAAACATCCTCATGTCAAATGCCTCCGCGTATGAATACACACTACATAAAACCAAATTTTAAAATTGAATTGATAGTTCCAGAAATTAGTAAGTTAAAAGAATAAAAACCAATAAATTATATAATAACAATATTAAGGATTATCTTAAAAGCTAATCCAATCTTATATCTTAAAAGATAATTCGAAATCTTGCAATCATATGTCACGTTTAAATATTTTACTAATTAAATAATTGGGTGTAATAATTTTTAAAGATAATACTGACCAGGACATGATTTGTATTGATTGTTTCAAAATTTTGTACAAAAAATAAAATTTATATCATATAAGAAATTATTAATCCAAAAAATGCATATCATAAGATAATTTCTCGTAATATAATTTCAAAATTTGTTGGATTCGATTTTATATAAGTACAGGTATCCAACTATACGATGTGTTTGGAGAGCGAGCTAACTGTCACCGGCCTTGGCTTTAACTAAAATGTTATAGACTTGATAATATAATATATTCATTACTTATATGATAAAAACATATTTTTTTTTTTTTTTATAATTTCTCTGTGCATTTTAAATGACTCATTCAATTGTGAAGACTTCTAAGGTTTCTGAATTGATAAGATTAATAGGTAGCTTAGCTGTATGTCTTTCAGTAAACATAAGTCGTTTTTGTATGTAATTAACCATTGTATTACCACTAAACCATATTTAAATGAGTCTTCAATGAAGTGTTTGAGAGCTAACATATAGAACCAACAAATATTTATTCCGGATTTGCCTATAGCTATATAACTTCAGTTCATGTTTGAACTCAGCCCTGACATTAATAAATGTTAAAACCATTAGTATAGTGAAATGAATTATATTTTAATAATAATTTATGTATTTAAATTTGGAGACCTTTTTTAAATAAATTTCTTTTAGTTGTGTTTATTTGTTTATTTGAGAATTTCTAAAATTACTTCCAATCTACTGCTCAGATTATTAAGAACTAGAAAACAAACAGAAAAAAAGAGATAAAATATAAATATTTCAATAATATATATTATAAATGATGTTGGTAGATTTTGTTTCTTGTGATTTGTATTCGTAGAATAAGCAGAATGTTGGTAATCGGAATTAAAATTATCTATTGGAAGAGAGGTTTTCATTTGTATAGCTATCTAGATCTAAAATATAATCCCTACGGATTTAAAAATCGGTTCCAAAAACTCCATAAACTTGTTTCATTTTGTTATTCAAAGGCAAACATATAATAATCAACCATTTTACTGCATTACATACGAGGAGATAACATATCAGATTTCAATGTATGTAATAAAGATGTAATAATGTATTAAATAACTTTCTAAAAGTAAATCTTATTCAAGTGATGAAATTAGAGCATTGAATCAAAGGACACTGGTTTTTAATCTGTTAATCCAAATGTAATGTCGGAGGAATTAAAGAAGAAGTTTAGAAACCTATGCATAAATATAAAATAGAACAATGATAAAATAAGATAGATGTAGATGTAGATGTAGATGTAGATGTAGATGTAGATGTAGATGTAGATGTAGATGTAGATGTAGATGTAGATGTAGATGTAGATGTAGATGTAGATGTATATGTATATGTATATGTAGATGAAGATGTATATGTAGATGCAGATGCGTAGCTAGAGCCTTTATTAATATTCTTAGAAAGAGGTTCGACGCATAAGATAACACCACACAACAAATTAATACCAAAATCGCATATTTCATATTAAAAATACAGAAAATAATTATCTTTTTACACATCAATATTGAAATAATAAGAAATCTATCTTCACATGTTCCTTAATAATACTGCTAAGTAAAAAAGTCTGAATGATAAGATATCTGTCATAATGATAACTATTGCTATTAATATATTAATATATAATGCCTACAGCGGAGCTCACAAAGGGTATTATAATGTCACAAGTAACGAGAGATGATGGCCTGGTTCCCACGCATCACTTTCAATTTCGTCCACATTTCACGACTCTAGTGATGTGCGGGTCGGTAATAATTGCAATAATAATGGATAAAAATAAAACGATGATTTTTTTTTCATTCTTACTCTGTATGACTATTATTAAATAAAGATTTGTAATCAGTCGTTCATTAAGTTTATTATTGTTTATCGGTATATCAAATAAAAACAAAATTCTAAATGCAGTTTTCAGTATTTTCTATAAATGTTTTTCTAAATAAACTGTTAGTTACACAGATCAGTGCAATCAAAACAAAAATAAAAATCAACCAATTTCATTATTATAAAATAAAATTATCGAAGCACAAGATAAAGCGACACTGAAAATAGCAGATAGTGAGTTAATCATTCCATCTATTGACACTTGATGGTGTTCAATTTGGCAGTGACAGCCGTTCCAGTGGAAGGATGTCTTATATTCAGACTAAAAATGATGCAGTCAACAAAATTAATATTTAAATAAAAATCCTATTATTTCAGTTTTTCAATTCCTAACTATAAATTCGAACTACAAGAATATGTTTCCGTAGTGTAGCGGTTATCACGTGTGCTTCACACGCACAAGGTCCCCGGTTCGATCCCGGGCGGAAACAGGTTAACTTATTGCCATTTTTTTTACAGTTATCAATTTTTTTTAATCTTAGCATAAAAAGAAAAAGGAATAGAATAGAAAATAAAAAAAAAATATTAAATTAAAAACTGTTGACGCTACTGACATTAAACAAAAATGAACTTACTAACAGCAGGATGCTTGCTTGATTGCTGCTTTACGGTAACCAATTGTTGTCAATAGCATTCATTGTCTATTAGTAACGTATTATTATTATTATTAGGAATATTTAAAGTTACAATCCTTGATTGACCGTCGTAATTATACTAACTCCGTAGATTTATTAGTGGACTGGTCACATATCAATTTATACTCTCCCTCAAGTGTCAGTACTGTAACTAATTGTATATTAATAATAAGTTAAAAGAATAATCATGGAATTATTTGACGTTCCTTCTCCACGAACCTATCCTTTAGAACCGAGCAAAGTTTGTTTCATAAGTGCAATACTTTATTGATATAAATAACAAAGACTTTGATTTTGGAAAAGAAACTACTTGTAAAAATTTCCTAATTTTAATCTTTGTACCATAATCATATGTTATATTAATTGTTAATTGTTTATTATCATTATTATTATTTTAATTACCTATTATTAAATATATAATCACAAAACATTATATAAGAGTATAATATATTAATATAATAACTATTATTCTTAGACGCCTTTAAAAATAAAATATTGTATTTAACATGTATCCGTTATTGCTATATACATTTAATAAATAAAATAAATAAAATCTATTATAAAAAAGCTATTAAAATCCGTGATTAATTTCTAGGCAGGCTTAATGAAATAGCTTTGCTGAATATCACAGATTGAAATTTATACATAATCTATGAAATAAACAATTGTTTTCTGAAATGGAATGAAAATATTATTATAATAATAAACATTTTATTGAAGATGACTTTAATCCAGTTGTTAGTATTTTTTTTATTCTTACAAACTATATTAGTATATTAATAACTACTAGTAAAAAGCATGAGGACCTCTCGGAGGGTATGTATGAAGAGGTTGATGTCTGTGGCCGAGGCGAAAGAGGTATGCAGGGACCGTAGCGTTTGGCGCTCCGTCGTCTCTGGCTACCCCGCAAGGGATATGGCGTGAAGATAAATAAATAATAATAATAACTACTAAACTAGGTTAGTAAACAACTTTTCTTTAAAATTTTAATACGTCATAATAAATTTAAAAAAAAAATAATTTACACAAATACCTACTATCTCATCACTTTACATCAAATAAAGAAACAACAACGAATATCATCAGAACATTTGTTTTATGTCACTTATAATTCTGAAACAAAGGATTTGTTTACATATATTATCTTCTCTCGTAGTTCCGTTAATGACAATGCCATAAAAGTCAATTTACATAAATGTGAGTAATGGAATCTTAGCTTCATTTTATGTATTTTTATTTTCAGCACAATACATTTTCTTCTATCATAATTATCATAACCTATTGATATAGTTCATACCGTACTACAGTAAATAGTAATGATCGTTTGTTATTAAAGTGTTTAACAAGACTTATAGACACTTATAGACACTTATAGACACTTATTGCCCTCACTTATAGTCTATAACATACAACCTTTTTCCACTAACATAGCTAACTATGTACCTAAGTAAATAGACAAACGTCATATAAATATTTTACCTTTCTTTGACTTTAAATGGGATGTTATCTAATATTAATATTTTACTTGTATCCTGTGTTCACAACAGAGTCAGTGATGAATGGGGAACTGTAATTTTATGTAATATAATTATTAAAATATTTACAGAAGAAAGAAAGGTGTTACAGCTTACTCCTTTAAAAAAACATATTTTATTGAAAGTAAATTTAAGCATTTACGAATATAGTATGTTGAAGTAGCCCGGCAGCGATAGCTTCATACTCAGAGTGCGTCATTCTCTAGATAATCGGAAAAACTGTGGTATCCCTTAGCACACAAACGTTTAGAAACGTTTTTAAAGAGTAAAAACTTAAGGATTACTGGGAACTTGTCGAAAAAGTGTATACATTGCCCTGCTTCTTCAATCCTTAGATTGCTTTTAAGGACGCTGCACTACTTACGCATCACTTACTTTTATAATGTTTATAAACTTAGAACTTTATTAAAAAACTAAGAACTTGGCTTGGTTACTAATGGTAGTGTTACATATCAGTTATTACTGTGACACGATAAGGTTGTTTGTAGGTTATTTTGACGTTCGTTTTCGTCTGATTTTTGAATAGTACTTATATATGTAGTGTATATAACTTTGAAACAACCTTTATAACTAAGTAGTAAACCATTTGCTCATTATCTCTATGTTGTTAAATTTTATAACTTCGGTGTTAATGAGAGGTTCATATAAATATAATGTATATCTGATTTATTTGTATTGTTTTTCATATTATTATTCATGTCCTTATCACGTACATTTAAAATTTTGTTATTTATTTATTTTTGTATCGAGAGGTATCTTCAAAACACAGTCACAGAATACCAGCGTTGTAGACAGAAGCATATCTGTGTTGTTTAATAATTTAGACTACATGTTTTTATTTTGTTATTCTCTGTACTTTGAAGCTAATATTTATTTATGTTTTTCGTTTTTTGTTAATTAAACAAAGTTAATCAAAGGAATGTTTGAATTGTTATCCTTGACATGATTTTTAAAATAGTGTTAATATCAAATTAAATTTTCAAAGCCTTACATACACTGTCAACAATCGATAAATATACATACTACATAGTTACCCTAAAAAAGGTTTTATTTGTGATGTGCTTACTATCGAAGAATAAAAAAAAAAATTATCATTATTATACTGAACCAATGCAGGAATAAGCCATTTAGTTTTAAATTAATGTCTTTTCACTAATTTGGGAGTACTATAAGCCGATTCGAACGAACAGTGTATTTTCTTCCATCACGAAAACAACTTAAAAACACAAAAAATAAATGTGACAAAAGTTTAGGAGGAGTTCAGTGACAAACACAGGTACAGAATTATAGATGTGTTTGTTATTTATATTTATTGAGCTTAATCGCTTGAGAAACTTCTTTTTGGAACAATATCACATAAAAATTACTCAACCGATTTGAATAACACTTAACGCTTTTAGAACAAAAACATATTTTTCACAAAAAAACACTTGGAAAAATCTTTCCTAGTTTCGCAGCTGATTTCAAAAAATTTTGCTAAATGGAAAAAAAAATGCGGTGTTCAAACAGATGCCACCCGGGACTGTGTCGCGGCATGCCCGAACTTCATGGTGTAATTTTTTTTCAATTAATTTAGATTTTTATTTTTTTTTAAATTACATAAAAAATAATTTTTATTCACATTTATACCTCTTTTTAAAAGTTTTAGATAAAAGCAAAAATAAGATTCGAATCTAAACATCGATTCATCATCATGAAACAAAACAAAAATTTAAAAATAAATCATAAAAAATCAAAATGGTAGATCTAAAAAAAAAACAAATGTTCTGACTGACTGACTATATTAGTAACTAGTGACTTTGGAAGAAACTATACCTTGAAATGATCATAAGGATATTAATTATTCATTTTGAAGCAAGGTGCATGAAATGTTTTTAACAAATCTTATCTTTTTTAGTAATTCACTAAGTTGACCTTCTCTTTGGTTCCTGATTTTTAAAAGGCTGTTATAAATTAATAAATAAATACTTAATAAAAATACACAAATCTATGACTTTTAATATCTCAATATTATCTGAGATGAATTTAAGTATATTTATAACAATGTGTATTAATTATTAAGCTGCTATCAGATGTCATTGCAGATGATTGATGCATTGATGTCTATGCTGTAATGTATAAAATTGGTGGTCAAATTAAAAATATTTTCGGGCGATCCACTGTGGTATTTAGTATAAGATGGTGTCAAAGTATTTTATGTTACATATAGTTGAAATGATCGCCATGAATATATTTATGATATGTTTTTTCTAAAGATTTCGTTGAGGTCACCAAACGCTAGACCGATTTTCTCTTTGTTTTATTCACAATTGGACCTGGTACTTAGGTTTTCGATGACAAAATTTTGTTTGTTTTTAGGGCATTATCAAAACTTGAATTATGTAATAATAAATGGTGAAGATGGGAAGATAATTATAAAGAGCTTCGTAAAAAGTGTAATAAATACATCCACAGTTCTCGAAACCCAACGTGAAGGGTATTTATTATAAAACTCAGAAACAATTCTTTTAACTAAGTTTCCTAGTATTAGTTTAGAATCTCCGAAAATTAATAAACTATTCGGTTTGATAAAAAATCTTCTTTAAACGTACAACAAAAAACAACAAAAAATGCTCATTTAAATAAGTACTAGAGGTTATCTGTTGTGTATAAATAAATTAATTTTAATTAATCTATACTTATAATAAATCTGTAGAGAGGTCAATTCTGTACATGAAATATATTTACAAAATAAGTAGCAGGGGGTGATTAGTGTTCGATACTGA
Organism: Melinaea menophilus ssp. n. AW-2005; assembly: GCA_918358695.1. Lineage (NCBI taxonomy): Eukaryota > Metazoa > Arthropoda > Insecta > Lepidoptera > Nymphalidae > Melinaea > Melinaea menophilus. The sequence goes on along the minus strand of OU911039.1, from coordinate 32,152,214 downwards.
TGCCAAAAATGCAGTTAAAAAAATTTTTGTCTGTCTGTCTGTCTGTCTGTCTGTTTGTATGTTATTTATAGAAAAAAAAACTACTCGACGGATTTTAACGAAACTTAGTACAATTATTCTTTATACTCCTGGGCAGGTAATAGTATACTTTTCATCACACTACAATGAATAGGAGCAGAGCAGTGAAAGGAAATGTTGAGAAAATGGGAGAAGTTGCTTGATTTTTTAAGCTTCCGTCGCGTGTGCAGCCTTAATGGTTAGAGCTACATAGAAACTATGTATAACGGAAATATTCTACATAAAAATACACGAAAAATATTCCAAGACAGCATATATCTACCTTTTATAGTTAACTCACAATAACACGCATAACTCTCGATAGCTTAGCAGTTCGGAGATTTCTTATTATATTTGTTTACTTTTACGTTTATAAAACCAATAATGCTCACAATCATTCCTAATTAAAAAAAAAATAAACATTAGCACCAATTCAATAAAAAAAGAATCATTGAAATCGGTATAGAAACACCAAACTTATACTTACTTACATGAAATACGCCAACAAGACATCGCGCGTGAATAGTGAATCAAGCTATAAGGATTATTTTTGCGTAACGGTTGCCGCGCTCGACGGGGCTCGCGGCGGCAGAGTATAAAAGGGGCGGGAGGCGAGCGCAAGCGTCATTCAATATTTGGCTGTTGATGCGTTCAGAGTGTTGAACTTTATTGACAGACAATAATTGTTATTTTATAAACCGTGCTTATCAGCGCGACTTTTTGTCTTTAAATAGTTTATTTTAATTTCTTTTGTTGTTATTTTCTAAATTAGTTTTAGTTTTGTTTAAATTCTTAACTATTAATAGTTCCTATTTTATTTCTTTTTAAGTAGATTTAGATTCGATTTTTAGATTAGATAATAGATAGATAGATTAGATTATTGTTAGATTTTTAGTTACTGATAGGTTAGTTTTGGGCATTTTATGTTTAGTTTTTTTTGTATTGAGTAGATAAAAGCGTAGGTAGGTACTTTTATTAATTATAGTATTCATAGGTATTTTTTATTTATTTTTAAGTGAAGTAGGTATAGGTAGATATTGCCTACTATCTACCTATACTGCACACGTGTTTTAGCTTTATTTTCATTTCTTTTTTTTTTGTACCTAAGTTGTAGGTAGGTAGGTACATATTTCTTAGTTTAATTCTATTAGAATATTAGGTATTTAAGTTTAAATAGGCACTTAGATTTATATTTTTTTATTATATAGCAGCTGTACTTAGAACATCTAAGGTTTTTTTTGTATTAGCATAGGTACTTTGATTAATTACAGTAGTTGTAGGTATTTCTTATTATTCATTTTTAAGTGAAGTAGGTAAGTGTAGATAGTATTGCACACGCATTAAGTATAGCTTTATTTTCATTTTTTATTCTTTTGTAATTTGTAGGTACCTACGTACATATTTATAATTCGATTAGAATATTATTTTAGTTTTAATAGGCACTTAGATTTATATTCTATTTATTATATACTTAGCTATAGTTAGGACCTCTGACGTAAGTTTTTTGTTGGGTAACTAAATAGAATTTAAGTTACCGTCGATTAAAAATAAAATAAACGATGCCACCTAAAAAACGACCATCTTTATCTCGAACTTCGAGTCAAGCTAGGAGAATGAGAATGACGCGTTCTCAAGAATCGGAAGAGGAAAGAGCACATCGGTTAAACTCTATGAGAGTTAGTGCCTCAACATCTCGAGCTAATGAAAGCTCTCCAGAAAGAGAGATGCGATTAGCAGCTGAAAGAGCGAGACGAGCTACAACACGGGCTTCTCAAAGCTCTTCTCAACGAGAGCTAAGGCGTTCCATTGACCGGGAACAACATGCGTTATCCCGAGAAGCTGAAACTGCTTTACAACGAGAATTGCGACTCACAGCTGACCGCGAACGGCATACATTATCTCGCGAGTCTGAAACCTTCACTGAGAGGGAATTACGGCTTACAGCTGACCGCGAACGTCATATTTTATCTCGCGAGTCCGAAACCTTCACTGAGAGGGAATTACGGCTTACAGCTGACCACGAACGTCATATTTTATCTCGCGAGTCTGAAACCTTCACTGAGAGGGAATTACGGCTTACAGCTGATCGCGAACGTCATATTTTGTCTCGAGAATCTGAAACTTTTACTCAATATCAAGACCGTTTGACAAATGATAGGGCGCACCATAACATGATTCGATCTCTTGAAGATGAACATGAGCATGAACAACGACTAGAGTCGGGACGCGATTATTACAATTCTTTGAGACAAGAACAATTGATTACTTTATCTAATGAAAGATTAAGAATTGAAAATATTCGGTCGCTTGAAACAGAAGAACAGCGAGAGGCCCGTCTTACTGCAGATAGATTTCGACATGGTCTTAATGACTTAGATATACACGTGGTAGATCAATCTACAAATTCGGTGGCGTGGTCCGATAAATATAAAAGTGGGTTTGCTTATAACCTCACAATTGATTACAGATCATCTTCTGAAATAGGCGATATGAACGTAGTATGTTCCTTTTGTAATGCTTCGAAGTGGAGGAAGGAGTCTGCTGGTTTCTGTTGTTCTGGAGGTAAAATAAATTTGCCTTCGTTCGAAGACCCACCGGAACCTTTAAAATCACTACTTTTAGGGGAACATTTGCAATCCAAACAGTTTTTAGATAATATTCGCACTTATAATAGTGCATTCCAAATGACATCCTTTGGTGCTAAACAAATCTCAGAAGGCCCTTTCATGCCTACTTTTAAGGTACAAGGTCAGGTTTACCATTTGATAGGGTCCCTTTTGCCTGAAGAACAACCTAAATTTCTTCAAATATATTTTGTATCCGATTACAACGAACAGTCGAATATAAGAAATCAATATTTTCCGAATTTAAATACTGAACTCATTTCACAACTTCAGAACATGTTACATCAGGTTAATTCGTACGTATGCAGTTTTAAATCGGCATTAGAAGCCCTTTCTCAAGATGGTAATAACAATTATAAAATTGTTATAAATGCCGATAAGCGTCCAACTCAGGAACACCCTGGGCGTCATAACGTTCCATCCACGAATGAAGTTGCTGTAGTACTGGTCGACCAGGAATGTGATAGGCGTGATATCGTTATACGTTCCAGAGACAATCGTTTGCAACGTATTTTCGAAACCCACAGGGCTTACGACAGTTTGCAATATCCTATGATATACTGTCGAGGGGAAGATGGTTATAATTTCGCTGTATACCAAACCGATCCGCGCACAGGCGCACCTAATTATAATAAAAAGGTGTCATGCCTTCAATTTTATTGTTACCACCTGCAAGTGAGACGGAATAGATTGGTATACTTTCAACGTTTTCGTGGCTTATTTAATCAGTTTATTGTTGACATGTACGCAAAAATTGAAACCGAAAGATTAGTTTATATACGATCTAATCAAAGGCAGCTGCGCGCTGAAGAATACGTGCACCTTCGCGATGCCATGCAGCAAGATAACGATACTGTGAATATGGGTCGTTTAGTTATTTTACCCTCTTCTTTTACTGGTGGTCCACGCTACATGCATGAACGTACTCAAGACGCTTTTTGTTACGTAAGAAAATATGGACGTCCCGACTTATTTGTTACTGTAACTACCAATCCCAAGTGGGATGAAATCACTCGGGAGCTTCTTGAGGGTCAGGCACCGCATGACCGCCATGATATTATTGCAAGAGTGTTTCATTTAAAATTAAAATCAATGATAGATCTTCTTACCAAAGATAACAGTGACCAAGCTACGTTTGCGTTAAGAAATGAACATGATGAAGTTACTAGATTTCAGTCAGGCAGATATATCAGCTCTTCAGAAGCTGTGTGGCGGATCTTAAGTTTTAATATTCACGAAAGATATCCACCTGTGACCCATCTGGATGTTCATCTGGAAGGCGGTCAACGTATATATTTTAACGCCGAAAATGTTACAGAACGATTAGAGAACCCTAGACAAACAACTTTATTGGCATTCTTTCGACTTTGCCAAACTGATAATTTCGCAAAGTCTCTTTTGTATGAAGAAGTTCCATCGTATTATACCTACGATAAACAACGAGGTGTCTTTAACCGTAGACGCCGAGGCAGGCCTGTAGATGGCGAGACAGGTATTTTCAAAGAACATGTTCTTGGTAGAGTGTATACTGTTCATCCTAACAACGCAGAGTGTTTTTATTTGAGATTATTATTACATACAGTGCGAGGACCAACATCATTTATAGATTTGAGAAAAGTAGACGATGTTGTTTATCCAACTTATCATGCAGCTTGCCAAGCGCGTCATTTGCTTGAAAATGATCAACATTGGGATGACGCTTTAGCAGAATCCTGTGTTAGTGATAATCCACGACGGTTACGCCATTTATTTGTAACATTACTCACATTTTGTAATTTATCTGATCCTGTCCAATTATGGGAAAAATATAAAGAAAAATTTGCAGAAGACTTTCTTCGGAATTTATCTCACAATAATGAAGGCGCAACTAATGATAATTTTTGAGATCTGGCTATAAATCAGTGCTTATTAGCTCTTCAGGAAGACTTAACAGCAGTAGGCGGTAAATCACTTTGTGAATATGGTTTGCCAACGCCAACCTCAGTCGGAGAGGTTACCAATAGGGAATATTCCGCAGAGATTGGTTACAACCCAATGGAACTGCTGGTAACATTAGAAAACGGTGTCCCAATGATGACTGCAGAACAACGCTTAGTCTATGATCGCGTGTGCGAGAGTGTGCAGAATAATTTAGGAACAATATGGTTTTTAGATGCACCTGGAGGAACTGGGAAAACTTTTTTGACTAAATTAATATTAGCTTATGTTCGAAATCAGCGTAAAATCGCTCTTGCCGTGGCTTCATCAGGTATAGCTGCAACATTGCTACCAGGAGGTAACTGCTCACACTATGTTTAAAATACCAATTAATTTAGATCGCACGGAAAGTCCAACCTGTAGTATTTCAAGAAATAGCGACAAAGCTAAGGTATTGCGTGAGTGTAATTTAATCGTATGGGATGAATGTACGATGGCCCATCGAAAAGGAGTAGAAGCAGTAGACAGAACTCTAAGGGACATAAGACAAAATGATCGACCAATGGGCGGTATTACGGTTTTATTTTGTGGTGATTTCCGACAAACCTTACCGGTAATACCACGGGGAACCCGAGCTGATGAGATTAGGGCTTGCCTGAAAAGCTCTTATTTGTGGCGTGATATACAATCGGTGCATTTGACTATAAATATGCGAGTGAGAACTGGAGACAACGCAGATAATCGTGAATTTTCTGATACATTATTGAAGATTGGTGAAGGTACCTATCCACAACTACACCAAGGAAAACTTATTCTGACACCTGAGTTATGTTGTATAGTGCAATCCCAACAACATCTTATATCTTCGGTTTACGGTGACATAACAATTATATTAAATAGGGACAATTCTTGGCTTTGCGAAAGGTCCATTTTGACTCCTCGCAATGACCAGGCATCTGAAATTAATAATAAAATACTGTCTAATATACAGGGAGAAAGCAAAGTTTATAGTTCAATAAATAGAATGGTTGATGAACAAGAAGCCACTAATTACCCGATAGAATTTTTAAATTCTTTAAGTATGCCTGGACTACCTTCTCATATAATTTGTTTAAAAATTGGCATACCGATAATTCTGCTCCGAAATTTAAGACCACCTCAACTTTGCAATGGAACTCGGCTAAAAGTAACCCAGTTGCAACAAAATGTAATCGAGGCTCAAATTTTAACAGGTTGCGGTGCAGGAGAAACTGTCTTTATTCCCAGAATTCCCATAATACCAAATAATTTTCCATTCCAATTTAAAAGAACGCACTTCCCAGTATCGGTGTGCTATGCCATGACTATCAATAAAGCTCAAGGGCAGACTTTTCGTGTTGCTGGAGTAGATCTCGGTGTTAGCTGTATCTCGCATGGTCAATTATACGTCGCTCTTTCCCGGGTTAGCAATTCTAGGAATCTTTACGTTCACGTGCCGGACGGGTCGACTCTTAACATAGTCTATCCAGAAGCTTTGCGCTGAAACATTTTAATTTGATCTAAAAATATTAGCAATATATTATCTTAATAAAAAACAAGGAGTTACACGCTGACCGAGTCGTGGGTATAGCGTGGGTATATTATAATATTCTGCGGTTACTTATATTTTTCAACAGTTTTGTGGATTGGCATATTATATTACTATTGCCCTTCTAAAATACGAAAGTGAATCTGCCTGTTACGTCAAAACTATGAGGGAGGACATCTGCTAATTTTTTTTCGAAAAACGACGGAAACGCGGACGAAGTCGCGGGCAAAAGCTAGTATATTAATATATTAATATTAGCGCGTCCGATTAAATATATATGGCGCTGTCATATATATATATATATATATATATATATATATATATATATATATATATGACAGCGCCAGTATTGATTTAACTACAAATGAATTTAGTTTCAGATTTTATTCTTGAACTTGTACTATAGAAATTAATTTTTATACACTTTGAAATGTTCTATAAAAACGTGAGCTGGAGCTGTTTAAAATATTTCTAAATTTTTACTCCAGTAGAGAACGGTATTATATTGTTAAATGTATCAAAAAAACGGATAGTTGACGGCCTTGGTTCGAAAAAAATTATCATTTTAATAGTTAATTTTAATTATGTTAATATATAGTTAACTTATGTAAGGTTCTCAATATTTGTTAGCCTTTTGTGGATATTTGAGAATTGTTAATATTGACAGACAACACTACTGTATTTAACGAAACTAACAGTCACAGACGTAGAAAACGTAGTAAGAACAGCTTTATCTAACAACATAGTTAATACATGACTAAGAATACATACGAGTACCATCTATACTTATAATAAATCTGTAGAGAGGTCAATTCTGTACATGAAATATATTTACAAAATAAGTAGCAGGGGGTGATTAGTGTTCGATACTGATGCCAAAAATGCAGTTAAAAAAATTTTTGTCTGTCTGTCTGTCTGTCTGTCTGTTTGTATGTTATTTATAGAAAAAAAAACTACTCGACGGATTTTAACGAAACTTAGTACAATTATTCTTTATACTCCTGGGCAGGTAATAGTATACTTTTCATCACACTACAATGAATAGGAGCAGAGCAGTGAAAGGAAATGTTGAGAAAATGGGAGAAGTTGCTTGATTTTTTAAGCTTCCGTCGCGTGTGCAGCCTTAATGGTTAGAGCTACATAGAAACTATGTATAACGGAAATATTCTACATAAAAATACACGAAAAATATTCCAAGACAGCATATATCTACCTTTTATAGTTAACTCACAATAACACGCATAACTCTCGATAGCTTAGCAGTTCGGAGATTTCTTATTATATTTGTTTACTTTTACGTTTATAAAACCAATAATGCTCACAATCATTCCTAATTAAAAAAAAAATAAACATTAGCACCAATTCAATAAAAAAAGAATCATTGAAATCGGTATAGAAACACCAAACTTATACTTACTTACATGAAATACGCCAACAAGACATCGCGCGTGAATAGTGAATCAAGCTATAAGGATTATTTTTGCGTAACGGTTGCCGCGCTCGACGGGGCTCGCGGCGGCAGAGTATAAAAGGGGCGGGAGGCGAGCGCAAGCGTCATTCAATATTTGGCTGTTGATGCGTTCAGAGTGTTGAACTTTATTGACAGACAATAATTGTTATTTTATAAACCGTGCTTATCAGCGCGACTTTTTGTCTTTAAATAGTTTATTTTAATTTCTTTTGTTGTTATTTTCTAAATTAGTTTTAGTTTTGTTTAAATTCTTAACTATTAATAGTTCCTATTTTATTTCTTTTTAAGTAGATTTAGATTCGATTTTTAGATTAGATAATAGATAGATAGATTAGATTATTGTTAGATTTTTAGTTACTGATAGGTTAGTTTTGGGCATTTTATGTTTAGTTTTTTTTGTATTGAGTAGATAAAAGCGTAGGTAGGTACTTTTAATAATTATAGTATTCATAGGTATTTTTTATTTATTTTTAAGTGAAGTAGGTATAGGTAGATATTGCCTACTATCTACCTATACTGCACACGTGTTTTAGCTTTATTTTCATTTCTTTTTTTTTTACAGTCTGAAACCTTCACTGAGAGGGAATTACGGCTTACAGCTGACCGCGAACGTCATATTTTATCTCGCGAGTCCGAAACCTTCACTGAGAGGGAATTACGGCTTACAGCTGACCACGAACGTCATATTTTATCTCGCGAGTCCGAAACCTTCACTGAGAGGGAATTACGGCTTACAGCTGATCGCGAACGTCATATTTTGTCTCGAGAATCTGAAACTTTTACTCAATATCAAGACCGTTTGACAAATGATAGGGCGCACCATAACATGATTCGATCTCTTGAAGATGAACATGAGCATGAACAACGACTAGAGTCGGGACGCGATTATTACAATTCTTTGAGACAAGAACAATTGATTACTTTATCTAATGAAAGATTAAGAATTGAAAATATTCGGTCGCTTGAAACAGAAGAACAGCGAGAGGCCCGTCTTACTGCAGATAGATTTCGACATGGTCTTAATGACTTAGATATACACGTGGTAGATCAATCTACAAATTCGGTGGCGTGGTCCGATAAATATAAAAGTGGGTTTGCTTATAACCTCACAATTGATTACAGATCATCTTCTGAAATAGGCGATATGAACGTAGTATGTTCCTTTTGTAATGCTTCGAAGTGGAGGAAGGAGTCTGCTGGTTTCTGTTGTTCTGGAGGTAAAATAAATTTGCCTTCGTTCGAAGACCCACCGGAACCTTTAAAATCACTACTTTTAGGGGAACATTTGCAATCCAAACAGTTTTTAGATAATATTCGCACTTATAATAGTGCATTCCAAATGACATCCTTTGGTGCTAAACAAATCTCAGAAGGCCCTTTCATGCCTACTTTTAAGGTACAAGGTCAGGTTTACCATTTGATAGGGTCCCTTTTGCCTGAAACGAAACGAAACGCGGACGAAGTCGCGGGCAAAAGCTAGTACCTAATAAAATAAAAGAAATTAATCAGGACCATACACTTACATTAAAATAAGCAATTATTAGTATTAATAATATAATAGTAATGACGAATATTTAAAGGATAATATAATAATATTCATACAAAATACTTATATTTTTTCATAGTTTTGTTTGTTTGTAGATATTTAATATTTTAATTGTTATTCACTTTTTTAAAGTAATTATTGCTTAATACGTATTAATATTCTAATATTCGGTTATGAATTTGGGATTAACAGAAATATGACATGAAAAGATAAAATATTAGAACATTATATAATATATATATATATATATATATATATGGGATATACAAGGGATTTAGAACGTGCACGGGAACCCACCCCATGACCAAGCTTTTTGCATGCGGAGCATAACAGAGGTGTTATTTAAACAAGAAAATAGTTAATTAATATTTTTTATATTATCTTTGTGCTTGTGAAGATACAAAGTCTTCCACTTAGGAGATGTATTCAGTGCTGGTGTAGCCTCATGTGACTGTGCACGTCTCCACAACACAAAATTACAACTACCAGAACTAACAGGTAAGTATACCCAATCTATAATAACAATTATTTATTTATTATTGAGGATAATATATACATTGTAGTTAATTAGCTATTTATTGGTACCGTCATAATTGTTTAACAAGTTGTTAAATATTTTTTTACAAATATATATTATAAAAACCATATATTCATAAATTGATTTTGTTATGAAAAAGTATGAAATGAAATTTGATTTATTTTAAATTAGTTGCAGTTTTAGAAATATTTTTGTAGTTGTTTTCTTACTTATATTGTAATATGCGTACTTCATTCATTGTTATCGAATTAAATAACGATTAAAGTAGATTTTCTATATTTCACTATTAATAAATAAATTAATAATATAAAAATAATAAATATAGTGTTTGTTTTTTTTGAACTATTATTAATATTCCTAATATATTTGGTTGACCTGTTAATATTTTATTTTCATAAAATAAGTTTTTAAACATTCACTGCTCAGATTGCGAGTAGCAGTGCCTACTACTCGGAACTGAGCGTGCGTCCCGGTCATGTAGTAGTCAGTAGTTGTCAAAAAGCACCAGCCTTTGTTGGGACATATTTATCTTGCGTGGCCAATCTGGTAATATCACTTATCAACCTACGGAAACGAGTATTGGATTCATTCTTACAGAGTAGAAGTCCTAGTCATGTATGTGTGTGTGTGTGTGTGTGTGTGTGTGTGTGTATTTTTTGTGCGGATGTTATGTTACAAGATTTTGGCCAAGGAGCAAAAATAAAACAGGTTAAAACTAGTTTTATTAATTACATTACATGATTTTGATCAAGATCCAGAATTTGATAAAAATTATAGGTATATCAAAATTTTGCGACATATCAGTACACAAAGAGCTCTCGCGCAACAAATACCTATGGTATTAGTGAAGTAACTATTACCATCCCTAATATTTTTATTATAGGGGTCGCCCAGGGGTCCCTTACAGTACAGGGTGACGTGAATATAATATGACAGACAAATAGACCTTAAATATATATATAAGGAAGGAGAGTGTTATAATACAAATAACGTTAACTTGTGCCATTTCAAGGTGAGTAAGCAAATTAAAACTAATAGAAGTAGGTATGTAACGAAATCTGCAAAATAAAATAAAATATGTTTAATAATTTAAAGTGTCTCGTTAAAACAAATTGCAAAAGTTTAAACAATTGTGAATATATAATTATTATTATGAGTTTTCTTGTGTACCTATGTTTTTAAATATTCTGTAATTTTTTACCTGTATTAATTCGGTAAAAAAAACAATAAAAACAAAACATTTGACCTTAGTGCTAATATATTTCCGCACACTAACCATCGACTACTTTAATAATACACTCAAGCAACATTACTGCAGTAAGATTTACTGTTTCTCAATCAATTTTCATTTATGCATTGATTTAATTTTTTATTGCAAATGTGTAAAAACAAATACAAAATGTCGTAGATGCCCGCGACGGGAATATCTATCTATCTATATATACTCGCGGAATTTTTGCAAATCTTTTTAAGATTTATACATATATACACTTCTATACTATTTTATTTAGTTATATTTTCTAAGAAGAGATTTAGTCATTTGAATTGCAAGCATACAAAAATATATTTTAAGTTAACCGACTTCTACTCATAAACTTGTGATAGTTGTGATAGTTTTCCCTATTGTGATTTTTTATTACCCCCAATACCAACCATTTAACTGACAGTGGAAGGGGGGAGTACTATGCCTGTAGAACAATTATTCAACAAAAATATTTTTACAATTTTCTTCTACCGGTCTAATATTTCTAAAGCGGTATAAAATTTTATAATTTAAAGAATTTATTTAGTAACTATTTCTTAAGCAATAGTTTATTTTTTTTGTTAGTATCCAACTCGCGGATCCGGCTGTCAGTCCGTCGCGCATTTTTTAATACGTACGACGCTGTATTTAATTCTCTTAAAGAAATAAAGAAAATACTAATAATCTACAAGACATTTCGATTTCTACACATTTTATACTTATCAAAGGAAGACAATTCCAGAAAGTAACTGCAGTAAGAGCATACATTCATGTTATTTGATTTCATTACGAGAAGGTTAGCACATTGACTGAGGACTAAAGTAAATAGAGTGACATAGAATCAAATTAACATTAGTTAGCAATGTTCGTCATTGTTTCTGCATAAGAGCAATATTAATATTTTACAAAACTAATAAATTATGCTTTAATCTACACAAATATATATGTAATGGCATATTGTTTAGGTATTTAAGCATTGTTAGTATATCTTATGAATATAAATCACAGAGTCACTCTCTTTGTGGCAATGACACCAGTATGAAAGTGTTTATATATCTTAGAATCTAAGAGGAATAAAAGTTACCTATTTATTTAATCAGCATATCAGCTTCTGTTCTATCTATTATATAAATAATTAAACCTAAAATGTCAGTGTAATAAAACTAAAATATGACTTCCAATTATCATTAATTATCAATTACATCCAGGCGTCGCAGAGTGAGATTGCCAGCAGCTCAAACCCAAACCCTCTCTTTTCTTACTTTTTCTATCTTCTCCATTTCTCAAATTTCATCTATTATCGAATGTCCATAGCGCATTTCTTTTGCTGCTGATATCTGTTTGCAGCAAACTCGTCTGCTCTCTCCCTCTCCCTCTCCCCCTGAAATGATAAATCATTGACATATTTAAGTTGATTAAACTTTTTAGTTTATTTATAATAATAGAAAATCATCGAGAGTAAACAAAACATAGGGTTTAATGTTGATTTGTGAAATAACCTTTAATCATGTCAAGTGTTTATATTGAACATGTATCAATCAGATGTTTTACAAATATTAATTTTACTTCACCTTGTTACTCTTTATTGAATTTGTTTATAGAATTTTTTTAATTTACATAAGGGAATTAAACAATAAAATTTGTATAAAATAAATTCAATTTCGTAGACAGGGCAAAATGTCGACTGTAACCTGCTTATATAAATATTGTTGTTTACGTATATTGTGTTTTATTTTTGTAAATTAAATGTTTTTTATGTCGTAATTATAATCCCATTATAGTGACAATAGACTTATTAATTCATTTAACTGTTATTTTATTCAAATGATAATATAATGTATTCTGATCTGAACCAAGATAATATAATAATATTAGAAGAACAGAAAACATTATAAAAACATATATTTTTATTACTATAATTACATTAGTAACAAATTATAAAAATATTATTTAGCAACTTTACCTTGTATCGATTTAGCATTTAGAACTCTCAATGTCACTTCGTGCTTTAAATTATTACTATAAAATTATGATATAATATAATATACGAGTATGTCCTTACAAATATGATTACAAAGGATTCGTAACTGACATTATTTTAAATATCTATGTTATTCTATGTATTGGATTGTTTTACGATAATTTTTATATAGTAGTAATTTTATGACGGTTATTCTATTTCAGTGTTATGGCTGGAATAATACAAGAATTTCCAATAGAGAAGGAATATGAAAAGAATCCTGATATATCCCGGGACGATATCCGCAACCTGCGGACGTGGTTGATGTCGCAGCCTCATTTACCAGGGGAACATTTGAGTGGTACGTAAAAGTATTATTTTATTGATTACTTAATCGATGTTAAACTATTAAACATTGTTTCTTGTTGTAACAAATTCTAAAGTTTTTGTATTATTAAAAATGAGTTCAGCTGGGTATTTAAGCAAAATAAACAATTTATTTTATTAGTCTAATCTTTATGCCTTTACAAACACATCTGAAAATGTATAAAGAAGTAAGTGTTGCCTTGATATTATAACAAAGTAAATCACGGTTTAACTTGTTAAGTAATATTTGGCGTGCGTAGCGCATCGAATTGACTGGTCATTTCAGAAAGAGAAATATCGAGTTTATCCATTTTTTTAACAAATTTTCCTCTTGTTATATAGAACAATAACCCGATTTTTCTCCAAGCTCGTACACGTAACTATAGTTTTCTGTTTTTAAATGACAGACTAGAAAGATGGCTGATTTAATTTTTAGTTTCGTTCATCTAATAAATACTAAATTAAAATAATCTCTCTGGTAGTTTATTGTATTAAATTATAGCCAAAATCAGTTTTTTGGGTTTCAATTGAAAAATAAGGAAAATATTCCAAATACAATAAGAGTAGAATTAAATCATGAATATATATCAGATACTTCTGATTGATAAAGCATTTGATTTTCTAATATAAGAGCTAAGAGTAACCTCAAACTAGTTTGATAAACATGTCATTTACTGTAAATCGTTAAAATTTCTTCATACATCTTGATTTTATACAAAATTTAAAACACCCTTACCCCCCGTAAGGGGTGGTTAGGGGGTGGTATTGAGTAAAAGTGATATCAAATTCACTTTTGGTTGTCATTTTCGGTTTCATCATAACAAAAAATATAGAAATACACATTCATCTTTATTTTATACAAAAATGAAAAACTTCACTCCCCATAAGGGGTAGTAAGAAAGTGTTGATGGGTTATGGAGGTCTTGAATTAATTTTTAGTTATCATTTTCGGTTTCAGCATCCCAAAAACCGTACACATATATCTTGATTTTATACAAAAATTTAAATTTTCACCCCTTAAGAGGTAGTAAGGGGGTGCTAGCGTGAAAACGGGCAATTAAAATTAGTTTTTATTGTCATATTCGGTTTCAGCGATCCCAAAAACCTAAGCATAATGTGGTCTCCCCTCTGGTTCATGATTTTTTTTTGTGTGCCTGTGTAATTAAGCTTATAAAACCCATATTGATTTGAACTTCACAGCTGCACCTTATAGAGGGTAGATGAATTTTACTAATAGATTTTAACAGGTCGGTACGTAAGTTGTTAAGCTGGTACTTACTTAACCGTAACTGATTATAGAGTATAAAGAATGGCAGAATTGTGAATGGAACAATGTTATGGTTTTGTCAAGGTCGTTCCGTATAATGTATTTTTATGTGAATTGTTGTCATTGGCGTTAAGAATTTCTATGGGCTGCGGGGAACTAAGACATTATCCTAAGACCGTATATTCTGTCCTAGGATAAAATGAATTACCTGTTACAGTTAATATTAACTATTTGTTTTCAGACCTGTACCTCATGCTTGCTTACCACTCCTGCGACAAGAGCGCGGAGGTCACGAAGCAGGTCTTAGACATGCATCTCGGCGCCAAAACACTTCTCACCGCCTACTTCAAAGACCGAGTTGTTGATAAAAGAATTATTGATACTTTGCACGTTGTGTGAGTGATATCTACTTTTGTCTGACTGTATTTAATTATTTAGGTCCAATTAATGAGTGCGGACATGATGCTTAAATTATCTACACTTTTTAAAGTCTTTTATGTGTTTCTAGAATTCATACTACACTGGCCTCACCCACAGTGCACGGTTACCGAGCACTGTACTGCGGCCTCCTGGACGGGGACGCTAGGAAATTTAATTTAGTTGACGCCATCAGGGTAGCATTGATGATTACCGACTTATTGCAGCATGAGGAAGGCACGTGGCCGGGGTAAGGAAATCATTTAAGAAAGTTTAATATTATATTTATTAAAATCATAAATTAAATTTGACTAAAAGGAAATTGACATAAAATGTTTGACTTTATACTTTGCAGATTTGTTATAATATTGAATATGCACATGGCGACTACGGCCCACATCGCCAAGTTAGATATTATTAATCTACGAAACTTGATCTACTTCCTACAGGTAGAAAACATATAATTATAACACAACTATTACACTATTAGAAGGGAACTAGTAAAATTATAAAGAAATTTCAGTAATATGTGATCAGATATATGTAATTACTATCATAAATATTATTACTGGATATACACCCTGGTGTTATATACATTAATGTTATAAAAATAGAGTAAAAAATCACTAATAAGCTTGCGTTACTAACTATGAATAAGAAACTATTTATAGGTGTATAGATGTCTATGTATATTGATTTATATGTATGTATACTATACTATACATACTTCTCTATCAACCTTCCAGTCTGTCACTCTTCATGTAAAAACTATTGAACCTAATAGAATGCACAATGGTATTTATTTGATTCAATTGTTTTTTAAAAGATTTTATGATAATAAGATCTTATTACCCATTTCTTCATTTTCTAATATTATCTATCACTAAAGTAGTTATTATTAGAAAAAAACTCTTATATTTATTTTTTAATTTTAGGAATGCGCGTTAGTGAGATTAAAAGAGATCCACTTTATCAACGCGCCCTCATTCATGGACAAATTGATGATATTACTGAAGCCTTTCTTGAACAAAACCTTACTTGATATGATCCACATCCACGAATCCGGTTCAGAGGAGTTTTATAAGTACGTGTCCAAGGAGTCCCTCCCAAAGGATTGCGGCGGAAACTATAAAGACTTGAAAACTCTGAGTCGTATGTATAATATGTTTTATTTGGCTGCGAAATAGATGCGATTAGACCCCGAGGAATTTTCTATATCTGGAGTAAATATTGATTTTTTTAAAATAATTTTTAGAGTATACTCCTAAGTCTGTTTTTACACGGTTTTGATATAAGACGGTTTGAAAATAAAATATTTTTAATTTTTTTACACGATTTTACTCCATTTAGCACGATTTCAAATTTTTTGGCCTTAATTTTTTTTGTCAAATTTAATTTTTGCGAAATATGTTCATATCACAAATTTAGGGAAATTCCCTTTTTGTGCATACAAGCAAATTTACTTACTGGTCAGAGCAATTGAAATGTGTTAATATTTTGTGAATGATCTCTTTTATCTTCAATAACTATGCTTGTAAAAATAAACATTGTAAATGTGATTTAATTAAATAAACATGAATACTTGTTTTTAAAAAAAATCTTGTTTTTCACTAATTTTAATAAGTTTTAGAGATTAGGAACCAATCATCTATTTTTGCATACGATCAATGTCTTTTTTTTACACGGTTTTTTCTGGAACCAATCTACCGTGTAAAAACAGACTTAGGTGTACTCTACTAAACTAAAAATGTGTAATTTTAGAGGCATACTGATAAAATTTTTGAAAGCACATAAGAATAATTGAAAAATTGTTAGCATTATTTTGTTAATGTAAAATATATCTTGCTATATGTACTCGTCCATTTCAGATGAAAACATCCGTCGCCTCGAAAACAACAAAGACTTCTTCAAACGAGACCACCTCTGCAAAGTAAACGAGTCTTTACGACCGAATCGCAAATGTACAACTGCGGAAGACATATTTGGCATTCAAGGCAGTTTTAAAAAAATAGACATCGATTAAAAATATAGCATAGAATTTATTAAGAACCATGATTTTAGTTTCGATATGTACGATATGTAAATATGAGACAAAATGTGATATGTTACTGAAGTGGTTATTTTATTGGTGATAATGAAAGGTTTATAATTGATATCTGGTATTATTTACCTGGTCTGGACCGATCAAAGTTATAACAATGCAATATTACGATCAATCGTATTCATTTAACGTAACAAACTGGAAAAAATAAAAAACGACGCCTTTATATATAAAACATGATCACTCAAATACAATAGTTGTTATAAAAATATTTGAATTTGTTCACAAACAGCTATTATACACGGTCTGTGGAGCGTTAAAATTGTTTAATGACAATAAATATCAAAATCCACAATTATCGCCTTACGTTTAGTACGAGTGTGACAATTGATATTGCGCTTTGATCCTTGACTTTTATGTTAACCCTTAAACATCCATGAATGTGGTAGTCACATATGTTTTGGTACTTTATATTCAATATATAAAAAAGTAAGCGTCATAAAAGTAAGCATTTAATATGTGATTTTATCCCAAAATTTTTGAGACGTCATAAAAAGCAAAGCAGCGATGTTTGTGTAATAAAAGGCAGTGAGTGGAAGGAGATAGTAACATTGAATTTTACCAATTTTAAGGACCGGTTAAAAGTTAAGCTTCTAGAAGTCTAATACAAACTAATTTAAAAGT
Source organism: Melinaea menophilus ssp. n. AW-2005 (assembly GCA_918358695.1). Taxonomy (NCBI): domain Eukaryota; kingdom Metazoa; phylum Arthropoda; class Insecta; order Lepidoptera; family Nymphalidae; genus Melinaea; species Melinaea menophilus. The sequence goes on along the minus strand of OU911039.1, from coordinate 32,134,516 downwards.
CCTTTGCTTTTAAAGAAAATAATGATGAAACTTGTGGACTAAAGTAATGAGGTAGCTCTGGAAATTAAGATGATACGACAATGTTCTCATTGTTTGAATGACTGCCTTACATAAAGATTAGAATCAGATAAAAGGCTTTTGAGCAAATATGGAGGAAATTCATAATATATGAGTTAAAAAAAAGTACTTCAATTGCGCTCAGGAAGCAATCATTAAGAGTACGTATAAAGGAATTTTTCTTTCCATCCTACAAAATACAAACACGATCCTATGATTTTTATGACATGGACTAAATGTAACGAATCTTATTCATAAATTAATGTTATATTTTATCATGTAACAAGTATACGTTGGACAGTGTAGGGTTAAAACTTATTTTCCTATGATTATATTTGATGAAACCTTCCGTGATTATGTAAATTATATTTTTACTACGAGTATATAAATCCGAAACATTGGGGTTCTAAAATAGTTCCAAGTATTTGGTAAACATTAAAATGAAGTTTCTTCTAATGCTTTTCTCCCTAATGGGCATAATCTTCGCTGCTATGGTGAGTTATATAACATTTAAATATATTTTTTCAATAGGGTGTTATACAAGTCAACTAAATTCAAAGAAAAGTGAATTATTTAATGAATATTTACGGTGTCGTTTCAGGGAGGCCTAGCTTACGTGCCTCACGCGCATATCAAAGGAGAGCCCCATGACGCCGGATGTGGCCGCGGACCCCCCCCACCGCCCCCCACTAGTATGTATACATAATATAATTAGTGTCCTATATAATATATAATATCCATAATGTCTTTCTGTATCGATCATACTGCATTACTTTTGAACAAAATATGTATTTTAAAATACAAAATATTATTTTTGGTAATAAATGTCTAATTATAACTTATAGATTTTAATGGGTGTGATTCAAAAAAAAATTGTACTACTTTGAGATTCTCAATTGTAAAACTTTATTCTTATTTTGCAATAAATTGAAATAGAACGTCAAAATTCTGTACTTTATAACAATGTAGGTATATTCAGTTTTGCTGTTAAAAAATTGTGTTTTGTTTTCTACAGACAGCACCGGCTAGCCGATGAAGAATATGGCAGAAAGTTAAGAATCAAACAAACTAAGTGGCTTAATAAATGTGTGCAGCAAATTAAGGTGTTTTTTTCCCTCCATTTAAAAAGTTTGGTTAAAGAATCCTGAGATATTAGTATCTAGAACTGTATTTTATACAATATTTTTGGTACTTGTATTATATTTAACTAATTAGAGTGTTGAAGCTTCTTCCTTGTCCATCACCCGTAATGTGTATTCTGTTAACGCAAAATTGAATAATTGTGTTTGTAATATAGTCTATTGTAATTTATTTAAATATCCGAACAGTTACTGGAGCTTGCTGAAAAAAATCATCTATTGTAATCAATAAATACACGGAACAGATTATCGCTGGAAATTTTTATATCCGGAATACAGTATCGTTTCCGCATTTGCACAGGTGAATTAAATCAATCAAGCCAACAAACCCTCAATTTAGACTTGTTGCGCTCGCGAAATCTCGGGTGCCGTTTGCATATTGAGCGAAGTGAGGCCAGTGTATTGACTCATCGTTTCCTATTGACTTCAATGGGATATTAGTTTTTGACATGATATTAAAAATTTTTTTTTTTTTGAGGACATTTTTAATTTTTTTTTAAAACATCACCTAATAATCTGTGTCTTTTTGATTGCAAAGGTTCATAATTTTCCGTAAAGTAGTTTTCGAGCCCATTCGTGACAAAGAATGTAAAAGTCTCCAGTAAAACGCTCCGCACACTTCGTTCGCTTCGCTCAATAAATTTATTCCAAGATGGAATAAGGTTTTAGTTTTGATTTTTTGGACGAACCTGCCTTTAGGAACTCTACTGATATTTTGGTGGTTGTTATACTCTTCTGCGCTCTTGCTATAGAAAGATTAACCGCTTCTCGTACGATTTCTAATACTTTATCGAGGCGAAGTGAGTATTTACCTCTATTTAGAAATACTCTATACCCTACTAACAGGTGTTTCGCGGTTCCTACTGCCTCCCCACAGATGTTGCAAGATTTTTCGGTGGCTTTGCCCCATCTTACTAAGTTACTTTGATCTGGGAGAGTCATTTGGAATACATTAAGATAAAATTTTAATAATGCTGGGGACCAATCATGAAGCAGGGTGCGCCATCTCAAAACTAGTGGAATACAAAAATCTCCTATAGTCACCCATTAATTTTGCAATTCTAGATTCATCGCGTGCAACCGGTAATTATCATCTTGCCGAATAAAGGATTTTATTATTTCTATGTCTTGTTCTTTCCTACTTGATCCTAGCCCTGCTTTATTTGTTTGAGCACCTATCATAAATTGTTTATGGAATTGAAGTCGCGACTCCAGCTCTGTGGCAATTTTATCATTTAGGAGAGTTGTTACGGTATCATCATTCGATTTTAAGATGATATGTTTTTTGTCTGTGTTTGTGTATGTTTTAACCCAAAATTGTGTCGGTCTGTAAATAAGGTAGAAGAGTCCGCTGGATGCGCTAACCCGAGCCATGACTTCAATGTCCTTCTGACGCTTGCATCTAACTTTAACAAAAGGGTCTTATTAATATCATGAACGAAAAAAGGCCAATTTAGATGTGATGTTAAATAATTATCATATATCCAAGCCTTTTTTGATTGGTGTTACTTACAGGTTGATTGTCTACCTTTTTAAATTCATTCAAAAAGCTATCGACTATTATATCTAACGATGGAGTGCGCCTTTGGTAATCGATTTTTTTACCCAAGAATTTGAGCGGAGCTGCGTCGGTCATAGTAGTAACGCACTTACTGCCTATTATAAGACCCGGATCGTAAGAGGTATATCTGGTGTTCCGCCTACCCAGACATAGACTGTAGCATTTATTTGGTTTTGTCCTCAATCCGTCCGTCCGTGGTTTGCCCGGACAAAGCTATCACGGTTTTTTGTCATTTGTTGTGATATGCTTGTATTAATTTAAGAATTGACCTTAATGCTCTAGACAGTTGGTGACTAAGTTGATTGTCGCCCATGGTTTTGGCCCTACGAAGTTCCTTTATGAGGTCTCTTTTTTTCTTTCTCATTTTCAATTCAAAACCGTTTTCTTTATACTTGTGAGCATAACACTCTATGATGACATATGTGATGCTCTAACAGGTCCGCTAAATTTTGGTCGTGTATTTTCTAATTGGGAATGCTAAGACGCGTCCGGATGGTCATGGACTCCTGGTGATTCGCATTCAATGGCTCACCATGGGATATATGAGGGTAAACTGAAGATATTACCGGCGATTGCCGCGCTTCAGCACTATTGTGTGTTTTGAGATGTTTAATAAACCAGGCTCGTCTTTTGTAAATTTTCCCGCACGTAAAGCATTTCAATTCCGTTTTCGCGCCGGCGAAAACCGTTAATGTCAACCTATGGACAGTTTATCCGCCCCCCCTCTCGGACTGTTCCTGGGGTATTTTTCTTATTCGGACTTTTAGCTTTAAACGAAATTCCCGGGTTTAGCTTGCTAGGCCGTCGCCCTCCGCTGTCTTTCCAGCAGTCTTCTGTCTTCCCAGCTGCCAGCTGTCTTTCCAGCGTCAGCTGTCTTACCAGCGTCATCCATCTATCGTCATGTAGAAATAAACCGATTATTGCTCGAGCAATTTTATTTTATAAAAACCAAAAAGAACCTGTATATTTTGTTTTTGATGTCTTTTTTATATTTTAGTTATTTAGATATTCTTAAAGCATTAAAAATAAGGTGGTAATAACAAAGGGTTCCTAATAAAAGACATCGACATATGTTTAAATTATATTCAATATGGCATTCGTGTGAAAGTATAAAATTACAAATATGTCGTCATTTCTTTTAAAACATAAAAATAGAACATTTGTGATTCTGATGATACAGAACTCTTATCCTAATATAACAGAGAGTCCACAATGTCACTCGCCGACGGTGCTCTATCGCGTTTACGGGATTATCGCCGACTTAGGTATTAACTAAAATTACCAAAGATCTTTAAATCGAAGAATTAAAATAAAAACAATGGAAAAATAGGTAGCGATTATTGCACGAATTAGTTTAACAATGTTCACTTGGTTATCATGCCGGCGCGCTCGTCTCCGTGACTGAAGGTGTGTGGAAGGGATGGCGGTGTGTCATGTGTCAGTGGTCGTGGTTATTTTCATGTCGGCACTCTCGTCTCCGTGTCTACACATGTTCGGGGTGAGTGGTGCGTCATGTGTCAGTGTTCGTGCAGGTCCTGCAGGGCGAGACGCTCCTCCTCCTCGGCCTGCAGCGCCTCCCGCTCGGCCGCGATGCGCGCGTGCTGCTCCGCGATCACTCGGAATAGCTGCGCGTGCTTGGCCGCCGCCGCAGCCACCGCCTCGGACTGCCGGGGCACCGACGACTCTGCAGAGTTCAGTTTACAATTTATGCTTCGTTTTTCAAAACAGCACTCGAAAAGTTTGGCGAAAAATGTTATTATATTTTTATCTAATGGATCACTTATAAGTAAAAATTTATATGTCTCTTTTTAAATTTTCTTTATCCTGTCATAGAAAATGGTGTTGATTTTTCAATATGATCAAGTCCAAAGGGCCGGACATGGATGGATACAGGTATGGATATTTCAAAGCAAGTGAAACGGTTAAAAGTCTTTCTGAGAGTCCTATAGTGTAGGAGTATAGGAGTATGTATATTGATCTAAATTATAATTATTTTTCCAGTTATGATTGTTAGACGTTATATTGCAACACTACATTTAATTGTAATTGTTTTAAAGTGTCTAAGTGACAAAAACGATGAAATAAAATATTTTATTATAGGTATATTAATTTAACCGGCTGATATCACCGTGATATCAGCCGGTTAAATTTGGTTTACTAAATATAAAAACAGGTAATAATTTGCTTTAATAAATTATTACCAACAAATTATTTCAATTCCAATTATATATAATTCTCACCATCAGGATAGGGGTGTTGGGCGTGTTCTTCTGCTATTTTGGCATAGAGCTGGTAGTGGCGGTCCTTGGCCTGGGCCACAGACTCGGAGTCGGCGGGATGCTCCGGCGGCAGGTCGCTCAGAACAGGGTGGAAGCCGTTCTTGTCTGCCGTGTAGTCCACTGTACGGACTTTTTGCCGAGGATCTACGTAGGAGAAAGATCCTGGAACGGTAAAAAATACTTACATTACTAAAGTTTGATATAAAGTAACACAGATATCCTTTTATAATTGAAATATATAATAAATTTGCTGTGTATTTATAAATATTTTTACATAATATTAAAATTAATCGTTCAATCGCCAGAAATTCTAGTTCCACTTACGCGGTTCGGCTCATAGTTCAATAGTCGATAACGATCTCATGTATAAAAGAGTGACGATTCAAAAACTGTACGTTAATTATTTATTAAAGAATAATATTGATATTGAACAAGCAGTACATGATATGGAAATAATATAATGGTTTTGTGTCTTCTTTTTTTATTTTAAGTTGGTTGCGATCAACATACTTACATACATAGGATAAATTATTCTATACAGAACAAATAAAGTTAAGATGTTTAGAAATTGTCTAGTGTAGACAATTAAAATAACGATATGTAGGTGATGTGCCTTTTGTTGGATTATTAAGAACAATGTATAAACCATAACTTTGCTGTTGACACTTTAATTGATAGTATAAAGTATGGCGGATAAACTCGACAGACGACACTCTTTTGAAAACGTTTACTTGAACTCGTCTGTTACTAAAATAAGGTATTATTAAATAATTTCGTAATATTGAATACACTACCTGTAACTACCCCACTGCCATCACTGACTTCCGCGTGTACCCTGTCAACATGTCCAGGGAATCTGCCCGCTGAGTATGAGAACGCGTAAGGCTTTGGCGGAAGCGGTTCAGTGGTAGTCTCCAGGTGAGAAACGTCGCAGCTGGAGAGCGCCACGCTCGTTACGAAGAGCAGCACTGATACCAGCATCTGGAAACCAAATCAATGTATTACACAATGGGACTTGAAATTAAATAAACCACTTTGTAACGATATCAACTATACTGTAGTTGATCCGGCTGACTGGGCCGACATAGTAAAACCTTCATTTCGTACAGAAGACAGACGAAGTACTTCCGCTTGCAACCAAAACCCCATAATACTTAAAAACTAAGCAAAATACTAAATAGACTACCTGTAAGCACGCGCCTCCACAGGCACCTAACTAAGTCTGAATTCTTTATTGTCTAGTACAATAAAGAATTCAGACTTAGTTAGGTCATTATTGATTTTTATTATCATAAAAATTATTAAGAATTTGTAAAACATTGTGGTCGATATGGAAAGCTCTTAATGTCTCTGTCATGTTTAAATTAGGTATAATATCTACCACGTCTATCAGCAACCATTAAACCTAATTTGATGATAAAGATTATGTCAGTCACAACTGACGTAGATGTTTCTTATCTAATGCACGTATGTTTTTTGATCTTTACTTGCCTTTAGTCGCCTTTGAACTCTTCAATTCGCAAACAAAAAAATGCAATTATTATTTAAAGAAAAGAGAACACTGTATTATTGAAGTTATTATTAAATAACATAATATTATTAAGGTATAAGGACTGTGCTTTGACGGAACAGTTAATCATCACAAGTCTGTACTGACAGACGACACCAGATACCAGAATAATGAAATAAAGTTGTAGAAAGTAATTTCAATTTGCCTGTAAACTTTGCCGCTCGTATTTACCAAATAAATAGATTTTCAACTCATTTACTTGAACTAGACTTAACTTATAAATCTTTACTATTGTTTTTATTCAAAATAGAATTACCATTGTTTTGTAAAAATTAGGAAAATCTAATTTAGTTGTAGAGAGCTAGAAGTTGCCTCATCATTCAAAACAGGAATGTAGAAGATGTAACTCGAAACTTGTTCGTACGACCTTTGCTGGCGCTTGCGTCACGTGCAGTACGCATGCGCGCGGGTTACGTGGGACAATGGACGAACAAATAACCGAAAAATAGTAAAAATTTATATTAAAACCAGAAATGCTCTTCCCGAAATGTATATTTATTAATACTGATATTTTAATAAAACAAAAAACAAAAAAGTATAATGCAAAATAAAAACACTGTTTATAAGCAATTTTTATTGTTATTATTAGTCATAATAACAGTCTTGTGTCTAAAAAATATATTTCAGAATTGTTAGAGATTCCACAATGTTTTTATAAATTTGATCGCAGTGCTTTTTTGCGGTTGTTATTTCATGTTACGTTATTATAATTAAAATATATTTTATAAAACAAGTTTCTTTATTCCATCTATTATCGTAAATCAAAACAGACTTTGTATGAATGGTATTATGATAAATTAAAAATATAATATGATTATTTAAATATATTTTAAATCCTTGTCATATGAGTAGGTGTTACTTTTTGAACAGCACAGTTTTAAATTAGTATTAAAAAAAAATACTACAACCTATCTAACACAACATGAAAACGGATAGAGCTATGATTGTATAAGACATTTAGAATTGTAAATAAATGGAGGATCGCTTCATGATCACGGTCGCAGATTTAATCAGTAAGGTCAATAATATCAGAGCGTAAAATATCTAGGGGCGCCAACTGATTCTCAATTTCGAATCGCTGTGCTCGCGAAATCTCAGGTGCTGTTTGCATATTGAGCGAAGCGAGGCCAGTGTAATGGTTCATCGGTTCTCATTGACTTCAAAGGGATATCAGTTTTTTGACATGACATTTTAATTTCTTTTTTTCTGACATTTTCGAAAAAAAAAATTTAAAACCACCTCCTAATGTGTGTAGTTTTGATTGCAAAATTTCATAATTGTCCGTCAAGTAGTTTTCGAGCCTATTCGTGACAAAGAATGTGAAAAGGTCTGCAGTAGAACGCTCCTCGCGCTACGCTCATTTCGCTCAATAACTGCTCAATATAATATAATATAACATATTTCATCTTATGATCCATTAGGTTTAGAATATTATATATGTTACATAAAACATAGGTACTTACTGAGCTTTAAATGACAATAATTTTAAAAATTGTTTTATCCTGATAGGTTTTGTATTACGAACTGATTTATACCAATAACGATTAAGGTCTTACTCCTGGAGATAATAAAGTTCCTTCATCTCCTTTGTCAGATTCTCTAAGAAACGATGGTATTAAACTAATAATTAAAATAATATTATAAGTTTATGATGGCCTTATAATTAAAAACAACACCCCATTTTAGCAGCAATAATTTCATGATTTGATGATGATGATGCAGCAAATTTTCTGGATTACGATACTTTACCTAAGGAAGACCAGATCCAAGTTATTTTTTTGTTTGATAACATGTTTAATATTCTCTAGACAAATAATATAGTAGTTGTTTTTGGCGAAATATGCTTGTGAGAAAGTAGAATTTTTAGGTTTTATTTATTTTTTCATAAACTTTAGGGTCCAAAGATACATAGTTTTTTTCTAAAATTAATATTGTAACAACACAGAAACGGTTGAAACATGAAATTAAAAACAATAAGTAAATTAGATTCATCTTTCCAATCCAAATTGACCGATATTTGAGATAATCATGAAACGAAGATACAATTTCGATAATAACAACGTAGTTAGTAGTTATAAGATTATCTTATTTCGTTGTAAATCGCGCATCCTTGTTTATAATCTCATTTAATACCTGTTCTATCGGTGATGAGATCATGGCGGTCGTGTTTGTTTAACACGATTCAACGAAATATAATTCAGTTGACGCATTTACATTTGTTGATAAATTAATTTAATTAAAATTTGCTGTTACGTATCACGTCTAACATAAGTTATGTCATATATTTTTTGTAAGACTTGTTATTTACGACGTTACTATTAAAATGATGGACATATTTAAGGAAATCGTTTGATCAGTTTTGTTTGGTCAAAGTGATCGGTCGTCGCCTTGGCCGACACTATCACTTTCCTCTGACACTCTTGACCGAGATCAAGATTGTATGTAAAATAATACAAATCATACAAAAACATGTAACATTAGAAAATGTGCGTCGAATACTTAAATTATATAATATAAATATTTGACGCTTGTTTTGTTGTATTGTTAAGTAAAACTATTGAACTGATAACAATATTATATTTTATCTGTAATTCTATATACAATGCGTACTAAATATAAAATTTGCTGTCGTCATTAGGAAATAATTTTCAATTTTAATAAAATGTATACATTAAAATCCGTGTTAGTTTGATATATTTTTAGAAAGGAATGAGGAACGCACAGCCTCGTGACCTCCCCGCGACCTTTGCTTCAACACAGGTAGTGAATATCATTCGGTAGGCAGAGATTTGAATATGACTTAGACCAAGGTTTTTTATATATTCTAGTATGAACATATTAGAATAAAAAAATAATTAAGAGTCCCAATGAGATTTGAATATGTTGGTTAAATTCTAAAACAATCACGCGAGCAGGATTTATTAAGCTCATTAAGTCTATACGATACTGTGACTCAATTATGAGACAAGATATTTGAACTTGGAGCAATGTGGAGCAATAAAAAACATTTTGCCAGTTTAATTTGTATCTTTATAGTTCGTACTGTTTCAACATTACGGGTCTTGTCTTGCTTAATGAAAGTTAAAGTATTGCTTGCTTCAGTTTTATGTAATCCCCTATTCATTACGGACTGTTTTGTGATTATTATAATAGATTGATATATTTAGATTTTTCTTATTATTTTAAATATAATACAGCTTTGTTTGTGTTAAAAGCGATTTATGTTACCAGAAAAACAAATGACGTTCGATAATAAAATGACAGAACATGAGTCGGTGGGCGTAACAATAGATAATACATTTTATTTCAGATACCAAAATTGGTATTGATGACAATAAATCAGCAGATGTATGATTAGTCCACCAACGTACAATATCAATGTACAGCCTCTTCACATATTACAAGTTTTATATTTATATTATATTGATTTAAATATTTTGATAAATATATATCTATAAATATAATAGCTAAGTATACTAACAAATGAATTCTTATAATGGTCAATATTGATAACAAACTTTGCATTTGAGGTGAGTATGTACGAGTATTGTGTGTTGAGGATTATGGTAATTGAAAACTTATCTTAAAGGTAAACAAACCATGATTCATATATGAGATAATACTTAATGGTATGGTCGCCTTCTCCAGCGGGTGTCACTCCTACTAATATTGTAATACTACATATTGTCATTAATGTTGGTGTTCCTTTTTTATCCTCTATTGTACAGTACTGACAGTACAGACTGCTGATCCCACAGTCAAACTGTTTTAACAGTTTTGTGGGACATTGTTTAATGATTATTGTTTATTTTCCTATGTATAATAAATAAATAAATAAATGGGTCCTCCATATAACATCAGTTATCCGCACGTGAGTCCTGTTAAAACCTGTCCAGATGTTTTTAAAATTTGTAGGACCAGAAAGGAAGACAAACAAAAAAAACTTAATATCTGATTTTTTTACACGTATGTAACGTATATACTTTCATATGCATTTAGTAAAAAACTGTTAATTTAATTTTATTTATATGTATTCTTATTCCATTTACATTTATGTTGAAATAAATAATATAAATGGAAAATGAGATGAGACACCGCTATCACAAAAGCAGTAAATACGGTAAAACAAATGAAAGTAAAATTATATCAAATGTAGCATAAGTACCGTTGCACCACAATGTTATCGTTGCTTCATGAATTACCCAACGACACGGACGAACAGAGTGCCATCACTTTAAAATATATTAGCAATATTTCTAAGGCTATTCAATGCTTCATTTGTAATGGAAGGATGACTGGTGATTGATCGTCTTAAAATAAAACCGTAAAGCGTTTACTTACTTAACTTGACTTAACAAATGTATTTCACTTAGCATTATTGTATTTATTATCTTTATTATCCTAGTAATACAAGGTGTATCGCGTATGGTAATTGATATTTTGACACATTTACGCGACCTTCGACGCAATATCTAATATCTTTGAAACTTTATCGTCTTAAATTTCGATGTCACTGTCACTATTAGTAACAATCCAATTCCTTTATTATGCCTACACCCATACCTTGTATAATATTTCGCCAATGTTACTTTAACTTTTATATATTTAATCACGTGTGATTATCCATTTGGATTAAGAATTACAAAAAAAGTCATGTCTATTACTAATAACGCAAATCTCTTTACACATCCTAATTCAAGAATGGATCCTTGTGAGTGATGGAACATGTATCCTGGAACATGGAACATGGAACATGTATCCTTTGAAACAGGTTTTTTGATTATTTTTTGTCGTCTAATATTTATTTAAAATACACATTTTGTTGAGAATAATAAGCTAAGAAGCCGTCCCTTACGTAATACATTTTGGCATCTTGTTCAGATGTTCCAAACGTGTGTTGTTTTACAACTATGTACGCAAACATAGAATTGTAAAAAAATGAGGTCTTTTTAATGGTTCGACGATTCTAACTATATTTGTAAAAAGTTATGTTTTTTTATATTTAATAATAATTATAGAATTAATTTATTTTGCAGTTCTTAATGTCCTTAAACGACATTACATCTAAAAATGTGTAATATTAACGTTTTTTTCTATTTTGCCTAAGAAATTTTATAATTGTCCAAATTAATGCATGTCGTATTAAAGCTATAGGTGGTACAAAACTATGTCTGTATTTTTAGAATATTACTTTACTCTTTGGGTCATTTATTTAAATGTATGTAAATTAATAACGCCTTAGAATTTAACGGTTCAAGAAGCTATTCCAATGTACGATTGGTTTAACCACAAATTGCAAAATTCCCAATCCACCTTCATATACGATAGGCTTTACTTGATGTTGATCTTTATTATAATCAAATAAGATATAGTTTTGAATGCTAAAAAAATGTCCTTGGCTAGACACAGTGAAAATGTATCGAATTTGCGAGGAAAGGTCACGCGTTAGACAGACAGATGACCGGTTGAGGTCACTTTATTATAATCTCCACATAAGCTATCTCTCTTAAAACAACATTTATGATTCCTCAATTTTCTTTAGGTAAAAATTGGTTATTGAAACTATTAATACCAATCAAATATTCAATAATCTAGATCAGGTCCTAAGTTTAACAACCTGTTTGAAGTAAGTTTATTACACAACTTTGTGTTTGTATAACTTCCACATTCTACAGGTTTATCTACAAAGATATTACTTTGATTAGATAGATAGTACTATTTTTATATTAATCTCAGGAATAAGTTTTAGTTACTCAGGTAATTATTTATTGTAATCGATTCTTTTTATTTGTCTACTATAAATGTTATTTAAGAGTATCATTTAATTATTTCTACAAATAATCTAAATTAATTGGTAGATGAAACAACCTCTTAATTTCAGGTAAGTTATAAATTAATCAATATTTCGGTTATTAAATTTAAATTAAATCCTGATATATCGTAGGTGACAAACAAATTTACACCATATCTATCACAACACAGAATTATTGTGTATTCCATAAACATATTTAAACAAAATAATGCCTATTTTTTACACCACAATAGTAATATTAGTTTAATAATAAATTTTGTACTTACATTTAATTTGAAAGTACTCGCGAGCGCCAAGCTTCACGTCAAACTGACGGTGAAGGTGATCCAGTCGCGAATGAGTGATCGGCGAATGGAGTACAAACGAATGAAACGAATGATGCCATATCGATATTCATTCGAACTTAAGTAAAAAATATAATGTATCAATCTCTATATCACAGTTCAGTGTTTATGGATATTATTCTGTTCCCTTTAATAAGTAAAGAATTATTTTTCAACGAAGCCTTCGAGGGCTCCGATGGCGGGTCGACTCGTCACTGTCAGAGATAAACGTCATGTAATAGCGTGCAGAGGTTGTTTAAGTCACATACCCACAAAAACTCATGTTATAATATTATTATATCTTTTAAGATATTATTTATTTATTTATTTATTTTCACGCCATATCCCTTGCGGGGTAGCCAGAGGCGACGGAGCGCCAAACGCTACGGTTTCTGCATACCTCTTCACCTCGGCCACAGACATCAACCTCTTCATACATGCCCTCCGAGGGATCTTCATGTTTTTTACGTGACCTTCCTCCAGTATCATAGATACTGTGTTTTCGAAGGTCACTCGAGGTTTCTATTACCGCTCACTTTTCCTATATATAACTCTTTTTAACCATTCTTTCATCACTCATTCGTTCGACGTGCCCAAACCATCTGAGCACGTTCTTCTTCATTTTCACCGTGACATCTTCGCTAGTACCTGCCATTCTGTGGATCTCTTCATTGCGGATTCGGTCAGCTAGAATGACTCCGCATATTCTGCGAAGAGATCGCATCTCTACAGCATTCATCTTTCTTACATTCTTCTTCTGTGTTACCCACGTTTGGCTGCCGTATAATAGCGTCGGTAGCAAAACTGCATTGTGTGCAGCCAAACGTGCAGCTATGCTGACGTTTAGCCGTCTCAACAATGCAGCCAAAGCACCGTTGACTCTGTTACCGGCAGCAATACGCCTTTCCACATCCATTTCGTATCTTCCGTCTCTACCAAACATACTTCCCAAATATACCACTTCATTCACTTGTTCTATTATCTTACCATCCACGTCGATCTTACATTCTGTTCTTTCTTCATTTCTTTCAAATATCAGAACCTTCGTCTTATCTGCATTCAGGTTTAAACCATTATTTTCACACCCATCTTCCAGAGTGGTGACCAATGCCTGCAAATCGCATTCTGATAATGCAATGAGCACAACATTCATACCCCAACGGATTTCAACTTTTTGCATCCAACCTGATCTAAATATTTGGTTGAAATATATGCAAAAATTTAAACTGAGCAGCTCAATTGGATTCGTCACAATAAAAACAAACTTCGCAGTGAGGAATATATAAAATTTGAAAGACGCTATGAATCACATAATATCATCACATTGATGAATAATGAAAATATAGTTGTTATTTATAAAAATTGTCATAACTAAAAAAATCAAGGACGCAAAACTATTATCGATTACGAAGTTGAATTTGATATATTTGAAAAATATATAAATATTATTAAAAAAAATCGAAATTTGTTGTTAGTTATATGCTGGGGATATTTTTCGTAGTTTAAGCCTACTGGGGAGCCCGCCATCTTACATAACGGGAACGCATCCCAATACACATATAGGTAATGTGGAAATCTGTGTATTCATAGACTGGCATTTTTCCATTTTAAATTTAAAATATTTACACTAATTATAAAACAGAAATTAAATATTTTGTCAATACAAGAAGTCTAAGTTCACATTGAAATCAATAGTGTGCCCAGCGAAGCGGGCGGGAATCAGTTAGCATTATATATATACGTATTTACAAAATATATATTAATAATAATATTTATTAAAATATATTTTGTTCTTTCCCATTCTCTGTCTTTGTTATATACTTGTACTAACTTGTTCGTTATTACAGAAAATGTTAAAGTTATTCTATTCACATTCTACTTCTCAAATTTCCTTATTCTTTATTTCTTTCTAATTACTAGTAAGTACCAGGTGGTGGTGATGCAAGGTTGCACAAAATTGCTTTGGTTTCGCTCTTTAACCTTATTCGCATCAACTATTTGGAACACAAGAACCATTTTTATTATAATTGAATGAATGAAGCGCAAAAGTACATATGTACATATCAACAAACTAACATTAATTTGTTTATCACATTTATCAGGTCTGTATCAGATCCATATTTCCTCAACGTTAATACGAGAACCAATTTGAATAATTACAAGATACTTATATTGTAACAGGTTATACGAGTTACCAGTTATTTTTTAATAAAACTATTCAAAGGTTGATATATATATATATATATATGATTATATTTTTGATTCATATGATTTGAATCAATACTCGAATCGAAAGTCGATATCTATGATTATATAATTTTATTTATCCAAATAAAATGCTGTAAATCACAACAAAAGCATCAAGATTAATTGACATTTTTCGTTTTTTTTTTATTATAGCATTCATGATTTAAGATTTCTATACAGTTTGTATTTATTTGTGAATAGAATCGTAACCTCAAGCAAATAAGAGAATGAATATAATATTGTGGTATCGTAAGTTTGTACTGAGTAGTGAATGTGAGGACTCTTGGAGCTTATCATAGTAGTCGGGTGCGTGGACGGGGACAGACGTACTGACAGAGAGGACAGAGAGCCGCTGGGATGTAAGTTTATTTGATATTTTGATTTTTGTATGAAACCTTGATATACTAATTAATTGTACTAAATATTTCATAATTAATATGGCAATTACAAATTTCGAAGCATTTTTTAGTTGAATTTAAATAATTATTCATACAATGTTATAACATATATATTAACGTAAGATAGTTTTTACTGATAGCCAATTACAGGTTGACATTTTTAAAAATTCCATCAATTAAATATAATTTTATTATTTTATTAAGTACTACAGACGGACAAGATATATTTAACACTGGCTTTGGGTGTGGTTTAGTTTCGATTATTTGAATTGTATTCAGTTACAAGCTAATATAAGTAATATATTTTTTAATGTGAAGACACTGTTTCTATTACGTTAAATCCCTTTTCAAAATATACACACACGGTCCCTCCCTTTTTGTATTTGATTTACCTTGAAAAATTAATACGAGAAGGCTTCTTTTAACATATCGATATACAACTATGTCCACCTTGAAGGTTTATTTCATGTACTTATAGGTTTATTAACATTTTGTAATCGATCAGTAAATTTGAATGTTACTGCCTGCCTTGTACATATTTTAATATTAATATAAATTAAACAGGAAACAATATCTTATGTTATTTTAAAATATAGTTTAAAAGAGAGAGAGGGTTTACAATAATAATGTGAAGAAATCAAAATTATTTTTATATTTTTTAGAAAATAAGCCGTTCCATGTAATAAGTAATAGAAGACATAGAGACTAATATACATTTATCGCTATTCGCTATTGATAATAAATTTTAATTATTTTAAATTAAGAAAGTTTTAGTAATAAAACATAAAGAGAAAGGTGATTCTCGTGTGTGTGTGTGTGTGTGTGCATAATTTTGTTTATAGATATATCAATTTAAGCTACAAAAACTGTTCGTTTCATAAGATAAGAGAATGTAGCTTTAAAAAAAGAAAGTTGAACTAATTGGGCAATTTAAATGTATATTTGGTAAGAATTTAAATAAACATAAAATATTAGTACACGAGAAAAACCTTTTCAGTTCCTAATGATCATCATTTTAATTGACCTTGATACTTAAAAGTTTTATACGTAAAATTCTTATTATATAGATACGTGAGATCCGCCAGGCAGTAATTCACACGCTTTAAAGTTATAAAAAACTAAACAGTTCCTGTGTATTAAGCTTATATTATTTAATTAAAAAATATACATAAAAGTATTTATGGGAAGTATGTGGAGTTGGTTCGTGCAATGTACAGTCGATCTAGTAGGTACATACTTCCGCCCGGCCACTGGAAACACCGACCACTTCAATGTGGCAGTGCGCTTATACCAAGGGTCGGCTCTGAGTCCATACCTCTTCCTTTTGATAATGGGTACTCTCATATCGCACATATAGGAAGAGGCACCCTAGTGCATGCTGTTGCTGAATGTATTGTTCTTGTCGGTGAGTATGGACTTGAGGAATAAATAATAAGCAGAACCAAAACTGAGCACTTGTTTTGCGATTTCGTCGCTGTCTCCAGTTTTGTTCCTATTTCGTTGGAGGGTGTTCGGCTATCAGCCTGTTCCGATAACAGCTACCTTATTCTTTCTTAAAAATCAATGGCAATATTGATCGGGACTTAAGGCATAGAGCCAACATGGGATTGATGAAATGGCGATAGGTTACAGGAACGACATTCGATGCCCGAATTCCACTGAAACTAACGGGGAAAATCTATAAAACCATCATAAGGTCTGTTGTCGTGTATGAATCTCAGTGCTCGGCATAAAAGCTATGGATGAATGGATGGAATGGATGAAAGCTATGGAAGCGTTTGCATGTAACGAAGATGCGAATGCATGCGAACGCATATATTTTAATGTATGCGTGGGGTGACAAGTAAGGATAGGATAAGAAATGAGTTTATTAGGAAAAGTTTGGGAGTAACATCAAAAATTTGATGTAGTTGTCTGTCATGGTATTGGAATATCAACAAAAGAGTGCTAACACTAGCATATGGAAGTGGATGAGGACGGTCGAAAAAAAGATGGATGGATTGCCTGAAAGACGATATGGAGAAGAAGGAAGGATGTAAAGAGATGACCAGTAAGAGGGAGTATGGAAGAAAGAACGTACTGTTGTGCTATTATATTGTTTTTTACGCTTGATATCATATAATGTAAGATTATACCTCATACAAATATAAATACGTATAATGGTATGTTACATATTACATGCAACAGAAAAAAACATGTAAGAATATGTAAATAATAACATAGGTCTGGCGGGTTAAAAACAAAGTTGCGTAGATACATTTAATTTCTTAATGATTGTAATATATTTTTTGCCGGTATCATATTATAATAATTAGGCATATAAATGTTTTATGAGAACAAAGTAGTTCGCAAACAATGACGCGGTTATAAAATACAATAATGTAATTAACTATACCATTATACAATTGTGACTAGACGCTTTGCGTAACCTGATAACCGTTTATTTCAGAAACTAGTCAAGGATTTTTTAATACAAGGGCATGTTGTTTATATGAATTACCCATTATTATTTTTTTCGAGTTATAATTTAACAGTGAAACAATAACTAGTAGGAGATTAAAATAAGATAAAACCAAAACTTGAAATCATTAAATATTATATATTAAAGACAAATTGAATTTATGTAATTGACATCTAAAAATATTATTAACATAAAATACGTATTTGGAAAATTTTAAAGAATAATTTTTGAATCTATGTTAAATATGTATATAACAAAATAAAACAATTCTGAATAAGTTTTTAAAGTCACTCAGGATTTTATTAAATACTTATAAATAGTGTTTTGTTTTAAGAGGAATTTAAATTACAGATAGGTTATTATCAATTCTTGATTGTTAAACCGCAGAAAATTTCTTGCAACAATGATTTTCGAAAACATGGAGAAGAATAAAGATAATAATATTAAGTATATATCAGCTGAATGGCCGGCGCCGGGCTGTCGTTAATATTGTAGGGTAGTCATCAAAAAATATAAGTTGAAATTTGTCATAATGGTTAGTAGTAACTGATGAGACAAAGTAAGGTAACAGATACACAGCAACATCGGGTTCATGTGAGTGGATTTAGTTAACTAATATAAATTAAATCAGTGAATGTATATATTCTGTAATACCATACAGGTCGTGTGAAGTGATCATATTCAGTTTAATAGATTTACCAGTACGAGATCAGCATGGCCATAATCGGCTGTACCAGCTCGGTATTAGTGTCAATTAGCGCAGCTACGTTTCGCTATAGGATGTTGGAGGGCATTATCAGGGGAACAGACCCCATACAGGCATATGCCAATTAACCTGTTAATCGCCAGTTATCATTACATTTACATTTTATTTACTTGGCGGCACGTACAACGCGTGTTAGCTTGTGGTTCCCGGCTCCCTGCTATTCTCCTCTTGATGTACTCGTATCGCATAATCAATATTATATTACCATTTATTATTACCTTTCTCTCTACGTTTTCGATTAAGGATTCTAAATTCATCAAATGTTTCACTTATTAGTAGCTAATATTTATATTAGATATATACACTACCTATCCAATACTCCTCATTATGTACATTTGTTTTCCGTATGTTAACTTTACCTAAATTAACTTAAAACCCTTCTCTTTTATGAAGACTTTTTGATGAAGGATAATACGATAATTGATAATTTAATAATCAAATAGCAGATATACTTCCCGTAGTATTATAAAGCGACCTCGATGATTCTGTATACAAGTTCCCTTTGATAATTATTAAGAACTAAACATTCTTAGAATTTTATAATTATACACATTTTTATTATATATAAACATAGTATATTTAATTGCGGTGACAATTAGTCTTTTCTCGGTGGATAATACTCATTTGTCTGATTAAAAAACCTTCTATAAAAATGTCACTAGTTTTTCCTCCTTCCTACTTTATGATATTTTATCAAGTAAATAACATAATTATTTTATGAATCTACAGACAGTGAAACATATGAAACAAAAAATATTTAATTTAAAATTTTTTATACCACTAACCAAAATGTGCAAATAAGCATTAACACATTATTATAGTATTAAATTATTATTTAATTATAAAATCTATTGTGCTTTAAGCGTATTTACAACAAAAAGGCTTTGAAATCCCGTACCAAATAAAAATTAATACAATGTGGTCAATTTAGTCCGAATTTAAAACAGTAACAAATTCATTCGCCGGTAAGATGTTAAGATGGAATCAATAGAAAAAAACAAGAAATTATAATATAATTGTTTATTACGTTGGAAAACCATTTATAATAAATGGATGAGATTTAATTGTAGCTAATTTACGTACATAATTAGGGGACAGAGTAATTGCACATGGAGTAATATATTGTGAATTGTCCAGACAGGTAGTGAGTATCTGAAGCGTGACTGATGACTGTGACTGTGACAAAGTAGTAAATAAGAATAGTATATTTTAACTACAGTTTAAATTAAAGTAAATAGTTTTTTTTTATTACTATTATTTTAAATTTAATAAAAAAGATTAATTTGTCAGATTCATACAAACACCTATAATAGATGCACCCTGAACCGTCCTTCCTCACTTGATGTTCAAAGACATGTTTTAATAAATTCGTCGTAGTGGTTATCTGTTATTTATTAGGTAGAAGATCGATGAAATAAAAATTGGTAATTATTTTAAAATTTGTTTTAGAGGGAACTTTAATATGTACAGGCATACTAACTAGTTATATCGGCTGAAGAAGAAGTTTATATTCTTGTTGAAATATGAAGAAAATAAAGCAATTAACTATCATTGCAAAAAAATAACAAGGAAAAATTATGTTTACTTTGCTTTATTATTACAAAAAACCTTTTTACATGAAGTGGTTAGTAAATAATGATAAATGCCAAAATATTATTGAAACGTAATTAAAAAAGTAAAGTTATTTTTTCATCCAACATAACAAGTAGATAAATAAAATTTCTGACGTCAATATTTCTTACAAAACAAAAACAATGAGCGTTATTTTATTTTTATTGCCGTTGGACTGCGATCGGTTTTGCGTTTCCGTGGTATATACTCGTACCTACCATAAAATATTTTGACATTAATTACTTCATTATAATAAAAAAATACAATATTAATAACACCAATAATAAGAATGATAATTTTAAACTAACACGGTTGTACAACATAACTTAGGGATAAACTTTCTTACATCATTCTTGTAACAGGTTACCCACTTTAAGTAATATCCTTAATTAATTACAGGACGTCAAACAAAGTCACGCCACAGTCCATTGAAGAGGAATACCAGAAAACTGGTATCAGCCCGTCTGACATTGCCGCCATGAGACAATGGCTCAAGACGCAGCCACACCTGCCGTACGAGAATATTAGAGGTAAGGGTTTTTGTGAGTATGCGTTTATTATATTTTAACGAATTTAACTCTTTTAACTCCTACATTACATTTGAAAAGTCAATTAAAAGATTAACATAAAAAAAAGAACGTACATTCAACAAAACCATCATTCAATATGAGTTCTTACCGTCAAGCGAAACCCTCGATTCGGATTCCTATTGTCAATAGCTGATGAGACTTATACAGGAAATTGAGCAACAGTGGCTAGAATTTATCAACAGAAAAGTGTGGTGGCATCATCGTCTTTAGCCCTTCAACAAAAATTTTAAGATACATGTTCAGGACTTTATGTATTAAGACTTAATTTTAATCTGTTTCGGTTCCTTCAGATTTCAGAGTGTAAGGTTAACATCAAGAATACAAAAAACAAAAAATTATTCTCCAACTTATTATATTAGCCAGGTTGCAAAACTCTAATAAGTTGCTGCAAGTAACGATTAAGTGGATAGACCAAAAATACTAAAATATATTTACATATTGTACATATTTTCATATATATGTAACTGATTGACTCATAGTTAATATTAAACACATGGAATATCATAAATTCATCCACATATGTACTACATCAGGAATCTCTTTGTGAACCATCGATGTCCTTAAAAGTATTTATCGTCTTAGAACACATCTTTAATGTTATCTTTATCGGATGCTTTGTGGATTAAGTTATTAATATTGTCGATTATAAATTCCTTATTTATAACCAATTTTATTTTTGTTTCAGATATGGACCTCCTTCTCGCATATCACAGTTGTTACAAAAGCTCGGAGGTGGCCAAACAAGTACTGGATCTACATTACACGCTGCGCACGCTCTTCAATAATCTCTTTCTGAACAGGACCGTTGATGATAATGTAATTAAAACTATGAATGTTGTGTAAGTTAAGTTCGTTGTAGACTTTCAATTGTTATTCAACGCATACCACAGTAGAAAAATATGTTTTTTTTTCTATTACAGTTTGACCGTGCCTCTGGACGTGCGAACCTCTAACAACCACAAAGTAATTTACTTTCGTCTTATTGATTATGATACCAAGAATTTTGTGTTTTCGGATATTATAAGGTTAGTTCTTAATTCAATATTTATCGCTGGGTTTTATATCGAGTCCTAATAAAATTTTGTTAATTGGAATGAGACAATTCGTCATATTATTATTTGGTTATGGGTATGTTAATATTTTACAATATTAATGTTGTTATTATCTATTTATAACGTTTTTATTTAAAATCTTACAATTGACGGACTTACTGCTAAAGCACTCTCTACTAGTCAACCGGCATTATAGAAAAGAACGAGGGACAAAAAACAATGAAATGTATATAGAATAGTTAACCACTATTTAAAAACACAATATTACAAACTATATATTAGTTTAAACATAATTTAGTAATACATAGAAATAATGTAATGCAAGAAAAATATTCTAACATTAGCAATAAATACATATGTATAATATAAACACATAATATGCTTAGTAACAAGATGACATTAAAAAGAATTAAAATATTTTTTCCCAACAATATTCGAGGACACGTTTCTTATAGATTTGCCTATTGGGGGGTTATTGGAGTGTATCAGGAAGATCATTAACAACTAAATACATTGCAAATAGTGGGAGTTCCTTAATAATTGAAATTTAGAGTTTAAGTATTGTACAGAAGATATATCATTTAGGGTAGAAAAAACTTGACATAGCTCTCAGATCTCGTCGTTGGAGGATAGGTAGCCAATTATAGACCGAGACTGCATTGACAGACATTGGGCCCGAATATAAAGTTCTTGTGTCGATAAAATGAACACGGCATTTTATGGGATAATTCAACTATGTGAACGTTCCAGTTAATTGTACAATTTTTATAAAGATCAAGATTTTTCACTTATAATATAAACGGTGTAACGATGTTGTTACAATATATTAGACTACAATTATTATTAACATAACATTAACATAATTATAGTTAATTTATTTACACCATGCTCATTCCCAATAACCATTGCTTAAAACTTGTTGGGATTGACATGAATATTGAATTTGTACAACAGTCAAAGATAGTCCGCAAGTCTTTGATAATGTCAGCAATGGCATGATGAATGCAATATGAATTAAAATGACCATAGATCTGAAGATCGTCAGCATACAGATACTAGGATGAAATAAGGCCAGTAGTAATAAAATTAATGTACAAGGAGAAAAGAATTGGTGAAAGAATACCATCTTGCAGGACATCAGGTTTTAGGTCGCGCCACTCAACAATGTATAATCAAAGTTAACATCTAACAATCTAAAAGGTAAAAAGATGATCAATCAAGTCCCGTAAAAGAAATATTTAAGAAAAAAAACAAAACAGTTCCTTTTATCTCCCTCTCGAAGACAAGAAAAAGTAATTAAATGATAGTTAAGGGAATATATAAAACTATTATATTTAATATTACTACCATGAATACTAGTAGAGAAATAACGATTTAATTTATCTCAAGATCACGATTTAGGACAAGTGATATGTTTGTTTGGTGAGAAGTTCCAAGAAAATTCGCCAATACTGCCCTAGAAAAGGTTATATATTTACAGGCGTTTAGCCAACAACTGATTTTTACGATCACAAAAAGTTTTATAGTTGTACCTGTTAACCTCACTAAATCTTAATTTCAATGAAGCTTAAGTTTGCGAAAGGCGTGATCATGCCTGCGCACCTGATTTTATTTTGTCAGTGATCAATGGAGACGGTCTAAGTTGACGAAACCATCTCTTTTGTATATCATACTCCTAACGTCACTCCGGTTAATGAGTGAATTATCATGCAACTTTTATCCAATATTTAATTTTGAAAAATTCCGTAATTGCTAAGCTTATAAGAAATAAATAAGAAAGTCAGTAATGCATGGAGAACTTGACTACTGATAACTGACCATAATTTAATACATTATCATGAGAAGCGGAAGGCGGATTAAAAATAAATTATTTTTTTTATGAGATTCAATCGAATCCAATAAAAGGTTTGTGCCAAACTCAACCATACCTTTTTGATGGTTGTCCTCTGAGCTAATACTTTCAAGAGCAGTCTCTAAGTCAGAAAAATAGTCAAGCTTAAACCCTTTATAATGTCTTCCAAATATATAATTTGAACAAAACAGAGGAGAAATTGCAAAGATTCAAAATTTCGTAATTAATTTTGCTTTTTAAACATACCGCCGCTCCACCGCTTACCTATATGGTCACAACAAGTTAATATAAATCCAGGCAAAGAGTAGGCAGTAGAACATAATTGGGCGAATATTATGTTTGCCAATATAAAAATTGCATTCAAGTTGCTAACAGAGAATGTGCATAATAATGTGAAATGTTTTGTATAGTCAGGTGCCCACAGTAAAACAATTTTGTTGTTGTAACAACATTGTGGAAAGCCAACTGACATGTCCGTCGAATCCGGAGAGAAATTAATTAGAATCATACACTGAATAAAATATTTCGTTTTCAGATATTGTATTTGCGTAGTTGAATATAATATAAATTTAAATAATAACATATACGTGGTATCTCATAAATGAACTTTAAGCTGAAAATAGGCGATGAAGCAGGCAGAGGCTAACTTCAGAAAAGTAGTAGAATCGATGTATTTTTTATATTATTAAGACTAACAAATCTTTACTTTCTATATTCTTAATTCCTCTATGTTTCCGTAAGTTTAAAGCCGATGGAGTCAATCTCACTATCGATTTGAAGGTTACTAATTTATATCCGGGGCAATCACTAACTTACACCTCAGCCCGCCATATCATAATTTACAAAATTGACTACTTTTAGTTCTTAATCGGTAATCAATTATATTGTTAAGTCATCTGTATGATCTTCGGCGGCGGCAGCGGCGCATCGTTCATAACTCGACGGCATCCCTGTAACGATGTTAACTATTAACCTCCAAATTACAATCAAACGTAAAATATAATACAACTACATCAATAAAGTTCAAAAAAATACAGAAATATATTCATAGTTGCAAAACGAAACGAAAGAAAAACGAAGTATATCTATATTCAACTTCAATTTCGAAGCGATAACTTAATAATTTTAAATAAAATTAATAAAGAAAAGACACACTCGTATCATTCAACATCAACAGTGTTCTTTATGTTCTTTTGCATTTCAGGGTAGTGATCATGCTGTTTGATTTGATACAGTACGGGGACGGCACGTGGCCTGGCTTTGTCATCGTCATCGACTTGAATCGGGTCACGCTTACTCATATTGCTAAATTAGACCTGCTTACTGTCCAGCAGCTATTGTACTATTTACAGGTGGGTTGATAGATTTTTATAAATTTAAAAACAATTATTTAAAAAATATGTCCTGTTGCATTTTACATTTCAAAAATGATTACTACATAATGATTACATGTAACTAAACTCTAAATTGTATTTAATAGTAAAAATATTGAAAATAACACTGATATACTGATTCCGTGAACAAAATCATTCCTATACATAAAAAAATAATCAAATTACTTTATGTATTTCTTTAGGAAGCTATGTTTGTCAGACTAAAAGGATTTCACTTCCTCAATGCTCCATCGTTCATGGATCGGCTGATGATGATAATTCGACCTTTCATGAAGAAGGAGCTCATGAATCTGCTTTGCATCCACCAAATTGGGTCCAAGACTATCGAAAAAGTAGTACCTATTGAAGCTCTTCCAAAAGGAGCTGGCGGTGAATATAAGTCTTTTGAAGAAAGTAAAGGTAAGATGTCTTGATGAATTAATACAAATACATTGTTTAACGAAATAAGATTCTTAAGAAAGAAGTTTCCATTGTTAGTAAATTTGATGACTTTAATAATTATATTTAATTTTATAATTGGAAGCTAAATTATAATTTTTTTAAGTATGTATGATATTAAGGGTGTGATTCTTCATGTTCCTCATTATGACATTAAGATTTCCATTTCAGATGAATTTATTGATAAAATGTTAGCCAACAAAGACTTTTTCATTGAAGAGAATAAGAAGAGAGTTACAGAGTCTTTGCGTCCCGGAAAACCGAAGACTATAACAGATATCTTCGGCAGTGTGGAAGGATCTTTTAAGAAATTAGACATAGATTAATATTTCCTCCATTGCAATAAGGTGTGTAACACTGGAGTAAAAAATATCACTGGCTAATATATAAATAAGATAGTAGTAGTAGTAGTAGAATGGATTGTCTGAGAATTAATTTCGGGGCAGGGCATAGCTCGAGTCATTTGACTGCTCAAAAACGACCTGATTTTGGACGCTTTATCTGATGTGAATGCTATTTTCAGGGATAATGTAAAGCTCCACATAGGGTTTAGTGTTTAAGGAAGTGTTTTGTAGAATTGCTTCAAACTTTAGCAATTCAATTTAGCACATATTTATATATTTTTTTAATTTCTTTAAAAACATATGGTACAAAGGTTTAATGGGGGCTAAAGAGATTTAGATAAAAATGAAAAGATAGATTACGTTTTATATTAATTAGAAAAAAATTGGTAAAATATGGTATGTAACTTAAGGGAATGCGTCAATATTATACATTCAAGTAATAAAAGTAATTGATAAAGTAAAAAATAAAGCTATAAGATATTTTTAATATAGAAAAAAGATGTTAAACTTTAATATAAGGTATTATAATAATCTTAGATATGAATGGTCATCTACAACACGTGTTATAATATCTAATATGGAAAATACTTATTAACTAGTTTTATACAATAATAAGTGGTTGTTACTTATAATTAATTACTCAGTGAATTAAAAGCAATTACGTGTAATGAGATGACGTAAAGGAATATACATATTTTTTATTGTGTTTATAACGTAGTAGTTGATCGAAAGCACGTGAAAAATATAGTTTGAGAATTTTTGTCCAATTTCTGAACAAATAATAAGTATTTATATAAAAGATGCTCAGTTTCCATAGTCGGTTATGGTTGAAAAATATTATGTTTTATTAAAGTTTCCTGAAATTTATTTAAATTGTTTTTTTTTTATTCATTTTCATTGTATTGTATATCGTTATAAATAAGTCTCGTAAAATGTCTTTTATTTAGTGTTTTAAATTGTGCTTCTACAAGACATTATAATTTAGAAAAAGCGTTTCCAGACGAAGAATAGTTCATAAATGCATTGTTTTGGAGCTTAACTCCTGTTACCGGGTTCCTACCCGGGATGGTGTAAAGGAAAAAAGATAAGATTGGATGAAGAGTGAATATGACGGGTAGGAGTGCTTCCTACTAGGAATTTGAATTTACATTTTAAGTTCTGAGGAGAAAGTGGATCGTTAAGTATAGAAAACAACTGACACTTTAATATAGATCTTCAGTAGCGGATAGGAAGCCAAGCAGGTATCTACGATAATAGGATGTCTGATCATTTTTGCGGATATATAAAATAAAACGAAGAGCTGTAGCTGTTAAAAAGACGGTCCAATTTATTTAAGTTGTATTCGGAGAGTAGCAGAGTCTGCATAGTCAATGAGGGGAAGGATAAGTAATTGCAATAAAAGAATTCTGTTGTTGTTGGTTCGATTCTGAAATACATTTTTATGTGGATATACAGCACGTAGAGAACTCCTTCTTTACGACTTAAGTTAGTAACATTTGAGCTTGAGCATTCCAGCTGCGGTCAAATTTAGTTCTAGAGAGTGAACGGGTGAGTTTTAGATGATGATTTAATACATTAGAAGATAATAATGTCAACTTAGGTTTGGCAAATTAAGTGAAGATAAGTTTAAATTAAGTTTAAGACCAAAGTTTTTTTTCATGAAAACTTCCGTTGACTTTACAGCGATTTTGTTTCGTATTTCGAAAGGCGCAATCCCAATTTCCTTTATAACTAGAAGGAAATGGGATCGCGCCTTAGAGTAGCCTCATACCTATTCTGTAGTGTAATCGAAATTTTGAATGTCTAGTTTTACAGCTTCTACTAGGATATACTTATCATAAGTAACACTTATTTGTTAAACCATGTCAGTAATATTTATCGATTGCATTTACAGATTATGTAAAGGTAATTGTTGTTCGGCAAAAAAAATTACATTACTCTAATAGACCATTAAACGGAAAAAACCTAATTGAAATATACACAATTTACTACTTACTTTTTTATTAATTATTCGTTTGAAGCTTGATCAATTGCAAGCCGCGATGACTTTGTAGAACTAGTAGAGGTAGTTGGAACTTGTTGAAGAGGAGAACTAATTCATCTTGAAAGAAGATTCTTTTTATAATAAAGCCATTTTGAGTCCAGACATTTTTTAAACTGAGGCTTATCCGAACATAGCGACAGTACTTGGCGATGCTTTCAGCTGTGCTTCAACTCAGCCATTTGGAACAAAAGTTGGTAATAAATTAGTTGGGAATTAATTGATAGTTATTTTTAACAAAGTTGATTTGATACTTTTCAAGTCTCAAAGCTAGTGCTAGAGCTAGTACTCTTGAAAAGTCATAAAGCCGTTTATAAAATGCAAGGTTCGCTAAGAATTCTTTTGTGTTGCGTGGTATATTTTCCGCCCATGTCCAAAAAGTAGAAGCAATGTGAAGGTATAAAAGTTTAGTTCCATATAATTACTGCTTTTGCGAACCAAGGGTTTGCAATATTATTATTAATTAAGACATATCACATTCCCTTATTTCTTAATGAAGCATTCCATTTTTGTGACTACATCTTATATATTTTTTCTTTTACAATGTCATATAAATCTGTATGAGCTATATTAACAGTATAATCAGAATTATGTCTGTTTTGCTGTCATAGCTTTAGCAAGAAAATCAGCCATGTCATTCCCTGGGATCCCTGTATAAGTTGGAACCTTCATAAATTTCACTTTTTCTGGAATTTGTTTTAACTGATACCATAATTGCTTGATTCAGTGTATTATATAATTAGTTTTAGCATCAAATTTATTATTTCGTAGGGATTTTAAAATGTACTATGTAACTACTAAATTAATGAAAACATGGAGAATTACATCTGTTATTTCAGTAGACAATGTTGGTATGGAAAGGCTTTCAGTGATATTTTTTTAAGAAATTTTCATTTGATAAAGTTGCATTAGCAAGCGCTGGTCGTTCAAATACAATACCTATTTTGTATCTGTTAATACGCTGCGGCTGTTTTATACCTTTAAAATTCTGTTTCAGACTCATCATGTCCTTGTTTCCGATAAGTTTATTAGTGACTGCACTCTCTATGAATACGTTATACTCAAAATTATCGCATTTTCGGACTATATTCTATAGTTGTATAATTAGGATTTCGACAAATTTTGTACTTATCTGCCTGATCCTGAGGCTCGGACTCTTCCAAGCTAATGGAGACCGAGTCGACCGAAAGAATTATATTTCTTTGTTTTAGACCATAATTAAATTTTTTGTCCCTTAAATATTGAAACCTGGAAAAGTTTAACTACTTTAAAAATCGAAAATCTAGTATAGGAAACAAATCTAAGTCTTAAAATAACATCTAAAATTCGTATAACTTGTAGCCTACTAAGTAATCTACATAGGTAGTTTTCTGCCTGGGAACGATCTACTATGACTCCCATATATATTTTCAAAAGGTGGCTATGTTCTTGTAGTTAATATCAACGGCTATTTGGTTTTGAGATAATATTTTTGTTTCCGATTTCCTCACTAAGTGGAATACAGAAGTCATTCGTGGCGTTTACATTGACAAACAAAAGATGTAATAATGCGTAAATATTAAGATTACATTACGTGTACAGAATTTAAGATTTCTACGATCAAGTGTTTGAATCTAAGGCTGGAAACATTATCAAAATTTACTTAGTTCTAAAATAAATCAAACTGTTGAGTTTGTTATGAAGTACTTCATTTCCTTAGTCAGTAATGGGTAGCATAATAAATTCACTAAATGTATTTATTAATTAAAAGGTAGAAAATAAGTGTAATAAAGGATACAATAAAATTTTAAGTGATAACTCTTTAATTGTTGATAGTTGTAGATGTAAAGACTTATAGAAAGTCGTTTCTAAATGTATTTATACCAAATTATTATAAATGAGTATAGTTGGAACCATCGTATAATCTTTTTGGCTTTAAAAATATAAATATTGTAAGTATTAGATCCAGACAAGTTAATTTAAAATAAATCTGTCTGAATACTGATCGTCGTTTGCATTAAAAAACGATGAAACCAGTTTTATTAATAGACTCAAAGCCAGTTTTGTGCATAGACTCAAAAATAATTTACCATTATAAGTTACTTTTGTTACTTTTTTGGCGTTTCCTTCCATTGTAATACAAGTCCTTTTCATATATCCTTTTTATTTATATTAACCGTTGGACTAATTAGCTATCGCTTTAAAATAAATCTTCACAAAGCAAATCATAAGATGCATTATGAATGCGATATTTGTTTAATAAAAAAATATTGTATAATTCATGAAATTATTCGGGAACTGCAGTATGTATCTTGAGACTACCTACTCTGTATTATTCCCCATGAAATATCTTTAATCGTCCTGCAATTAAAAAAATGTGTCTAAGATTACTTAGCCTTACTATTCGTTGTGTGATTGTAATTTGCATTCTACAGTTGATCGACGGCGTTTAGCGCAGACTGTCGTGTTGTTATTGTACTATAGCATACATATATTGTTGTGAGTATTTACTTCCATATTATTAAAAAGAATAAACGATTAATTGAGACTGTAGCTTACTTTAAATTCATGTTTGATTTTTTAGGAGTCTCAAATAATAGTAATATTAAATATTGTTTGTTACCACAGTTGATTAACATTTCATTATAAACAACAACTTCCATTCAATTTTAAGTTATTATATTAATATTTATATAAGATCCGAACTTATTATCTTCAATCATCTCAGCACATCGATACTTAAGTTAATGTAATTGGTAAGGGTAATTATATAAGTGCGATAGTTGGCAGTCTGTTGTTAAAACAACTTCTATGTATTCTATTATCTAATATATATATTTATATTAACAATTATAAATAATTTAATTTTATATTTAAATAAAATAAATACAATAAATATTCTTCTAGTAAAACTTCTTAACAATGGATTCTTTTTTCCTCCAAAAGTTTGTATAGGAAATATTCATTTTCCATTTTATGCTTTGTCAACAACAGTCGAGTAAAAAATATTTTCGATTTATGAATGTCATATACACAAAACATTTTGAAAAATTGTCTGTATTTTGATTAAAACATCTGACAATTAATATATATATCTTTTTTATCATATAATATATATGAGAAAAGATCTTTATTTCTTTGATAGACTTTATTTTTTATAATATATATTGCATATATTAATTATATTTTTATTGTATGTATATATTTGATACATGTGCTATTTAATATATTGTATTTGATGAGCAAATTTATACAAAATTACGAAAATAAATTTTATACAAAATTACGAAACAAACAAAGATGACGACTATACAAATTATATTTTTTAATATAAAAAAAAATATACACAAAATATGCTCCATGTGTCGTCAAATAAATGAGGTCGTTTAAGATATACCTGAAGGTACTCATAATATTATTAAGAAGTATATTCTGAGTTTTATCAAACGGTAATTTATTATTTAATACGTAATAAATTGTGGGAAAATGTATATTTGTATACAAATATTATAAAGAGGAAACTTTATTTTGTTTGTATATATGATTGTATTAAATTGGTAATTCTCCCGTAGAATGTTCTAATTCGTGCTGTTTTGTCCCGATATATTAACAGGTTAGGCTCCGAAACTGGAGTAAGTCCTAGAAATAAACGCACCCAACTAGAAATACAAAAACCTTAGTACTAAAAACTGCAAAAGTTGAAATCATCAAGTAAAAATATTTGAAGAGTGGATACGAGTCTGCTAGCACTAGTAAAATGGTTTCTAGTTAGGGTCGGTTCCATATAATCTTCCCCCATTTAATATTTCAAGCAAAAAACTTCCACCAAGGCCTTCCCCAAAAACCAATCCTAAAAGTACAGTTAGATCCATTGCTTTCGTGAATGCCATTTTATCGGTGACTCAGGGTCTTATAACCTCAGAAGCGGTCGAAAAGTAATAATTTGTAGAATATACTTTAAGACTATCTTACTGGTGAACGCACATGTTCCTTCACTATAATCACTTTAAAGATGTTGTCTATTAGCATTCCTAATTTAAAAAATATTTAAAGTTAAAGCCTTGTTATTTTGAACCTGTGACATAAGAGCATCATAGTACTAATAGTGGCATACTTAGTTATTCCATTCTTGTTTCGGTATCACGCCTTAATTGAATTCTAATCAGGAACCTTGCAATTAGACTCTGACGGTACACAATGTCTGCTTATCTGAATTTAAAAAAAATACTCAACATTTTGGTCATATTTGATATGCTATGCGCATATTCCTTTAAATAAAAATTAATAATTGAGCTAAGTGTAAGCGAAGCTCTTAACCGTTCATTTTGCCATTTTGCTGTTTTACCTATATTTTTTTTTGCTATAGATGTATTTTTTTAGAATTTGGCACATGGCTAGATCTTTTCTATAAAGATGGTTCTGAAAAAAAAAAACAAAAAAAAACTTTTGCTCATCATTCCCTGAGATTTCCGTGTAAAACAAATGATTAGTTTTAGAGGTAACCGATCACGGACGATGATATCAAAGTCCATATCATTTATTATTTTCATTCATGCACTGCACGCGCTTTAAGGTTTGTAAATATTGAGATTCTGAACCGATAGTTGCTGAGCATCTTATAGAGCAATATTATACGCTAAGTTTGTGAGCATTAAAGAAGGGGAGGTCAACTCCCGCAGCTCAGCTCAACTCCCGCAGCGCACGGCGGCGGATCCTAGTAATTTATATTGTCACATCATAATAGTTGATTAGTAGTAGTAGTATTTATTACAAGGTCAGTATCTCAGACTGACTGACGGGCTCCTGCTCGCAGTAATGATTTTTTAATTTGAGTACCTTAATTACATTTAAAAGGAATAACATATATTTATATCTACCTATTATATAGGTATATCAACTAGTTATTTATATATCACTAGTTCATCTTATTTGATTATATAGTATTACACTATTACATGTAATTATAATAAGTGTCTCTTAGCTTCCGCTTGTATAATACATAACACAGCGTTACAATGAGCGTCCTCGAAATCAAAGGTTAAAGGTAATTGAGCGAAAAAAATCAGTTTTAAACGAGTTACAAGAATGGTTCTAAATCTAGACACATCTTACAATATTAATTAATATTCTATTTGTGTGTATGAAAAGATAAATAGATGTATTCTGTAACGTTGTCGGTTTTTATGTTATTAAAAAACTCTACATATCTGTGCTCTTATATGAAACCGGATATTTTGTCTGGAACTTCAAGTCGAATATTTAATATTTAATATTAATTGAGGAAGGATTAATAACGTCCATTATTACATGGTTGTATGTAAGTTTGTGGTTATTTGGTTTATTTAATGTTCCAAATCTGTATCACTCTTCACTCACTCGTACAAAGTGGAACAGCTAATGATGAAAATAAACATCAATAGAATATGTATACCATTTAAAATATTGTATTTAATATTTACTTAACATTTTCTAGCAACAACCTAAATGTTTCTGGTGAATATTAAACTAATTCAACATTAGTTTGAGACTTGAGACTTATATTCAAGTTTTGGAAATATTACGAAATCATCTAGAATAACCGACATTTTTAATACAAGGTCTTATTGGTTTCATATCTTTGCTCTTCCTTAAACTCTTTTTGTCGTTTTCAACATTTTATTTTCTTATTAATTATCTATTTAATTTAATTTTGTAGAAGATATATTTTTTGTGTAATGTACCAACTTATATTTAAAATATTTATTTGTGAGTTTTTATGCATATAGTTTTTACTAAGTTTTTTACATGTTATATTAATTATTATTTCTTTCTTAAAGTAAATGTAATGCTAGGAACATAAATAAAACTCCAAGTTTTTATTTATGTTCCTAGCATATTAACAAAAATTTAAGACAAATGAAAAAGGTTCAGTTTTATGATAGTAGATTATCACCAATAAATCAAAGTCAAAAAGACCTTCAATAAATATGTTTCCGTTAACGACTTATGCATAATTTTTTTTAACGATATAACAATAAACAGTCCTCATATACGTCCTAAAGTAATGTAGTGTATTTATACATTTTATCTACTATTATATCAACACAAGCGGGTCACTACAAGTAAGAGTCTTGTGTGTGACGACTTTAAGACTATCATTTCCAAATAACTTCTTACATTTACCAATGAGAAACAACTTGTTTGATAAAACACAATGTAAAAAATATATAAACTAAGGGCGCGAACTATATATATATATATATATATATATATATATATATATATATATATATATATATATATATATATATATATATATATATATATATTGCTGTGTATTAAAAATATAGAAACATTTAAAAATGTCATAAATGAAAAGAGAAAGTGTAAGAAAGTGAAAGATTGTAGCGTTATAACTAACGTTATTAATGTTTTTGAGTTGATTATATACATATATATTTTTTGTATAGTAATGTCACAAAAATATTTTTTTATAATCTCAAGCTACTAAATAATAAAGAATAAGTAATATAAATAGTCTTCCAACCACACATAAATACCATA
This sequence comes from Melinaea menophilus ssp. n. AW-2005, assembly GCA_918358695.1. Taxonomy (NCBI): domain Eukaryota; kingdom Metazoa; phylum Arthropoda; class Insecta; order Lepidoptera; family Nymphalidae; genus Melinaea; species Melinaea menophilus. Next base: position 32,100,059 of record OU911039.1, on the reverse strand, counting down.
TTTAAAAATATAATAATAAACACCGTTGTTCCAGATATAACAATGTCACACCAGATGAAACCAATTTCCTTAGAGGAGGAGTATAGGAAAGCAACTGGAATCCTTCCTGACGACATAAAGAAATTACGTGAATGGCTCCACACACAGCCGCATCTACCGGAGAAACACATAACTGGTATATTGTGCCTTTGATCAACCAGTCTTTATTTCCTCTGTCGGTTACAGTTTACAGATATACTATTTTGTCTGCCTCAATTTTTCCTTCCTTCTAATCGTTTCATTTAGATGTTCCTTTTACACATCGTATAATGACAGAATATATACGATTTTCGTTTTAAAGTTTGGGTTTTGTTTTATCATTTTATTTATCTGTCAATTAATTTTAAGTTTTATTATTTCTTTCCGTAGTTCCTTGTTCGATATGAATAATTTGCTCACATTTAATCATGAAAGAACATGTATTAATTATTGTATAGATATCGTGGATACTTCTTAAACCTTTGGCATCTGTTTGCTCTCTATGAGAACAAAAGCATTCGTTTCGACTGCAGTTTTCATCGAGACAAGTCTCTTTTATCGTTTCCCGGTACGATCTAGGAATAATTCTAAACGACCTCATAGAATTGTCTGAAAGGAGATTCATTTTGACTTGAGACCTGTTTAAGACACACGCGCAGGATTTTTTTTATAAAGACTGCAGGAAAAAAGCAGTGGTAGATCGTCAACTATATTTTTCTTTTCTTAACTTAGTTAAAAATATACGTATTAAATAGTATACTAATTTGTATATCTAACAAACCTTTACATTCTTTGATAGGTTTATTTGACCCACCTTCTTATTTTAGCAATGGTCGATGCCATTGCCAAAAAAAGAATTGTGCTTCCTGAAGCACTATGACTAAAACCACAGAAGTCTGAATGCTTGACAGATTTTGAGACTTCTGCACGATTATATGCACATGCAGTCCTTCAACATCTTTGAAGGTGAACAGTTAAAGGTTTTTCTTGTTACCTAAAATGTAAAACAAGGATTAGCACATACATTATTAGTACAGTACAGTTATAGTTAGAGAAGTCATGCAAACTTCAATTCTATTCAGTGTTATTCGCATCCGGTTTCACACAAACGGGAGTTAATTTGCCAAATTCTAAGCATATAGTGAAGGATCACACATTTTTTTACGCTGATGATCGTTGATTTTTAACAGAAACATTCAGGAGAACATTACACTAAAATATAAGTATACATGGCGATGGTGGTGTAAAAACTCTTATATTTCTCAGAAACATAGTGCGTGTAAATAAAATGACAGTATAATATAAATAAATAAAATGTTTTACAATTTCTATTTGCGTTGATGACTCACAATAAAAGTAACATTAAACGGCGGTCAAAACCAAAGGATCAAAAAAAAACTAATTTATTAACTTAAAATTGAATATTTATTTTACAAACTATGTTATTCTTGCTCAAAGTTTTAAACAAGAATGAGTATAATAAAATAAAATTATAATTGTAACAAACATTAATTAAGTGTGTTAAGGTTTAATTAACGTTTCCACGATTAATGAGAGAATAAGAAATGGTAATTCAACAATTTTATAATAAATAAGAATATAAGAAATATTTCTTAACTGATCGTTCGATAAATAGGAATATATCAAGTTTAATAATATTTAAAATATGGGTTAAGGTCATGATTATTTAGACAATAAGAATAAAGATATGACCGTGAAATGTAAATCCATTCTAGACCTAGACCTGATCCTCGCGTATCATTCCTGTGACCGCAGTTCAGGGTTGACGAAGCAGGTCCTTGACTTAAACTTTACATTAAGGTCTATGTTCCCGTGCTTCAAAGACCGTAAAGTGGAACAAAGTTTAGAGACATTAAAGAATTTGTAAGTTTAATTTTCGAACATAATTAGGAAATAATTTGTAGTGTTTATTGATATTGATATTGACTGAGCGTAAGTTGGAATGTATTTTCTGATATTTTTGCAGACTGCTCGCTCCTCTTCCAATGCGGACTAAAGAAGGATATAAAATTACTTATACTCGTTTTTTAAGTGCAGATCCTAAAGTATTCTTTCTTGGCGAAGCGGTGAAGTAAGTTAAATTTGATATAAAGCTGTTTTATTTTAATTATATTTATAAAGATGGGTGTGAAATTAATGGTCTTAACCTGAATGTAGATAAGACGAAGGTTCTGATATTTGAAAGAAATGAAGAAAGAACAGAATGTAAGATCAACGTGAATGATAAGATAATAGAACAAGTGAATGAAGTGGTATATTTGGGAAGTATGTTTAGCAGAGACGGAAGATACGAAATGGATGTGAAAAGGCGTATTGCTGCCGGTAACAGAGTCAATGGTGCTTTGACTGCATTGTTGAGACGGCAAAACGTCAGTATAGCTGCACGTTTGGCTGTATACAATGCAGTTTTGCTACCGACGCTGTTATACGGCAGCCAAACGTGGGTAACACAGAAGAAGAATGTAAGAAAGATGAATGCTGTGGAGATGAGATCTCTTCGCAGAATATGCGGAGTCAGTCTAGCTGATCGAATCCGCAATGAAGAGATCCACAGAATGTCAGGTACTAGCGAAGATGTCACGGTGAGAATGAAGAAGAACGTGCTCAGGTGGTTTGGGCACGTTGAACGAATGAGTGATGAAAGAATGGTAAAAAAGATTTATATGGGAAAAGTGAGCAGTAAGAGAGACAGGGGGAGGCCTCGAGTGACCTTCGAAAACACAGTAGCTACGATACTGGAGGAAGGTCACGTAAAAAGCATGAGGACCCCCCGGAGGGCATGTATGAAGAGGTTGATGTCTGTGGCCGAGGCGAAAGAGGTATGCAGAGACCGTAGCGTTTGGCGCTCCGTCGTCTCTGGCTACCCCGCAAGGGATATGGCGTGAAGGTAAATAAATAAATAAATAAAAGTTATTAATTATTAAGTTATTAGTTAATAAGACGTATAAATCACTTGATACTTTTTCTGTTTTTTGTTTCGACATTAGTATCTTTTCACAGAGCTTTGTTCATGGTAGCAGACATATATCAATTTGAAGAAGGAACGTGGCCTGGTTTTATGTTTGTCATTGACTTTGAGGGCATGTCATTAGGTCACTTAGCCAAAATTGATTTACAGAATTTGCAGCATGTGCTCTATTTTCTACAGGTAAGAAATAAATAAATCGATACTAATATTTAGAGATTGGTTTGTTCATTTTTTTAACCTCTGGAGCTAATACAACTTTGAGAAGCATAAACTTCGTTTAAAATTATTTTATTGAATAATTTTGTAGAGAGAGAATGTATGGAAACGAAGTAATAACAAAAAATATTCTAAGGAACAATATTAAGTAAACAAACATCAATTTCTACTTACCCTTTCGATGCTCATGATCACCGGTACATTGTTTTAAAGCAACAGACAACGAAGTCCTGTTGGGCCTAATAAATACTCTTTAATCCGCAGGAGGCAATGTTGGTTAAGTTGAAAGGAATGCACTTCATTAACGCACCATCCTTCATCGATAAATTACTTTTAATGATGCGACCCTTCTTGAAGAAGGAACTGATGGACATGTTACATATTCATACGACAGGATCTACCAAATTGAAAAATTTTATTCCTATAGAGGCACTTCCCAAAGAAGCGGGCGGCTCTTACAAATCACTCCACGAATGTAGAGGTTAGTTTAAATTTTATGGAAAACTCATCCGCATAGATATTTCATAGAGATATTTTAAATTATTATTCGTTCTTTTAGATATCATCTTAAATAAGTTGCAAGAATACAATTTTTATTTCGAGGACGAGAAATATAAGCGAGTGACTGAGAATCTTCGACCCGGGAAACCAAAAACTATAACAGATATATTCGGGGGAGTGGAAGGTTCATTCAAGAAGCTTGATATAGATTAGGTAAAATAAAACATTTATTTTATTATATAATTTACGATATTGTACGTTCTTTTATTATTCAATGCAGTTCCGTATATACAATAACCTGTATTAATAATATAGTAATATAATAATCATGTTTTTAACAGGAACTTGTTTATAAATTGTATAATTGAACCAACTATGCTATATATATATATATATTTCTTGCTATTTCCTTAAAATGTAAATATTATATAATATGTGTTGGCTTTGTTATATTTTTCTTTATAATTCCTAAAAAGAAAGTATTGCTTTTTGTTATATCATTACTAATAAATATAGGTTGGAATTTTTTGGTGAAAATGTCAAGAATTTACAAATGTCATAAAATTAAAGTTGAAATAAATTATATGAACGAACGATTATTCAAATTTTACATTAATATTTATGCTGCCAAGTTCGAATACAATCGAACATTATCTATACAAAATCAATACATAATAAAAACCCCCACCACATTTGTCTTTCTGTCTTTCCTCGTGCTATTCAAAAACGACTAATAGGATATTCTTACGGTTAGGCCAGAGAATGGACAGAGTGATTAAGTTAATTCTAGGTTTTAGACAAATTAATTGAAATAAAGTCAAATCGCCTGGAAGTTTTCATAAAAAAAAAGATGTGTGTGTGTCTATTAGTAATGCCTTTATTATAAGTCTGCAGAAAAGTCTGCAATGGCATGTACGAGTATCTTTTAAGGATAGTTTACTCTACTTATTATAAGTTTCAAAAAATATAGTTACGGACAATGTGTTAATTGAAAAATTATACAGATAAATTCTTGTAACTTAGATAAGTGAATTGAATATAAGATAATGTTTTTAATAATTCAAAATAAAATCTAGAATTGTAAAAAAATATTGTCATCCACACATTTTGTGATCTTAACATATTATATTTCGAGCACCTGAAATAAACGCTTTTTCTCACAGACATTACTATGTTTATTTAAATAATGTTTCAGTCAAAAAGTTTTGTTTTAATCAACATACTTTTATGAATAACACATACCTTGTCAAGCAATTAAGTAAGTATTATGTGAGCGGGAAAGCAAGTATTTAAATGTAGATATAAATATAATTATAACGCTGAACTCTAGTACATTCGAAGCTAGTATTCTAACTATGCATGCATTTGTCCAAACTACTCAAAGTCAGAACAGATTCAAACTAGGTTTAAAATTACTGTCAAGTGAGAGCGTACTGCTTGTCTGTTTAACGAAAACTGCAATACACTTGTCAACAAGTTTGGTAGTAAGTACAACACAACAAGCGTGGTAAACTTCACAACTGCAATTATTCCAATATGCTAATGCCATTATGCTAGTGTCAATTTTAATTACTATGATATAAGCCTTTTCGAAAATGCTGAATAACTTTTTCATTTGAAAAATAAAAAAATATTAATTATATTAAATATATTTATTACCGACGAATAATGTAGACAAAAGCTGCGGGGAAAAATAAAATAAGTCAAACTAAGTCAAAATAAGTCAAACCGAAAAAAATACACAGGCTTAAAAAACAATAATAAACTAACAATAATACAAAACACAAATACATTAAAAAAACAAATCACATATGTATGTAAATAATTTAAAATGGATGACCTAGGTTTTGCTGAAAACAAAAAAATGTTCTCATCGCCATTAACAATGTGCTAGCCATTTACAGAGGTATGACGCGACATAAAATATTTGTAAGAAAATAAGTTGTCGTACCACAAGTAATAAACATATTAAAGAGAATAACCGGTAAATATCCTTATATATTAATTAAAAGATTGGTTTAGAAAATAGACTACAGACGGTGCAATAATATAATACTAAAGCAGACACGTATATACATATGTGTCTGCGAAATCTATTAAAAAAATAATAACAACGACAATACAAAACAATAACCTCATTTTTTTAGGGTGCTGTAGTCTACGAAGAACTATTAAAGTCATGTCCGCGCCTGCCTGTCTTGTCTGTCCACAGTCTAACCCTGAGATTCTTAGTACTAGAAAACTATTATTTGGTATGTGTATATATTAGCTACGTCGATAAAGTCGTAAAATACAACTTTGGAAACATTTTTTTAGGGTAGTCCTCTACCTCTACTAATAACCTTAATTGTTAGAAGGTCTTTAAAAATATGGTTTAGTAAGATATCTTAGATTTTCCAAAAACATTTTAAAGGATTCGTTTGTGAAATATTAAGCCTTAAAGTGAAACATTTGATCAATTCAAGTGTCCTCTCCTGCCAGCTAAATTGTTTGCGGCTGTGTTAAACCGAAGCATACTAAGCATGAAATTAAGTGATATTGCTGTGTGGGTCTGAACGTTATTCACCGACTCACTTTAATTTGTGATACAAATACGGTGGCATTTAATATTTTATTTTACCAAAAAATAATAAACATGTGATCACGAAGGAATAATAAAGCAATATCTGTCGCAGGCGTGTTGCAATTTATATTAGGCGCTTAGTACGTGCACTCAGTCTACACTCTATCATAAGTTTGGACAAACAAAGTTCAGAAATTAGATATTTCCGTATACGATTTGATATCTTGAGACAATAGAAGCACGTTCTGATGGTGCGCTTCACGTAATCTTCGAAACTTAGATTTTTATCTATGATAACCTTAAGATTTTCCACTTCAGAACGGTCTATCAGCTATCTACTAGTTCTATCTTGGTGTTATGGATCTTAAAATATAGTGATAATAACTTAATATTTAAATTTTTAGCATAGAGTCCCTAGTAACATACATTTTATTATATTAGCTTTTAAAAATCAACTAATGCCAGCCGACCATTCGAGGATGCTTTTTAAATCATTTTTAAGCCTGATTAAAGAACTTTCTAGATGAACAGGTTTCAATAATATATACAATTGATACCATTCGCGTATATGTACAGAGCAATTAAACCGAGCCTAGAATTAAACGAACCCTGTGGGACACCTTAGATTCACATTCCTTGGAAAAAATATTTCCAAATAACGAACAATGCTTAGCAGCTTTATCAGTTTATTCTGATCTTACTTGTCTTAAAAATAACACTCTATTTCATTTAATAACATTATTTATTATTTATTTGAGTTGCTCTGCGAAGGCCAAATCGCAATCAAAACCATTTATATTGAAATCAGTTTATTAATTTAAAAAACTAATATTTTTCTTTATATTATTAATGTAGATACACATTTTATTTTATTACAGACCGCATTATGATTCTTTTCTTTAATATTACTATATGTGATATTAAACACAGTGTCGCGCGGTGACTTGACTAACCTGTTTAAAACCTGTGGCTTTAAGACGGAAATAATTAAGTGATAACAATTTGAACGATGTCGCACCTCAGCTTTAGACGTATAGAAATTGCTGTAAAAATAAACAAACATAACGCCTATAATCAGTGATATAATCATTTGCATATTGCATTAATTTCAAAATAAAATATATGACAGATCTATAGATTTTAATGAATAAATAAAATACTTTTAACAAATTAAGTCTTCATTTTATTGCAGAAAAGACAGTGCTAAGTACCGAGACCAATTGTGAATCTAAATTATAAATTCCGCAGAAAAACACAAAATACATCAAAATTGGTCAAGCCGTTGTGAAAGAGTTTAGTGACAAACACAATAAAACAAGAAATAATATATAATATAAATAATATTATGTAATATTTCTTCACTTTACTTGAAATCAAACTTTATTAATAACTTAATTTTACAAAAACAAAAGCTTTTAATTTTTTTTTATATTTTAATAATACTATAGGTATAAGTATTTTGAAGTGAAAATCTTTATTGAAAGTAACTTATCTAAAAAATTTTATTATCGAAGCTACCAACAGTTCGGAAAGATTTGCAACTGACCTAAGAAGAGCTGCCAACAGATACTCAGTGGGCTTGTCTTATGTACCTTTTTTTAAAGCCATGCTTAAAACTTAAATTATAATAATTGTTGAAGTAGGCTGGGTCCGAGTGCTTCATAATCAGGATGCATCATACTCTAGATATTCAGAAATACTGTAAAAAAGTACAAACGCTTCTTAACAAGTTTTTAAAATAATTAAATCTAAACGCTTAGTGAGAGATTGTTGAAAAAGTTAAAAAAACATTACCCCATAACATGAAAAACATTACCCCATAAAAGAATAATTCACTTTTTTGACTCGAGTTGTTTTTGTTCCTCGCACTTATATGATGTACATCTTCCGTGCTTGATAAATTATCCTTATTCTTATGAACAAATGTAAGATTTTCAAAAATATACCAGTGACTGTGAGTATATTGGGTTGCTTACACTTATCTCGTAAAGAATTCCTAGAGCCCAGATTGTAAACTTGATTGTAAAAAGGTATTTATATACAGCAACGTTATTCCAGAGTATGATATCAAACGACATTAGACTATTGAAATAACTACAGTATGAAATAGATAAAATCTAAAAGATAAATGTTATCTTTTTAATGGCATATGTGGCAGAATTAAGTTTATTAGTCAATCCAGCTATATAAGAGCCCCATTAAATAAATTCAGCTTCTACATTAATGCCAAGAAAAATGGTTAATGCAACCTCTTCCCCTTTTAGCAGTACATTAATTGTTTTATTTTTCATTAGGAGTAGTTAATCTAAGAACTTTAATCTTTTTATTGTTAAGTAACAGGTTGTTAACACTAAGCCAAAGCACTATTTTGGAGAGAGCCTCGTTTACATCTTCACACTTCATCTGATACCATTACTTAAAATGTCAAAAAACAAACAATACTATTACATTCTATTAAAGGTGATATATTAACTAATCGCTATTTTAAGTTATTATTATGCACAGAGCTAATGTCATTCTTCATAATATTGCATAGGAGTTGTCATAATTTATAGAAAAACAAATAAATATACACATCATTCCTTTTATTTCGGTGCGACATTCTTTTGTGATTATGAACTTAGGTTCAGTGTTTGTGTCGACAATCTAAAAAGGTCAGTGGTTGCCGTTTGCCCAACACATCATTGTATAAAAATAATTAGCTGAGAAATAAACCAAAATTCTATGTCCTGGTCTATGTCTGGTCATAAGCCGGGCATCGTCGTCAGGCATCATCAGGACAGCGATATGCTTCTAATTTATGTGGCGTATATTATATCATATAATACTTAAAATATTTATAGAATCCATAGTGATTTCGAGTGTAATAAACAAAAGAGAATATAGAGGGATAAGTAACAATGTTAACCACGTATTTAAAACTAACACAAATAATTCACAGAAGATACAAATATGCGATTATCACTTTTTGATAATTATGAACACAAACCCAAATATTATAAAATTTTGGAAGCAGGTTTCCTGACGCACTGATCTCTTTTGTATTACGTAATACTTTGTCAGATTTTATCGCGGTATATTTTGCATTTGGACGGTAGCCTTGGCAGGACGCTGTAGTTTTTAAAACGTCTTTTTTTGTGTGCAAAAATTATTATGTGAGTATTTTATTATTTATTAAAAAATTTATGATGTATACTTGAGCTGACTGTGTTATTTTTATTAAATATTTAATATTTTCAAAATTATCGTAAATATAATGAATACACAAAATATTTTAATAATTTGTTATTACAATAATTTAAATCAAGATTAAAAAGTCTGAACTGAAACAATGTGAGAGTATAAATTTAAATTAGAATAAAAATTATTATATTAATAGTAAGTAGAGCGTCAGACATTGACATTTTTTAAAACAAAAATAGTTTCATATTAGCTCAACATCTCAGTTACCGGTTTCGAATCTGTGAATTAAATTAGAATAGCTTGACTGTAATGACTTTACTCTTAAAGCTATACGATATTAGATGTTATCAAAAATCATCGTTTAGTGTTCCTAGTTATTATAAACAGGTACTATCTTTTTTACTTTGGTGTAGTTGCCTGGCTTTTTTTGTGGTTGATCTAGTGCAAAAGGTATGTTATTGATATGCAGACGGCATTAATAAGAACCCAAATTCAATAGCTTTTTTTATTGACCAAAACGAAAAAAACAGCAGAATATCAAGTCTCTATAAAATGCATTTATTTGAATGACGCGGGGAAGTCGCAACGTGAGAGACAACTAACCGTATAACACAGAATCACCATTAAAACGTGACGTGACGAGTGATCCCATTCACTGGCCGCTTATGCGTACACATTTTACATAATATGCCATGCGATTCTTCAACTCTCACTATTAATACAAGTTACGTGCGGAGCGAACTCCACGGACATGATTTACAATTTGAGATTATTTATTGCAGATTTTGGATGCCATTTAAGCGGTATCTTAATGGTCCTTCTTGAAATAACAATTGAATGATTATTCAAACTGAAAGGTGGATTTATATAGACGCGCATCCAGTGCACAGAATCATACACTCTCTGGAGTAAATAGATATTGTGCCCTGGGGTTGCGTAAATTAACATTAATTATTTATTTATAAGATGGACAATCAGCATGATCACAAAACTATAAAAAATAATTTTAATGAAGTTTTAGGGATGTCTGAAGGTCCCTTAAAAGTGCAGATTTAAAAACATTTTGATTAAAGTGCTAGTGCCAAAGATATGTATAATTTAACAAAAACTTATTGAAAAGTGAGTTTTAATATACAAAAAATAAACCACATTAATAATCTATAAAACTTAGCAACTGTTAACTGAAATAATATAAAATTCATTATAAAACAAATAACTAATTAAAAATATAACAAAAAATAGGGATTTTCAATGGCTGGCACTGCCGACTAGGCTTCAAAAAACTAGATACTATATTAAACCACTTTAAGTGTATTAATTAATATTATTATCATAATTTATATTATAATTAACAACACTTGTTTTTTTTGCATCACGTCGCTTTTTTATAACATTATGTAAGGTCTTAAGTCTAGTAGGTTTTTGGATCGACAAAACTTTTGGCGATGAAACATACTTTGTACTATAATGGGCGCAACGCAAAACTAAAGTAAATAATTGTAATAACGACGGCTGAAATACATGTATTCTCTTACTGTTCTTGTTCGCTAGCATTTAGTGCCGGACGTGCCGGGTCAAACATGTCATACGACGCGGTAGTTGAGTTGGTAATAAACTTTGAACCAGGATTTGGTCCAATGATTTTAGCGTGACGTCGACCCGGAACAAAAACGAGACTTATCGGAATGTGTCGTCAAAAGGAAACGCAGAAGAACATGCATTTGGCTATTTACAATTAGCCAATTATTAGGTAACTTGTCAACTCTGATACACGATTCGCCCTTACAAACTCAAACGCAGATCTCCTCACATACTTAGAGGCGCGTGTTATAAGTCTATCAGTGTGGTATTTGGCGAATACAACATGGTCATTGAGACGATCCGTTTCTGTATTGCCACTATGGGACCTGTAGACTTGCGCGTAAAATCTAACATTATCCTCTATTTCTACGTCAAGAAAAAATATTCATAGGTCCTAATACAAGTCCTCAAAGCGGTATCGAATAGCAGATATCCTCTTACATAAACATATTAACCTCGGCGTATGGTATAAAAAGATATTATATTTTATACCCAGGATATAAAAGTTATACAGCGTCTCTGTTGTCACAATATGACGTCCTTATTAGTATAATAAATTAACCTTTACAATTGTCAAAAATATAAGTACACTATTGTTGCTGACGCTTGATATTTAATAAGTATTATGGGTATAGTTGGTAACGTTGATATCGTAAGCACGGTTTTTTGACATCTCGAAAACGATTCCTGTCCAAACTGTCACCGTTGTTCAATAACGTTCCTATATAAAAGGCTTCCGAACAATAAAGTTTGATTTACATAGCACCGTAATTGTACCACCTTTTTTTTGAATCATTATTCGTCAGTAACCAGATATATTCTTACCCAGACTCTAAAAGTTTTTTGCTTTACGTTTGAATCAGATCATTATAATATGTTATATTTTTTTTCCATAATCTTATTATTTTGACTGTAGAAATGTGAATTTATTCAAATCGTTCCTGTTTCGCCAATTATTACGTGGTGTTCCAGTAAATAAAACTAATTTGAATTCTATTCAAAATTATTAATTGAAAACATTAAAAGTGTTGTTTTAGTTTTAGAATGGCTGCACAGAATTTCAAACCTATTTCCTTAACGGAGGAGTATAACAAAGCAACTGGAATCATTCCTGAAGACATAAAAAAATTACGTGATTGGCTCCTCACGCAGCCGCATCTGCCGGAGAAACACATAACTGGTAATGAACTCAATAACCTAATTGAATATTTAGAAGTAAATATTGACATATTATTTTTGTGCTGGACAGCACACAATAAAAATAATGATATTTTTATCCTAAACAATGTGACTAACGAAGGCCGCAATGATTAGTATCTCTTTTAAACCCGGAAACCACTTAAAATGATGCCAATTTAGTTATTACTACGTAGATGGAATTCCAAATGAATTTAAGTTTATTACCATAATGATACTATATATAGCACAACAAACCCTCAGTAAATAAATAATAATAATAAATTTAAAAATTTCTAGACTTAGACCTGATCCTCGCGTATCATTCTTGCGACCGCAGTTCTGGATTGACAAAGCAGGTTCTGGACTTAAATCTTACATTAAGATCTATGTTTCCGTTTCTTAAAGACCGTAAAGTGCAGAAAACAATAGAAACAATCAACATTATGTAAGTTTTTCAGTTATCATCATAAAGATGTTTTGCATTATGTACTTTGGAAGTTATTTTCATTAAAAAATTGTTAATGCATAGTTTACTTAGAACTTTAACAGTAATTGACCTTTTTTTTATTTGTTGTAGGTTTCATTACCCTTTACCAATGCGTACAAAAGAAGGATACAAGCTGCAGTACAGCCGCATCTTAAATTCAGATTCAAAGTTGTTTAATTTTGGTGAAGCCATCAGGTAAAGAACACTATAATATTTTTTCTTTAAAAAAAAGCTTTTTTTTTGCAAATTGTGGCTACCATTCTATGTAACTTTTTACATCATGTTATTTTCCCAGGGCGTTATTCATGATAGTAGATATACATCAATACGAAGAAGGAACGTGGCCTGGTTTTGTATTTGTAGTAGACTTCACTGATGTTTCTTTGGGTCATGTAGCCAAACTTGATTTACAGAATTTGCAACAATCTCTATATTTTCTGCAGGTCAGACTAGGCTCACTTTATATATGTATTCATTTTTATCTCTATAATAATTAGAGTATTATTTATTATTCATCGCCAATATTAAACTACGCATTAAATTATTATTATTTTCTACTCGCAGGAGGCAATGTTGGTTAAGCTGAAAGGAATGCACTTCATTAACGCACCATCCTTCATCGATAAAGTAGTTTTATTGATGCGACCCTTCTTGAAAAAAGAAATGATGGAAATGCTGCATATTCATACGACAGGATCTACCAAATTACAAAATTTTATTCCTATAGAGGCACTTCCCAAAGAAGCGGGCGGCTCTTACAAGTCAGTCCACGAATGTAGAGGTTAGTTAAAATTTTATGGGAAACTGTGATCCAGATAGATATATTTTTTAATGATTATTCTTATTTGTAGATATCATCGCAAATAAGTTGCAAGAATATAATTTTTATTTCGAGGAAGACAAATATAAACGAGTGACTGAGAATCTTCGACCTGGGAAACCAAAAACTATTTCAGATATTTTTGGAGGCGTGGAAGGTTCTTTTAAAAAGCTAGACATTGATTAGTTGATTGACTTCACAAATAAAATAGATGAGAGATCTGTATATTACAAGCTCTTGGTTATTTTGGTTTTTTAATACATGTTTGAAGTTATTTATTATTTATTTCAATTTAAAGTAATTTTTATTAGACATATATGTGTTGTCAGCTAATTTGTTTATATCCTGACTAAATTATATTATTTCACTATTATTCTAAGCAAATAAGAATTTTTGTAAAGTCAAATGCCTCCTACATATAAATTCTGATAATAAGCAAACACCACATCACACTTTAATGTTTTTTCCGTGAAAAGAGGTAAAAAATCTTACGTTAAAAGTATATATACTTTTGACTCGTATGATAAACTAACATCACGCCAAATTTGATCAGAATTATCTAGAAATGTTATTGTTATCTTGTAAAGATAGCCTTAGTACATTTGGACTTATAGAGACAATAAAACATTTCTCCGGAGTGAAGATATATGTTGACTGAATTATAAAGCTATAATGAAATCAAATTTCCTCAAATTATGTCCAAAATGCAATTCACAGAAAGATGAATAGACAGAAACTTCTAAAACTTTAGAATTACAGTATGTGTCTTTTTGCTCTCTATGAACCCCCATTACACGCTTTAATCTTGCTACTATATTTAAATCACATCAGTTCATATCAAAAAGAAATGAAGCTAAACTAGCTAGCTAAGTGTTTTTAAAGATAATATATTTTTATCTTACTTTGGATCTTCTATGCACAGATAATCAGAATGATTTTAAAAGTTAACAAACTATTAATGCTCCCAATTGCATATCATAAAATATTTTTTACAGCAACTACATTATTTTAATTTACTAATAAAAAATGTGTTGTCTGCGTGTAGGAAATTTAATGTACTTTTTTGAAGTGATTGCCATAATAGGTCGCTTCTGGGCAAACAACACATAACCTATATTTATAACAATTTGATACAATTCGAATACGTTCAACCTTATTTAGGGCACAAACTGAAATCTGCACCCATATGACAGATCATATGGGTTCACATTCACGTCACTCAGAAGTGTGAATGTTAAGCCTGTAATCTGCTTTTGCAAAACAACATACATATATACATAGAAATAAATTAAGCATCTATTTGTAACTCCAAATTATCAGTTTTTCACTAAATAAACAAGTATTTACTGTACTTACATAAAAAAAACTATTTGTAAATATTTTGTTTGCCTGTGTATCTTTTTGTTCTGGTTAGTCTCTGATACAGCTGGACCGATTTTAACAGGATTTTCACTGGAGGTTAGCTGATATTAGGCTGAGTAACTACTTTTATTTAAAAAAGAAACGCTAATGACGTGGGCACAGCTAATGTTTAAATATGAAGGATAGAGTTCAGTGTAATAAATTCAAATACATTTTTTATATATAATAACTTAATTATTTCGCCAGTAAGATAACAGAATTTAAACTTCAAATTTTTATTTTATTGTATTCAGGAAATATTAGGAATAGCAATAAAATGTAGTATTAAATAATGTAGTAAGTAAAACATTCTTAAAGTATATTTATCCCGTTAGAATCTTTATTATTTGAAACTCGATGTAACGAAAAAATTCGTCACGATAAAGAAACAAACACATAAATGTATAGAAGAGAATGAGATAGAAGACATTGCCCACTGCTGGTATGATGCCATCTACTGTTTAAGCTTTAAACTAAAGTGAGGCATTTATTAAAGTTGTTATTTTTCGAAACGATAGATGGCGTTGATACTTTTATAAAAATATTAGTTGAAGTTTTTTAACATAACATAAGTAACTTTCTATAAAAATACAAATATTTTACACTAAAGTATATATATTTTTATATTTTCCTGATACTATATATAAATTTCGATCTCTCGTAGGGTATGTTTCACAAGTTTCATTTCTGCCGTGTGTGGATAGAACATTTTTTTTCATATAAATGTTTAATTATTTATTGCAACAGTTATATATAATCATATCTACATAGTATTTGGTTCACAAAAACTAAGTGATACGTCTAATATCACGTCCAATAGTAAAGAATATTACAAAATAATAAAGAATAAAGATGAGAGAAGATTTGAACAAGGTGAAATACACCATCAGTAATACTTTAAAGTACAGAAATGTTCATACCTTAAATATTAAAAAGAATCAAAATAAGCAAATGACTTTGTACTACAATTTTAAAGCCGTCAAGATTTATATGTAAAAGTAAATTCACACTTTTTGTACACAAGTAACATAACTAATTATTAGATTATCCTAGGGGCGCCAACAGACCCTCAATTTCGACTCGCTGCGTTCGCGAAATCTCGGATGCCGTTTGCATATTGAGCGAAGCGAGCCCAGTGTCTCATCGTGTCCCATTGTTTTCAATGGAATGTCAGTTTTTTGACGATTATTCCTCAACGACATGAAATTAAAAAAAAAAAAAAAAAGAAATATATAATGTGTGTCTTTTTGATTGCAATATCATAATTTTCCGTCAAGTAGTTTTCGATCCTATTCGTGTCAAAGAATGTGAAAAAGTCTCCAGTAGAACGCTCCGCTCGCTTTGCTCGCTTCGCTACTTTTTAGACTTTTTCCAAATGATTCCCATGTGTTATTTTTAAGCTAATAACTGATAGTAAGACAGAATATATAAAAATGTTACAAAACTTCTCATTATTATCCTAAGCATCTGGTTTAAATACCTACTTGCCTCGAGATTAACACGGTAAAAGCGAAAATAATAAGAAATAAAAAGTTCTGCTGAAGGAGTGCATGTGAGACCTTCACATAATTAGTATAAAAACTAAAATAACAAAATCGATAAACACATTTGAAGCTAAAAGTGAATGATGCAAAATATATTTTTAGAAGTACATACATATTTTAAATTATCTATTAAACGCTGACCTTATCAGACCTGTTATTCAATTGATAAAATAAGTTACACAGCTTAGTTAATTTACGTTAGTCGCAGCGAGAACACGTTAAAATGACTTTTAAGGACAAAGTAGTGTTGGTGACAGGCGCGAGCTCCGGTATTGGTGCTGTGGTGTCGGTGGCATTCAGCGCGCAGGGGGCACGAGTGGTGCTCGTGGGATTGGACACGAATAAGCTGAACGCAGTAGCAGCACGATGTGATCGTCCACTTGCCTTTTGTGTGGACATCACTAACGATGAAGAGGCTCGTCGCATCATCGATCAAACTATTCAAAAATTTGGTCAATTAGATGTTTTAGTGAACAGTGCCGGCATGTCAACAATGACGGACAGTATTCTTACTGGTAATATGCTACGAGCATATGATAAAATTATGGGTTTAAATGTACGCGCTATTGTTCATTTGACCACTTTAGCCGCTCCACACCTGGTGAAGACTAAAGGCAAAGTTATAAATCTATCAAGCGTTTCTGGATTACGTTCACCGTCTGATCCCAGTTGGATCAATTACAGTCTTTCGAAAGCTGCCCTGAACCATTTTACTACATGTGCCGCTGCTGAGTTGGGAGCTTTTGGTGTTAGAGTGAACACTGTAAGTCCAGGACCAGTGAGAACTGAGTTCATGGACAATGCTAATTGTCCAGTAGACTGGGATTTCTTTAAAAAATACACTGTTTTGAATAGAGTAGCAGAACCTGAAGAAATTTCGGAGTTGATATTATTTCTCGCCAGCGACAAAGCCAGAGGGATTACTGGCTCTAATTTTGTTTCAGACAATGGTATTCTAGTAAAAGGTGCATGATATTAACGAGCATTAAAATTTTGATTTTAATGTAATATGTTTATATGTTTAGTCATTACTGTTGTATAAAGTTATAAAAAAAAATAAAAAGTAGATAATATGTTTGTTGTATTCGATGTTAAGATTGCATAAATAGTAAAAACATTTACATTATCACGTGTTACGCAAACATAGTCAGGGCAAATCTTTATAATAAGCACCAATTCAATTTTACACGATAAAAGTGCAAAATGTCAAATACTGATGTTGTGATGCTACGCCTCGCGTCAAGTGAAGACGACATGGCCCGCGATGTCGCCATCGGCATCGGTGTAAAACGGGCTAAAGACTACTCGCATTTTTAGATCGCTTATAATCTTCCTTTCTTTAATATTAATTAATTATAAGATTTATTTGTAACTTAGTAATATAATTTTATAGAAGAAATTGATTTTAATGTAACCTTCGGTGCCACCGACACATAATTCGTCAAATAATTTTATCCATTTTTATATTCTATTCTCAATATAAAGTTGTAATCATTTTATTATCAAGTTGGTTGGTTAAAACTTGTTTTAATTTTATGTTGCTTAACAATAATGTTTCTAGCTGACCATTGTCACTATATGTTGTATCTTTAAGCCAACCAAAAAAAATTCAACAAATATAAAACCAGTACCATATGTCTGTACCAGTTCAATTCTATTAGGGCCGCTCTAAACCGATTAATTGTGGTCGAGGTCAAAATGTACTCCGACTATTAGTATATGTAAACTTTTTAAGGTCATTTTTGGAATCGTGGTATTCATACACTACTAAATAAAACTACAAAAAAAACATAGTACTATTACAAATCCATATTATAATTTGTACAAATGAATACGGAAAGTAGATTACTAATTCAATAGTTGATTTTAAAAAGATGTTTAATGTTAGTGGCTAGAACTTGTATGTTTCAAAATTGTAATATTTTTGTTTTCTCCGAATGACTACAACACCTAGTCGTGTAAGAAATCAAAGTAAAATCGTTCTTTAGTTTAAAAAAATATGTATAGATATCTAGATATAATTTAATCTAATAAATATTTTTTTAATAAAACTAGCGGGACCATTTATTTTCAATAAAAACAAAATGGCTGACAACGATGGTTTGATAAATTTTACTTTAACTAAAAAAACATTAAGTCAAACATTACCCTTTTTCAATGCCTTGCTCCAGGTCTTATTTCTATGATTAAATTATCCAGATACATGGCGACCGTCTATTATAAAACAGTTATAATAATTCAAATATATTCAATGCAATTTTGGGAATACATATAAACAAAATTCTGATATTTTATTACAATCTGACCAATAATTTAGAAAAGCATAAGGGACCGACACCCTGGATGGATAATATATATATATATATATATATATATATATATATATATATATTTACAACATATTTTTATACATATATAACTGTATTCTTTTTATTTCTATTAAGATAATAAAATTACACCTTGAAACTCCCATTTGAATATATATGAACATTTTATTCAATTTATGACAAACAAGATCATTGTTATGTAACCAAAAGCGGTCATCACTAATAAGGCACGGGGCTTGGAACATCGCTTCCTTTGTGGCTTAACTGTCATTATTGTGGAGCCAACTATTTTTCTCCATATAGCATCAAGATATTCTATTGTTGAAACATTGCTGATATACACAAAGATCACCGAATGTACTTAAAATATAAATACTATTTATATTCAATAGAAAATGGTCATAATTAATAACAGTAGAATGTTAGCCGTCAAAAGTTAATTGAGAGATTTCTTCATGTATGTTTTGTGTGTCTCGCACATACTACCTACTTTCTATCAAATTCCTATTAAAAGTATTTGCATTGTTAATTAATTTACAAGACGCTCTGAATTTAGGAGTTTTTGAGTTCGTTTATTTTCTTCGTTGAACACTTATAAGTTTATTACCTTTTTTTATTAATTTGTTTACTTTCATACACTAATTAATGTTGAGAAGTATATGGAAGGAGCAATACTTGAATCGTCCCGGTTTAAATCAATTACTACTGAATTATCATGTGATTCATGATAATGTGATTTACATTTGGACTCTGACTACTTCCAATAATCATTGAAACATGAATAATGGATCAATCATTATGAGCAATTTAATAAGTATATATAAAAAAACAAGTTTTATCATCACTATTTACGGCTGATTTATTCAAAAGCACCCACACATTTATTAAATCTTTGTTCATGTTGTGTGTACAATATTAGTATTTACAATATGCCCATATTGTATTAAAAGATGAAGGTAAATTTAAAAACATGCGTTTAATTAAAAGAAAAAACAAAGAATTAACTTGACTTAAATTTCGTCAGTGATGAAAAGAATAAACACAACAAAAAACTAAATTTGTATCCAAGAAAATGTATTTTTTTCAAAATACCCTAGCAATGAAACTCATGAACAATTAATAACTAGTTTTCAATCGACTCCACAGTTTTAAAGTGAGATTCGTATAATTGCGAGACATATATTTGAGATCTACAACATTTTTTCTTTTGTTATAACTTTATAGTAAGTATATAAAACGAACATCTGCCCCTTTGTAAACGCAAATATGTTGATCAAACTGTTATGCACATAAACAAATCTTAGTTTTGATTAAATTTTAAGTGAATTTTGTTTTAATATAAATGAATCTACGATTTTATTTTTATACAATCAAAAATAATTAGTATTATTTGCATTTAACACCTATTATGAAACTTTCAGTGTGAAGCGTATTTTACATTGAATTATATGTTTATAATCCAACTTAAGAATTTCTTAGACTGAAAAGAAACGGAAAAAACACGGAGTATATGAAAAATTATATGATGAATAAGAAAGTTGCCAAACTGATGAAATTTGAATAAAGAGTTTGGAAGAGCTTGAAGTTTATTTGATTAAAAACATTATAATATTTAAATAAGTTTAAAGATTTTGTGTCGCAAGAGAAAGAGTGTTGGCATCGAAAGCCATCTCAACGGTTACAATGGAGTCTTCTTCTAAAAATACTGCGGCTTGAAGATCACCTAACCGTATAGCACAGTCTATTGATGGTCCTCTGGAATATAAATACGTGTTTATTATTAATTACCATTTCTGTATAATCTAATATAAATAATACTATTTGTAACTTACTCGTTATGGATGATGACGACGATTGTACTATTTGGAGTTACAAAAGCAACGTTGTCAAATAAATTGGCTCCCGCTGAGGTTATGTCGATCCTAAAAATATTATTCATTTTAATTTATAATAAATAGTTCTAAATCATTAATAAATCATTAATAATATACATAGTTTTTTTTATTTAGCTAAGTAAAATATAGTTTTATTTCATGCCTATTTTTTACGTTCGTAAATTAAACCATTTCAACTTCCTTCCTAATCCTTTTAGGTTACAAATTTTCCAACTTCCAACTTTTTAACTTACAAATCCAAATCAGGGTCAGCTTCTGGTACCACTGTCACAGTTTTTATCCTTTGAGAGCCTCTAGGCACAAACTTAGAGAAATGGCCTAAGGCATAGAATGTGGGTTGTTTGTAGAACTCTTGTTCCTCCACATTTACTATGATTGGAGAATCTGCAAAATCACGAACCCAAATCGGTCCTCCTTGTTTATCCAAGAATAAATTCCAATCGATCCATCCCACCATGTTATAGTTAAGATCCTGCAAAATCATTACATTAATATTTGAAGCAAAATTTTATACAAGAATTAAGGAGACCCAAGTGTATGTAATCTGGTACAGTTAAAATGTAATAAATAATGCATTAGAAATATATTAAATAAATAAAAATACGTAACACACTACCATGAGTTTAATGAACACAAATCAATTTAAAGATTCATTGCTTACTTTAATACTCTCACTGTCCAATGTGAGTACATCATTTGAGCACAACCAATTGTAGCCCATCACAAAAATAACTTCAAACGCGACAAACAATGATTATAGAGATGTACCTTTTTCAAACCTTCATAAATATTCAAAGCTTGAATTATAGTAAAATTTCGGCTTATAAAATGTTTGCCTATGTCCATTTGCTTCTATTTAAAAAAATAATTCTTAAACGTATGTTTAATCTACTAAGAACCGTTTTATACGGGATATTAAAAGTGACACTTTTACCTCTAATATGTCCATGAAGTAGTCTTTGGCTCTGTCCCATGAACCCAGAATAACTTTTTCTTTTGAACCTCTTGACCCTATGAAATTAATGAAATAACTCACTGTACTGTATACGAGTAGTTATTAATAATTTAAAAATAAGTTATTGTGTACCTGGACAAGCTTCGGTTCCTATAGCAAACTTGTCAGGATACTTTTTCAGTGATTGTGTGATTATAGAAGCAGGTGTTTCTTTGTCTCCATAAAAATGCACCGCAATACCATCTATATAATTAATTGCATTGGAATCGGCTTCTTCTAACTAAAATCATGAATATCATGTAATAAAAAGTTTGCTGCAAAATAAATAAGTATGTTTTCATAATTGCACTAATAAAAATGTCTAACCATAGAGAAATAAAGTGGTATTGCAAATCGTTGGTCATCAACCGCTAGAATTTTTATGTCCTTCACTGAACAATTTCTTATAGTTGGACCAAAGTGGTTTGATATGAATTTGGCCTGCAAAGCAAACAAAAAACATGTTTCAATAGTTTGTTGTCCTCCATATTTAAAACCATAATTAAAGAATACATTACAGGTTTGAAAAAGACCTGATTGTAACTAAAATTCGAAAGTTACTTCAGATGTGTCGTGTTACGTGAATGGATAAAGTAAGAAACGAACGGAAAAAAAAGAACGGTAATTGAGCGACGTTTCTTAAAAAAGTTAGAATTTCGCTTGCATTGTCCTACGGATGAGCTTAAGAGGTAATTGCTATGGTCCCGTTTTTAACGTTTAGAAAAGTACATGTATCTAGTCATAATCATTTTCATTCTTAGTTGTTTTTTTTATTTTAATATAGTTCATCGGATTACATCGACGTAATAGCATTTTTACCTTTAAATAAACTAGGGGCGCCAACAGACCCTCAATTTCGACTCGCTACGCTCCTGAAATCTCGGGTCCCGTTTGCATATTGAACGAAGCGAGCCCAGTGTAATGACTCATCGTTGTAGACAATGTCGGTAATGTAGGAGATTTCATTAGGACATAACATTTTTCAAAAATTTTTTTTAAACCATCGCCTAATGTGTTTCTTTTTGAGTGCAAAATTTGATCATTTTCCGTCAAGTAGTTTTCGAGCCTATTCGTGACAAAGAATGTTAAAAAGGCTCCAGTAGAACGCTCCGTTCAATTAACGAATAATTGTACTCGAACCTTTATTTATCTTACAAAACTAAGTCTTGATTGGGATACATTACGTACAATATAACAAAAGAACACAGCAGGTTTTTATGCAATTTATCCAAAAACACAATAAATCTTGAAAATTATGGATTTCAAAATAAAGTCATAATTAAAAGTATAAGATAATTTACCATGTTGGGTGAATTCCATGCAGTTGCCTCCTTGCTTACTCCGGTTATAATATTGATCAAAGGCTCATTACCAGTCGATATTCCCCATATATCTATTCCTTCTTCTTTAAAAAGTTCGGCAAATCTATTAAGACGTGAAAATATATAAAAATTTTTTGTACCATATTATTACCGGATATTTTCAAGACTTTTAATCAGATACAAGAATAAAAAATTATCAACACAGACAGGAAAATAACATTCTACCTTTGAGTCTGCCACGGTCGCTCACCTAACTGAACAGTACCCGTCTAGATGAATTTAGCATTCTATATAAAATCAAGGAGCATTTTATATCGGGATGAATTTATTGAAATTTAAATACGATAACACCCCTAACATGATTATAAATAATTTAATTTACTTGCAATGGTAGTCTGCGTAGGTTTGATAGTACTCATCCTTAATGAAACTTATCCCACTTGCAGGATCCTTGGATTTCATCCAATGTGGTGATGACCACGCGGCTGCTACTATGTCAACTCTGGTTGTTGCGGCCTCCAAGCAGGCTTTGACTAAGGGAATCTTGAGTACAAGTTATTTTTTTTTACAAATAGTTCATTACTATAAATAAAAAGTACGAGCAATTGTTTATAAAGTTAAAGTTACATTCTTAATTAAATATACCTTGTAATTAATATCTTCTGGTGCGAAGGTAAAGTTAGTGAGGAATTTGTCATCTTTTGGATGTTCGTTGTAAGCGTAAAATCGAGGAGAAAAATCAGTGGAACCGATCGGCAGTCGCAACATGTTATACTCTATGCCTTCTTCACTAAAATACGAGCTGCAAATGGACATTATAGAATATAATATAATACCCGGGCTAATATCGATTAAGGTATAATTCAATTATTCTTGCCTTACTTAATTAAGTGTTCCCGAATGGCTGGGTTCATGCTCTGCAGATTGATTCCCGCTGAGTCAGTGGCTGCTCCTCCAAATCCTTCAATAACTTGGTAATACTTGTTTGGTCTTATTTCGTAAACTTTTCCATAATCACCTATATCATAAAATATAATTTTCTCTTACCAATCCTACCAGACTACCAATTAAATTATTATTCTAACAATAAAAAGATTTACCATTGTTATAACTGGAATCTATGGTATCAATATTTCCCTGATTTTTATTAAATCTCAATCCCGACTGAAATAAATCAATGGACGTTATTATTATTTCAGATTTATTTTTTTACTATTCACTCCGGGAAAATTCTCAGGGCCTCGCAGTCCAGGCTTAGTCATTTCCATCAGATCACAAACCGATGAACGATATTTAGAAGCATAAAAACATTTATTTAAACAAAAAAAAGATAACGGAGATTATTAAATAAATTGAAATATTTAAAAACCGACCCAAAGATTAATAAAAAAATTATAATATAATGATTATAACTTAATAAAAATAGATCGAAAAAGTTATCAACACGGGCAGGACTGGAACTTGTAACGACTTTGTTACGACTCTACATGCTGAGCTACCGTGTCATCTGAAACCTTCGAAAATATTGAACAGTTTGTCGCTGATAAAATGTGATCTGATCAGAGACATAGACTTTCAAGAAGCAGTTAATACATTTAATTTTATGAAATTGAAGCTATGACTTCATCTCTTCAATCTACATATTGTATAAGACGAATCTGTGAATGCTAAAAAAGTTACCTTTTCCGGTTTATATATAATTATACATGAATGTGAGCAAGGACATAAACATAATGGTTTAAAAAAATATATGTCGTTTCGATTATTGATTCTTTTTTATATTTATTTTAGGAAAAACAATCTTCAAAGGCCATAGGAGCGCTGGGCACTGTAAGATCAAATATGGTTCTAATATGTGTAAGTTGGATAAGATGTTTTTTTTTTGAAGATTTAAGTTCCTGACACTTTGTCATTATTTAAACTTTAGCGATGGCTGCTCGCTTACAAATTACTTAATGATAATACTAAGGATTTCTGCTATGTCGGAAATGTAAAAGTTTTTCACCTTCGAAGATGTATAAGCGACGTAGGTCCCAAAATCTGGTGTGATCCTAGTGATGGTGTCGCAGTACGTGGCGTTGCACACACACACTACTGATTGATTTTTTGATATCGGCATACATGGAAGATCATCTGGAATTTCCAAATTAGTAGTTTCTATAAGTGAGTGAGGTTGATTATACAATTGTCATATATTAAAAGATTTTTTCTACTTGTGTGAATTTTCCGTTTAATTTTGTTATGATGATTTATAGTTTTATTAAAAAATAAGTATTGTAGCATGTGTTATATTAATTAAAGAATTTGATAGAAATAATAATTCTTATTATTTCTATTTAATTATTTATTGCATAGGTAACAAAGAGGTCACGCAGTAAATATTTACCATGCTACAAGTTAAATAATAAAAAACATTACAACGGTGACTATAATAGTTATTAAAATAAAAAAACAAGGTCAATTGTTTTTCTTACCAGCAATGGCTCCCACTGCAAGAAACACCAATATCAATAATTTTAAATCCATATTAAAAACCATATTCATAAAATTCAACGTATATCTATTTAGAATAATTCATGTATATATATTAGATATTATTTTTGTTTGTATTGAAGTGGTACGTATAGGGTGTTTAGGAAATATATTGGTTGAATTAAAATCTTTTTAAAAATAATTTTGATCAATTTAAATATTTAACATCATAGGATAGGTATAAAAGTACATAATTTTCATAATTTTTTAGCAAAAATAATATTTAAAAAAATATTTCAATTTATTTATTTTATAATAATCCATTAAAATTATCTTTGTTTGTAATTTTAATATAAAAACCGAAAAAAAAAAATTTAATTCTTACTAAATACATTTTGAAAGGTCACAGTATTTATTTCTTATTATAATATATGAAATATTCAATGAAACAATTAATTGAAAAACGTAAATATAGAAAAAACTGACCCACTTGTATGTTTCATTAGGCAGCGTAACCACATGTTTACTTAAGTGTTTCGTTGTTTCTTATCTAAATAAATATCTTTTGTTGCTGTTAACGCTACGTGTGTTCTAAATTTTCCTACATTTTGCTTGCGTTGTAGATATTTCATGGATTTCAATTTTAAAGTGAAACTACTTTAA
Source organism: Melinaea menophilus ssp. n. AW-2005 (assembly GCA_918358695.1). Lineage (NCBI taxonomy): Eukaryota > Metazoa > Arthropoda > Insecta > Lepidoptera > Nymphalidae > Melinaea > Melinaea menophilus. The sequence continues at coordinate 32,073,904 of OU911039.1, read as the reverse complement.
AAATGTTGTGATGTAACGAAAAATGCGTCACGACAAAGAAACAAACACATAAATGTATAGGAGAGAATGAGATAGAAGATATATTGCCCACTGCTGGTATGATGCCGTCTTTTGCTCGATCTAAGGATAAACTAAAGGGAGGTATATGTTGTTATTATTATTTTTAAAACTAACGATATGGTGTTGATACTTTTGTTAAATTGTTAGTTGGTGTAAGTTTTTTTTTATATAATACAAGTATTAAATATTTTTTATGCTTGGTAAAAAATAATAAGTCTTACATTTATCCTAATACTCTACATCCATCTCAATTTCTCGAAACTTACTTTTCAGAAGTTTCATTTCTGCTCACTGTGAATTGCACACACACATTTTTTTCTTAGATGCAGAAGACACCTTTCATTAATTGTAAGTTTATGTGCAACGCATGTTTACGTCAGTAGTTATTTCTGAATGTCATTAAAATTATTTTTTTAAGCCACGTTAGTAAAGTACTTTTGAACTATGTATTTGAAATCTTTATTATTACTCTTATTATGAATTTAGTATTTGTTATACAAAACAGGTATGCGAGTTTATTCGTGCGCTCGCACGAAAACAATATTTTTTTGTACAATGAGTTGTTGTGCGGCCATCTTAGAGTTAATGATGAATTTTCGGACCAGTAGTACTTTTATTTTGCTTTATCATCTTTACGGCTGAGTGCCAAAGAATCCCCGTGACGTCCTTACCATGAGGATAACTGTTAGGTTTTAGTGGCTAAGCGATATTTATAAAGGTTTTCTCAGAGCCATATAGTAATAAGATATCCATCTTAATGCTACATCACACATAAATATAAGGATCTGTTTTGTTATTCTATTCTCCTAAAAGAAGGTAAGCAAATATATAACATATATAGTACTAAAAGCACTGTATCACTTATTCACTAAATTACCGACCATACAAAATGCCATTGTCATGAATATAGACTTAAATATTATTTTTATGGCGAAGAATTATATAAATTAGTACATCAATATCTATCTAAAATTGTAACAAAAATCAAATTGTTTAACTCTTCATCATACCGAAGTGAAAAAGAAACAAACATTTTATTATTTAATATTGCATTATAATATTAAATATGTAATGCTCCCTTATTAAATTACGTCCACAAAAACACTACCAAGAATACGTAAAAAATATTGTTTCAGAGAACAAATAAATAAAGCTAGATTATTATTAGTAGAATATACAAAACCCACTTGATATTTTACTTTTTGGAGACAGTTCTTATCATCGTCCAAGGCTTACGTTTAAAAATTTCAACTCAATTCGACAACGAAGAAAAATAAGATTTCTATTCAATTTATACTCAATTTAACATTATCCTTGGCAATTGAGTACCGACGCTAACGATAGGACTCTTCGCTGTAGACGAAAATTATCGTTAACTGTCTCTAAACACTCCTCGGTCTTCATGACTGACTTGTTTGTTGTTGATGACCGATTATGAAACAGTTTAAACGAAAATATTTGAAAAGCGTCATACATTTAAGCTTATTATTATGAAAAATATTAAACAGGTTAAAAAATAAAAAAATGCAATTTTTTCAAAAGTTATATCTTGAATTGAATATCGATTTATTGTTTTTATTAACTCAGAGGTAGCGAAGTCGCAGTCAAAAGCTAGTAATTAAATTTATTAAAGCGCCTGAGAGGCAAATAAACTGATGGATATTTTAAAGATTCCAATCGTAAAGGCGCTCTACCCCGAAACATGATATTTTATTACATAAAAAGCGATAAGCGAAATTTTAATGACAAATAATTTAGACTACTTATCCGTAGTATGTATTTTGTTGTTATTTTTCTTTTTGTCGGAAACTATCACAGGCTCGTAATGCTTTTTCGGAATCCATTTCAGAAATTTATCCGGACTGCCCTAATTCTTTCATTATGGGTAAATTCGATGACAGCTATAACACAGATGTCATAAACCATAAATTTTGATGGTAATTTAGATATCTTCAGGAAAACGAAACTTTATTAAAAATTATGTATTGCTTTTATAATTTCACCACCTTCGAGCAGTGTAACTTATCACCAAAAGATCAAAAACACTGCACTATAAAAAAATTATTGAGGTAAAGATTTTCTGTGAAACTAGATTGAAGCCACAAGCTTGTTAAGATTAAACTATACTGTACTTTTAAAGTTCTTGGAAAATTTTAAGTTTATACATAAAACATACTTCAATAAACATTAATTTTATTACAAATATATTAATACACTAATCATTTCTTTTAAGACCAAAAAAGTTAAGACAATATTATTTATAAGAAACAATAATTGTTTAAGATATACGAGTAAAATAATTTAACCGTTGCATAAATTGTTTTTTTACCAACATTTATTTTTCTAATAGAAAATAAATAATGTACTAGTAATTCATTTGTAGGAGAGGTTCTGTGTCGCGAGAGCAAGAGTGTTGGCATCGAAAGCCATCTCAACAGTTACAATAGAGTCTTCTTCTAGAAATACTGCGGCTTGAAGATCACCTAACCGTATAGCACAGTCTATTGACGGGCCTCTGGAATATAAATACGTGTTCATTATTACCATTTCTGCATAATCTAATATAAATAATACTATTTTGTAACTTACTCGTTATGGATGATGACGACGATTGTACTATTTGGAGTCACAAAAGCAACGTTGTCAAATAGATTGGCTCCCGCTGAAGTTATGTCGATGCTAAAAATATTATTTATTTTAATTTATAATAAATGGTTCCTACGAGCATTGTAAAAATTACAAGAAACAAATGACGTCGGTCACAACCGGAGGATTCAAAAGAATACAAATTTATGACTTAAAATTTAATAATTATAATTAAATTACAAGCTACGTGATACTCGCTCAAAGTTGGAAACAAGAATGAATAAAATAAAATTAAATATAATTAAAATAATACAGAGAAATAAATGAAACAAACAAAGGTTTCAGATATTACATTCTGGGACTTTAACATGATACAATGCACCTGCGTCTAATCAGCGTTTCCACGGTTCGTGAAAATATTAAAAATGCGAATTTAACAAATTTATAACAAATAAGAATGTAAGAAATATTTAATTAATGAACCCAAGTATATAGGAATATAATATACGGCGTTCTGAAAATAATATTTTTTTTTTGGAATTGGAGGGCAAACAAGCTGGCGGGTCACAGATGATTTGTGATCACTGCCGCCCATGAACTCTTGCAACATCCGAGGATTTACAGGAGCGTTTCCGGCCTTGAAGGTAGGAGTAAACGCCTTTTTTGAAGGTACCCATGTCGTACCGATCTGGAAATACCGCCGAAGGGAGTTCGTTCCACATTCGAGTGGTACGTGGAAAAAATGTACTTGAGAACCGCACAGTGGAGGATCGCCACGCATCCAGGTGGTACGGATGGTATTGGAGGCGATGTCGCGCTGTGCGGTGATGGAATTTGGCGGTAGGCATCAGATCGAATAGCTCTTCGGAACACTCCCCGTGGTAAATGCGGTAGAAGACACACAGAGATGCAACGTCTCTACGCAATGCCAAAGAGTCCAGCCGTTTACAGAGCACCGGGTTCCCGACAATCCGAACGGTTCTCCGTTGTACGCGGTCAAATGGTAGAAGCTGATATTGGGGTGATCCGGACCAGAGATGAGAACAGTACTCCATGTGTGGCCGGACTTGCGCTTTGTAGAGCGCAAGTCTTTGGCCAGGATTGAAGTACTGCCTCGCTCTATTGATCACGCCCAATTTCTTCGAGGCCAACTTGGCCTTGCTCTCCAGATGACCACGAAACTGACAGTCGCTCGAAATGTCGAGACCCAGTATTCTGATACTTGGCGAGGCAATAAAGGGAGTGCTCTCAAAGAGCGGTGATACGAAAAATGGGGTTTTCTTAGTGGTAAACGCGCAAACTTGTGTCTTTAGGAGATTGAACTGAACGTGGTTCAGTTCACCCCACTCAGAGACCATCCCCAAGGAAGTCTCTATAGAAGACACAAGTTTCTTTCGGCAATATTGACATATAATGACATTATAATAACAAACACATTTTTTTGCGAGGATGTATAAATTAAATCATTACCATTAAATCCTTGGTCAGTTATATCCAGTAAGGAAATGTTTTAACTTACAAATCCAAATCAGGATCAGCTTCTGGTACGATTGTTACAGTTTTTATCCTTTGAGAGCCTCTAGGCAAAAATTTGGAGAAATGGCCTAAGGCATAGAATGTGGGTTGTTTGTAGAACTCTTGTTTCTCCACATCTACAATGATTGGAGAATCTACGAAATTACGAATCCAATTTGGTCCTCCTTGTTTATCCAAGAATAAATTCCAATCGATCCATCCTACCATGTTAAGTTAAGGTCCTGCAAAATTATCATTATATTAAACCGTGAGGTAAGAAAAATACTCTATCGGAGAAGTATGAACATTGTTGCAGTTAGGGTTTATAGTGAAAGGGGTGTAGAAAGTAATATATTTTTATTAAAAATGCCTTACAAATATATTTCATAATTTGAAACTACATAACACGTTACCATGCGCTTGCCACATACAAATCAATTTATTATAATAATTATTTATTTATAATAATTATTTAGGATAATACTATCAATATAACATTACTCAAGTGTAGTGTCAATAAATCAATAAATACACTTCTATTTAAAGAAATATTTCTTAAACGTAAAATTATATACCTAACTACGTAAAACCTTTCACCTCAAGTATATCCATGTAGTAGTCCTTGGCTCTGTCCCATGATCCCAGCATAACTTTTTCTTTTGCTTGTCTTGCGCCTATGAAATCAATGAAATAAGTCTCAGTATTGTATAGTTATTAATAATTCAAAATAACTTAATCCATTGTATACCTGAACAAGCTTCAGTTCCTATAGCAAACTTGTCAGGATACTTCTTCAGAGATTGTGTTATTATAGAAGCAGGTGTTTCTTTGTCTGCATAAAAATGCACCGCAATGCCATCTATATAATTCATTGCATTGGAATCGAAATCTTCTAACTAAAATCATGAATATCACGTAATAAAAAGTTTACGGCAATATAAATAATTGTAAGTGTATTTTCATAATTGCAATAATAAATGTCTAACCATAGAGAAATAAAGTGGTATTGCAAATCGTTGGTCATCCACCGCCAGAATTTTAATGTCCTTCACTGAACAATTTCTTATAGTTGGACCAAAGTGGTTTGATATGAATTTGGCCTGCAAAGTAAAAAAAACATGTTTTAATAATTTATTGTCCTCCATATTTAATTTATATATATATATATATATATATATATATATATATATATATATATATATATATATATATATATATTAATTAAATACTATAATGAATGTGTGAATAACGACTGTTTATAACGTAAATTCGAATGTTGAAAGTAAGTAAGAAACGAACGATTGCTTAAAATTACTATTTATGTATGTTTACATGAGCATATTATTATTAGTATTATTATTAGGTAATCCCATAACTTTTAAAATTACATAACATTTCATATAAAATACTCTGGACAAATATATATATTTAAATTCAATAGTTTTGCCTAACCTTCTCTTTCTTTGAGCGACATTCAAAACGGAGATGAATGTTAGTATTACGCCGAGACTTAGGCTTAGAAGTCTTTTTTTTTTTTAAGTAGGTCAAACGAGCGTGCGGGTCACTGATGACATGTAATCACCACCCTCGAACTCTTGGAAAGTACGGGGAATAGTTATACAATAGAATATAAGACCGCCACGTATAACGGTGGTACAGATAATATTTATAGGCCGTGATAAAATTCGGCGGCAGGAATAAACTCAAATAGTTCCTGGGAACCCTCCTCGTTGTAAATGCAATAGAAGATCTACATCTTAACGCAATGCCAAAGAGTCCAGCCTTTCACAGAATACAGGTTCCCCGACTATTCGAACGGCTGTCGGTTGTATGCGGTCAAACGGTAGAAGCTGGTATTGGAGTGATCCGGACCAGAAATGAAACTGTACTTCATATATTACTATACTATAGATCGCAAAACTAAGGCTGGCTTGAAATACTGCCCCGTTCTATTGATCACTTTTTGAAGATACAAGACACAAGTTTCTTTCGGCGTTCGTCGAAGTTTTGTCGTAGGAACCCTGCACGGCCGGAGTATACCACACCCCCAGTTTTGTCATCCGTATAACAATGTGTGGGATACATCCAACATATCATAGATGTGCAGGAAGAACGAGGATGGAGATATCACGCATCCTTGGGGTACACCAGCTTTCACGGGCTTGGGTTCGAAGCAAAAGCGATCCAGGACGATCGATCTATCTTCTGGCAAGTGAGAAAACTGGTGATTCTTTTGCATAAGCTTACTTATGAACTTCTGAAGGAAAGTATTTACTTTAACTATTTTAGAATTATAAATCTGATTTGAAATAACATATTGTAATAGATATATTGATATCAAAACTACTGAGTAGATTTTTATGAAATTTGTGGTTTTATAATACGGTTAAATCTAAAAATGTATGTATTATGATTTGAGTTTCAAAATATAATCACAATTAAATGCTTAAGACAACTCTCGTAGTTAATTACCATGTTGGGTGAATTCCATGCAGTTGCCTCCTTGCTTACTCCGACTATAATATTGATCAAAGGCTCGTTACCAGTCGATATTCCCCATATATCTATTCCTTGTTCTTTAAAAAGTTCGGCAAATCTATTAAGACATGAAAATATATACTTCTAACATGTTTATAAATATTTTGAAATTATATTTAATTTCATTTACTTGCAATGGTAGTCAGCGTAGGTTTGATAGTATTCATCCTTAATGAAACTTATTCCACTTGCAGGATCCTTGGATTTCATCCAATTTGGTGCTGACCACGCGGCTGCTACTATGTCAACTCTGGTTGTTGCAGCCTCCAAGCAGGCTTTGACTAAGGGAATCTTGAGTACAAAAGTTTTATGTTAAATAGTTAATTAGTATGAATCACAAAGTACTATTAAAAAAATTAGAGGTAAATCCTTAAATATACCTTGCAATCTATATCTTCTGGTGCGAAAGTAAAGTTAGTAAGAAATTTGTCATCCTTTGGATATTCATTGTAAGCGTAAAATCGAGGAGAAAAATCAGTGGAACCGATTGGCAGTCGCAACATGTTATACTCTATGCCCTCTTCACTAAAATACGAGCTGCAAATAAACATTATAGATTATATTAACCGGACTAATATCTATATAATAATTAAGGTATAATTCAACTATTATTCTTGCCTTACTTAATTAAGTGTTCCCGAATGGCTGGTTTCATTCTCTGCAGATTGATTCCCGCTGAGTCAGTGGCAGCTCCTCCAAATCCTTCAATAACTTGGTAATACTTGTTTGGTCTTAATTCGAAAACTTTTCCATAATCACCTTTGTCATAAAATATTATTTAATCTTGAAATACATTTTGGGGGTTTAATTTAATTATTAAAAAAAAATATATATTTACCAATATTATAACTGGAATCTATGGTATCAATATTTCCCTGATTTTTCCTAAATCTCAATCCCGACTGAAATAAATCAATTTACGTTAAATATTACTTAGGCAGTAATTATATAAATATATATATTTCTACGTATTATCAGACCTATTTTTCCACTAGACACTCTGGAAATGTACTCAGGGCCCCGCGATCTGTCAGGGCTCAGTAGTTCACTAACCAGATCTCTAACCGGTTAAAAATATTCATAACCGATAAAAAAATATATTTAAAATAAATAAAAAGAAAGCTAACGGTGATATTCAAATATCATCATCTTCATCTTCCTGCCCTTATCCCACTTTTGGGGTCGGCACAATATGTTTTTTACTTCCATACTCTCCTGTTACTCGTCATCTCTATATACACTCCCCTCTTCTCTATATCGTCTTTCGGCCGTCCTCTATCTATCCATCCTTCCACTACCATACCTAGGACTCTTTTGGTCACATGCCTTTCATCTCTCTCATAACATGCCTATACCATGACAGACGGCTACCTCTATTTTTTTCTGTCACTGGCGCTACTCCCAAGCTGCCCCTAATACTCATTTCTTATTCTATCTATTCTTGTTACCCCACACATCCATTTTAACATTCGCCTCTACGTTACATTAAAACATTTTTCATCCATCACCCTTATCGCCCAGCACTCAGATCCATACATAACGACAGTTCTAATGATGTTTTTATATATTCTCCCCTTTAGTCTAAGGGGAATTCGAGCATCGCATGTTGTCCCGGTTACTTGTCGCCATTTCATCCATCCCATGTTGATTCTGTGCTTTACGTCCCGGTCAATATTGCCATCGCTTTGTATTAGAGAACCAAGGTAGCGAAAGTCCGAGCAGACTGGTAACGGTACTCCATCGAACAAAATAGGAACAAAACCGTAGACACCGCTGAATTAGCAGAACATGTGCTCTGTTTTGGTTCTGCTTCCTTTCAGGCCAACACTCTCCAGCTTTTGTTGCCATTTTTACAGTCTACTATGCACCTCGATTCCATCCTCGCCGACAAGACCAATATCATCAGCGAATAGCAAAAGAGTGCCTCTTCTTGTATGTCGAATGTCAGAGCATCCATTATCAAAAAGAAAAGAAAAGGGACTCAGAGTCGACCCTTGATGCAAACCTACTGCCACATTGAACTTGTATGTGTTTCCAGCGGCCGACCGGATTTGGGTATTAGATCGACTGTAGTCAGTGCAGTGTAGTCACTCCGTAAGTAAACTACCACCGGCTCGAAATGCTGCTCTGTTAAGAAGAACCGGCCAGAAATTCAACAGTTGCTCTTTCTAAAAGAAATATAACAATCTTAGATGATAAACATTATAATATAAATCCTGCAAATGATTCAACAACTTAAGTTCCACATAATTCGATCCACTAAAAAACTCTTGCACGTTATAATAATAATAAACATTTGATTTTAGATTTAAAAGTAAGAAAAGGAAGGTCTAAGATATCTTGTGGAACTTTATTACATATGCTCACTCAAACCCATGAAGGATTTATTAACTTTTTGAAGACGAAATTTTTGCGTTACGAGTTTGTTTTTATTTCTCGTATTTATCGCGTGTCTGTCACTGTTTTTTATATAACTATTTAAATTTTGACGTATATATAACATGTTATTAAATATATATTGCGAAGCGACTGTAAGAATACCTATTTCTTTAAAAACATCTCTCAGAGAAACTCTAACTTTTAAGTTATATATAGCCCGCACATTTTTTGTAAAATAAATATAGAATTAATTTCGGCAGCACCGCCCCATAATAATATAACATACTGTTAGAAAAAATACTATGAAAATAACTAAAATAAACAAGTAGAGCAAGTATTAACATCCGTTAATTGTCCAACTTTTCTAATTCGAAAGACGGCGAAGCTGAGTTTGGCTGCGAGTGTTGAGAGATGGGGGTTCCACTAGAGCTTTTCTATCTAAAGTTATACCTAGGAAATTTGTTGAGTCAATCAATTTTAACACTTCATTGTTTCATTCAATTCGTTTCATTAATTCAAGTAAAAATTTTAACTTGCTCCTTGCAGGTTAAAATTTTTACTTTTTACTTTAGGAAGTGCAAACTCTATGCATGTAGTTTTTTTTAGCACAAAATTATTGATTTCGAACCAATGAAGGAATCGTGACAATGTACTGCTTACTTCGTCATCACGCTCAAATTTAAAAATAAGCGAGGTGTCATCAGCAAAAAATACCATGTCACACAGATCCTTAACAAAAAACGGCAAGTCATTAATATAAAGTAAAAACAAAAAGGGGCCCAGAATAGATCCTTGTGGAACACCCATCTTTAGGTGAGAACCAGACGATTTAGAATTATTTACGTAAACTGTCTGGACTCTTTGATTCATTGATCACTTCTTTATCCAACAACTTGTTGAAAAACAAACCCAGCCACTTATATCCATATTCATTTAAAACCTTCCATACCTCCACTGGTATCGCATCCGGCCCTACAGCTTTTCCATTTTTCATACCTTGCATAGCTGTTTTCACTTCATCATCGGTCACTTTTTTCACTAACCCTTCGTTTACCGGTTGGTTTTTCTTTTGAAAAACCAGCCCCAATTATTTTCTTCATACATCAGTGTTTCAAAATATACCTTCCATCTCTCTTTTATATTTTCATCTCTCATCAACACCTTTCCAGTATCATCTTTTATTCATCTTTTATGCATATGTATGACAACTCTAGCATTTTTCTCCCTACGCTTTATTATACGGTAGAGTTCCTTTTGACCTTTAGGAAACTCTAGCGACCTATATAACTCCTCTTGCGCCTCAGCTCTATCGATGGCTACAGCTACTTTCGCTCTCTTCTTACATCTTTTATGTAGTATTTTCATCTCCTCTTTCATAGTTTCATTATCATCTGATACTTACTGCCATTGCTTAAACGCATTTTTGTTCTCTTTCAGAACCTTCTTTCTGCACATCTCCATTCCACCACCACGTTTCCTCATTTATCATACCTTTTCCTTTCGTTTCGCCTAATACATCCTTTGCCACAGTTCTTAGTTCTTATCCCTCACGCCATTTCGTTCCAACTATCGTACGAAGATTTTTCTTCTACACTACTCATATTTATAATTTTATCTGTCACTCTTTTTTTTTTAATTTACTTTGCACATTCTTCCTTTTCTAACAAATTCTATTTTATTTTAGGTGGGGGTCGTGTCTTGAACATATTTGTATGCACTAGATGTTTTATTTCCATGATGAGGAGCCTATGCTGTGAGACTACACTTTTTGACGCAATTGATTTCATTTCTCCTTATTAAGAAATAATCAATCACTTTTGTATGTGATTGAGTGTTCTTCCCTCTTTTTAAACAAGGTATTGGATATAGCCAAATCGAAGGCTAGCGGATCCCTCTGGATCGGTTTTTAAATAAAAATCTAATCTATTAATCTACAAAAACTAAACCTGAGTTACTTTTACAGATTATATTATAATTATCATTTAATGTAAGCAAAGAAATAAAAATGACGGCTGAGTAAAAATAAAATAGTGTTATCGATAATTAATTTCATAAAAAATCTGCAAAAGTCATAGCATGCAATAGATCATATGTATAAGATTTTTTTTAATTTCCTGGAACATGGTCGTTATTGAAACTTTTCGCAAACGGATGCAAGTTTCATTAATTTACTAAATAATAATATCAAAATATTTTCTGCAATGCAAATATAGGCACAATTATCAGAAGTTTAATCGTTTTTACCTTCGAAGATGTATAAGCCATGTAGGTCCCACAATCTGGTGTGATCCTAGTAATGGTGTCGCAGTACGTGGCGTTACACACACACACTACTGATTGATTTTTTGATATCGGCACACATGGAAAATCATCTGGAATTTATAAATTAATAGTATATATGAGTGAGTGAGCGATTGATTATACAATTTCCATACACTAAAAGTTTTTTGTACTTGTGTGAATTTTCTTTTTCACTATTATGTCGGTTTAGAACATTTGATATAGTGATACTTTTACTAAAACCATTGTATCGTAACATCTTAATATATAAAACACAAAGACACTCACTCACTCACTGGCTCATTCATCGCTCTACAGCCCAAACCGTAATACCTAGGAAGCTGAAATTTGGACACAAGACTCCTGGTGCTTATTGAATAGGTGCAATAAGAAAGGATTTTGGTAAGGTCCAAACCGTTCCAAAAAACAAAAAAAAAAAAAAAATACAGCTAAAAAACTGCAAAAAAAAAAACGCCTGTTTGCCTGCCTGTTTGATACCAAAATGGTGGTGGTGTTGGTGATATGGAAATTCAAACAAAATGTTAGATCACTTTCGCCATCCGTCGCTAAGCACGGGTAACCTGCTATTTTGTAATAAACAAGCTAAACAATAGTTTTTGTAAATTACATTATTATACTTCAAAATAGTCGTGAATTCAAAAGACCATGTTATTGCAAGTTTTGGAAGGAAGAAATTAAGAGAGAATAATAAAAGTCCGAAGTCTTCTAATACGAAGGTCGTGTAACACAGTATCAACTGAACGATCCTATCGATATTCGCCAGGTTCGGCTTCCAAGCATAGAATACAGCTTTCGCAGTGTATAAGGATATAAACATTTTGTCAGTTGGTTACAATTAATATATTATGTGTTCCGTTTGACGTCCGAAGTCCCTTATGAGAGAGTACATCGCTTACTTCCGCCGGAAGTTGCTGTAGTTCGTCAACCAACCGCGCCAACACGCTTATCGACAGCGACCTCTAGTGTAACTTCCTGTCAACAAACTCAACCGACACTCTGCACAAGCCGCCGTTTTGTAATCATTGTTGCATCGATTTTCACGCTGCACGGACGTTGCTTATAAACTTATAAGTTCGTATTTTTAAGTAAAGTGAATACATTAAATATATAGTGAAAAAAGTAAAACATGAATTTTTGAGATAAAAGTAAAAAGTTCACGAAGTAAAAAGATGGATAACGAGAAGTCAACCGCGCCATCGGAGACTACACAGAGACGCTACGAATCAGCGAGCGAGTCGAGTTCGAGCGACTCGTCCACCGAACCGAGGGAGGACAGCCCGGAGCCTCCGAAGCGTAAACGAGCACGGCGCTCCCGCAGCAGACGCTCGTCGTCGAAAGATTCTGAATTGAATCGGAGGTTTGAAATTCTCTCGGACCAATTGGTGAGTCATATAAATAATGTTTTAATCACAAATTTTAGCCAATCGGGTAACGCACAAAATGTTCATCTACCCTCAAATTTTGAACAATGCTTAAATCCGCCGCAAGTTTTAAATAAGTTTGAGGATATAACGAATTTATGTGTATCTGTAAAAGAACCGTCTATTCCTAACGCTGTGCAAGAACGAGTTTCTCTTCTCTCTGCTATGCAAAGGTTCAACTCGGCAGACTGGAATGGGGTTCGTTACACTGATGCGCAGAAAAAATATGTAGCTAGTCCAGGTTTTATAGAGTTGAAGGCAAACGAAGAATTAAGAAAATTCGAAGATGTTTTTTCACCATTGAAACTGCATCAAGTAGAACGTAGTTTTGCTGCATTGTCTAACGCAGTTATGGCACAAAATGAGTCCATAAATCAGGCCTTACAAAATTTTGTCGATTGGACTTCAAAACCTGACACTCAGCTGACTCCTACCATGATTTATGAAAAGTTAAGAACATTATTTGGCTCCGATTCATCATATAAAACTGTTTCACACGATATTTTACAAATTATCTGTGGCAAACGGGCTGAAGTTTTAGAAACTCGTAGACGATTAATTTTAAAGAAATTAAAGTGTAAATATATACGTGATGATTTAGAGAAAATACCCCCATCAGTTGAATATATGTTCGATCCTGATTCGCTATCGATTTATTTACAAAAAATAGGCGGTACCGACAAATTAGAAAAACAAGCCTTTACTAATTCACGACCTGGGCGTTCGTTCGTCAATTCACCTCAACCTACGTTTCGAGATAAATTCCATCCGACACGTAGTACAATTAAAACAGGACAGACAAACAAAAAACAACAGCATAACGAAGAGTCTATTTCTAAAAGAAAAGGGGGGTACAAACATAAAAATGCCAAAAGGTATAATAAACATAAATGACTCTTGCAATTTTACGGGGGGCTGTTTGAAAAATTACGTAAAAAGTTGGACTGCTTTAAATCCTTCCAAGTCAATTTTAAAAATTATAACCTCTGCCAAAATCCCGTTCAATCAAAAGCCTCCCTTGATTATGCCCACAACAAAAGTTATGTCACAGTTAAAAACACCGGTAAACTCATTAATGACCGCAGAGATTCAAATTATGATCAAAGATCGAATACTGGAACCTGCACCTTTAACCCCAAGTTTTATTTCACCTCTTTTTATGCTGACGAAAGCCAACGGGAAAAGTCGAGTTATTTTCAATCTCAAGGCATTAAATCGATATATGACACCAACTCGTTTTCGTCTTTTCAATCATTTCCGTATGCCAAGCTTTTTGCAAGAAAAAGATTGGATGGTGAAATTAGATTTGAGCCAGGCCTACTACCATATAGCGATCAAAGAACAACACAGATGCTATCTACGAGTCAGTTACGAAGAACGGCTTTATCAAATGACATGCCTACCATTTGGCTTAGCAGCGGCGCCAAAGATGTTCGCGTCGGTGACAAATTGGACTGCCGAAATACTTCGCAAGAAAGGACTGAGAATCGTTGTTTATCTCGACGACTATCTCATAGTTCACCAGTCAAAGAAAGTTCTCAGTTCTCATGTAATTATTGCTATAAATTTTCTAACCAGCCTAGGATGGTGCATCAATATAGAAAAGTCTATAATAGTACCGACAAGGTTAATCGAGTTTTTAGGCGTCACCTGGAATACACTGAACAATTCAAAGAGCCTCCCAACAGAAAAAGTGAACAAAGTCCGCAAGTGCCTGTTGAGTCGCTTAGCTGCAGGCAGTTGGTCCCTCAAGCAGGCGCAACGCCTCTTAGGGTATCTCAATTTTGCAACCTTCATCACCCACCGGGGAAGGTTGCATTGCCGAGCTATACAACGTTCCAGCAATCAATTACGTCGGGAGCCTCACATAGCTATTCCATATCCCGACGAAGTGAAAAACGAGCTGATATGGTGGTTAAAGAATATCGACCAGAACACTCAAATTCATGTCGAAAACATGATAACAAATTATGTTGTCACAGATGCGTCAGATATAAAATGGGGAGCCATGGTAAACAACGAGATAGTATCCGGTCCATGGAATCGAGAACAAAATTTTTGGCATTGCAACGCAAAAGAAATGTACGCAGTAATAGCAAGTATAACGAAAAAAGCTCGTATACTAAAAAATTCAAAAGTTATCTTGCAAAGCGACAACAAGACAGTTGTCGCTTATATAAAAAACGAAGGAGGCACACGTTCGAAACTCCTTCTAGAATTGACGACGCACCTGCTGGACGTAATAGACAGACTCAACGTTGTACTTCTCCCTCACTACCTTCCGGGAGTGTACAACACGGAGGCCGATCGCCTCTCACGAAACCGGCAAGGCTCCGAATGGCACATACAGGTTGCGGCAACAAGTCTCATTTTCGACATATGGGGCACTCCCGAAATAGACTTGTTCGCGTCTCGGACAGCACATGTTGTACCAAATTATGTCAGTCTCGACGTATTAGACTCGAACGCCTCATTTCACGACGCTTTCAGCAAGTCCTGGCATTACGCACTAGCCTGGGTATTTCCACCTCCTTGCCTAATACCCAGAGTTCTTTATCATCTCAACTCGGCGTCGGGATGCTTCGTGATTGTAGCACCCAAGTGGAAGAAACCGTTTTGGCGGCCGGATCTGAAAGCCCGATCTTTGAAACGACCCATGAAAATTCGAAACCTGAAGACGAATCTAATCGACGTGAGGACGGGCCAACCTCCGAACAATGTCGACAGTCTCCAACTGGAAGCTTGGATCATTTTGGGTGGGACTCCTTAACAGAGACTTGGTCAACCCAAGAGAAAGCGCTACTATCTTCTTGTTGGCGAGCTTCTACAATAAGGACCTATATTCCTATCTGGAAGAAATGGATGACTTGGTGTGATCAAAATAGTATAAATTCACGTCGTCCATCACCTCCAGACGTTGCCAGGTATTTAGCTAAGTTACATTTATGTGATAAATTAGCCTATCGAACCATTTTAGTACATAAATCTGTAATTGCTTCGATATGTGAAACCTTATCTGATGTTAAAATATCGAACAGTAATATCGTAAGACATATTTTAAAAGCGGTATCCATAGCAAAACCTCTACCGCCTAAAGCGCCTATATGGGATGCAAGATTGCTTATAACATACTTAAAAAGCAATAGCCCTGACTCAAATAGCTTGTACGACGTGTCTAGACGTGTAGCAACTATTCTTTTGTTAGCTTCCGGTCGTAGAGTCCACGATTTATCGTTGTTGCACGTAGATTCAGATCACTTTATTGATAATGTCAATTTTATAGTTTTACACCCTTGTTTTGGATCTAAAACAGACACGACATCCACTCGTCAGTCTTCTTGGAAGTTTTTATCATGCCAAGATCGAAATATTGACCCAGTCTATTGGTTAAAAGTTTTAAAAAATATTTCATCTTCATCCAGAGGTCATTTAACAAACCTTTTTATAACTGCTAGAAATCCTATAAAGCCCGCTTCTCCAACAATAATTGGCGGTTGGGTTAAGAAACTTTTAACGGAAGCAGGTATTATAGCTTCTCCGGGTAGCTTTAGATCGGCTGTAGCTTCTTTAAATTGGATTGAAAATTATCCTATTAATGAAATTTTAGAAAAGGCAAATTGGAAACATGAAAACACTTTTCACAAATTCTATCAAAGAAGTATAGAAAATGTAAGAAATTCTAACTTAAGTGAAAAGTCTTTATCTAAATTGTTTGTACCATTATAAAAATCTGATGATTGATTTGTTTACATAAATGATTGTGATTTAACATTTAAACGATTAGTAAATTCATAATTATACAATATTTTTGTTAAGCGTTTTCATACCAATGATTTTTCTTGTAGTTTGTAAATATAATTACATAAATAAATATGAGTAATTCACATTGTTGCATCTTTTATTCATACCTACACAAGCCACCAGGAGATAACAAACAGATCTCTCATAAGGGACTTCGGACGTCAAACGGAAAACATAATATAAAAATTTTACCTGAAAATAAAATTTGTATTATGTTTCCTGAGACGTCCGAAGTCCCTGTAACTCCTTCCTGGTAAAATGATTTCCATTATGAGAACAATGATTACAAAACGGCGGCTTGTGCAGAGTGTCGGTTGAGTTTGTTGACAGGAAGTTACACTAGAGGTCGCTGTCGATAAGCGTGTTGGCGCGGTTGGTTGACGAACTACAGCAACTTCCGGCGGAAGTAAGCGATGTACTCTCTCATAAGGGACTTCGGACGTCTCAGGAAACATAATACAAATTTTATTTTCAGGTAAAATTTTTATATTATTTCCCATCTTTATTCTTTTATATTAGTATTTTGTTAATATTCTCTTAGATTTTCGCAAGTATTATTTAAATAAAGTACAATATATTTTATAGTCCACGAAATCAATTTGATTATATTTAAGGGTTCTTCTTAAGTCCTAAACAGTCAATTACTATAAAATTAAAAATAATACTTCTTAATGTAATCAATGATCATTATATAAGCGAAGAACACTTATGTTACCGCTAATAAGGTCCCATATTTAGTATGTAAAAACGACAAGTATTCAAAAACATTCCAACGATGTCTATTGTCACATTATTAAATAAAATCAAGGTCAATTGTTTTTCTTACCAGCAATGGCTCCCACTGCAAGAAACACCAATTTCAATAATTTAAAATCGAATTCCAAAACCATATTCATGGAATTTAACATGTCAGCTTAGATTAATTCATGTTTAAATATTAAATATCAATTTGTTATTATTATTTATTGAAGCTATACAATATATATAGGGTGTTAAGAAAATATTTTGTTTAATTACTTATCTTCACACCATATCCCTTGCGGGGTATCCGGAGACGACGGAGCGCCAAACGCTACGGTCCCTGCATACCTCTCTCGCCTCGGCCACAGACATAGTAGATGTCTCTTCATACATGCAATATAGAACTAAAAATATCAACATGGTCAGAACAGAAAGAAACACTCGTTTACCCTTTATCGGTCTGAATTGATTAAAAAAATTACTTGCTTATGTTAAGACTTAAAATTTTTATGTCTTATTCATAATTATTTTAACCTGGACTTGTTAGTATCCAAAGGAATCAATTGATTAATTAATTGAGAACTAAAATATAGTCATAAAAATAAGCTCCTTGTATGTTACAATTAACAGCGTGACGTGTTTACTTACTCAAGTGTTTCGTTTTTATTATTTAAATAAATAATTTTTAATGCGGTTAACGCACTTTATCTGCATTTAAAGGGTCAGATGATATTTTAATAACAAAACATTTTATATACTTTTATTATTTTATTTATAATTTACATTTCATATAGCTAATAATAATCTTGATCCACAAGTATTATTTAAGACCAAAGTGTTATTTTGCTTTGACATAGTTCAAAGTAGTCATCTATTTACGGCATTACACGTTTCGTGTCTTTACGACTTAAAAGTAAGTGTTTTTTCATAAAATATGCGACAAATATTTACCAGAGATATGTATTTATATTGCTTGTATGTGTGCATAAAATATTTAGGATTGATCATTCAAAAATCACAGGTATATAGGTATTGAGGATTCTCGTAGATCTTATTTTATGAGTTAAACACTTCACTTCAGTCTAATAAACTTGGTTTTATTTAAATAACACATTATAGAAAATACAGCATCCGTCCTACATCTTACAATATTCTAGAAGGGCCTCTCGCATAGACAATATAAACTAACTATAGAGTATAGACTACAGATTAAACAGATTATATAATTGCATATATCATCACTCTCCCTCAATTTTAGAATTTGTTATATAATATTATAATAACCTTTAAAAAAATTTACAAAAAAAGCTTCTCCTTAACAGAAAACTCAAGTCCTCATTACACAAAAAAAACTCAACTTTTCATGCTACAAAATTTCTTAACTAACTTAATTAGTCTTAAACTAACTTATTTTTAATTTACTAATGTTACTTCTTAATTATATAATCTTTAAATTATAATTAATTTTATATTTTTAACAAATTTTTCAAACTTAATTTTATTTAAAGGTTTAGTCAAGCAATCCGCAATCAGCTAACTGTTCTTCTGTTTTAACATATTTTATTGTAACCAATTTATTTTCTACTTGTTTTATATAATTATACTTCACATCCATGTTTCAATCTTTTCTGGTCATAATTTGAAACTGCCTTAGTAGTACACATTTACTACAAACATTGAAATCCTTTAGCATCTTTCTCAACCAACAACGCTTCAACGCTTCAATGCTACGAGTAGCTTCACATAATGACACAAATTCATCCTCAGTGGTACGCAAAGAAACTGTGTTTTGTTTTCTAGATTTCCATATTACAACATTACCAAATAATTTAAATAAGTATCCCGAAGTCAACTTTCTGTCACTATCCCTTGCATAACCTGCGTCCGCATAACCTACTGAGGAATATTCACTATTACTTTTATCATAAACCAAGGTATAATCAATAGTGTGTTTAACATAATGTAAAATTCTTTTTAATGCTCGCCACAAGTCCTTATGCCTTTTCTGTGCCACAGTGTCATCTCGATATTGTCATGAACATAGTTACAACTAGATTTTTGAGTTTTCAATTTCAGTATAAAGTGCACCCTCATTTATTACCAATCATTGCTATTTCATTATATTTATAAATTCTTACTTTACTTGAACAAAACTCCACTCTAAATCCATGACACTCCATTTTAGATACAGACAGTAAATTTTTTCTCAAGTCAGGAACATAGTGCACATTTTTAATAGTAAACTCTGAAACTTTCTTACCTACAAAACATTTAACTTTCATATTTCCAATACCTATTGCCTTCAAAGTTACACCATTTTTCGCTGCTGAAATTATCTTTGGATTTTTTAACTCAACATAGTTCACTTATAAGTCTTTTTTGTTTGTAAGATGATCCGAACATCTAGAATCTATCATGAAATCAATAAAATCATTTTCCTCACTCTTCGATGAATTATAATACACTTCATTCTCATTATAATATGCTTTATCATGCTGTCGTCCACTGTGTTCTATATTAAAAGCATATGTCGATGATCCTCTGTACCTATGTCCATGAAAAGCTTTTCCTCTTCCTGAAACTGTCCCTCTCTGCTATCCTCGGTTAACTTCTCAATGATCTCTTGCTCCTTCATAATTGTTATTGTAATAGCCTCTTCCTCTCATTCCTATTCCTTGTCCTCTTATATTTCCTTTTCCTCTCTTATATCCTTGATTGTTATTCCTATACTGGAAATGCTTGTGCCCTGGTAAACCACAACTAAAGCATAAAAACGCATTGTCTACATATTCATTCTGTCTTTTTGATGATTGTTTCTTTCTTTTCTCCTCTTCTCCTAATAATCTCTCTTTCACAAAATCAATAGTCAAATCCGGGAGTGTTTCTAATGTGGTAACTAATAACTATAATATCATAACATTATGCAGATGCTTGTTTTTAGTTTTCTTAATTTTTTTACGTAACCACGTTCTGCTACCACTATTGAAGATTCTCGTGGATCTTATTTTATGAATTAAACACTTCACTTCAGTCTAATAAACTTGGTTCTATTTTTAAACACAGAAAATATAGCGTCCGCGCGTCCGTCCTAATCTTACAATATTCTTAATTCTAGAAGGACCTCTCGCATAGACAATATAAACTAACTATAGACTACAGATTAAACAGATTATATAATTGTATATATCATCAATATATATTTATATGTACTTGTCCATTTAACGTTAACCTTCTCAGTCCTTGTTATTCAATACCATGAACAAAATAAGTGGCTGACAGTCGGCGGCAGCTTAGTTAATTTACGATAGTCGCAGCGAGAACACGTTAAAATGACTTTTAAGAACAAAGTAGTGTTGGTGACAGGCGCGAGCTCCGATATTGGTGCTGTGGTGGCGCTGGCATTCAGCGCGCAGGGGGCAAGAGTGGTGCTCGTGGGGTTGGACCAGAGTAAGTTGGAAGCAGTAGCAGCAGGATGTAATCGTTCACTTTCTTTTTGTGTGGACATCACTAACGATGAAGAGACTCGTCGCATTATCGATCAAACTATCCAAAAATATGGTCAATTAGACGTTTTAGTGAACAGTGTCGTGCAGTGCACGTCAACGATGACGGACAGTATCCTTACCGGTAACGGCAAGTTCACACATGGGAATCCGTTTTACTGGTACGATTTTAGCGGATACGTGATAAATTTATGCTCTGTTCACACATAGGCACCGTATAACGTTCAACGAATCCGTCATTACTGGATGCGATGTATGAACAGAAAACTCGCAGTATACCGCCGCTATTCTACAAGGATGGACGCTGTCGTGTTGTATTGGTACTATCGTCGGAGAAGGAAGATTCGACGTTACTGGCAGCATCCACTTATGGCCCAAAGATCTAGAGAGGGTGCTTTCAGTTTACTTACGAGGTGATGAAACGAAATTTTTCAATTACTTTCGTATGTCAATGTCTACTTTTGATGAACTTCTTAAACTATTGGAAAAGGATTTAAAAATGCAAGATACTCGTTGGAGGAAAAGTATCTGCCCAGAAGAAAAAGTAGCGATATTTTTAAGGTACGTACTTTTATTTTTAAAACTCAGACAGATCTAACGTTTACGTTCACGTTTTACGTTCTAACGACAGATTGTACTGGCGATAGTGCACTATCAGTAGGCTGTGGTCTGCTAGCATCACTGTATACAGATTGTTCTGGCAATAGTGCACTATCAGTAGGCGGCGGTCTGCTAAAATAGCCCTGGGATTGATAGTGACTAGCACCAGATGTTTGTGTATAGGCTGACCAGTCATAAGTTGACTGGCCAACTCTCCTATGTTTAATATTTTGTAATAGGTTTATCACCCCTGACTGGAATTCCAAAGTTTGGTCATCATCAAGCAAAACCAAGGACGGCAAAATACCTTTGAAAAACGATAAATTGCGATCATCCTGCTCAATTTTCTTCGGTTTTATTTGATAGTCAATGTAGGACATCATTTTGGCATCCATATCATTAAAATTACTTTTGGCTGGTGCTCTGCGTTTTGGCGGGGGGGCTAGATTTTGTTTGTATTTTTGACTGTCATTGTCAAGTTGTGTCATTGTAGTCACACTGTCATCTTCGTTTATAGGTTTATTCGATGTTGTGGTGTCATCTACGGTGTGTTCTTTAGTTTGTTTAGCAGAGACGCTTTCGTGCGTTTCACCAGCAGCAACTACTTTTTTCAAAAACAGCATCTGATTATGGTATTTGTAGGGCTTAGTGTTTGAGACAGCGGAACCAGATGTCTCGGAGCTGTCGACGGAAAACATATCTGACTTAAAAAACCACTAAATAGCGGTTCATTGTATATCAATTACAAGGATTTTTTTTCCATCATATTATTAGCGATCGTAGACTCCGACTATCGCTTTGTATACGTCAGGGTCGGATCTTATGGAAAAGAATGCGATTCATCAATATTCAAGGAGACAACATTTTGGAAAATGATGATAGACGGTAGTCTACAAATACCAGCATGCCCATTAACAAGAGATTCAGAAACGAGAGTTCCTTATGTGGTCATTGGAGACGAAGGTTTCGGATTACACGAAAACTTACTAAAGCCGTTTGGCGGGACGCATCTGGACAAAAATAAGCAAATATTCAACTATCGTTTGACTAGAGCTAGGAGATACGTTGAATGTGCCTTCGGTATCTTAGCTAATAAGTGGAGAATATTCCATCGGCCTCTAGACATCGATAAAACAACAGCTGTATGGACTGTTAAGGCATGTACCATTTTACACAACTTTATAAGGGACAAGGAGGGCTCAAACAGTGATAATAACGTATCTGAAGAATTTAGTTACGAAAACCTACCCTATGAAGTAAGAACACGAGGTGGTAATACTGCCAATTTAATTCGAACAGAATTCGTGAACTATTTCATGTCCGAAGCTGGATCAGTTCCATAGCAGGATGAAGCTATTTAGAATGTAATTAAATAATAAAACAGATACTTATCGAACTCTTGTCTTTGTTCCATAGCCTCAAAATCCTCCATTAAAATAACGCATATTTCGCGCCAACCTGCAATACTTGCAGTATTTTCTTTGTATTTATCCAGCGTCTTGTCCCAAAGGACTGGCCTATCTTCCACCAAACTAATTAACATTTCCTTGTCTATTAACTTTTCCAACTCCTTGGTTGACATGGTTAATCAGTGATTATAATAATTATTACACACAATGCACGCGCGCGTTGTCTATGAATGTACAATAGAAAATGCGAGTCACAACCTGTCGCATTACTACCCCTTCTACACCCCGCACACACCACCCGCCACGCACACAGTATGTATCCGTTAAAATTCTACGTATCCGTATATTTTTACTGTTCCGTCGTACAGTATTTGATGACAAAACGGAATGTAATTTTTTAACGGAACGATATTTTTTACTGTATACAGAAAACTGTGCCATGTGTGAAGTCGTTCATACAACTACATACGCCATCGACGAAAAAAGAACGTACACGATAAAACGGAACAGTAAAACGGAGACGTGTGAACCGGCCGTAATATGTTACAAGCATATGATAAAATTATGGGTTTAAATGTACGTGCTATTGTTCATTTGACCACTTTAGCCGCCCCACACCTGGTGAAGACTAAAGGCAATGTTATAAATCTATCAAGCGTTGCTGGATTACGTTCACCGTCTGATCCCAGTTGGATCAATTATAGTCTTTCGAAAGCTGCCCTGAACAATTTTACTACATGTGCTGCTGCTGAGTTGGGAGCTTTTGGTGTTAGAGTGAACACTGTAAGTCCAGGACCAGTGAGAACTAAGTTTATATACAATGCTAATTGTCTCAAACCAACTGTTTTACATATAATAGCAGAACCTGAAGGAATTTCGGAGTTCATATTATTTCTTGCCAGCTACAAAGCCAGAGGGATTACTGGCTCTAATTATATTTCAGAAAATGGTATACTAGTTAAAGGTGGATGATTTTAAACAGCATTCAAATATAACAATGCATAATTCTTGCTTTATTAATTATTATCATTATTGTTCTTACAAAAGTTGTATATAAAGATGATTCCAGTAGCAGTAGCTGGTCTCAGGAATTTGGTGTGTATCTTCGTATGAGAAGGACTTAGTGTGTGCAGTGTTGTGTGTAGTTATTTTTCTTTGCGGTTATTTATCACTTGTTCAATTTCAACGGTTATATTACACAGACTTTATTTCTAGTAAAACAATTTTTTTTCTATTATTATCTTGCGATCGGCTTTACAAGACTTAAACAGATTTGTTGTGGGAGTAAAGTGACAGGGGAAACTGTTCCTCCAATGAAGAAGCTGTCTCTTATTAAAATGGAGCTATTAATTAGCAAGATTCCAGATGTGTTGCCTTTTTAGCCTTCTGACATGTATTGGTTCATATAATGCTGTTGCTAAAGTGTTAGTGTGAGCCTTTATGCGATCTTTGTAAGATTTCGCTCTGTGTTCGGCTTCCTCCTTAACAGTTTTCGTTTCGGTGTACTCATGCAACTCACAGACTTTGATAAACATTGGGGCATCTGTTATCAATTTGAGTGCTTTATTCTGGAATCTTTGTATAATATCTACAGAGTTTTTTGCTGATCCTCATAACTCAATGCCATATGTCCAGACTGGCTTGATTATAGCTTTATATATTAGTAACTTATTTTCCATGGTGATGTGAGATCTTCTGCCCCTTAGCCAGTTAAGGTTTCTAAGACGTATATTTAACGCGTCACGTACTTTTCTAATATGAGCCTTCCATGTTTGTTTCCTATCAAGATGCATGCCTAGGTACTTTGCTGAATCTTATTAATCGGGGTGCAGTTGTCTTTTCTTAACACAAAGGTGACGTGTACTGATTTGTTTGAGCTGGCTTTGATGCACCACCTCTCCATCCATGAGTTGACTTTGTTCAGGTGATTCTGCAGTAGTGAGGACGCCACACTGGCATTTTCATGGTTGCAGAGTGCAGCGGTGTCGTCAGCGAATGTGGCAGATAAGATATTGTCCGTTGTAGGTATATTTGCGGTGTACATGAGATATAGAGTGGGGCCCAGTATGGAACCTTGGGGTCCCCGGCTTTTATGTCTTGAAAGGTGTCATTGTGTCATAGGTGTCATTGATTTTAACTCTGAACATTCTATCTTCCAGGTAGGACTTCAGGAGCAGGTGGAAGTTGTGAGGAAGTTGCTTCTTAATTTTGAGCAAACGCAAGTGCCAAACTCTGTCGAATGCCTGTTGTACATCGAGAAATACAGCAGAGCAATACTGCTTCTTCTCGAGAGCTTCTCTTATTTTGTCAACCACGCGGTGAACCTGTTCTCTGGTGAAATGGCCAACTCTAAAACCGAACTGATTTTGGGGGATGACTGCATTATCAGTTAGCTTTCGTGTTAGCCTTCGTAGGACAATCCTCTTGAACAAATTAGATAATATAGGTAGTAGGCTCATTGGTCTGTATGAGGATACAAGATGCGGAGGTTTACCAGGTTTTAGTATCATAATTATCTCTGATATTTTCCATATTATTGGAACATATCCTATCCTAAATATGGAATTGATAAGATATGTTATGTCTACTATGGCCTTTTTAGGAAGTTGTCTTATGATTTCGGCTGTAATCAGACAGAAGCCTTATTTAACTCCAGTCTTTTTATTACTTTATGGATTTCTTTAGGTGAGCAGCTTTGGATTGGGAGACATAGTTGCAAATCTGTTTTTAAATAGTCTCGTATTTCTTTTTCAGTTCCTATATTGCCGCAGTTCGGAGTGAACACTTCATGTAAGAAATTTCCAAACACCTCAGCACGTTCTTTATCAGTTGTAGCCCAAGTGTTGTTGCCAGTTTTGAAAGGATACTGTGCCGCCTGAGGTGCAGCTTTGCTACTTTTTACAGCGTTCCAGAGGGAGTACTCATTTCCAGCTTGGGGATTCAGGTTTGATAATTTGTACTATCGTGTTTCCTCCTCAATGTTTTTAAGATACTGTTTTAAGTCGCGGCTGCTTTGTTAAACGCAGTTTTGTCTTGGGGATGTCGAATACAGTGCCAAATCCTTCTGAGCCGTCTCTTTTCAAGAATTTTTGCTTTTGTTTCTCTAGGTACATTTGTGCTACCTTGCCTCAATAATGATGGTACTTATTATAGCGATTACCGGTGTGTGGTCTGAGCTGCTATCTAGAGAAGTATGTACATTTAGGTAATGATTTGACAAACCTTTGTATACAAAGAAATCGAGACGATCTGGCTGTTTGTTTGGGTCGGTAGGCCAGTAAGAGGAACCCTCTTACTGCCTGCACTAAGAACATATAGTTTTTTTTTTCTAGGCTACTTTTCTTTTCTCTGCCTCTGGGAAGGATGAGTCTGGAACCCCGCCACATATGAATCTATGTCCAAGCGTCTTGAAGTTATTTGTAAAAGCTTCCTTATTTAAGGTGTGCTTGGGTGGACAGTATACAGCCGATAATGTCATAGAGCCTCGTTTATCTTGTACCATTATTGTGGTTGCTTGTATTGGTTCTGTTTTGTACTCTGGAAGAATCACATGTTTGATGTGTTTTTTTATAATTACCGCAGAGCCTGCATGAGCTGTTCCATCTGGGTGAGATGTTGAGTGTATGGTATAGTTTTTTATTGATGTGTTGTGATTTAGAGTTAGGTGTGCCTCAGAAACCAAAAGTACGTCGATGTTTTCATGTTCCGATAGGGTTTGTATGTCACATTTGTGTTTAATCAGACAATTGGTATTCCATGTTGCTACTTTTAGGGTCGCCATTACAATTTACAAGTTTATTTATTAGTGTTGTGAGGAGATTCATCATTGTAGACATTTGTTCAAGGAGCTTATCTAGCTTTACAGCTTGTTGTGTGAGAAGTATTTCTAAATTATGATTAGGTGATATAGGTTGTGCTTTCAGTGCATCTGCATAAGATTTATCTTGTGAGTGTTTTTCATTAGTGTGTTTCAATTTAACAGGATTTTGTTCTAGCTTTTGGTGTGATTCTACAGAGGCACTTGATTGTCTTCCAAAGTTTGCAATGTTTTGTGCAGCTCTATATGTGGGTTCTTTCACTGCCTTTTGTCTGCTTGTTTTTCGAAGCAGTATTTCTCTATACACCCCGCAGCCTTTGTAATTTGCAGGATGTGCACCTTCACATAACGCACAGGTGGCTGGGATATTTCGATCTTTTTTAGGGCAGTCAGAGGTTTTGTGGCTTTGTGCACACTTTACGCATCAAAACGGACGCATACAATATTTTTTTGAATGCCCGTACTGTTGGCATCTTTGGCATAGAGGTATGCTGTTTCTTTTCTTGGGCTCTTCGATTGTGACAATTTGATTGTCTATGGCTTTTATTGCTTTAGCAGCGTTGTTGTTTGGGCCAGCTATGAGATTAACAAAGAATGTCGATGTAGGTATTTTGTCTGTGCCATACCTCACGTTGATAATTTCTCCTTTGACTTTGATACCGGTTTTTTCAAGTTCTTCTATAATGGCACTGTGCGGAGTTGTATGATGGAGTTTCTTTATTACGAGGCGATAGCAACGTTGGTCTTTTCTGTTAAAGGTGTGGCCTATGAGTCCATTCTCCCGGACTAGGGTTATTACTTTTTTTTTCTATATCCTTGGAGTTCATTCTTAGCTGATTTTTGTTTACGTTTTTCAGGAGAAAATCATCTTTATCAGCAACAGTGTTAATTAGTTCTGATAACTTGGTTCTCTTTGGGTTTGGTAGGCATATCTCCTGTTAAGTCAATCTGTAGGAAGTCATACCTATTGGTGGTTTTGATGTCTTCAGGGGACTGTGACAACTTCTTTCGCTTATTGCTTCTGGAAGTGGGAACTCTTTGCCATTCAGGAGGACAAAGCGTGTTGTTTGTGAAAGTTAGTGTCTGTTTTTTCTTTTCTTCTATTAAGGGACCCACATTGGCAGATTCAGGCTGTGGTGTGCTTCCTATGGAGTGACTTCTATGTCTACTCATGAACAAGCTGGGATGGAAGGCTTGTTGAATAAATCGTTTTCCAGTAGCATTTACTAACGTAGTTGCCTGGTTACTCACATCTACGTAGTCTTCGGTAGTCGATTTCACACTCCCTGGCCCGGGTACCAGAGAGCGCCGGGGGTTAGCCGGATCGCATGACATAACATATTTCATATTCGACTTTTCCATAATTACGAGTTGTTTGGGAGGTATTTCAGCAGCACTTTCCCAAGGCACTACCGTTGCTCTTTCTAGCGGCTATTTAGGCCTCTAGGCTTGCATTAGCCTCTTCCAGTCTCTCTGGGTGAATAGTTATACAGCCATTGACTCGGTCGCCAGAGCCTCATCTGTTGTCTAGCAGGGAGCACCACGGCAAGTAGAATTGCCGCCGTAGACTTAACACTAACGCGAGCAGGTGAGGTTGACGTTAGGGCCGGAATAGATGTTATTTCAGTTATCCCCTTACTTCCCATTAAACATAAAACAATTAAACAATGTTTTTTAACGAATTAAAGAAAGTTTTACGTATGTAGTATGTTGAGTTTTCAAATTAAAATCATATTATATTAATTTTATAAGTTAGTGATAATTAATATGCTCTTGGGACACTGAAGATTCAATATAATTAATTACGGAGCTAGAACTATGCTCTTTATAAACACTTGTTAATAATACAAGATAAGAAAAACTTAATAATATTCTATATTATTGAGCTGACCGAAGCGAAGCTCTTTACTGGTCAGATCGCAAAAAATGCGAACTCTCTGTTCTTAAAAACTATTCGAGCTACGTTAACAAAACTCGCCACAACGATTGCGAGCATAATGCGCTAAGTATATATTTAATTTTTTAAAAATCGTAACTCTAAATTCAGTATTATTTACTAATTCAGTTTAGGACAATTTACGTGCTAGCTCAGAAACTACGCATACCAGTTTCAAAACTTGGCATGGTGTTTGATGCCACATTGCTTTATGACTGTGCAAAATTTCGGATAATTTCTATCGACAGATCTTGAACAATCAACAGAACTAATTTAGTTCGATTATTGACTCACCAGCGCGCGTCTGCTCGATGCACGAGTTACGAATGGATTGAAATCTACGAAAGTTTGTAACTACTCTCATACATAGCAAAAAGAATGGTAAGTTTTCGAATTACAGAAAAAAAGTTTCAATTCACCAGAAAATTGTCCATTGACTTATCATATGGAACGTTTCATATCGGCGTGCGCCTCAAGTTAAAAGAATAGCAAAATAGAAGGAACAACTGAACGAACGCTTCAGTTTTGTGTGAGGATTCGAACAGGCAAGGTTCCGTCCGAATATTTATTTCACTTTTATTTTTCATTTTGCTATCCCAATTTAATATTTTATATCCACTCGCTATACATTTCATCGAGTTTCATCAAGTTCCATTTAATTATTGCTCAATCTCATTATATCATCATGGACGAGGCAGAAGAAGAAGCAGACGGCGTGCTAGTGGCATAACGCGATACACAGCAACTTCTGTCCATTCACAACAGTATCGAGATAGTGCAGCCACACATTTCACGTTTCCTAATATCGCAGCAAATAAGCGTCGATTCAATAAAGAATTAGAAAAATTGGCATACGTTTCCTGTTCTAAATGTTCAAGAACCGATTTAAAAGAAGCAGGAGTTTCCTATATTTGCTCTGCATGCTCTTCCATTCGAAAAACAGGAATGTTCACCGCAGAAAATTTTATGCATCCTGGGGCAGTGCCACCACAGTTATAAGGGCTGACACAGATCGAAATTATGCTCATTGCACGCATACAACCAATTATGCGAGTGAATCGGCTCAGGGCAAGCGGTGGGCCCGGATAGTTTCGTTATGCAGGACATATTTTAAACGTCGAACAAGAAATTCAAACGATGGCAACTATACTTCCTCAACGATTTGCAGATCTGGAAATAATCATTGTACGACTCGAAGCAGCAACAGGCTTTCAAGACTTTCGTGTAAGACGTCAGAAAGTGCTCGACGCTTTCCGGTGGCTCAGTTAAGGTGGTTAAGTGGTTAAGTTAAGGAAGAGCGGTTTACTGCTCGTATCAACGCGACAGGTTGTCCTAAGGACGGCAGGGAGGACTGCCAACGGACCGCCGCCGCGCAAGACTACCACTCAAAAAGGGAGCCCGACCTCGAACCCGACAGGCATCTACCGCCGAACACGGTGGTCAACCGAGTCCAGCAAGAAAGAGGCATAAGTCGGGAACCCACCAAGCTTTGCTATGAAAAACGACCTTCCAAACCGCTCCTTAGAGAGCGACTCGAAAGGAAGAACCCCAAGCCCTAAACACCCCTAAAACCCCCGCAACCACGAGGCCACCCCAAGGTCAACTCTGCAATCAGAGAAGTACCCGGAATGACCCCGTGGCTGTCCCCCGGAAAAGAGAGCCTGTGCCCTCCCACCGAAACGCCCAGACCCACTTTCCAACGGCTGAGGCCGAAGGAAAGGGGCCCGAGCCCGCCGCCGCAGACGGACCACTCCTAAGGGCAGACCGCCGCGTGAACCCCCTTGTCAACCATGAGCCAGACTCGGGCACCTCATGGCTGACAACCCCGCACTGGACATTAGCAGATGGCTAACGCGATCCCGAAAGATTGCATTAACCGTCCCCCACGGAGCACCGGCCCGTACCGCTTCCAATCCCGCCGGACGAATCCGGACAACATTGGTAACGAGGAGGTTTCCAGCATGGCCCCCCAACTGAACCATTACCTATATTATGCAAGCAATTCCGAAATGCCGATTCTTTTGGTCCAGTTTGACACATTATTTTACTTAACTTAAGTGGCTAACAGAATACCCAAGCCGTGCCTGGGTAATATTATGCGTCTAGCTAGCTTATCGTAACGTTAACTTGATTCTTAAATGAAAAAAATCACTAAATAAGATCTAGAGCCGTCTGCTAGGAACTCTATGTGAATCTGCCATAGAAAATTTACAAAGTTACTGTTGTTTGAGAACGTGCCACGATATCATCATAATAGTTCGTTTTATCCCCAAGGAGGTTGAATGCTTTCTACTGTATCAATAGTATCGTAGTGGACCTGATTGTTTCAGCGTGATGCCATTACGAAAAGAATGGTGTTATGAGCAATTCTGTAGAAAATTTTCCATTTAAAGACCTGAAACGAATATCAAGCTTGACATGTTTGGCAAATGATTTATTGATAATATCCTATATTTTCATTTAACTCTCGTAGCGTTTGTAAGGACTAAGCTAAAGAACATCGTAGTAAATAGCCTGCCGTGCACAAAGCAAAAGTTAGCTCAGCTCACGACCCCGCTTGCGTGTTCTAGTAAATATATATTGTTTGTGAATCAAGCACGTGCTCGAGTCCGTGTGTAATGAATATCGAGCAGGATGTAAAAGAGGACGCTGCATTGTAATTTTCTGTTTTGTAATTTGGTTTAAAATTTTATGTAATAAATATTGTTTTTAAAAATTTTAATTAATCCTCGTCATAAAAAAAAATACATAAACCTGGTGAAGTGTATAACTGTATTTTCTTATAACATTAATTTCAATTTTTGCTTGAGATCCTACCACTACTTCTAATGAAAAATTAATATCTTGCAGACTGCTTTTATTTCCAAAGATGGCTAAGAGCCATCACGACAGATAAGACCTTTAATTAATTTAACGCTTTATCGATCAATAATTTTAAGCATGTTTTTCGTGTCTTTTAGTCGAGTACTATATGATTTAGGGTTTATTATGTCAGAGCAGTACCAGAATTAGGAATATCTCCAGATATTTGTAATGGCCAAACAACATAGGTGACGGATGCCCAGTGATACACAGAGGTGGGTGATGAGGATCATTTTTCGACAATAGTATCGTGCCGTGACTATCTATAGGTACTTACAATTATTTACACTTATCATAAGATCAAATTGTTTGTCACATTTGGTAATAAATTAAACTGACTGGAGATAGTAAAATTTATAAACAATGTTTGTTAAGAGGTGTCGTATTCATTAAGGGTCACTGTATCGCAGTACTGTTATTATACTTAAATAACGGTTAATAGGCTCGCTCCATTAATATCTATTATTAGAATCGGATTCAAAAATCATTATCAGCCTCAGGTTGTTGATAACAAAAGAGTTGCAAATATGTGGTGTTATTTTGGGGTCAAGCGCCTTCACGATTGGAATTTTTAATAATACTTACAATATATTTTCCTTTATTTATCTCATAGGCGCTTCAGTAAATGTGTTAGTAGAACAGCTTTGCCAGCGTTTTCGTTCGCGCTGAGTTCTGATTTAAATAAATAATTTTTTGATGCAGTTAACGCACTTTCTGTACTAAAATTACCTTCGTCTGTGCTTACAACAATTTAATTCATTGGCACCAGCGATTTATGTCCGTTTCTTTTGTTTCATTTTAGTGCTTGTCACAATGCGGATAACAATAAGTATAAATAAGTACTATTCACAAAAAGTATTATCTTTATGCATCCTGACATTTGGGCTGTGTTAGTCTGTTTCAGATGTTAGATTTTTTTTTTACTTAAAATAAATATATAAAATTTTTTATTACCAAAGACTGATATCAAGTTTAAATTTATGTTAATATAGCAACGTAGCCTAAAAATCTATCCAACCTTATTGTAATTTTATGTGCTGGTTAAAATAACCTCATAGTTATTTGAATTTATCCGTTAGATTCTAGTGCCTGAATAGTATTTATAAACGTTCTCTTAAGATAAGAAAAATATAAAAGATATCAATAAAAGTATGGTAGTACAAAAAAGAGTTATAATACTTATTCACTAATGCTGTTACTTTAGGAGATTTCAATATTATTAAATATATAATACTTTATCTGCATTGAAAGGATCATGATATTTTAATAACAAAATATTTAATATACCTTTATTATTTTATTTATATTTTACATTTCATATAGCTAATTTAAAAAAAAACGTAATGATCTTGATCCACAATAAGTATTAATTAAGTGAAACCCGTACAAACGTCTCAACATTGAAATACCTTGTAATATACATTTCTATAAAATAGCGATCTTTATAAATTCATCTTAATTAAACAAAAATTAAATTGTTTAATTCTTCGGCGTACCGGAATGAAAGAAATACATATTTTATTAATAAGTTTATTATTGATTTAAATATTATAATCACTATTATTATTTCAGAGTACAATTTTAAAATTCTTAACATTATAATAGAATATATGGAACTTATTTGTTATTTAACTATTTCTTTCGTTAAGTCAGTTGTTTAATTACACACAAGATTCAGTTATAAAAACTCCTTATGATACTTAAATTGTTTTAAATTAAATATATACACATGTAAAACATCTCTGAATTACTTAAAAATTAGTTTTAATTTTTTTATTAATATTTTTATTTCGTAACAAAAAAAACCACGGTATCTTAAACAAGAAAAAATGGGCTTCCTTGTATAGAATCTGATATAGGCCAGCGCACCATACTCAAGTTCTATAAAAATAAAAGTTCTATAAGTTATATTTTTTTGAGAAAACTTTTTATCAACAGCTATCTTTATAGCTTATGGACAAAGTTGCGGGTTAAGCTGAAACTTAATAACCAAAGCAGAACTCAGAGTGAACGAAAACGATGGCAAAGCTGTTCTACTGATACATTTACTGAAACGCCTATAAAACAAATAAAGGTAAAAATATTGTATTATTAAAAATTCCAATCGTGAAGGCGCTAAACCCCGAAATAACACCACATATTTGCAACTCTTTTTGTTACCAACAATCTGAAGCTCATGATTTTTGTATCCAATTCTAATATTAATTGAGCGAGCCTATTAACCGTATTTAAGTATTTCAATTTCAATATCTGCGATATTAATGCATTTTAATGAATACGACACCTCATAACAAACATTGTTTATAAATTTTACTATCTCCGGTCTGTTTATTTATTACCAAATGTGACAAACAATTTGATCTTATGATAAGTGTAATTAGCTGTACCTGTAGATAGTCACTGTACTATACTTTTGGTCAAAGAGTATCTGCTTCACGCAGCACCGTGCATCACTGTGCATCAGTCACCTATGTTGTTTGGTCATTACAACTATCTCGAGAAATATCTCGTACCAGAATTAGGAATACCTAATTCTGGTACTGCTCTGACATAATAAACCCTGAATCATATAGTACTCGACTAAAAGTCACGACAAACATGCTTAAAATTATTGATATCGATAAAGCGTTAAGTTAATAAAAAGTCTATCGTGATGGCTCTTAGCCATCTTTGGAAATAGAAGCAGTCTGCAAGATATTAATTTTTCATTTGGAAGTAGTGGAAGGATCTCAAATTAAAATTGAAATTAATATTATAAAAAAAATAGTTATTCACTGCACCAGGGATCACAGATCCAAGTATTGTCCAAGTTTATGTATTTTTTATGACAAGGATTAATTAAAAATTTTAAAAACAATATTTATTACATGAAATTTTAAGCAAAATTACAAAACACCAAATTACATTTGCAGTGTCCTCCTTTACATCCTGCTCGATATTCATCACACACACGGACTCGAGCACGTGCTGGATTTACAAACAATATATATTTATAATATAGAATATTATTAAATTATTCTTATCTTATATTATTAACAAGTGTTTATAAAGAGCATAGTTCTAGCTCCGTAATTGAATCAATATCACGAGAGCATATTAATTATCACTAACTTATAAAATTAATATAATATGATTTTAATTTGAAAACTCAACATGCTACGGTATGTAAAATTTCCTCGTATAATTTGTTAAAAGAGCATTGTTTACTTGTTTTACTAGAAATAGTTTCTGTAATAAAATCGTTGAAGTGGAACAAGTGATAAGTAACAAAGAAAAATAACTACACATAGACAAATGTGTAGTTATTTTTCTTTTGATTTACGGAGATTTTACAATATAATATAATTAGTTATACCTCATAAATTTTGAAATATATACATATTTTTTTTAATTTTTACTTTTCATGTAACATGTTCACTTATACTAAGAAACACACAAAATTCCTGAGGCCAGCTACTGCCAGCTCGCGGATTGTATATGTCTTATGTTAATAACAATATTATTAAGAACTGGATTTGAAAGAATGTTTATCACAACCTGGTATTCAATTATTTAATAGATATATTATAATAGGAATTATCTTTATTTACAACTTTAGTAAGAACAATAAAAATATGTAATAATAAACTAAGAATTATAAATAGTTATATTTGAATGTTGTTTAAAATCATGCACCTTTAACTAATATACCATTGTCTGCAACATAATTAGAGCCAGTAATCCCTCTGGCTTTGTCGCTGGCGAGAAATAATATCAACTCGGCAATTTCTTCAGGTTCTCCTATTCTATTTAAAACAGTGTATTTTTTAAAGAAATCCCAGTTTACTGGACAATTAGCATTGTCCATAAACTCAGTTCTCACTGGTCCTGGACTTACAGTGTTCACTCTAACACCAAAAGCTCCCAACTCAGCAGCGGCACATGTAGTAAAATGGTTCAGGGCAGCTTTCGAAAGACTGTAATTGATCCAAGTGGGATCAGACGGTGAACGTAATCCAGAAACGCTTGATAGATTTATAACATTGCCTTTAGTCTTCACCAGGTGTGGGGCGGCTAAAGTGGTCAAATGAACAATAGCGCGTACATTTAAACCCATAATTTTATCATATGCTTGTAACATATTACCGGTAAGGATACTGTCCGTCATTGTTGACATGCCGGCACTGTTCACTAAAACATCTAATTGACCACATTTTTGGATAGTTTGATCGATAATGCGACGAGCCTCTTCATCGTTAGTGATGTCCACACAAAAAGAAAGTGAACGATCACATCGTGCTGCTACTGCTTCCAGCTTACTCTGTTCCAACCCCACGAGCACCACTCTTGCCCCCTGCGCGCTGAATGCCAGCGCCACCACAGCACCAATACCGGAGCTCGCGCCTGTCACCAACACTACTTTATCATTAAAAGTCATTTTAACGTGTTCTCGCTACGACTATCGTAAATTAACTGAGCTTACTGAGCTACCGCCGACTGTCAGCCACTTGTTTTAGTCATGGCATTGAATAACAAGGACTGAGAAGGCTAGCGTTAACTGGACAAGTACATATATATCTACCCCATCTAATTTTAAGTGTTATTTTCTAAGTGGTAAATGATGAGGCTAAATAAACATTATATATTTAATTAATTTATATATATTTGGAATGTTTATTGTGTGAAGTGTGAAAATAAATTTATAAAAGAGTAATATATTTTAATCACGTTTTCAAATCACAAAAGGCCTAGGTACTTATTTCATTATTTGCATGTTTAACTCCCCCAAAACACTCATTTATTTCAGAGTACCTAAATGTTTGTTTGGTTCTTACTTAATTTTTACGAAATATATAAATAAATAAAGAATTGTAACCTTAAATTAATTCATTAGGGTTTTAGGATATTAAGATGTTTGAAAAAATATCGATTGCTTATTAGATTAAATTAGGTAGTTGATTAAAGATTTTCTCACATTTTAAATCTGTGTAATCTTTAGGAATCTATATTATTTAGTGTGAGTGTGAGATATACCTTAGTTATCATGTGCAGTGTTTTGCTCTAAGTATACTCATTTATATGTTGATGATTATTATAATTTATTACCGTTGTTAAGTTTTAAATAAATAACTTGTTAGGATAATTTTATTCTATTAAATAATACGTGTTGTTATTGTTAGCTATTTCGTCTGCTCCCAAACTACACCTAATAATTAGTCATCTAAATATTTTTATAAGTATTGTATTGAAACCTCAATTCAGTTTCAGAGTATTTTGTAGTATGTATTATGTACACAAATATATTTATAAGTGAGGCGGATACAGTGCTGGTGCGTGATTGTAAAAAGCCCCTTTTAAAATATTTTTAAAAACTACTAAAAGAAAGCTTATTTTATAGGGAAGCCCATTAATAAATTCTATAGAAAATAACAAAAAAAAAAATTTAACAAAAATAAAATTTTGTCAACTGTTTTTGTTGCAATATGTACCACATCCACTCTAAATAAACTCTCAACAACAAACCAGCAACATTAAGAAACTTTCAAAGGTTCTATCATTCAATCCAAAATTCCTAAAGAAATCTATTTTTTGAGTAACGAGTAAAGATTTCAGCAACTTTAAGGACTATCATAAAATGAAAAAACAACACTCAGACATCGTTGATCGTGTAGTTACTAGATCTTCGGATTGTAGATCTGGTTGAATCCAACCACAAGAGCGTAGCTTCAAACTCAGCAATACAATTATCTTTTCCACTATATCTGCGTTTATTCAGAAGTGAAGTTCAGATATTTTAAGTAAATAAACGAGAAATGCGATATCTCTAGTGGACTAAGGGCTTTTAGTGCTAAAGACGAATTCATTACTTAGCGATGAAAAAAAATCGTCTTTACTGTAGCATGACTGCAACTTTACAATTCTTTACAGCTAATTTGATCACAAAAGAAATATCGGTATCAAAATTCAGGGCCTACCCATTACGAGGGACTAGTTCTTATGAAATAAATATTCTGCAATTGTGAAAACAGCGGTGCATAATATTACCTACTCTTATATCACTATCAAACACTTACACTGTTATCTCCACTAATATAACAGATAAATTATATGTTATGAAAACATCTTGTCTTACTAATGTATCATGATGATGATTCTTGAGATAATAAATAATTATAACCATTCATATTCAAGGAGTCAGTCTGTCACACCACTTGACGGACCTACCCTACCCTACCTACCGGAACCTTCATAATATTGTTCATATTGTTTTAGCCGAATATTTCAAAAATATTTTTTGATATTTTGTGTAAATTAGTATTGACAATTTTTCGAAATTCATCACACCACCAAATATTGCGTTTGTTCTAAAATAACAAAGTAATTGACGACGCAAGAAATAATTAATAATTATAACACTTCTATTTACTAACTACAATAGAGGCACTTATTAAAGTACAGACATAGGAAGTATTCTCCTATCTAGTTCTTTAAACAAGTGCAATCGCTATCACAAGTGTAAATACAAGATAACAGTACTTTCAAAAACAACTCTTCATATAAGGAGCATAAAGTTTAATTTCTAATATCATGAATAAAACCTAATGTTAATCTAAAACATTTCAAATAAATCTAGAATACTATAAATAAGGCGTATTACTCGCAGTGATTTTATGTTAATAATTGTCTACTACTAATATGAGTTTCAAGAATAAAGTTGTCCTGGTGACGGGTGCCAGCTCCGGCATCGGCGCAGCGGTGGCGGAGTCGTTCAGTGCAGAGGGAGCAAGGGTAGTGTTGGTGGGACGCAATGAGACCAAGCTCGCCGCCGTGGCCGGACGCTGCAAGAGCCCGCTTGTGGTGAAAGCTGACGTTGCTAATGATAACGATGCCCGCCGTATTATCGACCAGACCATACAAAAATTTGGTCAACTAGATGTCCTGGTCAACAACGCTGGCGCTGGAACCAATTCAGGTAGCATTCTCGAAGGTGACATTATGAAAACGTATGATTCACTGATGAGTGTTAACCTCCGCGCCGTGGTCTATTTAACGAAGCTGGCTGGACCGCATTTGGTAGCTACAAAGGGAAATATTGTTAATATATCTAGCGTTGTGGCAACGTTGACACCATTTACATCAACTTCTATATGCTACCACGTCTCCAAAGCTGGATTGAATCATTTTTCTACTTGTGCCGCACTAGAGCTGGGTCGAAAGGGTGTCAGAGTGAATACCGTTAGTCCGGGACCGGTCAGAACTGATTTTATTGAAAATGCTAAGATTGAAGGCAATTGGGATAGCATGAAAAGATTAACTGTTCTTGAAAGAATCTCTGAGCCGGAGGAGATTTCAAATATAGTGCTGTTCCTGGCAAGTGACAAAGCTAAAGGAATCACTGCATCCAATTACGTGAGTGACAACGGTGTCACGGCTTTTCGCAATTGAATTTAGAAATAAGAATTGAGCTTTAAAAACAAAAAAATGAAAATAATATTGAATTTGCAAAATAGTTAAAAAATTTGCGATAATAAAATTAAGGATTATAACAGATTATCCATAATGCCTAGTATGTAATAATTAAAAAAGCAATAGTTAATCTTTAAATAAATATATAAAGAAAGTATTCGCAGTTACAATAAAAATAATAAATTGAATATATATTGTGACATTATAGCGTTATCTGAATGCTGACTTTTATTGTTGTCTGCTGCCTGATTACTGCAGCAACAGCACAACACAACACTAATAATATTGATGACGTAGTGATATAAAAGAAGGCTTAAATAACATTATTAAAATCACATTAAAATTGCTGATTCTTGCAGTTTTGCAAAAAATGCTAAAGTATTAGT
Organism: Melinaea menophilus ssp. n. AW-2005; assembly: GCA_918358695.1. Classification (NCBI taxonomy): domain Eukaryota; kingdom Metazoa; phylum Arthropoda; class Insecta; order Lepidoptera; family Nymphalidae; genus Melinaea; species Melinaea menophilus. The sequence goes on along the minus strand of OU911039.1, from coordinate 32,034,603 downwards.
GGCAATTTATTTATTTAGTTATAAGAAGTCTGTATTTTTTATTACATCTCTTGTCGCTTTAACTGTAAGTTTGTCTAATTATAAAAGTATTATAGTTGGTGCAAATTTCTTAAAAAATATGTTTTTTTTTTATTTACAAATTTCTCAATGAATAATAAATCACTGCCATTGGAAGCATCCAATGTGATGATCAGTGTTGATTACCGTCATCACAGAGGAGTAGTTTTATTTTTTACTCTCTTCTGTTTTAATCTTTTTGCGATTTTTTTTTTAAATAACATTCATAGTCACAATCGTTTATATTACAAAATTATAAATATTTTCCGACTTTTAGGTCTATTCATATATTTAAATTTTCAATTATACCAAGTAAGTAAAAACATACTGCAAAGTTTTAAAATTGTTAAGTTTGTTGAAAAAATGAGAGATAATTTGGGGTTGAGGTTCAGTTCCGTTCAATCAATTAACTTTCGAAGTGTCTCTTGCCTAAAATAGTGTTTTAATACCTGACTTGTCCAAAGAATTCAATTTAATTATTATGTATGGTATTTAATTATATAACCGTACTTTTATAACAAATAATTAAAAAATATATACTGCATTTTATAATGCAGAATCATGACATTGATAACAAGTATATGGTATATAAAATAAAAACATGAGTAGTGGCGATACGACGACACTTGGCATTTTCTATAATGGTCACGTTAAATCAAAGACACTTATATTCTGATATGAAATAAATATTAAATACATCATTGAAATGCATACTTTAACTCTTGGTAGTTTCATTATAATTTGCATATAATTGTGCTCCGACTAATATGAAGACGTAGCTACATGAGACATTAAAATCGCAATACAGTAATATTTTTTTAAACACTTAACAATAGTCTATAAATCTTATCTATAGTGAATATAAAAACGTATTTTGTAAAAAGAAATCCTACTAATTAAAATTACAAGGATTTAAAAAATAATAATTTTAATATCTTTTATAGAACTTAAATAGGAGTTTCTATTGTTGCTGGTCGATAAAAGTTTTACTCGATGTTGTGAGTTTTATTCTTTCAAGATTTATTTTAATATATTTTCGTCTTCCACTGCACACTGTTCGTCTTTATATTATTTATTTAAATAATAAAAATATATTTATGTTATTATGTTATGTCATTCAATGTTACAATATAATCTATATCTAGTGTCATTGATTCAACGTGAACTATTCAAATTGAAATGGCGAGATAAACACGATAATGGTATTCTATAAAACTATTTTATTTTATAAAACTATATTTCATACTAAACATTTAGCTCCCAGATGAATTAGATAAACAGACAGTCAGACCTAATTAAGACCCAAGTTGTTGACTGACGTTCTAAGTTTATAACCTAAATTCCAGAAGAAACAAATGTTTATATTTATTGAGTGTTTCGGATATTATGAGACTTCAAGGCCTTACATATTTACGTTATAATACAAATTTCAGTCAAATCTCATTATAATACTGATGAAAGTATTAGGAATAAGTATTTTTAGTCTTTCTATTTTAAAACATCTATTTGCTTACAATATTATTAATAAATAAAATTAGCTATTATTAAGTGGAAATTTGGTATTTGTAATTTATGTTCTATTATATTCTGTCTTGTTGGAACTCATTTATTAGTTTTAAAGTTTAATCTCAACATGCATCTTATATATATCTAATTTCTTTCAATAAATTAATTTTACCTAATGAGTATAGATATGTATATTTTGTTTCATCTGTATAAAAACAATGAAAAAGTCTGCAAACTGACTTAAGGAAATGGAATTGATGTTATTATTAAATCCTTAAGTAAAAGCATCAAGATATCACTCAAAGCACTCTTACTTCCAAATAAAATGAACTTTTAATGAACACCCCCACCTTAAAACATTGCAAAATGTCATTATTGCTATGATTGATTGTACAACTACTTTTTGCTAAAACTGTGAAACTTAATAAATATTAATTAATAAAAATTCTTTAAACACAAATGTGTTTTTTCATATAATGGTTAAAATCCCTTCATTTTGAAATTACCAAGTCCTGAAAAACAAATTGTTTTGTAAAATTCAATCTTGCGTTAACCAATCCGCTTCTACTAGAAAATTTCGTCACATCCATCCGTCCGGCTCTCTGCAGTCTAGGTCATTTAGTAGTAAATAATGTATTATTGTACTATATAAATGTAATTATAATATATAGGTATAAATAAATAAGGAGCAATCTTTGCATTGCAAATGTAAGAGAGTAAAGAATTCTAAAAAAATTTAAGTAGTCCTTAACCTTCCGTCACCCGTCTCTAAAGGTCCCAGTATTTTTGACACTGTTTACCAAGTCTCACGATTATAGTGAGCAATCCTGATTATACCAACTTAATTCATATTAAAATATAACCCACACTCGTAGAATTAGTTATTAGGGTGTTAAAAAAAGTCCTAAAATTATTGCAACATTTATTTCACAGAAACAAACTTGCAGTCACATTACGCTTAAACCAATATTGGAATATAAACCGCGTGCGTCGCCATCTGCAACAAACAACACTCATATTTAATGACAATAATATTATTAAACGTCTCGTATTAACTCAGGTTTAATAAAAACTAGACAAATTTAAAAACATACATAATAATTTGATTACATTTCAATTTAATAATAAGTCAGTTTTGAAGAATAATCAGATATATTGGTTAATAAATAATAATAAAGAAAAAGCTGTCTCTTTTTTATGTATACATTATACAATGTTGTAACTTACACTGTTTAATCAAAAAGACCGAAACCCATGTCTTCATCTTCTGACTCCGACTCTTCCTTCTTGGTCTCTTTCTCTTCTGTAAAACAAATATTATCTTGAGTAAAACGCACTGAACGTAACATCTACACCAGTAGTGATATGTATCAGAGAACTAGATCTATCAACACTGACACTCAGTCGAAAGATGGTGTTAAATGAAAATCATCATATATTCAGAGACAAAGCAAAGAATTAATAAGTAAAATTGAATCATGAGTGATAGTAGTGAAGATACTGACCCTTCTTCTCCTCAGCTGCTGCAGCGGGAGCGGCTGCGGCGGCGGCGGCCGGCGCAGCTCCACCCGACGGCATGGATGAGAGCTTCTCGCGACCTGGAATAATGGAACACATAGGAATGTAGAATTAAAAAACCACTACAATTACATAATTATTTTTGTTCTTTTATTGCTAGTATCAACATTTATAACATCAGTCAATGCAATGTGAAATTAAAGTTACCCATCACAATAGTATTTAAATCACTCAAATTAAGAGCCATGTTAAAAATTTAAGTATTTCAAATAGGCTTTGTCGGCCACCAGTGACTGACACGACATACCTGGCTTTAAGCTTATTGTATTAAATTACTATTAAACATAGCTGACATCACCTTAGAATGTCTTCATAGTTCTCAAAGATAGGTTCATAAATGTGATACTATTGGTACCATGTCAGCCGCCAGTGACTGACATATCAAACAACAATAAAAAACCTTAAAATATCTCAAAACAAATGAAATAATGTACTTCAACTTATATTAAATTAGACCTAAAAAAGAAAACATATTTTGGACATTGTAAGAAAATTACTTAAAGCAGCAGACATGTTAAGTAATAAATATTCTTAGCAATGTTAGATATACCTGTGATTTTTAAATGATCAAGCCTAAATATTTTATGCGCACATACAATACTTAACCCTGCAATATAAATACATCTCTATGGTAATTGAGTTTAGTACCAAAACCTACTGTTAAAATTAACTTTTTTAGAACATATATTGTAATATGTTACATTTATATAACAAAAATAAATCCTATGTTTCTCTGTCTATAAATAATACTTTAATCAACTTATTACACTACATTTGTTGGACTCGCCATATTTCCTATAACCAAAAAGCTTTATAATTCTTAAAATTATAGCCTATTTGACTCTAGATAGGTTGACATATAGGTTATAAAATTATAAACCAAATACAATATGAATATAAATATGACATACCTTGGGCGATCAAGTCCTCAATGGTTTTGCCATTGAGTTCGCTGATCACTTTCTTAAGCTTCTCAGAATCAGCCTCAATACCAACTGAGCTAAGGATCTTCTCGACATCTGAGGCAACGGGGGACGCCTTCCCGCCCAGCACGGCTAACAAATACGCGGCCACGTAACGCATTCTGGAAACATGGATAATATTATTTCAGGGCACAGCAATTTATCTAACGAATGATAATTGGAGTAACAATCAGTTTGAAGTGATAACAGCACTGACATTCAGTCGAAAGATGGTGTAATTTGAAATCATCATATACACGTGGTTATTTTGAGCTACAAGTAATCAAGTCTAGACAAAGTGGCAATTACAAACTAAACAGGCGTTTATACGCTGTACCATAAGCACGTTGCAACAAGTATAACCAAAATAGACGAAAACACAATATCCGAACCGCTTCAAGAACAGAAACCGTAAAGATATAACTATTTTGCACAATATAAGCATTTAATTCAATTTTTACAGCAATATGTTTAACATTCAGTTCACCATATTCACTAACCTATAAGACACCGAGTATCATCCAAATGAATCGATCATAATTCAATAGAAATTTACAACTAAACCTTATAAATACATTCTATATCGAATTAAATTAAATATTTATCGCATATTTTATGAAAAAAACACTTACTTTTAAGTCGTAAAGACACGAAACGTGTAATGCCGTAAATAGATGATTACTTTGAACGAAATGTCAAAGCAAAAGAACACTTTGGTCTTAGTTGTCAAATAAGAAGGGTTGCCACATGTCAGATGTTTACAATAACTTATTTGTCATTTGAAACTAATAAAATCTGCACATTTCAAAATAAGCACTATAGCATGGTTAAAAAAAAACAACTACATTGCTTACAGACCGATATAGATGCTTTGTGGTACAATTACAAAAATAAGAAAATTAACAGTTGTGTTTAATAATTGTGGTTCAATAACAAAGACGGAACTTAAAAATGTAAAGGAAATTTGAAATTTGTAAATTACGTGTTTTATTATTTTTTCCAACTATGATCAGATATTTCAAAAAAAGCGTTTAGGTTCTTAAGTACTTTGTTAAGCCAGCTTAAAATTTTAAGTTTTAAATTTAAAGATTTGCCGCGTAAAAATAATTATGTGAACGGGCGCGTTCATAAAAATGCAACCGCCACACGTATTAAAATATAATACGATAAATGTGCACAAATGTGTAACTCACCTAGCAGTTAGTTAATCTTATTTTCATCGCTTCTAGTTTAAATTAAAATTATTGTAATTAACAATGGCATTTTATTCTTAGTTAAATTGGCTAAGATCTAGGCTAAGATCAAATTGTAAAAAAGGTTGTTAGTATTTTAGTTGCTTCTATCCAGTGCGATATTATAGAGTTTATAGTAGTGTGTGGTATGGACATAATCGGCTTACTCGTCTACTACTCTGGCTCGTACCACAGATCGTCTTGAAGGGGAACACTAAGGGGAATAAGGATTTCTTTAAGGTTCTCTGTAAGATTATGACGCTAGTAAGGTTAGTGTTATTGAAAGGTATTCTTTACCTCGCTATTTCTGGAATCAATAACGCGCTTAAAATTGAATAATAAAATGAGCCGATAAGTATTGCCGCGAATACGAGAGGCATTCGCTATGTCGTAATATTTTGGTTTTCTATTTCCTTAATTGATGTCAAATGATAATTTATATATTTATCGAAATAAATTGTATCATATGACAAATACTTTACACGATGAGATGTTATAGTCAAAAAGATTTAATGACCAATAATCGTCTCTCGTTAGAGAGTAATTAATATACAGGGTGGGCCAAACATTTTTTGCACTTTTGAAAAATGTATAGAAATAAAAGTACAAATGTTATTTTGTTTATGATTTATTTAACGTAATTATCATTTATTAAAATTTATAAAAATGACATCGTTGAGATGTGCTCCGTCTCGTCGTTGGCACTCCTGCAATCGACTACGTAAACTTTGGAAAACTCGTTGACTCATGCTGCGAGGAAACGCGGCTATCTCCTCGTGGATGTTTTCTTTTAAATGGGATATGGTCGTCGGTTTATTAAGGTATACTCGACTCTTCAGATATCCCCACAAGAAAAAATCGCAAGGTGTAAGGTCCGGGCTTCTGGGAGGCCATGGGATATCACCTCTGCGAGAAATCAATTTGTTAGGAAACACTTCTTTGACCACCAGTAAAGTCACGTTTGATGTAGGGCATGTTGCTCCATCTTGTTGCATCCAAGTCCGGCTATTGTATCCTTCAAATTCATGCAACTGTGGTGTCAAAAACTCTCGCAACATTTTCACGTATTCCACTGAGTTCACAGTTACGTTATTTCCTTGATTATTTTCAAAGAAGTATGGACCGATTATGCCCTTTGCGGATATGGCAGCCCACACTGTCGTTTTTGGTAAATGAAGAGGCTTTTGGTGTTTATAGTGAGTGTTTTCCGTGCTCCAATATCGACAATTATGTTTATTTACGTGACCATTAATGTGAAAATGGGCCTTGTCCGTAAACAATACATTCTCAAGGCTAGAGAATCGCTCCAGTATAGTGTCAGCAAATAACTTGCATTGAATGTAATCGTTTGGTTACATCTCCTGTACAATTTGAAGCTTATATGGATGCAGTTTAAGGTCCAAATGCAAGATTCGCCGCAGACTAGTTCTTGGTATAGCAAGAGCCGCCGCCCGCTTACGCGTAGATGATTCTGGATCGTCCCTTACAGAAATTTCAACCTCCCGAATGTTCTCTTCGCTTCTTCTTGAACGTGGTCGCCCAGATTGTTTAATATTCGTTGTCGATCCCGGTTGCTCAAAACTTTTTAACCCAAGCTTTAATTAAATTAACACTTGGACACTCACTTACACGTTGTAATCCGTATTCAACTCTAAAGAGGCGTCGTACAGTAACGTAGGAATCGTTATTTTTGTAAAATTGTTTTACGCAAAAAGCACGCTGTTGTCCCGTGAAGCGCTCCATCGTGACTAAAATTGCACTAAACGACGAACAATTCCCCGCCACCCACGCGCCCCTTGCTCTCACGGTTTTGGAGAAATCAAGTGTTGCTATTTGCAAAAATTTTTGGCTCATCCTGTATTATTTAATACAATAATTGCAAGCAATTATACAGTTAACTACAACATTTTGTATGGACGCTTTGATCAGCTGACGCTGAGATGGAAATGAAATATTTTTGATGAAAATATTTTAAATTACATAAAAAATGGAGTGCATTCAGTTGCTTCCGGAGCAAAAACGGTAAACGGGTAAAACAAACCAATAAAGGTAAAATAAACCAATTAAAGTACAGGGGTGTTCTAAATGCAGCAGTAGCAAATGCATCCATACCTAAACTTTTTATATTTAAATAGTTTATTATAAGATATGATGCGATATACATTATGATTATCTATTTTCATATTTAAATACTAGCTGTGACCCCGACTTCGTGTCGAATATTTTTAAAAATAAAAGTAGCCTAACTACATCTCCTTACTACACCTCATCCTACTACTCCTTACTACATCTGCTATCCGACGCTGAAAGCCTTGTCAAAATCAGTCCCGCCGTTTCAAATATTAGCCGGAACAAACAGATAGGCAGATTGGGAAAAATTATATAAAATTATATTATTATGTAAGTACGGCATATAATTTCATATGGATTGAGTAAAATCTGTTAATTTAGAATTACAAACAGACACTTAAATTTTATTTGTATGTATATATATTAAACAACATTCTCCATGAAAATACATATACATAAAAAGACAAATAGGAAGCATCATTCAATTATAAGAAATGATTAGAGAAATGGTAAATATCAATTGCCAAAGTTATTTAATTCAAACCCGATCATGTCTCGCTGTAACATTTAACAGGCAGCAGGTATTTACAATATATATAACGATTTGTCTGTATGTTTATACGTTGTTATTAATCTTGTAATCTGTTTTGTTTTAGATACAATTACACTTCCTAACTAACAGTCATGATTAGTTGTTTTAGGTTTTAATGACTTTATAACTTGGTAGTGGTTAATTACCTGAATGTTTTTCTTAGATATTAAACATCAGGGTCACAAAATACCTAATAAAGGTTGTATACAACTTATTATTTAACGATGAGGCCAGTTTATTGTTCTCTTAGTCTATTTTTTTAAGTATGTTGCTTTTTTTCATTTTAATCTTTTTAACCAAAGTTTATTGATGCTTTTGCTTTAGGGACTCTTTAAAGAATATTCAGCTCCTCGTACAAACATATTTTTACAATGTATATAGCCACCCATTGCCCGAAATACAGGGTTAGACAGAAATGTTTTGACGAGTATAATGACTGACGGAGATTTTTCATTCAAAACTCCGGTACGATTGAGACCATGAATTGTGAGGTTTGTCGAAAATTAGTCTACAAGCAGAGTGGATTTATATATATTTAACATAAATTAAATCGGAATTTTCAAATGGTAGCACCCACTATCACCCACACCACTATCTATTAAGCGCTGTTCTGTTTATTAAACTAAGAAACGCTGTCTTCATCATAAAACACCTATTTGGGTGCTGCGAGGAATCATAGGACGATCTTAGAATATTCAGTTATATATCTAAGTCATTACATTGTGTTCAGCCTCATAACATTGTAATCTCAAACAATAGGATAAATTTTCTATTTCTTACTTCTCTAATAAAGTTTTGATTCAATTCATATCCTGTCCTAGTGTTGTGGTCTTGGCGATGTATTATCCGATGGATGTGAATGCCCAGAAGGTGTATCTGGATGTCTATCAATAACTGATCAGGTTTTTGGTTTCTGGAGAATTTGGTTGATTCCGGAGTTTGGTTGCAGGCAGGCGGAATTATAAGGGTCTCCTCAGGTAGTTGACATCACTGAACAGTAACCCATGGCTTCAGTCACCCACCTCATAGGGTAATTTTGGGGTATAGCAGGCCAGAAAGTTCTTACTACGGTTGCGGTTTTGGGACACACTCGGCAGCGAATTTTCTATTACATTTGGATTAGGAAATATGCTCAATAGGAATTACCAGGATGGATGGGGCGTGGTAACTTAATTAGTAGAACGACTGGATAGCTTCTACAAGATCCCAGATTCGAGTCCCGTACGTGTCTAAAATTTTTGATTATGTTTATTTGTTGTGTTGATAGTGAGTTTATAAATTATGTTGCCATTCAAGTACCATTTCATTTATAACTTTATCATTATTTTTCACCCACTTAAAAACGTTGCTAACTCTTCCATGTTTTCAGGTGGTTTCATTATTTACCAGTGCATATATTAATATATTTATGTATGGTTTGTTGTTTATTTACATGTATGTGTATGTATCTTATGTATATGTAGCGATTTTTTCTTTATTGTGTTTATTTTAGTTCTAATTCTGCATGCTAACTTAAGTCTGACATTAAATATTTCAAATTGTTCTTCTAAAATAAGTCCATAGTTTCAGTTTTATAATAGTAATGAAGTTTTGCTTAACGATATAGACGAAGTCAGTTCTACTCCCGAAATACTCGCGCCGCGTACAATAAAACCCAAAACTGATACGATACTGCCGTCGCCAGCGCACTATTATTAGATCACCATAGATCATACATTGTGTAGATACTCTGCTTCATAAAAGTATTATATTTAAATAACATGAAGTATTCAATAAAAATATGAAGTATTCTTCTTATTATTCCAGATTTTTTGTTAATTATTTATAGAATAAAAAATACATACATATTGAAAAAAATTTGTATTACTTTTATTTGTTTTCGAACACATCGAATCGATTTTAATGATCTCATGCTTAATGAATAAATAATTAGCTATTGTCCGAATTATCTCAGAGCACATCTACAGTATAATCTTTGGGAATTATCCAGCTCAGTTGTAGTGAGTTAGTCTGCGCAAGCGCACTCGACTGGTCTATATCTTAGATTTAGGTTTCAGTTATTTAGTGCAGTGGTTTTAATACTAATATTATATTCATTGAGTTATTGATCTCATTAAGTTATTTATATTGTGTAATTGAAATAGAAGTGTTGTAATAAGTTTAATTGATGGTGTATGCAGTAAGTATAAGATTAGTATTTTCCTTGCATTTGATTGTCATAGTCTTATGAATAAAAGGTATTCGAATTGAGCTATGCCTCGTCCTATGACTAGACTTTTGAAGATTCTGTTTAACCAAACTAGATTCTAGTCAGAATCTATGCCTCTAGCATTCGGTTATTTAAAACATTAATTTTATGGAAACATCGTTATCTTATATATATAGAATTTAATTCAACCTGACACGTGTTTTGCGAATTAGTTTTATTATTACTTAAAGACTTAATTACCTTGTTATACAATTTATAAACTTAAAAAAATATATTAAGAAACAAACCTGACAGAAACCTGGGTGAATAGTTTGTTAGTTTCGTTTCTTAATTTATCTTCTTTCGCCAATTTATCTTATTCAGCTTCACTAATTATAACGATTTTTCGACAAGCACACCTTAGCTGCAGTGTGTTATTATAATATTATTTTTGAATACTAAAACACAAAGTATTTTAAACAACGTTTTGAGATAAAAGATAAATCTATTAAAATCTTATAAAACTAAATTGCCAGCCACAGCTGTACTTTTGTTTATTGGTAAAGCTTATAGGTTCACACATTCGCACACACAGACACAAAACTAATCAAGAATTATTTTGTATATACATTTTTGTGGTGTTAAATTATTACCCCTCGCCAGATGAAATAGTTATTAGATTTGTTGATATAAACCAGTCGTCTGGTACAGAAATATTTTTGTTTTATTAAATAAAATCAAATTTCGTTCAAATAAAAAATTTGAGGTAAATAAATATTGCAATCAGGTCTTTCTGATATATCGATAATATTATTTTTTGTGCAAGTATTTTTAATAAATATGCAAAAAAATGTTTGGGAGGAAAAACGTAAAAATTGCTGAATCGTAAGAATTTGGATTTTTTTTTACTATATTATTCCATAATACTATTCCATAATAAGGGGAGAAGGGTCTCCAGACCCTTCTCTCCTTGCTCTAGCGCTGTGTACCTATATATATTATAATATTTACCAGCACAGAAGTAGTGTTAACAGAATAAAAACTCTAGTTTCTTTGGAATTATTTTTACTTTAGAAATAAAGATGTTAAAAACTCCGGTACATCCGGTACAAAGCAAATGAAACGAGTAACGCATCGACACGTTTTATCGACACTTTGACACTACTTTAAAAAAAAACGTAGAAACTTAGATTCCGAAATAATCTCAAGATGCGATGAGACTGATTTTAGAGAATATCGAAATATTGAAGAAGTCAAGTCTAAGCCTTAGAGGTAATTAAAATAAAAGGAATTCGGTCCTCCGAGTCGGTCGCTGTATCAATGTGATACAATATATACACTATATAGGGCATATGATCCTACATAATAAAATCAATTAAAAAAAATCTGTCTTGTCTCTGAAATGGTTGCACCGATTATAACAGAACTTTCACTGGTTTATATTATATATATATAAAAAATCATATTCCGCGCGGATGAAGTCGTGAGCAAAGCTAGTATGTAATATTAAAGTCATTGTATTTAGTGGATTAGATGCAGCGCAGCGCACCCCAGACTATTGGATTATATGTGATAAGCGTTTGGATAAGCGTTAATGGATTTCAATAGTAATTTATTTCCAATAGCAACATTGGCAATTGGCAGTATTCGTGGATTGTTAGACTTATACCTATTAGAGAATCGATTATTATAAGCTGGAGGTATTTTTATAATGACAATGAAAATAAAAATTACTTCTCCATACATTTATCTGCATCTTACTAAGATAACAATATTATACTTTATAAAATGTATATTTGATAGTTTTTTTAAAGATCTTTATTATAATGAAACATATCTATATCGTAGTTGAATTCAAATCGTTAAGACTGTCATGAACACAATATTTATCGATAATATTACACGTTCTTACCAATACACTTAAAAGTACCAACATATTTAAGTTCGTATTCAATATATCTAAGAATAAGCATCTATAATCTATAGATGTTTATTCTTAAACACATCTTGTCCTAATTACATTGTTTGATTTCTTTGTCTATATTACATAGTATGAGTCGGTAATATCTCATTACAAATTACAACATATGTTTCATGTCTGTAAATTGGCATTTGATTTATATCATATTAAACTTATTCTTTGCAGTAAGCTACATAATTCATAATTTAAATAATGAAATTTACATCGACTCATAACATGACAGTAATATAGTTTGACAGACAGCCATCAGTGTCCAGTCCACAGACCAGCACTAATTCACAGTCACGTTACACAAGGTTATGACAACTCGACTATGGTTTGACGTTTAATTTAATATTCTTGATATTCGTCCAATAAAATGTCCAGTAAATTTTATTTGTGTATATCAATAAATTACAGTTAATATAAATTGGGACATAAAATTATGTTTTTAAGGGAGGTAATTGAAACAAGGTCGTCTTAAGGTTTTAAGTTATGTTTATGATATCTATCGCTTCTTTATAAGTGAATAATAATTGTTTGTAAAGTTTTTTCTCAGCAAATATAACAGAAAACATAAAGGGGTCATCGAACTTTTATGTAAAATAAAATAATATTTTAGGTGTTGTCACCGTAATGATAGTAGTTTTTTTTATATGTAACTTACTTGTTTTTCTCCTTAGAATTTTATTCTAATGCACGTCCAATAAGTGAACAAGCAGGTTTAGATAATTTTAAATATTTAGTTTCTCATGCGAGCATATAAGACATTAGAAAAAACATAATTTATGTTGAAAACTATTTAAAATATTTATGATTTCTTATATGAATACCAGATATTTAAAATAATTTACTACTTTTATAAAATATGATTATGGCCTAAATTTAATGTTTTTTTATATTTCATTAAAACACCTTTGACGTTGACGTATACGAGACTTCATAAGTCATACGTCACCCGTGACATTAAGCTGTAATATTGTATATGATTTAAAAATATTATTAATGAAACCCTGCACCACCATAACGTTTTGTTTTGTGTATGTTGCAAATAAAATATATTTTTTATATGATTTTTTTTTATATAAACAGTTACAATTAATATTTATAATAATTAGTAAAGAAAGGTTTTCCAGGTCAGCGATTGGCTCAAGAATGCCTGTAATGTCAATAGTTTCTAGCTCGTTTCTCCATTTAACATAAGCCGCAGTGTCAGCATTTATTACTGTGCACTTTTGGTGGCTTTTGGTGGTGCACCGTGGTGATTGAGTCGGTCCTTATTATATAAATTTGCCCTGGCTATGCTTGCGTAACACCATGATAATTATCGATAAAGCAGCCATGACAAAATAGATATTCTATTTGGCGTTAATTACAGACAAACTGGATTTTTGTTTAGACCTTATATGTTCTATCAAAAGTTCCCCTCGATTCCGTCTGTGCGTATATGAGCTCAAAGGTCACAAATGTTAGTTTTAGCTTTTATTTTTCATATTATGAAAGTTATCGAAAGAAGGCGTAATAAAAAGTTTATCGTAAAATATAGTCAAATCCTCTTCAATAAAAGAGGATTTCAATACTTATTTCTTATAAAATCATCATTCTGGGGTTATCGCAATTTGACACTTATACGGATATGCACTCATATATGACCATTGACCAGTGTGCATCATCTATCTATTCTCTATATAATAACCACAACAATGATAGTTGACAGGGAAAAATCAGGTACATTTTTGTTTTTGTCACTTATATAGTCATATATGTGGAGAATATACTAATGAATGAATGAATGAATGAGTCAACCTCCGTCTCTATGTCCATTAGGCGGTCCACATTAAGTTTTTTTCTGGATTGATATGTATTATGGATTAGTTTTCGTAAATTAATTTTCTAAAATGGACGGATCTAGCCTTAATAAATAAAGATGTTGCATTTATATAAATATTTGTTACAATGTTGATCACGATCAAGCAACAGCAATAGAGTTACAAAAGCTTCGATACTTTAATTTATTTGACCCGAATTTATCATGTTTATCGACCCTCGAGGTCGATCTATCGATAAAATCTATTTTCGGTTAAGCTCACCTGCGCTCTTGTTTAACTATGTCGTATCACGATGTAATGCGTATTGTGATTTTTATTATTATTATTATTGTTTTACATCAATTGATATTCAATCTTAAGGATAATAGCCGCGTCTTATCACAATATAATATAATAATTTTAATTGCGTACATTTAAAAACACATGTTTTAGATATGTCAAGAAGGGACCAAATGAACACATTAGTTAGAAAAAAATATTTGCTACATATTCAGTACAGGTATGATACAAATTCATAAGAATAGTATTAAATATTTTTGTCTATTTGTCTGTTTCTTTGTTCGCACATCACAGCTGTGCTACTGAATGAGGTTACAAAGACATAAATAAAACCGGAGATCAGCTGACGTCGTGGCGCCAAGCTGTTTTGATTACGCTTAATTACTATTTATAAGATATATCTTGAAAAACATTTCTTTGTCAACATCAAAATAAATAAATTCTGTGTAACATAACTAAATTATAAAATAATCTAATTATAAAATAAATATTAGTTGATTGTATTGTTATTAAAGTATGCTCATTTTTACAAATGTAGAAAGCTTTTTAAATAACCTATTTTAAATGGCTGTCTCGTCTTATACCCCATTTCAGAGATTACCCGGACCCAACAGAAACACAGACAAAAAAAAATATATAGGTACCGTATATGCTTTCATGGGCATTTACTGTAAAGCTGTTAATTCAGACAGATATTGCAATTTTATTTATATGCATAGATTTACTATTGAAGCAAGCTTACCATGTTATTTTAGATTATAAAACATGGCTTATCTATCTAAATCTAAAGGAGTTATACAACTTACTGTGTTCAATGTATATTTTGCATGACTAACAAAAAATAATCAATTAATGTTTATTTTTAAATAAATTTATAACAATATAAAAATTGGTTTAATTATAAAATAAATCGGAAATAAATGTTCAGTGGTTATCAAACCAGCCATTAGATGTTAAACAAAAGACTTTATAGTTTATGTTCAGTGATTATCAAACCAGCCACTAGATGTTAAAGACTTATAGTTTAAAAAATATTCTAGAGGTTGAAATTACCTAATCTATTGTAAATGATAATTGTGTTAGACTGGTCATTTATAATTGAAATGGTTGGAAAATGCTGATTGAGTCGCCGTCGAGACGAGGCAAACAATATCGCGATACATTTCAGCATCTTTCCTTTCACATCAAAGAAATAGATTAAATTGAGTTATTCCGAAATTAATATAGATCGGAATAACCTTGAATTTTCATAGCTCTAATTTTGATGAAATGATTTTTGAGTCTAATTTTTTATACGTAGTTATAAAATGTGTGCGTAAGGAGAAATAATACAACTAATGAAAACTGTAATTGGATTTATATTTAATATATTTTATTAAATTCAATAAAATAAAATATAATAAAAAAATGGATATATTAAAAAAACAGCATAAAAATATGAACTATGAACTCTGTCTAGTGGTTTTCAAGCGATCTTCCATAACCGCAGATATTATTATTGTATAGATTTACTGATTGTTACAAACTCGACGAAATGCAATAATTATTACAATCAATATAAAAATATACAAATAGTGTAAATTTTTATTTCAGATGACGTTAGTGTTGACGGGATGACGTAGCGATGGCGCGTCGCAAGCGCAGGCTCGCCTCGCGCGCGCGTCACTACGTAAGAACACTGCTCGCCTTCCTGTTCTCCAATGTCGGGGTCGTTGTGCTGGTGTTAGCTTACACTATTGCCGGTCTGTTCTTTGCTTATTTTATTAGTATCCCGTTATTTTTTATGCTAAAACGTAATATTCATTTTTTATCATTCAGGTGCTTTCATGTTCCAAGCTATAGAGGGTGCAAGCGAGATGGAACGAGTTAACAATATGACGAGAGAAAGAGATATAACTGCTCAATACCTGTGGCAGAATGTGACGCTTACCTTCAATATGTTCAATGAAACAGCTTTAAAAGAGAGGTACTTTACTAAATCGATATATCCGTTAAAAATAGTACTTAGCTAAAGATGTTGTACCAAAAATATACCTTTTTCAGTATAAACGAGGAGCTATCACGTTATCAGGCGACAATAGTCCGTGCGGCGCGCGGCGGCTGGGACGGGGCACGCTCCTCCCGACAATGGAGCTTTTCCTCGGCTTTCCTGTATTCCCTCACTGTCATCACCACTATTGGTCAGTGAATGCTCTTGGTCCTAGACAAACAGATTACCCTCGTGGTGATTAGTTTATTGGTGGTAGAATCTAACTATAGTCATTTGACTGTAGCTCGTTTGAACTCGTTCCACCAGGATACCCGATCAGAAAAGATCTTAAATTAGTGATTAAGTCCTGCGAGTGAGGGAGCCGAATATCCTAATACCCACATATGCTCTCCCATTCATAGTTTTTTTTACCTCTCGATTTGTTTTGGCTTGCAACTTAAATGAATCTATATTTGCAAATTTTTTTTTTTTTTTTTTTTATATACCCTCTGGGTTAGTGCTTGACTACATTCCACCTGATGGAAAGTGGAAATGTAGTCATGGATGGTAAGGCGCATTAACCCAGTAACCTATTCACTCTTTTCTTGAAGACACCCACATCGTATTGGGACGGAAATACCGACGCAGGCAAGCTGTTCCAATCCGTCGGAACGTCCTGTGATGGAAGGGGGATGGAGGAATTAAATCATGTAATTCCTGCGCACACTCACCAAAATGTATCCTATAGAATACTGAGAGGCTAGCAATTCTACGCCTGTGTTCAAGGCTGTGGAGGTTGGCTTCAACCAATTCAGGGTCTCCTATAAGCCTCTTTGCTCGCCTCTCAATTGAGTCCAGAACCGCAAGATGAGACTTAGCGGCACCAGCGAATATATGCCCACAGTACTCCACACACGACCGGATCTGTGCTTTGTATAATACAAGTAGCTGTCCCGGTGTAAAGTACTGACGGACCTTCGCAAGAACGGCAAGCTTTCCTGCAGCTGCTCTTGCTCTGGACTCAATACACCGACCAAAGTTGAGGTTCGAGGAAATCTCTAAGCCTAACAACTGAAGCCGGTCACTGTATTCCAAAGATACACTCTGGAAAGTAGGAGCCAAGGTGAAAGGGCTCCTTTTGGCGGTGAACAGACACGTCTGCGTTTTGGTGGCGTTGAATTTGACAAGATTGGCTTTGCCCCATGCGGAGACTGCCTGAAGTTTGTCATTCAAACGTTGCACCATGGCTTCTCTTTCAGACTGTACTTGATCTCTACTAGCCCGACTACTCGGCAGGTATCTTTCTACAACTGTGCTGTCGTCTGCATACCCATAGATATCGGGCTTCAGCAGATCGTTAATGTGCAGCAGAAATAGAGTTGCAGAAAGAACGGACCCCTGAGGCACTCCGGCATTTATTGCCAAGGGTTCCGAGGAACACCCGTCGACAACCACTCGGAGAGATCTTTGGTTCAGAAAGTCCGTTACCCAACCGATCAGACCAGGAGATATACCGTATGTTGAAAGCTTGCTTATAAGGCTCGCATGCCAGACCCTGTCAAATGCCTTCGAGACGTCAAGAGAGACGGCGACCGCTTCTCCGTTCTTCTCGATGGCCTCGCCTAAAATGTGCGTAGCGTACACTAGAAGGTCCCCAGTGGACCTATTTCGGCGAAACCCGTACTGTCGGTCACTGAGGAGATCGTTACCTTCAAGGTACGCTAAAAGGCGCGAGTTCAATACACGCTCCATAATCTTGCAGAGTATGGAGGTGATTGAAATCGGTCTATAATTGGCAGGATCGGCACGACTGCCTTTTTTGGGCACTGGTTGCACGTTAGCAAGCTTCCCAGATTTCGGCACTATTCCAGACTTGAAAGAGAGACGATACAGACGTGTCAATACAGGAGACAACTCAGCGGCGCATGTCTTGAGCAGAATGGCTGGTATACCATCAGGGCCACTGGCTTTATTAACATCAAGACGACACAATGCTCTCCATACCTCTTTGTTAGTGATGCGGATTTCAGGCATCGAAATACCGCAGTGAGGAAGATGCGCTGGAGAAGCATTGCCAGTGTCTAGATATGAATTATCAGCGAACAGAGAAGCAAATACATTCGCTTTCTCTGTCGCTGTATGGGCCAGAGATCCATCCGGCTTCAGCAGAGCAGGTAGTGAGGGTTGGCAGAAGTTTGACTCGATCGCTTTGGCAAGAGACCAGAAAGCTCGACTGCCAGTAGGTCTGACAGAGAGCTTTTCGCCATTCTTAGCGATACGATCGCGACGAGCCTTCCGTAATGCCTTTTTATAGGACTTGGCAGCTTGGTTAAAGGCTCTCTTCTTTAAACTTACATCCGGAGCTTTGCAGCTTCGAGCATCAGCCCAAATTAGGTATGCCGAATGTTTTCGGTCTTCAGCATGACCACATTCGGCATTAAACCATGGGCGAGCTTTGCCACCGATGGGTACGTCAGCAAAAGGAATGAAGTACTCCATTGCCTGACGTACCACATCGGTTACAGCATCCGCGCAACTCGACGGATCCAAAGAAGAGAAGCAGACCTGCCGCCAAGGATAAGACGCAAAGAAGTGCCGCATCTCATCCCAATCTGCTGACTTGTATTTCCATACTCGCCTAACACCAGGTGGTTCGAAAGCTGGTGGGGAATATGTAAATACAGATTTCACTAAACAGTGATCGGAGGTTCCCAAGGGGGAGGTCACCTCAACACGATACCTGTCCGGATCAGTTGTCAGCAAAAGGTCCAGGCAATTGGCTGTATGGCCAACTACATCTTGTACCCTTGTCGCTTGCCTCACCAGCTGAAAGAGGTCGAAAGACAACGCAAAATTCCGCGCTTCTCTTCCAGCATGGTCGGTCTTCTGGTACGGGAACAGCCAGTCCTGATGACAGGCATTAAAGTCCCCCAGAAAGACGAGCTGCACTGAAGGGTACTGATGCAGAGCCATATCAGCAGCCTCACCGAGATACTCAAATAATTTAGTTGTCTCCTGATCACCGCTGTACGAACGGTAGACTCCTAACTAGATCCTTGTATGACGTATCAAGAATTGGACTATCTTTTTGTTCAGCCAAATAAATTTTGCAACAGCCAGTAGGAAAAAATTGTGTTCAGGATCAAGGACGGGTGCGATGTTAAACGCAAGCCTATGAAAAAAGGAGATGTGCGACTGAGGTGTGTAGGGTGGAATTTACGGACGATAACTGAGAGAGAAAGAGAGCTAGCGGATGTATAAAAGAGGCAGTCAAAAGATGTATCACTTGTTCAAGAGACGAAGTGAAAGATTGTTAAAGAAGAAATATTGGTCATGAAAAAAAAAATATATTAATGTGGTAGTGACAAGAAGGGAAGAAGAAAAGGCGTGAGGATGATATTAGATATCGATATGAAGTAAATTGTTCCAAATCTAAAAAAAAATGTGCAATCTGCTACTGAGGCAATTAAGAAGGAGAAATTTTGAAAAGGATTTGAAGCTATGATATCTGTAGGTAGAGGTTTAAATATATATGTTGTATGAAGTTAGAGAGAAGAAGAGGGAGAGAGTACGAATATCGCAAAACGAAAGATCAATCCTGTAGCATCTGGCCATAAACACGCCAAACATCAGTTTCAGGTTTTAAGTAGATGCTTGGTATAAAGAACCGGGCAGAAAGAGTTCTTGCCCGGTTCTTGCACTGCCGTCCGTGCAATGCTCCCGTCGTACTCTCACGCAGCTAAAGTGCCTTGATGAAAAGTAGAGCCACAGTGTCTTAGCGTGCAGTGCCTCTAGTGGTTTCTCTCTTACCTAACATAGGACTAAAATCATTGATACGTACTAGATTTCTTGGAGCACTCCTATTATAATGGCAATTTTATCGGATGGTCATGGTTGATTACGAAAGCATTCCTGTGACATCCCGCTTTGGTGCCAGAGCGACCGTTTAATATTACCTAACCGTCGTAATTTTTCTCTGGGTTGAGCGGTATCTAGAAGAGTTTACTAACGCAAAAAAAAATAAACTTAAAATGCAAAACAATTTTGTGCATGTAACAGGTTATCTGGGTCACTGGCCGGTTAAGATCACATTATTGATAGCTGGCCTACTTTTAGCAATACTCATGGTACGAAATAGCAATTCAGTTTTGTCAATAATAATTCACCTGCTAAATGAGTTTATTACAGGCCCGCAGAACGCCCAAAAATGTTTTGAGATCTCACAGTCTTAGGTTGTTTATTTAATAATAATAGATTTAACCAGATTATAAAATATGTACGTAATATATATATAAATATGGATTAAAACATAATCTTTTGTAATCGTTGTATCCGCTTTCGAGCATTAAGTAACATATGTTAATTTATATATAAGTGGTTTCATAGAGAGACGAAGCTTCTTAGCATTCCATGGATTCACCGTGCGGGTGCCGGGCCCATCGCGTTGCAGGAAAAGGAGCGCAAACAATGCCTGGGACTTGCGACCCAGGTGTAGGTTTAAGGGGCCCCTTTATTATGCGCATACACGCTCACCTTCATTGTTCACGCTCCTCTCCCTACCTAACCTATTCATATAATGGGGTCGAGACCTATCTATAAAATTATAGTTACTTGATGGCTCTCGTCTTGGTACTTTATTGCGATAAGGTTTAATAGAATTGTCTAAGCTTATCAGCTTTCTTTTATTTCGTGTTAAAGGTTACGGCCACCTGAGTCCTAGGACTAGTTGGGGCAAGATCATGACAATCTTCTACGCTCTTCTGGGGATGCCGTTGTTCTTGCTCTACCTCAGTAATGTTGGTAAGAGTAATTCTTTTTCCTGATGATACTTAAGTCATAACTCCAGTATACAGTATAGATAAGAATGTATTTACTTCCAGGAGAATTGTTGGCTAGTTGGTTCAAGTGTATATACGCACTGGTGTGTCTCTGCAGAGGCTGTCCTGGTTTTTCCAGGCGAAGAATCATCCATATTCGTTCACAGGTACGCTATCTTACCTTAAAATATAAATTTATATCAATACTCAATAGTTCGGTTTTTCGAAAAGTATCAAACAGGTGAGTGGTTCCGATTTGAATAAAATTTTGAACGTACTTGAAAAATTTGCAACTAGACTTATGCCTCTTTTTTATAATTAGTTGTGTCACCAAATCAGTTAAGACGCCACCTTCATGAGAAAAATGTTCTTAATTAAACTATTTGTTCCTTTTTTGGTTGAGATTTCCTTTATTTATTATAAGGAAAAATGTGTATTATTTTACTTATGAGACAATACATTTGTGTTTAGATTTTTTATGGAATTCTTATCTATTGCATATTGTTTGCTCAGTTATGAGCATGTTATTGATATAATGTTGTGCATATTTACGATATAGATTATAAAAAAAAAAAAACAATTGTTAAAATTATAATGGCAAAAGTATGCCTAAAATCAAAATAACATCTTTATTTATTTCAGTTTGAGCTTAGCGACGCAGAAAGTATAGAACGACCAGTCGCTTGGGAAACTGGCTATCCAGACTCTGACGTGACGTCGGAATACCGAATACCTTTACCTCCCGAGAATTATTATTCTAGGTAAAGTTAAATATTTGATTAGAAAATGAAAGAGTTTGATACTTATCAACTCAATTACCGCTTATTTGCATAGGAATGTTTTCATTTACCGAATTTTTAATGGTCCCATTACATTATCCAATTTTAAGAGCACTATTTGACTCCAAAAATAACCAGTCATGAGCTTACTAATGACTCACTAACAGACTTCTCACTATGTGAGGTTAGAATGCTTGTTGGTAGATCACATAACGAAATGGCAACACCACACCTTACACGAATCTGTAAACTGCACTAACCACTCATTTAATTAATACAATAAAAAATAAGCTATGGTAATTAAAGTTTCAAACTTGTTATTTAAAACGAGCAAGCAAAATATAAAAATATTTGAATGTTCCAGAAGTCGCGAGCTGGAGAGCGAGCTCAGTGACGTCAGCGACGCGCGCACCATCACTGTGCCTGTCAGCGTGTGTGTGGCCTTCATGGTGGGGTAGGACATGAGATGCAGTGTTAGAACGATGTTAATTAATTTAAAAATATTTTGTGTTGTGACGAGCGAAAAGGGACATGCGGTCGAATTCGTTATTCGCTGCCCTCAATGCCGGACGCTTCGAGACTATCGTGACTGTAGTTTTAAGTCTACGTTCACGAAGATCACTTCATAAAATAGATATGAATATAATTGATGTCGATAAGTGTACTCGAATGAATATTTATTTGATTCGATTTTGAATTATTTCGTTTAGATATATTATGTTCGGATCCCTGATCTTCGGTCTTTGGGAGAAGTGGGACAAGCTGGACGGAGCCTATTTCTGCTTCATATCTCTTAGCAGGTACAATAATTGAGGGCGGGGAGGTCGGTGTTGTGATCTGAGTGTAATGTGTGGTATATCCAGTATCGGGTTCGGTGACTTCGTGCCGGGCGAGCGCGTGTACACTCCTCGCATCGAGGCCTCCTTCATCGTGTGCTCGCTGTACCTCACGCTGGGGATGGCTCTCGTCGCCATGTGTTTCAACCTTATGCAGGTCGGACCTAATGACATCACATTATTTAATTTTCATAATAAATTTATAAGACCGCAACGCGTCGTCAGGAATATGTATTATTGACCTTGCATGTAATTCGTATTTTTCAGGAGCAAGTCATTCACTATTACGCCGGCTTGAAGCGAGCTTTCAGACGCATTTGTCGCTGCAAGAGATGATATCTTTCTGAATACATAAAGTATACATATTAATTTTAAGTCATCGTTGTAAATAATTCTTCGTTATTTCTCTCTACCATTATTGTATACGAGTTTACATTTTATAATATACTTTTTAAACAACGTGGCGTTTTGTTTTATTTATAAGATAATCATATTACATTTATAGAATATAAATCTAAAAACTTGTCAGAATTATATAATTGATGAATCAATTCTGATAAGTGGATTTTTTTGATGTCAGTAAACAAATGAATATGAAAGATAATTCGACATAGGGAAGGTAAATAAGTATTATTATTGACATGTTATTTAACAAACAACAGCCAATTATCTCTCCATAAAATTTATAAATATTTTAACCCTTAAACCCTTACTGAAGGGGTCTTTACATACATTCATATAGACACCCTTACAGCTCATGTCTATGACTTCATTATTTTATATGTTGAATATATAGTGTTAAAAAGAGACATTATATTTGTTGACCAAGTAACAACGTGTTAACTTTGAATTATATATTATAATATTATTTTTACTATCACACAAACACACACATAACCTTATATAACCTTATTCACGCGGTTAATCAATTAATTAATTATATCTCAGCATAAAACATTAAATTCGACACTACACGTAATCCTTAAATAATAATATAAGTAATATTCTATATTTAATTATTATACCTATATAAAATGTCGTACCATCAGTTAACTAATTCTAGACATAACTATCAACCAATCCCAGACAGTCGTCAATGAAGAAATAACAAACAAGTTTGTGACAGGATGTGGTCACTTAGCACACGCGTCATCCCAACGACGATCAAACTACTGTTAGAACTTATTTGGATTCTCTTTGTTTTATTATTTTTTAATACCACTTTATAAAATTTAACTAAATTACGAATTATGTATGTGATATACTTAAGGTTAGAGAATAGGAAATAATAACAACATTTAATTAAATCTGACTTTAAGTGTATTTATAATAAAAACGGTTGTTTTTAGTAAATTATGAATAATTTCAAATGACTCATTCTTATCTGAGTGCTCTAAAAACTGGTTGGTGGTTACACTTCCTAACGTGAGTCACGGTTGAGGTTTATGTGAATGTGTATTACTTCTTTGTTTTCATAGTTTCTTGAGAATTCCGTTACGTATTAGTATAGTAAATATAGTATAGTATTAATATTAGTATTTTATAATGTCTTTATTTTAAAAATCATTCTTCAGTACATCTCCGAGATCAACAAACTATCAAACTATGATTATCAATCTGTCAAAATATACTGTAATATGAAAGGAATTTAAAAGTTTTAAATGAAATTAATTGCATCGTTTAATTTAACTTTAATAAGGTAATATAGTGTATGTTCCTTCGCGTCGCATTATATCGTGTTGCGAGTGTTATTTGAATGCTTATGTTAAACTCAATTGTTAAAATTTAAAACACCACTGAAATTTGAGATAAAAATCAAAACAAGTTCTTGTTTATTATTACTGTGATCTGTAAACAATACTTTAATGAGATTGTTATTTTTAAGAAAGAAGCCAAACAACATATTCCCTCAGTGATCGCTGGCGGTACAATATCCAATTTCCAGTGAACTGATTATAACAATTCTTAGAATATTTACTCACTGCTGTTTACAAAAGAATAAAACATTGTCACATCTCGTCTCACTCGTCACTCGTCAGTAGTCACTAGTCAGTAGAGCTTTGACCTCTGTGAGCGACGGACGTAGAGTTATACATTTTATAAGTAATATATTAAAATGCATCGCGTATCATTTCTGGTGTTGTTGGCGGTGTGTGGGAGCGCTGTTTCACATACGTATCATTTAGGAGCATGTCCTGTAGTCGAGCCGATGCCTGGATTTGACATGAATCAGGTAATTTAATTTATTATTGTTGTTATTTTCTCGTCCCCTTGACTTTAATAACATAAAGATTTAATTAGTTATATCCTAGCACAGAATCTTTGTTATAAAATAAATTAATAATATATTGTAGAGTGTATATTTAGTTCTTCTGATAAATAATTATGTACGTATGATAAAATATTCCAGGTTTCCATAATAGTTGCCATTGAAACACACATCTATAGATGACCTACAGGTCACAGCGATTGATAAAAGAAGCTTGTTAGTCAATTCTGAATCATAATTATACGGTATAGTTGCTGAAGTCATTCGAATACATACCGTGATATAATTCTACAACTTTTTTTACCACTAATTGATACACCTCTGTGTCATAATATTTACGTAAACAATATATTTCATTAAAAACGATTTTGTTACAATGATAAATATTAAACACAACAATTGAATAATTCTTGGGAATAAATATTTTCATTCATGAGGCAATTTATATTATTACAGATGCTGGGAGTGTGGTACGTCATCCAGAAGACATCAACAGCCTCTCACTGCATCACCTACAACTTCACCAAGACCGACGAGCCCGGGCGCTACCAGCTGGAACAGTTATCCCAACATTTTATACTGGGACTGACTCCATTGAAGCATGACTACCGGTAAATTTTACATTTTTAGTAGTACTTAGTAGTACATACATTTATATGGTCCTTAGAAAGTTAGACTTATTTTGTTGTAAACAAAATATCTAACATAAACTGTTTTGTATAACACAAACCAAAAAATAAGTTTATTGAAATTTATGTTTTTCTTTCAAATTCGAAAATATATCAAATGACACCTTTTTAGATTTTTATTCGGTATTATTCATTATATTAAATATTTCTTTAAGTACTGTTGTTCCTGTTATTCTTATTAAATTATTAATTGATATTCCAGATATTCTGGAATTTTAACCGTACCGGATTCAGCCGTACCTGCGCGGATGAAAGTAAACTTCCCCCTGAGTAAGTAATTAGTAAATGACTACTACAATGAAAACTTATTGTAAATTAATTAAAATGATTTTGCTATATTTACTGATTTCTATGTACGATGTTGTTCCTCAGGCATAGCCGGATCTGCTAGTTATACAATAATGGCCACTGACTACGCGCAATACGCCGCGATATTCACATGTCAGAAGCTTGCGTTTGCGCATCGTCAGTCGGCCACCATCCTCTCCAGAAGCAAGGAATTGGATAAAATGTTTGTGGACAAAGTAAGTTGACGTAGTTGTTCAAATGGTTGACACCATTTTAAATGTCTTTGACTATTAGTTAATTTCCACATATATTTTCTAGATGCGAACAAAATTATCCTTTTACGGAGTAGACCCATATGAGCTGTCCATCATATCACAAACTGAGTGTCCAAAACATCCTAACGGAACCGCCAACGGTGTAAACATCAACATTGATCCTGATACATTCTCCACACACAATATTGGAGAAGCAGTTAGAAAGACTGGAACCGTTATTGGTAATATAAAATAGTGATGTAATAATATGAACAAAATATCCAAATTATTGACTTTAAAATGACCATAATTGCAGCCGACGGTGTTGAATACGTGGTAGATGCTGGAAAGAAGGTGTACCACAAAGTCGCCAGCAGTAAGGAAGACCTCACAGAGAGTCCAGATAAGCCAGTTCACGCTCTCGAAGCTGATGCCGAGTGGTTGCCTTAAAGACACTTTATGAACTACTTTATTTAATCAACACCCATAGAAATATGTTAATACATTTTCCTTTGAAATGTTAATAGTATTAGCGTATATTTATTAAATTAAGAATTTCTATACTCATTGTATAATATACAACTTCCTACAGTTAATTATTTTCTACTTTCGACTTAATAATAACAACATGACTACAATTATAATCAATCAAAATAATCACAAAAACAATAATGTAATGTGAAATTTACGACATTTTGATTAAAAATGTTCAATATCCAATAAATCTCTCTTTAAGTATAATAATATAGTATATATATATATATATATATATATATATACGTATAATATATACGAGATAAAATGTCTACATCAAATTTTTTTAAAGAAAATAATTTCACCGTTTTGAGCACATGAAATACTTATCTTATAAAGGATTGCCACAACACAGTCAGAAAGAACATTTTAAACCTAAGTCAAATCACAACAGAATATATCTAAGGAGAGATGGTTAGCAACCTAGTATGTAGTAAATAAATAATATACTAATTGGCACATATACACCTCTGATATACTTGCAAGGAGCGTCCTGTTAAAACTAATTTATTTTTGCAAATATCACAAGACGACAACAAATATAATTTTAACACATGGAACCAGAAGCATGTCTTTAAAAATAATGAGTCTGTTAAACCTTTAAAATCATCAGTGGTTGCTTTTATAAGAATATAAAACACATTTTTTAATTTTTTTAATCATTTTTTTATAACTTAATAAAAAAAATACGACTCCATAAAAAACCTGCATGCATTAACCACTTCAACAACATAAAATTTATATTTAAGAGAATCAATCCCACACTAATATTAAATTGTAAAAATCCTACATAAAACAAATCAGAACGATTCATTTAAACCAATTCTACATACAAATAAAATTAAAGTGTCTGTTTTTTTATTTTCAAATTAAGAGTTTTTCACTCAATAATATTTAAATAAAAAAAACGCTTTCTTTCCGTGGCGGGTGGCTGGTATTATAACAAGTTACTAAGGCTACTTTTATTTTAAAGAACAATAAATGGAAGGAAGTCGTTTACAGAGCTAGTTTTTATTAACACTAAACCTACCAAGTACCGGTCAAATTGACCGTTCTTAAACTTTTGTAAAAGTTACACATTTTTAAACGTTATAATATCGTTATCAAACTACATGACAATTCTTAGAATATGCATATAATATTTTCTACACTCTTTACTTTTAGTTATTTCCATTATTACCTGCGTTATATAACAAAATAACTTTTAATTACCAGTCAATTTGACGGCGTGCGGTAGCAATAGGTATACAAGAATTGTCGGTTGGTTTTAGTGTTAAATTGAATCAAACTGAAAAATGTTCGTTACTTAGAAAATCTTATTCATTTCGAAAGTTATCGATAAAATCGAGTACCTATTGAAATAATAGTATTATGTACCAAAATATATGGACTCTTGAAGTCAGACAAAACACGCACAAATCAAATTGTGACTTATATTACTGAACCGGACTGCAAAGGATGCCAAACTCGCTCCACAAGGATATCAAATTCCATTGTGCTCGAGTAGATGCAGGTTGGCGACTTTTGGCTGCAGCACAAAATAATATATGTTGTTTTTTTCTTCCTTGAGCAACAAATTATTAGCGTTAAACCATTTTACAAGATCTGAGGTAATATTGTTTACGAGTTCATCGTCAGTAACTGGTTAGTCATTGATTTTAAAAGTAAGAGAAGTATCATCATCAAACAAAACTATCCCATGCCTACCCCATGTCTATCTAAAATTTGTTATTTTGCTTTTGATTTATAAAAGGTAAGTAAATACTACATTACCTTTAAATAGTTATATAGGTGGTAGAGCCTAGCTGTAGTTATCCGACTACAGCTCGTATTGGGCTGGCTCGACCGGGGAAGGACCACCCTCTCACAGAAGACCGACGTGTAGTAACCAAATTCATTTGGTTATGTTCCGTCGGTGAGGAGAGAATCCGGAAGCCCAACCTCCCCCCCGCGCCAAACATGAAAGCGATGCCAAAAACAAAAATACCTCAGGAGGGTACCGGCTTTGATGAAGCTGGGGACCCCCTCCCCGAGCAAAATCGGGGAAATGATTCTCGGATTTTGCTCGGGCTGCCCGTCGTATCTGGGGCGGGCAAAGTATCGCCTTTTGTGTTGTTTGAGGGTAAACGACGAGTCAATGCAGCGGCACCCCGACCCACTCTAAATGTGGACTTTTGCAACATCCGGGGACTTCATTCCAACTTGAACGCCGTCCACTATCATCTGGAGACGGCGCAGCCGGCCTTGTTGTTTCTGACGGAGACGCAGATATCTCAACCTAGCGACACAGCGTACCTGTCATACCCCGGGTATAAACTAGAACACCATTTTATACCACACGCCGAGGTATCTGTGTTCGTAAGGGAGGATATCTGCTACCGTCGCCTTCAGGTTTTTGAAGGTCGGGACCTGTCTATACTCTGGCTACGCGCGGACATGGACGACCATGTCAGAGTCTACGCGTGCCTCTACAGGTCCCATAGTGATAATGCAGAAACGGATCAACTCTTGGGCCATGTTCAGGCGAAGATTGACGATCTGCTTTCACAGACTCCCTCCGCCGAAGTCGTAGTCCTAGGGGACTTTAATGCGCACCATGCCGATTGGCTAGGGTCACGTGCCACCGACTACGCGGGGAGATCTGTGTTTGACTTTGCTCTGGCAAATGGTCTGTCCCAGCTGGTAAAGACGCACACTCGTCTACCGGACGTGGACAGCCACACGCCCTCTTTGTTGGATCTTCTGCTGACTACACATCCAGAAAAGTACCAGATCACTATCGAGGCTCCCTTAGGTTCCTCTGACCACTGTCTGGTACGGAGTATAGTGCCCATTCAACGGTCCGCTCGCACAACACCTGCGACTCGACGCGTTTGGCACTACAAGTCAGCGGATTGGGATGGAATGCGGTCCTTTTTTGCATCCTACCCATGGGGGCCCATTTGTTTCCCTTCCGATGATCCTAGTGACTGCGTTGCGGCTGTAGTTGATGTGATACTACAGGGCATGGAACTATTTGTACCAAGCTCTGTGGTACCACTTGGTGGCAGATCGCGGCCTTGGTTTGATGCGAATGTCAGGGCTGCAGCAGCTGGCAAACGGCAAGCTTATCAAGCTTGGGTCAATGCGTTAGTCACTAAGGATCCGAACTCTAGAGTTCTGATGAGGAAATATAATCGTGCCTCCAGATTCTTCAAACGGCAAATCGCTAGAGCAAAGTTCAAGCATGTCGTCAAAATTGGGGATCAGCTGCCAAAGTACCCGCCTGGCACTCGCAAATTCTGGGCGCTTTCAAAGGCCACTCTGGGAAACTTTAGCCAGCCGTCCCTACCGCCGTTGCACATGGGGAATGACTCTCTGGCCCACACGGCAAAAGAGAAAGCCGATCTCTTGGGCACTCTTTTCGCCTCCAACTCGACTTTGGACGACCAGGGGAAGACACCGCCTATCATCCCGTGGTGTCAGAGCTCAATGCCGGAAATAGTTTTTCGGCAGAAAACTATTAGGCAGTCTCTATTTTCCTTGGACGTTCATAAGTCGAGTGGGCCGGATGGCATTTCTCCATTGGTGCTACGAACGTGTGCCCCTGAGTTGACTCCAGTGCTAACGCGTCTATTTCGGTACTCCTACCTTAAAGGCGTAGTCCCGGTCACATGGAAGCGTGCCCTTGTCCATCCGATCCCTAAAAAAGGTGATAGCTCGGAACCAGCTAACTACAGACCTATCGCCATTACCTCTCTGCTCTCCAAAGTAATGGAGTGCATTATCAATAAACAGCTCCTAACCTACCTCGAGGATCACCAGTTGGTCAATGACCGGCAATATGGCTTTCGCCATGGTCGATCGGCTGGTGATCTTTTGTTGTATCTTACACACCGTTGGGCAGCTGTTATTGAAAGCAAGGGAGAGGGTCTGGCAGTTAGTCTGGATATGGCGAAAGCCTTCGATCGTGTATGGCACAAGGGGCTTCTTTCGAAGCTATCTTCCTATGGGCTTCCCGAGACTTTATGCAAGTGGATCACCAGCTTCCTCACTGGGCGGAGCATACAGGTCGTTCTCGACGGTTTTTGCTCGGACCCCAAGCCCGTGAACGCTGGTGTACCCCAAGGCTGCGTGCTATCCCCAACTCTGTTCCTCCTGCACATCAATGATATCTCCAACATACATTGTTATGCGGATGACAGTACTGGGGATGCGGTATATTCCGGCCGTGCAGGTCTCACTCGGGAAAACGTCGACGAGTGCCGAAAGAAACTTGTGTCTTCAATAGAGACCTCCCTGGGGATGGTCTCTGAGTGG
This sequence comes from Melinaea menophilus ssp. n. AW-2005, assembly GCA_918358695.1. Lineage (NCBI taxonomy): Eukaryota > Metazoa > Arthropoda > Insecta > Lepidoptera > Nymphalidae > Melinaea > Melinaea menophilus. The sequence goes on along the minus strand of OU911039.1, from coordinate 32,003,616 downwards.
GGTGAACTGAACCACGTTCAGTTCAATCCCCTAAAGACACAGGTTTGCGCGTTTACCACTAAGAAAACCCCATTTGTCGTATCGCTCTTCGAGAGCACTCCCCTCATTGCCTCGCCAAGTATCAGAATACTGGGTCTCGACATTTCGAGCGACTGTCAGTTTCGTAGTCATCTGGAGAGCAAGGCCAAGTTGGCCTCGATGAAATTGGGAGTGATCAATAGAGCGAGGCAGTACTTCAAACCTGGCCAAAGACTTGGGCTCTATAAGGCGCAGGTCCGGCCACACATGGAGTACTGTTCTCATCTCTGGTCCGGATCACCCCAATATCAGCTTCTACCATTTGACCGCGTACAACGGAGAGCCGTTCGAATTGTCGGGGACCCGGTGTTCTGCGAACGGCTGGACTCTTTGGCATTGCGTAGAGACGTGGCTTCTTTGTGCGTCTTCTACCGCATTTACAACGGGGAGTGTTCCGAAGAACTATTCGATCTGATGCCTGCCGCCGAATTTCATCACCGCACAGCGCGCCATCGCCTCCAATACTATCCTTACCACCTGGATGCGTGGCGATCCTCCACTGTGCGGTTCTCAAGGACATTTTTTCCACGTACCACTTGAATGTGGAACGAACTCCCTTCGGCGGTATTTCCAGATCGGTACGACATGGGTACCTTTAAAAAAGGCGTTTATTCCTACCTACAAGGCCGGCAACACTCTTGTAAATCCTCGGATGTTGCAAGAGTTCATGGGCGGCGGTGATCACGTCCATTCGTGACCCGCTAGCTCGTTTGCCCTCCTCTTACATAAAAAAAAAAAAATATCATCATGATTGCTGTTTGTATTTTACTTCCATAATTTACTTTGGAATTCTTTCACAGATTTTAATAAAGTTATACACATTGCTGGTAAATAAAATAACCCGCGTTGGTCATTACTGGATAAATTAATAACAGATAATATGTCAGATAACAATATCGATCAATGTGTTTTTACCTATCGGTAATAAAAGATCTAAATGGATTCTTAATATTCGAAATTCTTTGATATATCTTACGGGACTTATATAAATATTAAGCGGTTTATATACATAAATATTATAAATATTTCATTAGTGTTAATTTATTTTGTTCAGTAAAGTCCAATAATGTCACCGGAAAGGGACGCGTATGTGGTCCGCGGCATGATGGCCGCCACGCTGCGAGCGCTGCGTCTGTTCGGTCTCGCGCCGCTCCGCTTTTCGCGCGTCGCCGACGGGGTCTACCTTGTTTCTCCTTCACGTTCTATATTTATTATAGGAATACTGAGTCTTTTTGGAATACGTGAGTTGATCCTTATCATTGTTAATTCCTAAATATAGATTTAGGGCCCTATTAGAATATCTGTTCAAATATGAGCTTGATTGATCATGAAAAAATATTAGAAGACGTCAGGGGTGCACTAAAGAATACACTACTTTAATCGAATGGCCTCGCGAGATAAAAATACTTTTTTTAATATACGAGTATACAACGCGGACAAAATCACTGGCAAAAACCTGTTATAAATATATATTTTTTTTAATATTTTTGTTATCTTTATATACGTCCTACTACTCCTTACGAAATATATATAACTACTCGTATGTAATTAGCTTACGCACTTCGTAGTTACTTTGTGGATGTTCGTGTCACGTACTCTTCCTAGTTGTTCCATATCTTTGTAATGCAAGACTATTTTTTTTTAATATCAAAAGAATAAAATTGAATAAAATAGTTTTAAACAATATGCACACTAGATTTATTGTAGCAGTACAAGTTCGCGATGCATAGAGTATAGAAATTATATCTAATAATATTGTTTATAACTTATTTTAAAAAAGTTCATATTTCCAGAATTGCTTTTAACATTATTATATTGTTCTCAAAACAAAGATGGATTCCTGGACAAGTTGAGTGCTCACGAAAGATTTTGGATTATATGGAGTGCCTCATTCTCGAGCGTTGCAGTTGGTGGAGGATTCTCACGTATGAGAGGTCTTAAAACATTATTGAAACAGATACATACGGTACTAATAAATTTTTTCATTAAATTAAAAAAAAGAAGAGAATTTTGTATGTATCTAAAAAAAATTTAATGGGATTTAGATTATATTAATCTAGAATACGTTCAGTTGTTCTTGAAGAGGACGATAACGTTCCCTTGTGATTGTTGTAAACACTCAAACGGCTCGATCCTCAATCGTTTCCTTAATTCTCATAAAATTAATTAAATAATAGACTATATAACGACAGGGCGAAAAGCTCAATAAGCATATGTTACTAAGGGGCTATGCACATGGAGTTTTTAGGAGATAACGAGAAACATTTCTTAAAATATCAACCTCAGCACACGTACAAAATATTTTATTTATTTTTATTTATATTCTTTATTGCACACCATACATATCATAAAAACAAGTAAAAAAAAATATATAACAAAAAAAAATATAGAAAACGATGGAGATACAAAAGGCGGTCTTATCGCCTATAGGCGATTTCTTCCAGACAACCAATATTAATGTTGAAATACCCTTATGATCCAATGAAGCAGTAGGTGGCGTAAATGTACAAAAATAAATAAACCTACTTAAAAATAACTACACACGAATACATAGACGTGATACATAAATAAAATTATTAACAATATATATTAAGATATAAACTAAACAATATCTATAATATACATACACGATAATTGTCGTCCTAGATATCCTTGGATAAAAAGTAGTCCTTAACAGATTTTTTAAAAACTAATAACGATTTTGATTTCCGAATATTGAGTGGTAAGTCATTCCACAATTTAATGGAATGTACCGTAAAAGACTGTTTATAGAATTTGGTGCTATGTACAGGCATTCTGATAAGTAAGGACTGTGATGATCGTACTTCAGATGGTGCTCCTAAAAACTTAAAGTTTTCCTTCAAGTATGTAGGAGTTTTTGGGTGAAATAGTACACAGTACAGGAGGGAAAGAGCATGTGAATCCCGGCGATAGCGTATAGGGAGCCACTTGAGTTTTTGTCGAAATTCGGAAATATGGTCATATTTGCGTAAACCAAATATAAACCGTATAGCATTGTTTTGGAGTCGCTCAAGCTTATTTAAATGGTCCTCGGTTAAATTTAGATAACTTGCATCAGCATAATCTAAAATAGAGAGAAGAAGGGAGTGGGCTAACATAATTTTGGTAGGAATTGGAAGAAAATACCGTAATCGTAATAGAGCACTCATGGCCGCAAACGTTTTTTTACTGAGTTCTTTGGTTTGCGTATTCCAAGATAGGTTCTGATCCAAATAGATGCCAAGATTTTTAACATTAGAGCAATATGGTATAGCAATATTGTTGTATACAATAGGAGGTACGTTTTGCCAATCAACCCTTGCAATCATTCGTGGGCTACCAATAATGATAGCCTGAGATTTTGCAGGATTAACGTTCAAGCCGTACTGCCTACTCCATTTATAAATAGCGCTCAGGTCCTTATTCATTAGTGAAACAACGGAAGATAGATTTTCGAGGTGTGAATGGCGATATATTTGTACATCATCTGCATACATGTGATAGAAAGAAGTGATATGCTCAGAGATAGAATTAATGAAAATTGCGAATAGTAGAGGAGATAACACGCCGCCTTGGGGCACCCCTGCCGAGACATCACACCAGGACGAGAGGGTCGTACCATTCCGAGTGCGCTGTCGACGGCCAGTGAGGTAACTCCGAAACCAGTCTGTCACTGATGGAGATATGTTAATAGAACGCAGCAATGCTAGTAAGATGTCATAATTGACAGTATTAAAGGCATTGCTAAAGTCTAGCAATGTTAATACTGTCAACTGTTTATTATCCATTGCTAAACGTATGTCATCAGTGACTTTGACCAGCGCAGTAACCGTACTATGACCGGGACGAAATCCAGATTGAAAGGGGTTAAGAAGGAGATTTTTATTAAGGAATAGGTTTAACTGTTCGTAAACTAATTTTTCAAGGATTTTAGAGAGGAAGGGTAGAATGGAGATTGGACGAAAGTCGCTGAACATTACGGGTTTGGTTTTTTTAGGAATGGGAGTTATTTGGGCCTGTTTCCAAGCTTCAGGAAATTTATTAATAGAGATGGAATGATTTAGGATATGGGTTAATATGGGGGAAATGACATCTAGGATAGGAACGATCATATTCCGGCTGACGCTGTCTGCCCCAATAGAATTCGACGAAATGGACAGTACGTTCTTCTTAACATCACATTCAGTGAAAGGACAGAATGTGAACGGCGGAAAATCAGGAGTTGGAAGAGATGAAAGGGACTTAAGTGTGCAATATTGTTACACGTTGAAAAATTGCTACTCGTATGTGCAAAGTTGTTTTAAGATTATAAAACGACCTTGTTCAACGCAATCGCTCGGTGACTTGGTTTGCAAAGTCTTAACTCAGACTAGCATCTATGGGTTTCGATTCTTGTACCACTTGAATGTTTATTTATTCTTTGTTTGTTTCTCTATCTGACCGCCTCTCCGTCCGTCCATCTATCTATCTATTTATTTTTACTTATATCTTTTTTGTTTTGAATATTAATTCAAACCAATAATCACTTGTGTACGTCAAATGGAAGTGTCAAGATGATTTATTTTAATACCATACTCATCTAAATAAGCCCTTCTGCAAAGACACTCTCCATCTGTAATTTTTAGGCTACAAGACTTCCAAAACGCGTCCTGGCCTGAGAAAAACCACATAACAAACTCAGCCGGATATATTTTATAGTGATCACTGTTACACAAACGTAAGCAATTGTCGAACCATCACAATCAATTCGATGAACCGGCTTAATGATTAGTTACTATTAAAAAAAAGATATTCGTGGCTAGACGATCAGTTAATGCTAGCAGCATCCGTTCACGAGCATAACGCATGCGTCACCCATCACTACCTTCGCCATATTTAAAGGATGGGAAGTAATAACTAAAGGAACGGTGTAATGCAGCCACTAGATTAAAAGAGAGTAACAAATAACGTAAAAATAGTGGACGTTACTAGTTAATTGCTAAAATACAATTCATTCTCAGGCCATCATTAATAAATTAATTGATTACATGTGCTATTTCTTGAGCATACATTAGGTGGGTATAAAATTAATATTCGTGTTAATAAAACTGATTCCCGTTAGCACGAAATAATGTTTTTTTTTCTGTTTTCCATGAGAGAAAAGTACTACCCTAGTCGCGACTACCATTTTATATTCAAGTGATTACAATTAGGCCCTACCACTTACATAAAAGCAGCTTTTTTTTTTTAGATCCAATCAAAAATTATATGTACCTGTAATACCTCATTTGAACCAAAAGTTTCTACTGTGGTGTTATTTTTTTCTGGATTTCTCTTCACAAATGTTGTTTATTATGCTACGTCTTTAGCTATTTATTATATTGCTACTTTTGACTTAGAAGAATTGAGTGAGTATTTTTTTTATTATAATTGAAATGAGTTGAATTTTAGTGTAGTTTAGTTTGGCACCGTGTTACTAGACGACGACTAGGACCACTCAGAATCATTGAGCCTTAACATTTGTTTTAAATTTAAAAGTTTAGTTATGTAACTTGAGATTAAGATTCTTAAATTCTTAATGGATTAGTTATGAGAAAATAGGAAATTAAATTAATTGATCTGACTTTTACAAAAAGATGTGTAATAAAACATTGTTATTATAAATCCACTGCCACTCGATAGTTTAGGTTGTGTTTTGAATGTCACGTTAAGGCAAAAGCAATAATATTATATTATTATTTTACTAATTAATACATTTTCTTGCAGAAATACGCATTTATATTAATATGATCTTCTTTTTGGAATTGAACTTTGTTGTATTATTAGAGCTTCAATATGTTTTCTTGGGTTTTTGTTTGTACTTAGTTGTGAAGAATGTTAACTACAAAATGACCCAGAGTATTGTAATTTTTAAAGGTAGGTTTTGTAAGCCGTTATAGATTAAAATATTTTTTTGCATATTGTTGTGTTGATAAAACTTTATATTATTGATATACCTACAATAAGTTACGAGGAATATTACTACACTAGCTGCTGCCAGTTACTTCGTCTGCTCCCTCCTATCCCGATTCACATATAAACAAATAATGATAAAGATTATATTAAGTTTTAAGAAATAAATTTTTTTTGATTTTATCGAGATCTAGAACAAACGAATATTTTGGTTTTCTTATGAAAATAAGATTTGTAAAAATTATATCAAAAGATCTCAACACAATACCTATTTTTTCATATACACATACATACGTAAATAAAATCACTACACTTTAATTAAAAATATTCATAGCATCTGTTGCCAACCAACTTAGGCAATCAGTATTGGGCGCGTTAAATTCCCCGAGGACTACAACATCAGCGGATGGAGTTTGTGAGAGCAGGTCGTCGTCGTCGTCGTCGCTTGGACATGGCCCAAGAGATGATTCGTTTCTGCAAAACCACTATAGGACCTTTAGAGGCACACATAGGTTCTGACATAATCGCCATTGTTTATGCGCAGCCAGTATAAAGATAGATGCGACTTTCAAACACAGATAAGAACACCGATACCCCGGTGTCTGAAAATGATAGTCAAGTTTATACCCGGGGTATGATACGTACGCTGTGTCATTTGGTTGGATATCTGCGATTCCGTCAAAAACAACAAGGCCACCTGGCTGTCTCTAGGTGGTAGTGAATATCGTTTAGGTTGGAGTGAAATCTCCGGATGTTGCAAAAGTCCAAATTTTGAGTGAAACATGGTGCTGCTGTATTGACTTATTGTTTGCCCTCTGAAAACACAAGACGCGATACTTTGCCTGCTCCAGATAAAACGGATACCCGAGCAAAATCCGAGAATCATTCACCCGTTTTTGCTCGGGGAAGGGTTCCCCGGTTTCATCAAGGCCTCCTCCTGGGGTATATTTTTTAGAGGCATTGCTTTTACATTTGGCGAGGAGGGAGATGGATATAAACTTTATTGCTTGGGATGGAGAGGGAGTAAGCGATATGATTAGCAACAGTATATTACTATAATATTTTCCAATGTCTTGACTTATCATACAAATAGATTTCCATGCTAATTATACCACTGAAAGGATTTACTTGGGTTATGTCTTTAATATTAAGATGCAAATATGTGGGTCAAAAAACTTATCAACACGAATGCTAATAAATTATTTATTGTTTTGTTTTAAGATTCGGTGAACACATCGTATGATCTGACTAATAATATGAAATTTATGTATCAATGCTATTTGGAAATATGTAATATTTTGAGTGACATGAACCAATCTGAAGGGTTAATGATGATATTATTATTGTTTCGTGAAGTAACGGACATATTTATAACGGTTTATTTTGTTGTATCAATCGCTGCTACCTCAAGTATGTGTTTTGTAATGATAAACATTTTATTCTTTAAAAATACTTTTAATACATATTATTTCCGAGTGCTTCTTTTAGACATTTATACGCTGATGTTGCTAAGGTTACTTGTAACCACCAAACCATAGAAGGTCCTCACTAACTATATTGTGTGTAGTTTTAAAACAATTTCTAATCAAATCTTCAGCAACGTCTGCAGCGGGGCTTATATGTTTATTCGTCTACTTCTTAATGATTTTATATACTTGTATGCGGATGACATGTTTTGTTGAAATGGGATATCGACTTCAGAGTGAGGTAGGTAATATTTCTTATTAATGGATAGCGATATAGTATATTCTACTTTTAATATAAAGACGAAACTTTATGGAGACCGAACTTTAACTTTTCCTTATTAAATTAAAAATGAAGTTATTTAATTACTATTAAAATTTAAGAGACTTTTTTGGGCAATCGTGCCTAAACACTTATTTAATTTTTTGTCCGTGGTGGAAAACGTTGACAAATGTTGGTATTACTAATAATTAATTTTCAAAATTATAGCTTATATATGTTTATTTCAGATTAATAAAACTAAAGGCCTGTTTACTGAAATGATGTGGCGGCAATCCAACAACGTTGTTCTGGAAAGGGAACTTAACAATTATATGTATCAATTTTTATTACACCAACCTACTTTATCCCCGTTAGGAATTGTTACGTTCAGCAGACCACTAATAGCTACAGTAGGTTTACTCATAACAAATGCATTCACTTAGAAAACTTTACAATATCTAACATCTATTCTTGTTTTGTTACAGATTGTAGGCGCTATCATAAGTTTTGTGATAATAATTTTGCAACTTAAACTGGAAACTGTTTAATTGAGATTATTAAATTTTTATTTAAGCTCTTAGAAATATCTATAAAAAATATATATTTTTAGTCTTTAGAGAAGATTGCGATAATAAAAGCACATTGTTTTTAAGTGGTCACATTTTATGTATTACCTTCGTATCACGTCAAACCGTCAGATCTGATTGAAATGTAATTTGCACTATTGTGTGTTAGTTTTAAAAGTAGTTGGGACAGTGTTCCCTGTGTGTCATTTGTTGAATATATTGACCTGCACTAGTTTTAACAACTATTAAGCTTAATATTAATGGTACTGTAATAAAATTAATCTTCATTTATTTCAAATCCTATAACATTAATTATTTAAAATAATATATATTTTGTTATACTAGATGTACTAGAATAATATATCGACAATCCACTATATATATATATATATATATATATATATATATATATATATATATATATATATATACTATAATATTATATAAATACATATTTTATCTGATTAAATATACTTATATATAATATATAGCACATACATCTGAAAAAAATGTATATTAGAAAGATTCTAGAAAGTACTTGCGAGTTACAAGTTTTAAAAAGACCTTTTAGTAGGTGCCCTCCTAATCTTTTCAGGTAGATTGATCGAGATTATAGAAGCTTAAACTCTAAAAGACTGATGCGGTAAGTAAGTAATAAGTTTTATGCGGTACAATGGCCATTTTAAGGTTAGAGAATGATCGAAGCATTTTGTTATGTGCTGCATGAAAATATTGGAATTCTTCCTCTAGGTATGGAGGCGCATTTGGATCATTTAAGATTGAATAGAGGAGATTAACTATTCCGAGCTACGCTTCTGTCAAATAATGAGCCATTTAAGTACTTATGTAAACCAAAGATGTAGCGAAGGCAGTTATTAAGGAGGCGCTGTAACTTGTCGAGAAGATCGTTGTTTAGGTCTGGATGACATAAAATCTGCGTAATCAATGGGGTGTAAGATAATAGAGTTGATTACCATTGTCTTCTTCTTAATGGGGAGGAAATGTTTAGTTCGATATAATGACTGTAAAGCGGCACTGACTTTAGGCCATATTTTTTTAATCTGCTGGTGCCAATTCATTTTACAGTTAATGCACAACGCCGGGTTTTTTACTGCCTTACCCCTAACCCTACACTGCTCGCGGCCCGACAGACACTTGGCCAGGTTTTCAATATAATAGAAAACCTAATTAAATACTATAAACAAAATTCTTAACGCTAATTAATAGATCTTATATATTTGAATACGCTCGCGGTTGTGACGCCATTTATATTATTAACTTCTTTAATTATACTATAAATAAATTAAAATATATTTAAAGTCATTATGCGCAATAGGAGTATATAGTGTTACTTTTTAAATAATACGTATTACGGGACCAAAATGAGATTTTTGGGAATATTCTGAACTTACTGCATAAGTAGATGTTTCTAGAATATATAATACATTTATATTATATATTCTAGAAACATCTACTTATATTTATAATAAAGACAATAACATAAGAACAATTAGTACAAAACTCAACATAACATATTGTAATATCTTAGCTGAAAATGAGATGTTATCCCAAAATAACAACTTATACATTTAAACGACAAACTTATTCGGGAGCGACTTTTTATAGATGCTTCTGGCCCTAAATTTGAAAACGACCCATTTTGTAAGTGTGGGTTTCGCAACGTTGTGGTGTAAATAGTCATTGTGTAAATAACAAAAAATATTGTGAGCGGAGACCGACCTAGTTATTTTTATTTTGATTAATACGATATTAATAAACAATAAAAGATGAAATGCAAACCAAACTGCAAATTCTTAAAATAGTTATATAATTTACATTATCATTATTGAAGGTTTATATTATTTTTCCTTATCTTACTTGGAAATTGTTTCACAGATTTTAACAAAGTTATACAACGTCGCGGCTAAATTAAACAACACATGTGAGTCATTATTGGTTAAGTTAATAACAGATACCAATATCGTTGAATCTGCTTTTACCTATCGCTAATAAAAGATCTAAATTCATCGTTAATATAGGAAACCCTTTTATATATATTACAGGTTTTATAAATATATCATTATTGATATATGTATTAGTGTTAATTTATTTTGTTCAATAAAGTCCAATAATGTCACCGGAAAGGGACGCGTATGTAGTCCGCGGCATGATGGCCGCCACGCTGCGAGCGCTGCGTCTGTTCGGTCTGGCGCCGCTCCGCTTTTCGCGCGTCGACGACGGGGTCTATTTTGTTTCTCCTTCACGTTCTATATTTATTATAGGAATACTGAGTCTTTTTGGAATACGTGAGTTGAAACCTTATTGTTAATTCCTAAATATAGATTTGACGCACATTTAGAATATCTATTGAAAATGAAAATGTATGTTCGTGTGCAAGTGAAATTTCTTTGAGTAATTCGCCATCAATAAAAAAAATCTTTTGCCTAGCATAGGGGACATTCCTACTCTTAGTTATAATTTTGATAGATTACATATTATTTAAGAAATTCGTAACGGGAATAGTTATTAATTATGTCTAAGTGTTATGAAGGTGTAATAAATAAGGATACATGTGATGGAGTAAAAAGGTAGAAACTGTACTAAAAGAAATGAGAATGCAAACAAAAGAGCTCAAGGGCTCAAAAGGGCAACAAAAGGGCTCAAAGGGACTGAATTCTAAAATGAGAAGTAACGTATTAAAACTATTTTGACACTTCTTAAAATAAATTAAAAGGGAGCAAAGATAGGTATGACGGGTCCTATTAGTACGAGTGTGATAAGGAACATGAACAAGGTTTCAGAGATAAGAAAGCATATGATGAGAAAGAGAGATGAGAAAGCAAGAAAGCATTGACTTCTATTATTTTGCAATAATTTATTACGGGGCCTCGTTGATGTTATTGGCCAAATTTATAATACACAGTGCTCGTCTCTAAAAGTAAAGGAGATGAATGAGGCGCTACAACTGTAAGATAATAAATTATATCACAGGTATGGATAAACGTTAATGAAAAATACACTGTGGGCAAAGTAAGACCACCGAAAACGGATTTGGGTTTATGACAACTTGAAAAATCTCAAACTTCACAATTGCTCTTCATCAATTCTGCAAAAAATACAGACAGACGTGCACATCTTCTTTAAACAGAGATGCAAGTGTTGCTATATTGTAAAGGTGTACATAAGTGTTAAAAAATTTTATGAAATTTTCTATCGAATGAATAAAAGTTTTTTCACATGTCGCAAGTCATGTTATCACTAAAGAACATGGGCTACTTTCATCCCGATATTCATATCGTCTCGAGATATACACCAATGCAATCGTGTGAGAGGGAGGAAAAATGCAACACAGTGAAACAACAATGAAATAAACATACAATAGTAATATATATTATGCGATTGTGTGTTTGGTATTAAAAAATCAATCAATCATCATGGTTCTAAAAATGTTCACTCCCATACATTTCTTAGTTCTTTCCAAAGTTTTCTATGCAGGACGGTATTTTTTTAATTTAACCAAAATAACAATATATGATTGATTCTAGTACAGAGCGCGATAGTTAGAAATTTTGAAGTAAGACTTCATTCAATAATAATATTCGTCTAAAAATATTAGTCCATAATTTACCGTGAAAAAATATGTATATCATACAATTTATGTTTTCAGAATTACTTTTAGCATTATTATATTATTTTCAAAACGAAAATGGATTCCTGAACAATTTTGGAGGGTTCGAAAGTTTTTGGCTTCTGTGGAGTGCCTCATTCTCGAGCTTTGCAGTTGGTGGAGGATTCTCACGGATGAGAGGTCTGAAAATATTATTGAAACAGATACATAAGGTACAAATCAAATTTTACCACATTATAATAGCTTCAATATTAATTAAATTTAAAAAGAATTAATTTTAACTCAGAATACCAATTTAAAAAACAAAACATATTTTTATGTACTAAAGAATGTTTCAGTTTGATTAAGTCTCGATTAAGATTATATTCATATAAAATAAATTCAAATATTCTCAGAGATCAATAAGGTTCCCTTGGAATTATTAAAAATACCCAAAAGGATCAATCCACAATCTGTGTTTCAACTGAAATGTTTAAATATAAATAACTTTTATTTATTTATTAATATTTATTACATTTTGAATTAATACCATCTACGTATACAGTGATCACTTGTATACGTAGATGGAAGAGTCTTTGAACCGCGTATGGCACAACTATGTTTGCAAAAACATTACCTCACGTAAGGAATGGAGAGCAATCTAGGGAGGAAGAAGGGAGGGAAGCAATCGACTCCATTAATGCTGATTTAACTCTCAACATTCGGTCTCAGCATACATGCTAAACCACTTCATCAGCTCCTTTCTTTCTCTCGAGCGATCACGCTGATCTTCAGTTCACCTTTAGCTCTCTTCCGCGATAGTCTTTTTACCAAATATAATACAATTCACTACATATTTTATTTTTTGAGTAAACAAACATTACGTGTGTATAAAATTAATTTTTCATTTATTAAAGCTTACTTCCTACAGAACGAAATAACAGATACTTTTTTTCCATTTTCCATGAGATGATAGTACCACTCCAGTCGCTGCAAGCATTTTGTACTCAAGGACTAGAATAACGCTCTACTATTTACATAAGAGAAACCCTTTTTTTTAGATTCAATCAAAAATTGAATGTGATACCTCATTTGAACCAAAAGTCTCTACTCTGGTGTTAATTTTTTCTGGATTTCTCCTCACAAATGTTGTTTATTGTGCTATGTCTTTAGTTATGTTTTATATTGCGACTTTCGACATGGAAGAGCTGAGTAAGTATTTTTTATTAAAGTATAAACGACGAATCTGACGCAGATCATTAAGCCTCAATATTTGGTTTAAAAGTGTAGTTATATTGCTTAATATATGGATTATTAAAATCTGAAGAGAACAGTTATGGATATACGAGGGGAGGTCCAAAAGTTCGTGGAATGAAAGGGATCTAAATAAAATAAAACAACAAAACTATTTTTCCTTTTCAATATAATCATCCTTAAGCTCAATACATTTATTAGACCTTAAATTAATTTTTCTAAACGACTATAAAAAATGTTTTCTCTTTTCCGTCAAAATGAGCCGAAATTGCCTCCCTTACCTCATTGTCGTCGAAAAATTTCCTTCCCCTTAAGTCTTTTTTTAAATTGGGAAGTAAAAAAAAGTCACTCGGGGTCAGGTCTGGACTGTAGGGTGGGTGAACTAGGAATTCGAACCCATGTGTGTGCAGAGCAGCCATTGCAATTCTGTTCTGGTGAACCGGCGCGTTGTCTTGCAACAGCAACACACCCTTTGTTAATTTTCCTCGCCGCTTTTCCTTGATGGCATCCTTGAATTTTTCTAATATCGTTGCGTAGTATTCTCCGGTTATAGTCCTTCCCTTTTCTTTGTAATCAATCAAGATTATCCCCTCACAATCCCAAAAAACAGTAGCCATCATCTTTCCAGCCGACTCCGTCACCTTGAATTTCTTTAGCGGTTGTGTCCCCTTTTTATGCCATTGCATGGACTCTTGTTGGGACTCAGGCTCAAAGTGATGAATCCATGTTTCATCTCCCGTAACAATTTGGTCTAAAATCTGTGCAGGTTTATCTCCACACAACTCCAAAAAATGCTTTGACGCATCGACGCGCTGCTCTTTCTGAAACGGCGTGAGCATTCTCGGTACTCATCTTGCACTGACTTTTGTCATACTCAGGTGATCATGTAGGATTCGCAAAATGGTGGTATCTTGTACTCCAACTAATGCAGATTATTGTTTTTTCTTCAAACGTGCATCCTCTAGTACAATTTTCTCCACTTTTTCGACGATGTCCGATGTGGTGGCCTCAACTGGCCTTCCTGAGCGGGGGTCGTCTTCAATTGACTCTCGACCATGTTTATAAAGACCATGCCAATTGTAAATCATTGATTTACTAGGGCACTGTTCCCTATAAACGACTCCCATTTCATTCAAAATGGTTTGAGCGTTCTCTCCTTGCTGGGTAAGGAATTTTATCACAGCGTGGTGTTCAATTTTCTCCATAGTTCAGTTTTCTTCCGGATTGACTTGTTTAACAGGCGACTGTTCGTAAACGAATGACGCAATCGGGTTGAAACTCGGTATTTATGCTAATGATGAGTCTCGGATTCGAATGACACCAAGCGAGCGCCCCTACCCCCGCTCCATCCTCTCCATTCCACGACTTTTGGACCTCCCCTCGTAGAACATCGCAGAACAGAAACAAGAGATGTAATAAATAAAGACTTTTACAAAGAAATATGTATTACTTTTACTATAAAACATTGTTATTATAAAACTACTGCCATTCGATAGTTTAGATAGTGTTTTGGATGTCACGTTAAGTCAAAAGCAATGATATATTATATTATTACTTTACTAATTACTAAATTTTCTTGCAGAAATACGCATCTATATTAATATGATCTTCTTTTTCGAATTGAACTTTGTGGTATTATTAGAGCTTCAATATGTTTTCTTGGGTTTTCGTTTATACTTAGTTGTGAAGAATATTAACTACAAAATGGGTCAGAATATTGCAAGTTTCAAAGGTAGGTTTTGTAAGTTGTTATCGATATTTTTTTTATATATATAACAACAACTTACGAGAAATATTACGATACTACTATTAGCTGTTTGCAGGTACGTTATAACTTATACGCATATAAACTATCATGATATAAAATATAAACAAATAAATAAATATTCTTTAATTTTATTAAGTTCTAGCACGAATAAATCTTCTTGTTTTCTTATGAAAATAATCCGTACTACTACATAATCCGTACCACCTGGATGCGTGGCGATCCTCCACTGTGCGGTCCTCAAGGACTTTTTTCCACGTACCACTCGAATGTGGAACGAACTCTCTTCGGCGGTATTTCCAAATCGGTTCGACATGGGTACCTTCAAAAAAGGCGTTTATACCCACCTCCAAGGCCAGCAATGCTCTTGTGAATCCTCGGATTTGCAAGAGTTCAGCGGCGGCGGTTATCACATACCATCTGTGACCCGCAAGCTCGTTTGCATAAAAAAAGCTATAAGCCTATAGCTTTTTTTATTTTTATTTTTCTTATGAAAATAGAAGACTTTGACATTGCCTTTATTGTTAAGAAATGTTCTTCTTTATTATTAAAAAATTTCCACTAACCTTTTCTACCTTCTTTAAATGAACTATATTTCTTCTTAAAACTTGCAAAGTCTGATCATTACTCTGAACCTCAGTAGAGATATTGAAGAGCGCTGGAGGGGGTTCTCTACGGTATATGGATGTAGTTAGTATGATCATTATTTAAGCTTAATTTATTATCTTCATTAATATTTTTTAAATAAACTTTATCCCCTGGCTGTATTTTAAATTCTTCATTTCTTTTCTTATCAGTATATTCCTCTCCTAACTATTTTTTCTGTGGATCCCTATTTCTACATCTAAATTCTCTATCTGACGGTAAATATCAGCTATCATTGAGATTTTGTCATGAAACTGTCGTTTAAGGAATGCCTCCTCTGGAGTTTTACCAGTCACAAAGTTTAGGATACTATTGTAGATCAGCAAATATAATTCCAACTCCTATCGCCAACGACCTTTCTCTTCTGACTAATTATTTTAAGTGTTTACCTATTCTGAGGCTCTATTTTACCATTTTGTCGAACCACTATAGTATTGTATTAATTGAGCTGAGCGTAAGCGAAGCTCTTAACCGTTTGGGAGACCTTTTTTTGTGTTTAGTTGTCTCCAGAATGCGATGAGATAATTAGCTATAAACTTTCTCATGTATGTTTGAGTCAAACGCGAATGTTATAGCAAAAACAGATTGAAAAAATGTTTAGCCATTCAAAAGTTATCAAGAAAAGAAGAAAGGAGAGGGGGTCAGCTCAACACCCGCCGCGCATGGTTGGCGGATCCTAGTTATAATTATATTTCGTGCACAAAATATATATAAAATTATTTTCCATCGTCTGCAGCTATTGCTGGTTGATTGCCAAGACAGCTAAATCTTTCTGACATAATTCTTAAGAGGTCTTTACGAGTGATGTTCCGAGTAATCTATGTCTCTTTAAACCAGTTGAAGTAATCCTAAACGACTCGTAAATGTTCTCCGTTAGGGAGTGATTCTATCAGATCTATATCTATATCTACCCAAGGTCCACTTGGTAATTCACGCCTCTTAAATAGCTTCAGTGGATTTGGAGCGGAAACTACGTTGCATCCTTTACATGATTTTCCTAAGTTCTCTCCATCTTTGTATCTTAGCTGACACACGTTAGTCCTTAATCAATCTAGATAAACAGTCCGCACACAAGTCACCCAATCTAGATAAGCAATCCGCAATGTTGTCTTTGCCTAGTTAAAATAACCTTAAAATCATATTCCTCTAGTCATAAGATCCATCGCTATATTCTTGCACGTTGTTTTGATATAGATCCTAATAAGAAAGTCATAATCTGTGGTGTCAATAGGTCACCCAGGGTGACTAGGCTAGCACCTCCAATAATTACAATCCTATCTTTCACATCGTAATAGCCTAACGTTGGAATTGAGATAATGCAAACTTTAATTCGATGGTTATTTTCGATCTTTTTCCCATCTCATTTCTTAAAAACTCTTTTAAAGTTCGGTTTTGGTAGCAAAATTTGGAATCAACTTCCCGACAAAGTTTATTAATCCTAAGAGGTTGTGGAGTTCACCGATATTTACAGGGGGTCGGAATGAAAATTCACGCCTTAGAATTGTATGTCCGTTTTATAAATAAATATTTATCCTTTCTTAGCACTATACTTCTTCTAATATCTATCTATATAGTCCTTTACTTGTATTACAGGCTTTAACATGATGAGAGTCCGGGTGTAATTCAAGTTGATGGAAAGCGTCCTTTATATGAAGCTGGCTGAAAAATTTAACGTTTTCTTTTTGGTACTAGTTTGTCCATTGTTGGAAGTGGATAGTTCTCTAGTAATATAGCTTTATTTAGCCGTCTCATATCCACACAGATTCGAACGTCTCTGTTATCTTTTAGGATTCTTGACGTACATGCTCGAGACAAATATCATAATATAATGTATGTATCTACAGGCACTTTAGCTTAAATTAAGTTTTTTTTGTTCTACTTTTTCATTGCTCTTTTATCTAGATTTAGAATATTCCTTTGTAATATGTTTTCATTTTATTCTACCACGTGGTATGTTTTTTTTCTTCATTCACTCAGAGGTTGAATGGAAGAGATTCCTACATGGGATAAGTCCGCCGCTGTGCATAAATTTGTTGTTAAGTTCTGTACTTTAGTATTATTTTTGTACAATAAAGAACAAAGAGTTTTATTACAACTATATATAGGATATATATTTAATTACTTCGGATGGAGAGGGAGCAAGCGATATGATTAGTAATGCATAGTATATAACTATAAATTTTAAAGTGTCTTGACTTGTTATCCAAATGGGTTTGCTAAAAGCTATCAAAACTACTGAAAGGAACTTCTTGGACATTGTCTTTATTATTAGGATACAAATAAGTTGTTAAAAAACATGTCACCGTGAGTGGTAATTATTTATTGTTTTGTTTTTAGATTCGGTGAACACATCGTATGATCTGACTAATAATATGAAATTTATGTATCAATGCTATTTGGAAATATGTCTCATTTTGAGTGACATGAACCAATCTGAAGGGTTTATGATGATATTAATACTGCTCCGTGAAGTAACGGATATATTTATATCGGTTTATTATGTTCTATCAACCGCTGCTACCTCAAGTATGTGCTATTTAATGATAAATATTACATTATTTAAAATAGTTTTATTACACATTGTTTCGGAGTGTTCCTTCTAAACATTAATACGTTGATTTTAATAAGCTGTTTTTACCTGTAACCACCAAACCATATAAGATCCTAATTATTAATTACATTAAGTGTAATATTATTAAAGTAATTTTTAACAAAATTTTCAGTATCGTCTTCAAAGGACCTTATATGTTTATTTATCTACATCTTGATGATTTTATATACTTGTATGCGGATGGTTTGTTTTGTTGAAGTGGGATATCGACTTCAGAGTGAGGTAGGTAATATTTCTTATTAATGGATAGCGATATAGTATATTAAACTTAACTAATATAAAGACGGAACATATGAAGGTGGATTCCTTATTATATTTAAATTGAATTCTTTATATTACTATTATATACATTTTTTTTGCTTTTGTGAAATTCTCCGAATCTTGCCTAAACGCTTATTTGATTTTTTTGTTTGTGGTGGAAATCATTAACAAATGTTGGTATTACTAATTAATTAATTCACAAAATTATAGCTTATGTATATTTATTTCAGATTAATAAAACTAAAGGCCTGTTTACTGAAATGATGTGGCGGCAGTCCAACAACGTTGTTCTGGAAAGGGAACTTAACAATTATATGTATCAATTTTTATTACACCAACCTACTTTATCTCCGTTAGGAATGGTTACGTTCAGCAGACCACTAATAGCTACAGTAGGTTTACTCATAACAAATGATCCCACCTAGAAAACTTTACAAACAATATCTTACACCCATCTGTTGTTTTGTTACAGATTGTGGGCGCTATTATAAGTTTTGTGATAATAATTTATCAATTTAATCTGGAAACTATATAATTCGGAATAATTATATATTTACCTAAGCTGTTATGAATATTAATTTTTTGTCTTCAGAAAAGACGGTGGCAGTTAAAGCACCATTTTTAACAGTCAAATTTTTTATATCTTTACCTTATGTTCGTATCACGTCAAACCGTCTGATCTGATTGAAATGTAACTTGCACTACTGTGTGTTAGTTTTAAAAGTAATCAGGGCAGTGTTTTCTGTGTGGCATTTGTTGAATATATTGACCTGCACACATTTTAATAACTATTAAGTTTTATATTAAAGGTACTATAAAAAAATAATTTTAATTTATTTCAAATCCTATAATATTAATTATTGGAAATAAGAAAAACAAATAATTTTTTCTTATATTATTATGTTTGTTTTTAACGTTAAGATTCTTTATTTATATTCCAAGTATATTACAGATATGTCTATACTTAAACATTACTTCTTTAACGTATAATATTATAGAAAATAAGCTAAGATGATATATTAAATAAATTACTACTCACTTTAACAAATACAGAATGTATTTATATCGCATCGAATCGAATAAAGGGCCAATGAAATATAATACTAATCTAACTCTGACAATTTTCAGAAAGGCCAAGCTAAACTAATTAAGATAATACTGTCAGGATGCCGCAGTCCGTTAGGATAACATGTAGTTAGTTACGTTATGTCTGTCGGTCTATCGGTCAACCTATCTCAGAAGCTTTTGGAACTAAAGAGCTATAATCTAGCAGGAAGTTACGTATCGGCAACAAATTGTTAGAAAAAGAATTTGAGTTTTTTAGAGTAGGTCGTAGATGATCTACCTTAAATACAATACAACCCCACTACATGTGTAGACACGTGTCTTGGGGTTGTATGCTTTTTCTCCAGCACCCCATGATGTGAGGTATAGTTAAATGGCTCTTTTAAAAGATATTATAGTTTTCGGAAACCATTTTTCGAAAACGGAATTGTTTTGTGAAATATTAAACTTTAAAGTAAACATTTTTGTTAGTTTCAACTGTCGTCGCCTTCCCCCGTGCCACCTGAACTTGGAGCTGTGACAAAAATGAGATTTTTGAGAATATACTGAACTAGTCCCAAAACTGTTATTATCTAAAAATAAAGTAATATAAAACAAATTAGAACAAAACTCAGCATAATATAGCTCAACATAATATTCTTATCTGATAATAAGATGTCATCCCAATTAAACTATTTATACATTTAAACGTCAAACTTATAATGTGGTGTGCCTAAGTAATATAACTAATAAACCTTTCATAAGCAGTTGAGAAATCTTATATTTATAAGTGTTGATAAAGTCTCCAGTTAATTACCCTTCTTAAATAACCCTATTTAAAAATGGTAAAGAAAATTCCTATTACACGCATACGTTTTTATTTTTTTGGAGTAAAAATAGAAAAATATTGCCGTAGTGCCAGTAACTTTAATAAGAAATGGATTTGTTTCGTCGATTTATTTTTTGAATTTACAACGTGTAGAATGTTATTGTAACAGGTCTTGAAACGGCTTATAGGTATCGTTTATTTATAATAATTTTAGGAATGATAAAAATTACTCTTCGAGAGCAAAATCAATAGATATGATTTTGGCCCTAAATTTTAAAACGACCCAATAGCGAGTTTTGTAAGGCTGTGTGTAAGTAACAAAACGTATTATAAGCGGAGGCCGATCCAATTATTTTTCTTGTGATCTATAAAACGTGAGTAAATAATATAGAATGTAATGGAAACCAATACTTAGCCCTTAGCTAAATAATTAACATCATCAAGATTGAAGGTTTGTATTTTGTGTATAATTTATTTTTTAATTATTTCACAGATTCTAACAAAGTTATACATTGTTGCGGGTAATTAAAACAACCCATGTTGGTCATTATTGTTTAAATTAATGACAGATAACAATATCGATGAATCTGTTTTTACCTATCGCTAATAAAATATCTAAATGCATCGATTGATATCTTCGATATTACAGGTTTTACAAATATTACATTAATGATATATGTATTAGTGTTCATTTATTTTGTTCAATAAAGTCCAATAATGTCACCGGAAAGGGACGCGTATGTCGTCCGCGGCATGATGGCCGCCACGCTGCGAGCGCTGCGTCTGTTCGGTCTCGCGCCGCTTCGCTTTTCGCGCGTCGACGACGGGGTCTATCTTGTTTCTCCTTCACGTTCTATATTTATTATAGGAATACTGAGTCTTTTTGGAATACGTGAGTTGATTCTTATCATTATTAATGTCTAAGTATAGATTTGAGGCACGTCTAAAATGACTATAGAAATAAAAATGTATGCTCGTGTAGAAAGTGAAATTTCTTTCAGTGATTCGCCATCAATTAAAAAAAACTTTACCATAGCATAAATGACATTCCTACTATTAGTTATGACTTTAATTGATTACATATTATTTTAGCAATACGTGAATAGTTTAGTTTTATTAAGGTGTAATATATAACGATATAGGTGATAGAAATAATAGGTAGAAACTGTACTAAAAGAAGTGAAGAATGCATGCAATAGAGGGACTGTATTCTAAAATGAGAAATTACATATTAGAACTATTTTGACATTTCCTAAAATAAATTCAAATGGAGCAAAGATTGACATGACGAGTCCTATTAGTATACGTAAGATAAGGAACATGAGAAAGGTTTCAGAGATGGGAAAGCATTAACTTAAATTATTTTGCAATAATTTATTACGGGGCCTCGTTGATTTTGTTGGCCAAATTGATAATACACTGTGCTCGTCTATAAAAGTAAAGGAGATGAATGAAGCGGTACAGCTGAAAGAGAATAAATTATGTCACAGGTAAGTTTGGACTAAAGTCAATGAAAAATCCACTGTGGAGAAAGGAAAACCTCCTAAAAGGAGTTTGTTTTTACGCCAAATTGAAAAATCACAAACATTCAATTCTGCAAGAAATACAGTCTGACGTGCACTTCTACTTTAAACAGAGATGCAGACGTCGCTGTATTGTAGAGGTGTATTTAAAGCTTTTTTTATATTTTGTATTACATAATTGTAAGATTTTTTCACCTCTTAAAAGAACACCTTATCACTAAAGAACTTAGTCTCTTTTTCGTCCCGATATTCCAACGGGCTTGAGATCTATACCTCTAAAACCAGAGTAAGAGGGAAGAAAAACGCAATACAGTGCACTCAATCAACAATAAAATAATCAATAATAATACACAATATATTATGTGAACGTGAGTTTGATATTAACTACTAGGTCGATCATCATGGTTCCTATAAATGTCAGGGGGCTTTCAGCAGACGGCTTCTCGAGATAAAAATACTTTTTTAAAATATATACAACCGGGTCGAAGCCACTGGCAAAAACTACTAATATTATATACAATAAAATTTATTTTATATCATTATATTCACGTCCCACTACTGAGCACAGGCCTCTTTACGAAATATAGATAAATAGATAAATACAAATACATAAATATATAACAAGCTGCTCTTTCTCGTACTACCTACCTCGGATCCTCGTGTCACATACACTTCCAAGTTCTTCCATATCTTTGTTATGAAAAACGGTGTTTTTTTTAATTTAACAAGAATTTACTTTAAAACAATATATTTTCAGAATTGATTTCAACATTATTATATTTTTTTCAAAGAAAAAATGGATTCCTGGACTATATAAGTCCGTACGAAAATTGTTGGATTATATGGAGTGCCTCATTCTCGAGTGTTGCTGTTTTTGGAGGATTGTCAAGGATGAGAGGTCTAAAAATAATATTGAAACAGATAGAAGAGGTACAAATAAAATCTTTTTATATTAATACTAGATTTTTTTTTTATATTTATTGAAGTTAAAAAGAGTTTACCTAAATTCACAACATCAATTAAAAAAGAAGACAATTCTTTATGTATCTAAGAATAATTAAATGAGATTAACTCTAGATTTAGATTAGAAATATTAATTAAATCTAGAATACATTCAGTTATTCTCAAAGAGAACGATAAATTTCCCTTGTGACTCTTGGAACCACGGAACAGAATTTTCATTCTTTTTTTCTGATAAAATTAATGAAATGTTATGTTAGCAGGCTACTAACTATATGTCAAAAAACCTTCAACAAGCACATGTTACTACTAAGGGGTTTTACACATGGGTTTTTTAAGGAGAGAAGCATTCCTTAAAACATTAACCCTACAGCACACTTACAAAATATTTTGACAATCTCTTGGTCACTTGGTTTGCAAAGTCTAAACTCTGAATAATAATAATAATAATAATAATACCAATTGAAATATTTATTTATTTATTTATTTGTTTGATTGTTTGTCTTTCCGACCGTCCGTCCGTCCGTCCGTCCGTCCGTTAGTCCATCCATCCTTTGTTGTTTCACAAACGTGAGCAATTTACGAACAACTATATTAAAACAAAGGAATCCGTGGCTAGCAAGGCGAACAGTCACCGCCAGCGGCATCCGTTCACAAGCACAACGCAAATGTCAGCCATCACTCCCTTCGCCATATTTAAAGGATGCAAATAATAACTAAAGGAACTGTGTGATGCAGCCAGTAGATTAAAAGAGAGTAACAAATAACGTA
The DNA here is from genome assembly GCA_918358695.1 of Melinaea menophilus ssp. n. AW-2005. Classification (NCBI taxonomy): domain Eukaryota; kingdom Metazoa; phylum Arthropoda; class Insecta; order Lepidoptera; family Nymphalidae; genus Melinaea; species Melinaea menophilus. The sequence goes on along the minus strand of OU911039.1, from coordinate 31,980,046 downwards.
AAAATTGCGGAGGTTACTAGTTAATCGCTAAAATACAATTCATTTCCAGACCATACTGTCGTTAATGTAATCCTTTACAATATAATAGTTTAATTTTGAATTAATTTTAATGTACATAAATTAATTTATCAAACATATATTGATTTATTAATGACTCTCGTGGCCTTATGTACAAAAACCAATAACAGTATGCTATGCCGTTTAACATAAGTAAAGTTAACTATTCTAGCCGTATTAACGTTTTTCAACCGCCGTATTCTTTGAACCGCGTATGTGGAACAACTAACTTTTAAAATACATTACCATACGTAAATAATGCAAAGAGATGTAAAGTTCTATAGTAATTTACATTCCTCCATAAGGAGGACCCTATTTACTAACATAGGGAGGGTAAAGTGTTATTTAAAAAAACGACTCTTACTCACCGTACTTTTATAATCTTTTAATGTTATACATTTTTAAATCTCAGCTTGCCCAAGCGTTTTCGGCAGACCCGCTTAACCATTTCATCAGCTCCTTTCTTTTACAACATAATGCAATGACGCTGATCTTCTGATCTCTTCCTGCTCTCTTCCGCGATACTCCTTTTACCAAATTCTATTACTTGATTAAATTTATGGATTACATATGTTATTTCTTGAGTAAACATTAGGTGGGTACTAAATTTATATACATAGCACGAAATAATAGATTCTTTTTTATATTTTTCATGAGAGAATAGTACCTACTCGCGACGACCATTCTATATTCAAGTAATTACAATAAGGTTCTGCCACTCACATAAAAGAAACATAAAGAACTAAACACATAATTTTTTTTTAGATTCAATTGAAACTTGCATGTGAAACCTCATTTATACCAAAAGTCTCCACTGGGGTGTTGATTATTTCTGGATTTCTCTTCACAAATTTTGTTTATTGTGCTATATGTTTCGCTGTTTATTATATTGTGGCTTTCAAATTGGAAATATTGAGTAAGTAATTTTTTATTATAATTGCATCCGTATTAATTTATAGAGTGGCTTCGTGTTGCTAAGCGACAACTCTGATTTAGATCAAATTTTAGCTTAGAATCTCTAAGCCTATAACTAAACTTTTATATTTAAGACATTAATTGTTTTAAATATAAAAGTTTAGTTATAGTTTGAGATTTAGATTCTTAAAATCTTAACGGAGTGATTATAGAAATTACCGAAGTGAGAGATGAAATAAATTGATCTGATTAATAAAGACATTTACAAAAAGATGTCTCATGGGTAATGAAACATTGTTACTATAAATCACGTTACGTTAAATCAAAAGCAATAATATATTATATTATTATTGATTTACTATATATTTTTTTGCAGAAATACGCATTTATATTCATATGATCCTCATTTTGGAATTGAATTTTGTTGTATTATTAGAGCTTCAATATGTTGTCTTGGGTTTTTATCTGTACTTAGTTGTGAAGAATGTTAACTACAAAATGGGCCAGAATATTGTAATTTCTAAAGGTACGTTCTGTAAGTTGTTATCGATTAAAATATTTTTTATATCGCTGTGTTGATAAAACAGTATATAATGTTGTTGCCAGTTACTTTAATACATTACATAAAATTTTATTATTAAGAATATATCCACTGCAGTATAATGAAATCGGAAAGAGGTTTATTTTGCAAGTATACATTGGGCATTACATGGTACAGAGTACACACAACTAAAATTTCATCTGAGAAGTTAATTATGGATTATTATAAAATTTAGAGACGTCTGATATTTCAAGGAAAATATGTTAATGATCTTGGGAAAAAAAATATTAGTTATATATTTTTCAGTACAATCCCCTGTGAACGATATATCAATGTAGTATCATGTGATCATAGTATTGTTGTCATTAGCACTTTCGATTATTTTCTTTTCTATTTTTAAACGCTTTTTTATCTAGATGTAAAATTTTCCTTTGTAGAATATTTTTAACTTTAATCTACACGAGGAATGTTTTGTTTTGTTCATTCGCTCAGAGGTTGACTGGAAGAGATTCCTACAAGTTCGCCTCTGTGCATAAAGTTGTTATTATACGTTAAGCTGTGTACTTTAGTATTATTTTTGTACAATAAAGCACAAAGAGTATTATTATAACTATATATGAGATGTATATTTAATTACTTCAAATAGGGAGGGAGCAAGCGATATGACTAGCAATACGTAGTATATTACTATATATTTTCCAGTGCCTTGACTTGTCATCCCAATGGGTTTCAATGCTATTGTTACTACTGAAAGGAACTTCTTGGACATTGTCTTTAACATTAAGATATGAAAAAACTTGGCACTATAAATTCTAATTATTTATTGTTTTTTTTTTAGATTCAATGAACACATCGTATGATCTGACTAATAATATGAAATTTATGTATCAATGCTATATGGAAATATATAAGATTTTGAGTGACATGAACGAAACTGAAGGGTTTATGATGATATTACTATTGCTACGTGAAGTAACGGATATATTTATATCGGTTTATTTTGTTCTATCAACCGCTGCTACCTCAAGTATGTGCTTTTTACGGATAAACATCAATATTATTTTATTAATATTTTTAATATACAGTACTAGGAGAAATTCATAAGTAATCTATCTAGCTATGAAAGAAAAGACTCACGTGAAATTTTTGTTGTTGTTTTTGTTGTTTTTCTTCTTGAGTCCTTTGATACGCCAGAAAAAAAATCTTGCTTTATTATAAATGCCGAATCAACGCACTTGACTTCTTCATCATCGGAAAAATGATGCCGCTGAAGTCGCTGAAGTCGCTTGGGGCCAGCTCTGGGTTATAGGGGGAGTGGTTCAATCCCTGGAACCCCAACTCACAAACAGCAGCTGATGCAAAGGCAGACTTGTGCACAGGAGCCTTGTCATGTAAGAGCTGCACCCCGAGAGTGAACTGCGTCGCTTCTCCAGTATCGCTGTCTTCAAGTTTTTCAAAACCTCAACGTAATACTTCCATGTAATTGGGGAAGGTAATCAATAAATAGCACACCTTCCATATCCCAGAGAGTTGTCGCCATAATCTTCCCAGCGGACGGTTTACTGCAAAATTTCTTCACCAGTGGCGATACATTGCATGGATTTTGGTTTTTTCTCCGGGTCCCCATGATGAATCCATGTCTCATGACCTGTTACTTACTATCTTAGGCAGAAAAGCTCCACTCCCTTCCATAAATAAGTCCAAATTTTCTTTTAAAATCAGAACACGGTTTTCCTTCTGTGGTCAGCATTCTGGGGACCAATCTTGTACCGGCCTTGTTCATGAACAAACGTTTGTGTAGATTTCTTAAAACCGATGATTTAGCCTTTAGTAGCTATTTGAGAAGCGATTGGCTATGATTTCAGGTGTGGTTGCATCCACAGGCCCTTCACTACGCGATTCATCTTCAATGGACTCACATCCCCACTTGAACTGTTTAGTCCAATATTTTATTAAGAAATAAGAGGGTGAATTATCCTCGTATACTGCGCTTATACGCTCATTGATGTCCTTTGGCCCATTTCCTTTTTTCACTAAAAACACGATGACGGCACGGTGCTTTAAACTAACGTTTTCCATATTTACTTCAACTAGACACAATTAACGACTTGTCACTAGGATATTTGATGCGCTATTGAACAAGCACCAAGTATCCTAACATACTAAGGACATCTCAGTACTTACGTACTGAGATGTCCTTACATGGTGTATACCAACCTGTTCCACTCCGCACTATGCGTCTATCATATCTAAGTATATTATTTTTGGTTTTCGCCTCGTGCTTCCGAGTGCTCATTTTAGATATTAATACGCTGATGTCGTTAAGGTGGTGTTACTTGTAACCACCAAGCCATAGAAGGTCCTAATTATTAATTATATTGAGTGTAATATTTTTAAAACAATTTCTAATGAAATCTTCAGTAACGTCTCCAACGGGACTTATATGTTTATTTACATACTCCTCGATGATATTATATACTTGTATGCGGATGACATGTTTTGTAGAAATGGGATATCGACTTCAGAGTGAGGTAGGTAATATTTCTTATTAATGGATAGCGATATAGTATATTAAACTTAACTAATATAAAGACGGAACATATGAAGGTGGATTCTTTATTATATTTAAATTGAATTCTTTATATTACTATTATACGAGTATATATTTTTTTTGTTTTTGGGAAATTCTCCGAATCTTGCCTAAACGCTTATTTGATTTTTTTATTTGTGGTGGAAATCATTAACAAATGTTGGTATTACTAATTAATTAATTCACAAAATTATAGCTTATGTATATTTATTTCAGATTAATAAAACTAAAGGTCTGTTTACTGAAATGATGTGGCGGCAATCAAACAATATTATCCTGCACCGGGAACTTAACAATTATATGTATCAATTTTTATTACACCATCCTACTTTATCCCCGTTAGGAATTGTTACGTTCAGCAGACCACTAATAGCTACAGTAGGTTTACTTATAACAAATGATCCCACCTAGAAGACTTTACAAACAATATCTTACACCCATTTGTTGTTTTGTTACAGATAGTGGGCGCTGTTATAAGTTTTGTGACAATAATTTTGCAATTTAATCTGGAAACTATATAATTCAGATTAATTATATATTTCCCTAAGCTCTTATAAATATCAATTTTTTGTCATTAGAAAAGACGGTGGTAGTAAAAACACCATTTTTAAAATCTCACATTTTATATATCTTTTCCTTATGTTCGTATCACGTCAAACCGTCTGATTTGATTGAAATGTAACTTGCACTATTGTGTGTTAGTTTTAAAAGTAATCGGGGCAGTGTTTTTTGTGTGACATTTGTTAAAAATATTGAACTGCACTTATTTTAATAACTGTTGAGTTTTATGTTCAAGGTACTATAATAAAATTAATTTCAATTAATTTTAAATCCTTTATTTTTCTCTTTGACCGGAGCGTTCTATGTGAGACTTTTTGCATCCCATGTCCGGAGTTCGCATGAAAACGGCTTTACCGACCTTCATGAAATTTTTCACATTTATAGCGATGGTTATTGCGATGGTTTATAAAAAAAAAGCGAAAAACAACTCGTCGTTGAAGAATAATCACCAAAAAATTACAGTCCCATAGACTTCAATGTAGAAAAAATTCTCTATGTGATATTTGATTATTCTATATTTTTGCTTGTCGGTTTCAGCTTTGAACGCTGAGTTGAAGATCGGTTACTCGCTTCACTCAATTCGCCGAACTCTACCGAGATTTTGCGAGCGCAGCGAGTCAAAATCGAGGTCCGGTTCGCGCCCCTAGTATTATTATGTTAGCTTGAACGTTAAGATTTTTTATTTATATTTCTAGTTGATTATAAACATGTCTATACTTAAAGATTACTTTAACGTATAATGTTAGAGAAAATAAACTAAGCTGATATATTAAATAAATTATTACACAGTTTAACAAATACAGAATATATTTATATGGCATCGAGTCAATTAAAGGGTCAATGAAATATAACAGTAATATAACTCTCACCGTTTCAGAAAGGTTAAGCCTTTCTAAATCATTAAATTGATATTAAAGTGTAAAAGTATCTTGTCCTTTTTTCTTCATTGTAAGGGTTATTATTTTAAATAAAAACAAATACTCGTACAATGAAAAATGGTTTATTGTTTAATCTATCAAACATGCACTTCTTGTAGATTACAGTTTTAATTGATTTATATTATAATAATAGATAATTAGTTTATTTTAAAAATTTTGATAGTACTGTTAGGATTCCACAGTCCACTAGGACAAAATGTGGTATCGTTATGGCTGTCCATCGGTCGGTCAACCTATCTCAGAACTCTTTGGACTAGAAAGCCATAATTCGGCATGAAGTTACATATGCTACAAATTGTTAGAATAAAATTTTATATATTTTTATAGGGGTAGGTCGCAGATGGTCTACCTTAAGTACAATACAACCCCACTATATGTGTAGACACGTGTCGTGGGGTTGTAGGTTTTTTCTTCAGAACCCCATGATGTGAAGTATAGTTAAATAGCTCTTTTAAAAGATATAATAAATTAGTTTGCGAAATATTAAGCTTACAAGTAAAAAAATTTTTTATTTTCAACTGTCGTCACCTCCCCTCCCTACCAGCTGATCTTGGAAGTGTGAAGAAATTCACGATAGTAGAACATATTACCGATTTAAAAGGACAACTAAATAGGCTTTTTGTACGCTTATAATGCAAACGCTAGATAAATCTTAGAAGATAGGTTTCAATAATGTACTGTAAGATGGGTACCGAGAATGCTCACGCCGTTTCAGAAAGAGCAGCGCGTCGATGCGTCTAAGCATTTTTTTGGAGTTGTGTGGAGATAAATCTGTACAGATTTTGGAACGAATTGTTACGGGAGATGAAACATGGGTTCATTACTTTGAGCCTGAGTCCAAACAAGAGTCCATGCAATGGCATAAAAAGGAGACACAACCGCCAAAGACATTCAAGGTGACGGAGTCAGCTGGAAAGATTATGGCTACTGTTTTTTGGGATTGTGAGGGATTAATCTTGATTGATTACAAAGAAAAGGGAAGGAATATAACTGTAGAATACTACGCAACGATATTAGAAAATTTAAAGGATGCCATCAAGGAAAAGCGGCGAGGAAAATTGACAAAGGGTGTGTGGTTCTTGCAAGACAACGCGCCGGTTCACAAGAGCAGAATTGCAATGGCTGCTCTGCACACGCATGGGTTCGAATCCCTAGTTCACCCACCCTACAGTCCTGACCTGGCCCCAAGTGACTTTTTTTTATTCCCCAATTTAAAAAAAGACTTAAAGGGAATAAAATTTTTCGACGACAATGAGGTAAGGGAGGCAATTTCGGCTCCTTTTGACGGAAAAGATAAAACATATTTTTATAGTGATTTAGAAAAATTTATTCATAGGTCTAATAAATGTATTGAGCTTAAGGGTGATTATATTGAAAAGGAAAAATAGTTTTGTTGTTTTATTTTATTTAGATCCCTTTCATTCCACGAACTTTTGGACCTCCCCTCGTAAACTATCGAATGGCAGTGGATTTATAAAAACAATATTTTATCACATCTTTTTGTAAAAAATCTTTATGAATCAGATTAATTTATTTCATCCCTTATTTTGGTAATTCTTTGTACCACTCCGTTAGGATTTTAAAAATATAAATCTCAAGCTCTACTTTTAAAATTACAACAAATAATATTTAAAAATATAATCTGAGTCAGAGTTGTCACCGAGCAACACGGAGCCACGCTATAAACAATACGGATGCAATTATAAAAAAAAATACTTACGCAATACTTCCAAGTTAGGAGTCGCAATATAAAACATAGCTAAGGACGTAGCACAATAAACACAATTTGTGAAGAGAAATCCAGAAAAAATTAACACCAGAGTAGAAATTTTTAGTTCAAATGAGGTATCATATGCAATTTTTGATTGAATCTAAAAAACACGGTTCCTTTTATGTAAGTGGTAGATCCTATTTGTAATCATTAAATACAAAATGGTCGTCGCGGCTAGAGTAGTATTATCGTCTCATAAAAACTTTTAAAAAATATCCATTATTTCGTGTTGCTAGGACTCAGTTTTATTAGCACGAATATTAATTTTATACCCACTTAAAGTTTCCTCAAGAAATAACACACGTAGTCAATTAATTTAATCAAGTAACAGAATTCAGTAAAAGCAGCATCGCGGAATAGAGCAGGAAGAGAACAGAAGATCAGCGTCATCGCATTGTGTGTAAAATAAATATTTCAACTGGTACAGGGATCGAAACCCATAGATGCTATTCAGAGTTCAGACCAAGTGACCAAGCGATTGTCGTAATATTATGTACGTGTGCTGAGGTTCACATGTTAAGGAATGCTTCTCGCTATCTCCGCAAAAATAACCATATGTAATGGGCTACGCCCCTTAGTATTGTGTCTACTGGAGGTTATAAGACTTATCGGTAATAGCCTACTAACATACCGTTTAATTAATTTTATCAGAAGAAAAATATATATTTGTACCTCTTGTATCTGTATCAATAATATTTTTAGATCTTTCATCCTTGAGAATCCTCCAAAAACTGCAATGCTCGAGAATGAGGCACTCCAAATGATCCAAAACTTTTCGTACGCAGTTAAACTGTCCAGGAATCCATTTTTGTTTAGAAAAACATATATCAATGTTAAAAGCAATTCTGAAAATAGTTTTTTTTTTGTAAAGTTAATTATAAACAACAACATTGTTAAATATAAGACTTCAACATCGTGCGCCTGTAATATTAAAATAAATCAACTGCGAATCTTGTTATTCTTGTTAAATTAAATAAATACCGTCTTGCGTAAGAAAGATATGCAGGGCTATTGCGTATCTTTTTTGACAACTCAAGTGTTAATCACTATGGGAAAGTGCTTAACGAATACTTGTCAAACGTCTAATTTCATATTGTGTAACAACAGTGACAAACTGAGATGACGTCATAAGCACCGACATCGATTGATGCCCACCGTAAATCCTTTTGACAGATAAATTTGTGTCGAAATTCTAAAATTGGTATTTTGTAACTCTAGTGGCTATCAAATAGATAAGCACCTAACTTGTCAAATAATTTTTGAAATACACTGATAAAGAGCAGTGTTTTTTGTGATTAACACTATGACCCGTCTAAAACGAATAGTATCCAAACAAAGTACCAAGGTTCAGTGAAGTGTGTTTATACATTTTAGAAGGTTAATAGTTACCAAATTAGTTAAAATTTTGTAGTACTCTGTGGTTCTAATATTGCATAGCTAGCTAGCAAAAGGTGTATTTATTAGTTATTACTTGAAACTTCAAACGATGGCTTCTTCGATAATTTTAACTCTTGCTGAAGAAGCAAGAAAGCATAATATTTTACGCATCGAGAGACGCCGTCTTCGTGATGCTAGTGATCCCTTGCAGCTCCCAGAGAGAGAATTTGTTGCCAATTTTCGATTGAGCAAGAACGGATACCGGCAGGTTCTTGAAATACTTAGTCCACATCTCCCAGTTTCTAGGAGAAAAACTGCAGTGCGCAATGAATTGAAAGTAAGTATGACACTCATTTAATCATAATCCGTAACGTCATTGCACAGCTACTTATTTCGTATAAAAATTTGAATTTATTTATCCTTTCTATTCTTTCTATTGTAGATCTTGGCAGTTCTAAACTTCTATGCTTGTGGGTCATATCAGCATAGTGTAGGGGCATCAGTTTTAAACAGTGTCTCAACCTACATTTAGCAAATGTTTAACTGAGGTCACAAATGCTTTCAATAAACCGGACATCCTTTTAAAATTTATTAAGTTCCCTGGATCCCAAAGAGAAAGATTAATTATTATGAAAGAGTAAGTTAAAAGTTTTATATTATCAAATATTATTATTATATAAAAAAATTACAATCATAAATTATGTTTTATAATTATATCATTTCACTAGGTTTATGGAGAAGTTTAGATTCCCTGGTATAATAGGGTGTATTGATGGTACACATGTGGCTTTAATTCGACCCACTGACCACGAGGAAGTATTCATTAATAGAAAAAATTATCATTCCCTCAATGTACTACTGGTAAGTAATTATGCATAAATCAAAAACTAACAATTATATTTAAATTAAACAACAAAGGTATCAAACATTTAAAATCTATTTAAGTTTATATTACTCAATAAAAAAGCCCCAATACCTCAACTAGATCACGGCGATGTGAACAGTGATCTGCAGCTCCAGGTTGTTTCTGAAACTAGACAAATGGCAGAGTTATCAGACCGCAGTAGAGATGTCCTCGTACAGCGATTATAGACAGTAAGATCCAATGTCTAAAATTTTCTGTTCTTTGTTTTCTTTGTTCTTATAATATTTTATAATTGAGAGTAACTTTGTAGTTAAAAACTTTTTTTATTATAATTTGCAATTTATTATTTTAGTACATTTTTTTAAATCTAGTACTTTCTTAATATATTTTTCAAATAAACATTCATGTGTTTGAATATGCTTTTGTTTTTATCTTCTAAACTTAATTAATGAATAATTTAATTTAAGTGTTCATTTGAATTTATTTCTAGTAAAAGAAAGAATAAAGCGCATGTTTTTAAATTAATTGAAAAATAAGTACAATTTGTAAATAAATATTGTATATTTGTATGTAAGATGTAATTTTGTAAGATCCAATATCAAATTATTTTTTTTTTGTATTTTTATGAACATATGTTAGTTAGTCAATAATTTTTAAATAGTATGCCGTACTTGAATTCTAATTTATTGTCATATACTAATTTTATACAAAAATGTAAATTAATGTAAAAATTAAAATAAATAAATAATTGCATACAATAAAAGAAATACATTAAATAAAAGAGATGTATATTTTTTAATAAAATGTTTATTGATTGTTATTATTTTTTATTACTTCTACTAATTCCTGTATAGTTTCTCTTAATAATTGAATTTCTTTGGAAGTATTTTCTAAAATCATATTTTTGCGATCTTCAATATCCATTCGCCTCAACTCCAAGTCATAAGCCCAACGTGGCACGTTAGGGTCACGTCTTACTGAAAATTAGAAAATAATCAATACATTTAAATTAGGCCTTCAGGATATGTACAACTTACGATGTTAATATTAAATACATACTAGGCCTCGAAATTCTTGACCTTCGTTGGCTTGTGGAGGGAAATGAAATATTTGAAGATTTTCTAAGGAGTCCTAAAAATAAAAATAAAATAGTTTATGGCTCAACTTATTGTTTATTCTAAAAAAAAAATAACCTTACTCTCTTCTCTCTGTGCTATTATATCAGAAGGTGGTGGCAATGAGGGTAATGGAGGCGAAATGTCTTCCTGGCACTCTACCTCCATTTGTAAACCTAAATTTAATGAATTGGTTGGTAAAGCAGCTTCCTCCGTTAAATTTGCAACAGGTGCAGCAGTCTCCTCTGTTATATTTGCAACAGGTGCAGCTGTCTCCTCTGTTATATTTGCAGCAGGTACAGCTGTCTCCTCTATAGATATCTATAAAATATTTTATCAAATATTTACAAAAAAACAGCACAAATATAGTAAGTAAATTTAAAATTGCATTATAATTTATATATTGAGAAAAACTTATGTTTCGTAAGAGTATTTTATAATGTGTATAATATATAACTATATATTATGTTAAAGTTTAATACTAATTAAAAAAACTTGAAAGACTAACATTCACAGGTATCCGTACTTCCGGTAATCCCTCCACTGCCACTTTACCTATAAGTGCCAGGACTCTCTCCTCCATTGCAGTAAGGGGAACAAATTTACTAGGTCCCCCACCAGTTGAAGAGGCATTCCTCCTTAAATCTGCAGCCTTTGTTTTGGTCCGTGCTTTAAACTCTATCCAGTACTAGGCATTCAATACAATTAGTTATAATTTCAAATTTATATCATTATAGGTAACTTTACCAAGTGCTACTTCATTCCAGATAATAATAATATTTTTTTAAATTAATATGAAGGAAAAATAATGTAGCAAATATTAATTTATCAGATAACAAAAATACTAAAATTATTAATAAAACAACTTACTCTGCGCCATTGGTCTGGTGCTTTACTGGTTCCCTCTGCAAGAGAATTGAGCTGCATTGCCAATGACTCCCAAGCCCGTCGTGCAGGCTGACTGGCCTGTGGCCCTTGGAAACGTCCTAAGGGAATGGGAGTATGAGTATCTGCAAACTCTAAGAGTAACTCCACTTTCCTGGGGGAAACTTTTCTTGGTGCTGGCATCTAATGAGGTATAATAAATATGTTTTTTTTTATGAGGAAATATTATATTTTAAGAATTATAATATAATATATAATAAATATAATACAATATTTTATAATTAAAACTTACTTTGTGGTCAGTAAACTAATTATAAATGCAAAAAGAAATAGAAATAAAAAAATATTTACCTTTTGCTATCTTTTAACAAAAAATTGTACACTAGTCTTGTTTACTTCACGAACGAACTTGTACGATTGAGGGCTCCCAAAAATTATTACCACTATATATAATTCTTTTTGACTCCTCTGAGTAGTTTGTTACATTCCTAAGCACCATAGAACCGCTGATTGACATCGATATATTTTTTACAATGATTGTTAAATAGGGGTCGTGTTATACTCCTAAGCACCATGGTACTTATAACCGCTGATTGACATCTGTTTACACTTTACCCAACATTAGATTAACTATTTATTGTTTTTAAAATAAGCTAAAAATGTTTATATTAAGGAACGTATGAGGAAAAGTTGATAATTTTAAAAACTGAATTCAATTATAATTTAATGTGTACATTTTATTATTTTTGGCTGTTATTTTGTCAGGGCTTTGTATTCGTAAATAAGAAAACATAAACATTGTTGATATTCGAGTGTTCGGGACACTTAAAACACTTTAAATGAAAAAGTCACTCCAAACCTTTCAGTTAATATTGTTCTAAGTGTATTTTTTATTTGGTGGCATAAAGTCGATAAGCACCAGTAATGTCACGTAATCCGATGAAAGGAACCGTAAATGGATACGCACTCATTGTAATACGCAATACCAATTTAATGACACTCTCAGTGGCCATCGATGTTCGGTTCGCAACTAGAGATCGATGGGCACTAAAACTGTCAAAGTTAGCCAATAGCCCTGATGGAAGAACTAGAAAATTATGTGACACGTGCATCCGTGGTAGGGAGTACGAGAAAGAGCAGCTTGTTACATATTTATCTATATTTCGTACAGCGGCCTCCGCTCAGTAGTGGTACGTGAGTATATATCAGATATAGATATCAAAAGATATAAAAGAAATTTAATTGTATATAATATAAGAAGTTTTTTGCCATCGGCTTCCACCAGGTTGTATATATTTTAACAAAGCGTTTTTATCTCGAGCGGCCATTTGATAAAATCCCCTCTGACATCTTTTGTGCATTTTTTTTAGGATCCCACACATTCACGCAACATATTGTATATTACTATTGAATGTTTATTTTATTGTTGGTATGATGCACTGTGTTGCGTTATTGCGTGGATTTTTTGCAGAATTGATTAAAAGTAATTGTGAAGTTTAAAATTTTCCAAGTTGGCATAAACCAAACCCCTTTTAGGAGATCTTCCTTTCCGCACAGTGGATTTTTCATTAACTGTTTTCCATACTTACCTGTTACATAATTTATTCTCCTATGGTTTTACCGCCTCATTCATCTCCTTTAATTTTAAAGACGAGCACAGTGTACTTACTATCAATTCGACCAACAAAACCAACGACGCCCCGTAAAAAATCATTGCAAAATAATTTAAGCCAATGCTTTCCCTCTGAAATCTTTTTCATGTTCCTTACCTCGTGCATACTAATAGGACTCGTCATACCTATTTTTGCTCCCTTTTAATTTATTTTAAGAAATGTCAAAATAGTTTTAATACATTACTTCTCATTTCAGAATTCAGCCCCTCTGTTGCACGCATTCTTAACTTCTATTAAAACAGTTTCTACCTTTTCACAACATCACACGTGTTCTCATTACAACATAATGACACGTTCATATAAATAATTACTGTTCCCTCTACGTATTTCTAAATCATATGTAATCTATCAAAATCATAAGTATGTACAAACTATAGTAGGGGTGTCCGTTATGCTAGGCTAAATTGTTTTTAATTCTTTATGTGCCTCAAATCTATATTCAGGAATTAACAATAATATATATAATAATAATAAGGTATCAACTCACGTATTCCAAAAAGACTCAGTATTCCTATAATAAATATAGAACGTGAAGGAGAAACAAGATAGACCCCGTCGTCGACGCGCGAAAAGCGGAGCGGCGCGAGACCGAACAGACGCAGCGCTCGCAGCGTGGTGGCCATCATGCCGCGGACGACATACGCGTCCTTTTCCGGTGACATTATTGGACTTTACTGAACAAAATAAACTAACACTCATACATACATTATTGATATAATAATGAAATATTTATAAAACCTGTAATAAATAGCAAAGGATTTCCTATATCAATGATGGATTTAGATCTTTTATTAGTTGGGCGAAAGCAGATTCATCGATATTATTTCTATCATTAATTTAAACAGTAATGACTAACACGGGTTGTTTTATTTACCTGCAACTTTGTTAAAATCTATAAAATAATTCCAAAGTAAATTTTAGACAAAAATATAAACCTTCAATCATGATAATGTTAATTATATAGCTAAGGGCTAAGTAGTGGTTTGCATTTCATCCTTTTGTTATTTACTCGCGTATTATAAATAATTGGATCGGCCTTCGCCTATGTTACGTTTTGTTACTTACTTATGTAATGACTGTTCACTCACAGCCTTACTCACACTCACACTTACAAAATGTTATTGGGTCGTTTTCAAATTTAGGGCCAAAAGCACAACTATTCATTTTACTCTCGAACCCCAATTTCTATCATTCCGCAAATTATTTAAAATTAACCATAGCTATAAGGACATGTTAAACCTGACAAATCGATTAAAAAGCACATTTCTCATTAGTTACTGGTATTACGGCATTGTTCTCCTATTCTTACATCAAAGAAACAAAAACGTATGCGGGTAATCGTCATTTCTTTTTCTTTAGCATTTTTTAAATAGGGTTATTTGAGAAGTGTAATTAACTGGAGACATAATCGTCACTTTAAAAAATAAGATGTCACAGCTGTTTAAGAAAGGTTATCTTTAGACTATTGAAAGAATATTATGGTGAGCTATATTATGTTGAGTTTTGTACTTGTTTGTTTTTATATTACTCTGTTTTTTAGATAATAAGAACATTGTTTATCGTAAATTGTAGAAAGGTTTAGTTTTGTGACACATTCAGAAAATTCCCAAAAATCTCATTTTGGTCACCATTTTTCGTGTTATTTTAGAAGTAACACTAATTATAAGTTATTGCGCTTGATGATACATATTTTTTCATTTATTTATAGTATTATTAAAGAAGTTAATAATATAGATTACATCATAACCGCGAGCGTATTCAAATATATAAGATCTTGTTCACTGGCGTTAAGAATTTTTTTCGTTGTATTTAATTAGATTCTCTATTAATTTGAAAACCCTACAGTGCCAGTGCCAAAACTATAATTTAAATAGATATATCGACATATACACTCGATGTACCATCTTGCACTGACTTTTGTCATACCCAGGAAATCATGTAGGATACGCTAAATGGTGGTATCTGATACTCCAACTAATGCAGATAATTGTTTTTTCTTCAAACGGGCATCCTCCAGTACAATTTTTTCCACTTTTTCGATGATGTCCGATGTGGTGGCCTCGACTGGCCTTTCTGAGCGGGGGTCGTCTTCAATTGACTCTCGACCATGTTTATAAAGGCTATGCCACTTGTAAATCATTGATTTACTAGGGCACTGTTCCCTATAAACGACTCCCATTTCATTCAAAATAGTTTGAGCGTTCTTTCCTTGCTTGGTAAGGAATTTTATCACAGCGTGGTGTTAAATTTTCTCCATAGTTTCAATTTTCTTCCGGATTGACTTGTTCAGCAGGCAACTGTTCGTAAACGAATAACGCAATCGCGTTGAAACTCTGTATTTATACTAATGATGAGTCTCCAAATGGTATGACACCAAGCGAGCGCCTCTACCGACGCTCCATCCTCTCCATTCCACGAACTTTTGGACCTCGCCTCGTAGATTGTGCTTTGGATGTCACATTAAGTCAAAAGCAATAATATATTATATTATTATTATTTTACTAATTACAATTTTTTTTTTGCAGAAATACGCATTTACTTTTTTATTATCTTCTTTTTGGAAATGAACTTTGTGGTATTATTAGAGCTTCAATATGTTTTCTTGGGTTTTTGTTTGTACTTAGTTGTGAAGAACTTTAACTACAAAATTACCCAGAATATTGTAATTACTAAAGGTAAGTTTTGTAAGTCGTTACCTATTAAAATATTTTTTTTTACATCGTTGTGTTGGTAAAATATTATGTTATGTTGTTACCATTTACTTTAGTACATTACATAAAATATTATGATTAAGAATATATGATCTACAGTATAACGAAATAATAACGAACATCATACAGAGTACAGACACCTAAATAAAAATTAGTGATACACTTCTATCTGTGAAGTTCATCACGGATTATGAAATAGTATAAAATTTTGAGATGTCTTATATGTCAAGGCAATGTTGTTAAAAAACAAAATATTAGTTATATATTTTACTGTACAATATAGTACAATACTCTTAGGTAGTGAGCGATATATCCGAGTAGTATCATGGAATAGTATTGTTGTGAGTAGCACTGTGGCTTAAACTACTTTTTTTTCAATTTTTTTACTAACTTAATTATATATAGAATTTTCCTTTGTAATCTGTTTTTCACTTTAATCTACACGTGATATGTTCTGTTTTATTCATTCACCTAGAGGTTGACTGGAAGAGTTACATGGACTAAGTCCGCCGCTGTGCATAAATGTCTTATTATACGTTAAGCTGTGTACTTTAGTATTATTTTTGTACAATAAAGCACAAAGCGTATTATTATAACTATATATGGGATGTATATTTGATTACTTCGGATGGAGAGGGAGCAAGCGATATGATTAGCAACAGATAGTATATTACTATATATTTTGCAGTGTCTTGACTTGTCATCCAAATGGGTTTCAATGCTATCGTTACTACTGAAAGGAACTTCTTGGACATTGTCTTTAACATTAAGATATAAAAAAACTTGGCACTATAAATGCTAATTATTTATTGTTTTGTTTTTAGATTCAATGAACACATCGTATGATCTGACTAATAATATGAAATTTATGTATCAATGCTATTTGGAAATATGTAATATTTTGAGTGACATGAACGAAACTGAAGGGTTAATGATGATATTACTATTGCTACGTGAAGTAACGGATATATTTATAACGATTTATTATGTCCTGTCAATCGCTGCAATCTCAAGTATTTGTTTTTTAATGATTAACATTACATTCTTTTATAAATATTTTTAATACACAGTACTAGAAAAGATTCACAAATAATCTACCTAGCTATGAAAAAAAAGACTCACGGGAAATTTTAGTTATTGTTTTTCAATGTATTCACCTCCTAACACAATACATTCATTCCTCTTGGATGATAGTCCTTTGATCCTTTGATAAAAAAAAATAACTTCCTCATCGTCTGAAAAATGACGTCCCCGTAGGTGTTTCTTCAAAAGTCGAAACAGGTAAAAGTCGCTGGGGGTCAACTCTGTGCTATGGGGGGGGGGGGGGGGGTTCAATTCCTGGAAACCAAACTCACGCACAGCAGCTGATGCAATGACAGACTTGAGCACAGGAGCGTTGTCATGCAAGAGCTGCATCCCGCGACTAAACTTCTCACGTAGCGTCTCCAGTATTTCTGTCTTCAAGTTTTTCAAAACCTCAGCGTAATAATTCCATGTGATTGTCTCTTTGTGTGGGGAAGGTAATCAATTAATATCACACAAAATTGTCGCCATAATCTTCCCGACGGCCAGTTGACTGCGAAATTTCTTCGGCAGCGGGGAACCCTTGTGTTTTCATTGCATGGATTTTGGTTTTGTCCCTGGGTCCCAATAGGTCCACGTCTCATGACCTGTTATTAACTATCTTAGATAGAAAAGCTTCACTTAGGTCCTCAAATAGGTCCAAATTTTCTTTTGTAATCAAAACACAGTTTACCTTCTGTAGTCAGCATTCTGGGGATCCATATCGCACTAGCCTTGTTCACGATTAAACTTTCGTGTAGAATTCTTAAAACCACTGATTCAGAAACGTAGCATTCAGTAACTAATTAAAAAGTCACAATTAACGATTTCTCATTAGGACAGCTGATGCGCTATTGAACTAACACCAAGTATCCCAACCCAATCCCAATAAGGACATGTCAGTACTTGCACCAAACTGTTCCACCCCGCAGCATACCTATCTATCATATCTAGGTAGATTACTTTTGGTTTTCCCCTCCAATTTCCGAGTGCTCCTTTTAGACATTAATACGCTGATGTTGTTAGGGTGGTGTTACTTGTAACCACCAAACCGTAGAAATTCCTAATTATTAATTATATTGAGTGTTATATTATTAAAATAATTTCTTATAAAATCTTCAGTATCGTCTTCAAAGGACCTTATATGTTTATTTATGTACTTCTTGATAATTTTATACACTTGTATGCGGATGCTATGTTTTGTTGAAATAGGATATCGACTTCAGAGTGAGGTAGGTAATATTTCTTATTAATGTATAACGATATAGTATATTCTACTTCTAATATAAAGAAGGAACTTTATGTAGGATTCCTTATTAAATTAAAAATGAATTCCTTATATTACTATTAAAATTTTGGATTTCTTGGATAATCGTCCGAATCATGCCTAAACACTTGTTTTATTCGTGATGGACAATTGTTGGTATTACTAATCTATTAATTTATAAAACTATAGCTTATGTATATTTATTACAGATTAATAAAACTAAAGATCTGTTTACTGAAATGATGTGGCGGCAATCAAACAATATTTTTCTACAACGGGAACTTAACAATTATATGTTTGAATTTTTATTACACCAACCTACTTTATCTCCGTTAGGAATTGTACCATTCAGCAGACCACTAATAGCTACAGTAGGTTTACTTATAACAAATGATCCCACCTAGAAGACTTTACAAACAATATCTTACACCCATTTGTTGTTCTGTTTCAGATTTTGGGCGCTATTATAAGTTTTGTGACAATAATTTTGCAATTCAATCTGGCAATTATATAATTCAGATCAATTATATATTTACCTAAGCTCTTATGAATATCAATTTTTTGTCTTTAGAAAAGACGATGGTAGTAAAAACACCATTTTTAACATCTCACATTTTATATATCTTATGATGCAATTCGTATCACGTCAAACCGTCTGATCTGATTGAAATGTAACTTGCACTAGTGTGTGTTAGTTTTAAAAGTAATCGGGGCAGTGTTTTCTGTATGGCATTTCTTGGATATATTGCCCTGCACTCACTTTAATAACTCTTGAGTTTTATGTTAAAGATACTATAATAAAATTAATCTTCATTTATTTTTAATTCTTTTCCTACCTTTTCCTAAATTTTTTTGACTTTGACAAGATTATCGTTGGTCCAAAATTACTTCCAGATGTTTAGCTGAAGCTACTTTAATTATTTCTTAAATTATTATAGTTGCTATTAAGGTTAAGATGTTTTATTTATATATATATATACGGTGGTTATAAACATTTATATTTAGAGTTTAATCGTTTAAAACAAGCTATGCTGACATAATTTACATCAACTGGATATAATTGTATGTTCTCTTAACAAAAAAAAAACATAAAAATCTTAAACAATACTTTATTGTGTTTAGTTGTCTCCAGAATGCGACGAGATAATTAGCTAAAAAAATTTTCATGTATGTTTGAGCCGAACGCGGATGTTTTAGCGAAAACAGATTGAAAAAATGTTTAGCCACTCAAAAGTTATCAAGAAAGGAGAGGGGCTCAGCTTAACACCCGCCGCGCACGGTTGGCGGACCCTAGTTAAATTAATTTAAATATTTATTTATTTATTTACCTTCACGCCATATCCCTTGCGGGGTAGCCAGAGACGACGGAGCGCCAAACGCTACGGTCTCTGCATACCTCTTTCGCCTCGGCCACAGACATCAACTTCTTCATACATGCCCTCCGGGGGGTCCTCATGCTTTTTACGTGACCTTCCTCCAGTATCGTAGCTACTGTGTTTTCGAAGGTCACTCGAGGCTTCCCCCTGTCTCTCTTACCGCTCACTTTTCCCATATAAATCTTTTTTACCATTCTTTCATCACTCATTCGTTCAACGTGCCCAAACCACCTGAGCACGTTCTTCTTCATTCTCACCGTGACATCTTCGCTAGTACCTGCCATTCTGTGGATCTCTTCATTGCGGATTCGATCAGCTAGACTGACTCCGCATATTCTGCGAAGAGATCGCATCTCCACAGCATTCATCTTTCTTACATTCTTCTTCTGTGTTACCCACGTTTGGCTGCCGTATAACAGTGTCGGTAGCAAAACTGCATTGTGTACAGCCAAACGTGCAGCTATACTGACGTTTTGCCGTCTCAACAATGCAGTCAAAGCACCATTGACTCTGTTACCAGCAGCAATACGCCTTTCCACATCCATTTCGTATCTTCCGTCTCTGCTAAACATACTTCCCAAATATACCACTTCATTCACTTGTTCTATTATCTTATCATTCACGTTGATCTTACATTCTGTTCTTTCTTCATTTCTTTCAAATATCAGAACCTTCGTCTTATCTACATTCAGGTTAAGACCATTAATTTCACACCCATCTTTCAGAGTGGTGACCAATGCCTGCAAATTGCATTCTGATGATGCAATGAGCACTGCATCATCTGCATATAGTAAGCAATTGACCTTAAGGTCACCTACTTTCACTCCCATGTCACTTTTACCTTTCACTCCTTGGAGACAACTATCCAAATACAAATTGAACAACCAAGCTGACATAGCGCAACCTTGCTTAACACCCGATTGGATGTCAAACCAGGGCGACATGCCAGCTCCTACTCGCACACAGGCTGAGTGATCTCGGTAAAGAGACCTTACAGCCTGTAGCAAGGGTCCGTTCACATTGTATCGGGGCAGTATCTCCCATAACTTCTTTCTCACAACCCTGTCAAACGCCTTTTCCAAATCCACAAAAGCACAGAAAACCTTTTGGTTTAGGGCCAAAAACTTTTCCGTGATCATGCGGAGGGAAAAGATCTGATCTATACACCCTCTTCCAGGTCTAAAACCTCCTTGTGCCTCCCACAACAGCCTTTCAGATCTCTCTTGCATTCTTCTCGCTAAAATTTTAGCATAAACTTTACCGCCCAAGCTAATCAAACTGATGCCCCTATAGCTTGCACAGTCTATCTGTGAACCTTTGCCTTTATACAAAGGTACGATGACTGCACTTCGCCAATCGCCAATTAATTTAAATGAATTCTTAAAAATCCAATCTCCGAGTACTTTTAAAGGGTCTTTCAATAAGCGTGTCCATCTTTACATTTAAATAAAACAAAGTGTGTGTGAGATATTATCGTAATTATTTATTGATTTGAAAGATGTAGTAATGCCATTATGTGTGGAATATGACATCATTTAAATATCCGCCACGGCTTCTCTGGGTGGAGCGCATGAGAGATATCCAATTTTCTATTACTTTTGCGCATAAAACAGGTTGAATTTGACCTACGGCATAGGTTATGTTGGTTTTAAGGGCCGCTGTGGTTTTTGGTTTATTCGCATAGACCTGCGACTTAAGAAAACCCCACAAGAAAAAGGGTAGCGGAGTAAAGTCACATTAGCTCCAGAGATGACCATGCTCTCAAATCTCTTATGCAGATTAATCAATGTGACATGAGCTGTGTGGCACGTAGCGCCGTCTTGTTGAAACAACATGTCGTTGGTGTTCACATGATCCAGTTCATGCCAAAAAAGTTGGTAATCATCGACCTATACCGCTCGCCGTTGACAGTGATGGCCTGGCCAACGGCATTATCAAATAAATATGGCCCGATGACGCCGCCAGCCCAAAACCCACACCAAACTGTAACTTTTTCGGGATGCATTGGACGCTCTTGGATCTCATGTGGATTGATATCGTCTCAAATTCGACAATTTTGTTTGTTTACGTACCCATTCATCCAGAAATGGACCTCATCGCTGAAGATAATTTTTCTGCGAAAATTGCGGCCATTTGCTAACTGCTCCAGTACCCATTCAGGGAACACACGTCGTTGTCTATGGTCGTTTACCTTCAATTCCTGGGTGAGTTGAATTCTATACGGGTACAGGCCCAAGTCACAACACAAAATTGACCAAGTTGTGGTCTGTGAAAGGACGAGTTCTTGTGAGCGACGCGCAATCGACTGCCTCGGATTCTCCTGCACATTCTCACGGACAGCGGCGATGTTTTGGGTAGACCTTGCGTTTCGTTGACGTACGGGTGTTGTTCGATCATTTACTGAACCAGTGGTCTCAAATTTATCCACCACACGACGAATAGTCCTCTCGGTAGGACGATTATGGCGACCGCAAAATGGGCGAAGCGCGCAGTGCGTTGCCCGAACAGAACACTCATTTTGATATTAATAATTTTATCATTTGCACGTGTTGTTGAATGCTATAGCGATCCATGATGATTTGGCAAAACAAAATGAATAAATGACAACCAATTTGAGAGGTGTAGCTTCAACAAGATGGCCGCTACCAACTGTCAAAGTTCGGACGTGCCTATTACAAATACAGGATATATTATTATAGCATCGAGTAAAATAAAAGGTCAATGAAATGTAACAATAACTCTGAACTTTTAAGAAATGCTAAGACTTTTTACAACTTCTTAAATTAAGATTAAAATTATAAAATATCGATTATTTAGAGGCAAAAGTGTCCTTATTTAAAATAAGAACAAAACAAACAAAATAATTGTTTTTTTAATCTACCTCTTAAATCCTCCTCCTCCTATTCTTGTATTTTGGAATTCACAATAATATTACACACAACGAATAGAAAAAGCAAAGTATAACTACTAAATAAGCTTTCTTTGACTAAGTCGGTTAACTTAAAATATACTTTTTTGTGCCCTTATATTGCAAACGCTGGCTGGCTGAATCTTTTTTTTTATTATTTTAATCCACTTTGAACCAATACCAGTCACCACCTATTGAAATAAGACGAGAAGAGAAGAACAACAGTGATCACTGTTTCACAAACAATATATGAACAAGTGAGTTATGTATGAAAAATTTGAACAGGCGCAATGAATTCGATAAACCGGTCTACTGATTTATTGATAATAAATGAATTAAATACCTGGCTAGCAAGACGACCGCAGGCAGCACCTGTTCATGAGCATAATCAGCCATCACCCGCTTCGCCATATTTGAGGAAAAGGGACAACCCAGTGGTGTGATGCAGCCAGTAGACCATATAACAGTTACAAACAGCATCCGATAAAAATGCGTAAGTTACTAGTTAATCACTTAAATACAATTCTATCTCAGGCCGTACCATCATTAATGTAATTCATTTAATATTTTGAATTTATTTAGTGACAAATTTAACATTTCACTGGAGGTGTTTTGTAAAAGCATATATCATTAACCCTAAAGGAATTTATTTTTATTTCTAATATTGCTTTGCAATTTCGCATATAAACTAACACTCAAAAACACAGTATGATACGGTAAATTTAATACATTTATTTTTCGTGTAGAAAGAGATTATTGGTGTTAAACAATTGATTATCATCAGAGAAGGGATTGTTAACATCGTTAATTACTGATTACTGTGTATTAATAAGTAAGAGAAGTACCATCAATAAACAATACTATCCCGCGTTTTCCCAAGGCATTTATGACAATGAGGAGCAAGAAAGTTTCTAATATAGTGCCTTGTGGCACGCCCATTTTAACAAACGAAATAGGGGAACGCTTTACATCTACTTTTAATATTTTTTATAATTTTGTCAAGGGCCTTATATCTAATTTCACAATGTCGTAATTTTGTAACCAAAATTTAATTTTACTGTTTTTTATTTCATAAGATCAGGAAATATATCAAACAATATAGTTATTAACAAATTAATACTAATTTTATCTCAAAAATGTCTATTAGTGGCCTGTGTATGTTAACGAATATTTACCATAGATTACTTTTCTTCTTAACACTAATTAATTGAAAATCATTTTTTTTGCATTAACTACTTTTAAACTATTATTAATAATATTCGTGATAAATACTGATTAAAATAATTCATTAAAAACAATCATTATACATAATATTGGCGTTTGAATTTTTTAGTAATAGTAAATAGTTAAGTCATTTTTAATTTTACTTATTCGGTCAGCAGTTACTGGTACAAAAAATATTTTTATTTTTAAATTTCATCTCTTGTCACTTTTAAACTTGATAAATTGGCCACAGTGGTCAAAATCCAGTGTATTGATTAAACATTTGAAAGTCGGAGTAATATTAGTGAATATATTATAAATAGAGTGGCGCTAGTGGAGGTGATCCAGTAGGCTCTATTGACATATGATAGATTATGTGAAGTAAATAAATTTCAAACCAAAACACTAGTTGAACTATTTTCTAAAATATTAAGATTAAAATCTGGACAAATAATGAATTGTTTATTTAGATTTTATATTTTAAGTAAAACCTCATCCATAATTTGCTCAAATTGTTCAAAGTTAGAAGACGGTGGCCTATAAACACTTACAATGAGGAATTGCTCTAATTCTATTGAGGCTAGTTCAATTATCTGTTCAACAGAGAGCTCCACTATGTCTTTAGGTTCTTTAGATTTTGTCTTCTTATTTAATCGAATTAAAGATCCGTCATGTATGGAATTCACTGTAGAACAAACTACCAACCTGGAGGTTATTAATATTAAGCATTAGTTCTTCACTTTTAACCCAGTTATAGCCATTAATATTAAAAGCATCCAAAACTAACTCTATTTCTAACTCTTTATATCTTATACACTGAATATTCTGATGCTTGGAGCATACAGCTTACATTATTATTATTCTTATTACTTAACAGTATTAACATTTTTTAAAATAATTATTGTCATCTGAAATTTTATTTATTTGGCAAAAGGGTGTCTCTTCTGTCTTAAAATCTACTTTAAAATAATATCATTTGGAAAACCTTCCAAGCAATAAGTCTTGTCAGCTACTTCTCTTAATATATAAGGATAAATGATATCCATCGTGATTCAAATTATATTATTATTAACATTTTTGTTAGTCAATAACATGAAACCTTCTATTGTATATATTAATAAATTAATATTATATCTGATTTCATCTTAGAAGATAGATCTAAATAATATACCACAGTACACCAAATATCGATATATCTATCTATCCATCATAGACTACTAGGGAGTGTAGGGTACACTGCCCGTGGCGCGACAGGCACTTCGCCTAATTAAATACACTGAGCAAATTCTTAACGATGGGTAAGAGATCATATATATTTGAATACGCTCGCGGTTAAGTTCTTTAACAATACTTTATAATATACAATACAATCTAAACGATTGTAATAAAGTTAATATGCATTACCGGTAAAACCAGAGCAAACACAAGGTTTTTCGGGAACGATTATTTAAGACATGGGCACTACGCTTCGTGCAGTCCGTGACCTACAAAGTGTCTGTATAAACAAAATAGTTCCTGCAATAATAATAAAAAAATGTATATGCTAGACTTTGATTTTTTTTTTTATTTTTAAACTAAATATTTTTATAAATAAATAATTTTCAAACCACCATTTAATTAAAAAAATGTATTTGGAAAAATATCTACTTTTATTTCTTTGCGTGTATAAAGAAGGTCATCTGCGAGACTAGAACATAGCTACAATACTACATTTAGTTGATTAAGACAGTTGTCTAGATGTAATACGCTTTAGTACCTTACCGAAAAGGACATGCAATAAAGATTAAAAAGTTTGATTTTAAGAACAATAAATTAAGTTTCCGACTTTGTTTCTTCCAAAAGATATCTTACCTTACTGCAGGTAAATATAAAATATATATATTTGTATATATTATTCAACTCTTAACAGAGATGTTCATAAGTAAAGAGTGCACTGTGCATATCACGTAATACGGTTACGCCTGGTGGTCAAGTGAAAAACTGTGTCAGAGTGAACAGTTGCGCGGACGCACATAATGTTTGTTACGTTCTAGGTTCAAGGGGAGCCAGCCAGATTGCCGACGCGTTTTACTATTTATAGTCTCTCGAGTCTATTTAGCAATCTGCTCTCAGTACTGAAACGTCCGGAGTCAATCTCACACTTGTGCGAAGTGCCTCGTGTTTGAACTAGACGCGTAGATGTGCACGTCTTTTGATTTATATTTCTTAAGCTTAACGCTATGCTATGTAACCTAACCTTAATTGTGCGTGTTTGTGACCAGTGTCTATTTCAGTTATAACAAAAATTATATTGATATTTTCAATAATTCGACATGTGTGTTGAAAAACAAAATTGACATTGGGTCTATTTTAAAACGAATGCCAAAGAATAGTTGGGATTTTGCCAAATTGAAAAACAGCTGACCGTAAACCAACAAAATAGTATAATTAATTTATTTTGTTTTTATATATTTTACTCTACTTTGTACCTGTAACTGCAAATGCCTTTCATAAACAATAGGAAAAAGTTTGCGAAATGGCGGAAAAAGAGGACTCGAGTGATAGTGACGGTCCAATAGTGGATGACAACATAATACGTATTCAACTTAAAAAATCAACACATAAGAAATGGGAACTACGAACTAGAAATCTCTCTCCCGATATAAGATTCCCAACTATACAGCTTTTTGATGCGGAAGGGAATCTATTAATCGAAACCAACGATGAAAATGTATCAATTAAGAGTTTAGATTGCAACGAAAACAGCGTCAGAAGTAAGTCCTTGCGGGAGAAAGATTACAAGCACATAATTAGAAAAAAATATATAAGAAAACACAACACTATATCTGGTGATAAATATTATACTCGTGTTTATAGTTATCCCGTCGAAATTAAAAATAATAATAGCAATAACAGCGAATATCAAATAATCCAAAACAGTTGCATTGTTACCAACATTCCAAGTAAACTTACAATAAGTAACTTACATAACGCGCTAACGACCAGCATCGACACTACGCCCTTCCATTCAGAAGGTCCGAGTGAAGCTAGCAGTTATAAAAGTTCCGATAATGAAACATGTCAAGATCTCCCGACTAATAATAACTTATCCGAAAGTGAGAATAAAATATTTAAAAATGATACTCATTCGTTACATAATTCGACAAACACTTCCACTGATTCTTTACAAGAATGCAAGAACGATAAATGTAGGCAACATAACTTGAGACTCCAGACGTCGCAATCCTTCGACGTTGTCAGGATAAAAAAGGAGCAAAAAAGTTTTAACAATATACAGCGCTCAAAATCAAATGCATTTTACAATACGCCGCAGAACAAAGTTTCTTTTCTTAACACTTATTTAAAAAGCTTACCCGTGCGAGAGAGTTCCAATCCGGATTGGTTTACTTCACACCTACGCCGAACAACACCAACAGATAATTCACGGAAAACGGACCGATTGGAATCTGTCACATTTTATTCTCAAAACTTAGCGAATTATTGCAAATTGGAGGATAACACGACCGACAATGAATTTATTAATATATCGACGGATGTCGCCGCCGTTTGTGAGATGAAAAAGCGTTTAAAAATGTACAGGCGAGGTATATCAGAGATTGAGTCTCGGGGTGCGTCTTGGACATTTTCGAGAAAAAGACGGCACACAGTGAGCGGTGCCGTGGGGTCCACTCGCGGGTCTTCGTCTTCGGAGAGTGTGGACGAGGCCGATGTAATCCTGTATCGTTTGAAGAGACGAATACTTAAGAACAAGTTAAGAGAGAAACGACGTAGTTTTATCTCTAAAACATTTTTCGGTGAGTATAAATTTTATTACCTTTAATGATAAATTTACTTTGCACAAGCCATTGATAATACCTTAGTGAGACTTGTAATGGCCAGAGCCGAAACAACGGATTCGCTTTTTTTTCTATCGAGTTTTTAAAATGTCTTTTCATTGCTTAAATTTTGATATTTTTCTATAGAATATTCATTCGATATGTTTCATTTCATTTGTAATTTCTTTTTTCCTGTTCTATTTTTTCTGACAGTAATTAATATTTTATAGGGACAAGGTTTACTATTTTGACAATAATTATTAATTCAGTATTATTATATTACATAAGGTATATGTAGATAACAATATTATTTTAATAATAATTATTCCTTTTTAATGAAATTATTTTATTAATAAGTCGATAGTCTTCTCATAGGATACTTGTGGTTAGAATCAGAAAAGTCTATTTAGTGTGTGATGCTGCAAGTGCTCGAGATCAAGTGGATCTTTTAGCTCTTGTTATTATAAAGATGAATATAATATTTTAAATTTTGTACATATTTGTATTAAAACCCTTCTCTCCTTGTCAACAATCACAGTTGAATTAGCAACTTATTTCCATAAGCTAACGTTTGTCAAACTTGGTGTTGAAGTCTCCTACGTTAAGTATGTGTCAAAACACACTATGGGAGATTGGGACTATGTTTATATCATCATGAGCTTTTAAAAGATCTTGATTAAAAGCATCTTTGTCCTCAAGTGGGAGTTCTCTGTGGTATTTAATATTCTAGAAGTATTAGTTGGAAGATTAGATAATCTTAAAAGCTGAATCCTCTGTGAAATATCAGATTCTTTTTCTCTAAAACATGAGTGCTGTTAGCGGCAAGCTTATAATTGTGGAGAGTAGATGAACTGTTTTGAGAGAAATTTTATCGCTAATGTATGTTGTATTCCGTAAGTGAAATAACCGTCTCGAAAGTCGAGTTACAAATACGTAACTAATCTCAAGTTCTAACTTCTTCTTACATATCAATGATGACTTTTACGTTGTAAAAATTGTAACTTAATAATATGGAATATAAAAGATTATCCAGGGAGTTTCTTGTCGGTTCTTCTCCCTGGACACACCCTTTGGAGACGTGCAACTATTATCTGACTTTTGATAAGTATTAAACGGTTAAATGTGTATGTATATTTGGAGAAATTATCTTCATTCGTTTAACACAAAAATAAATAAAAATAGTTAAAAAATGTGCTTTCTAAGTGATCTATTGACGTCACGCACCCCACGCTTTTTATATCGCAATACATTTTTGTCTTATTTACACTGTTCTTAATTTAAATTATTTTTTATCTTGAAGTTTGGATATTAGGAAATGTGTTTTTTTATTTTTTTTTATAACTATGATGTGTTTTTTTTCATATTAATGCATTGTCATTGATCCTTGAAAATTATGCAGTTTCAAATTAATCCGATATCTTGAAGTATAAGTAAATATATTGCTACATACTGACATGAAAAAATCTAAAAAATCTAAAAAAAATGTATAAATTAATAGACACTAGAGAAGAATGAAGCCTTTTATGGAGGAAAGTAATAAGTTAAAGCGCCATCTATGTAACGAGTAGACAACACTGTACCAGTTGGTGCTAACATAATAAGTTGTGGCCCTCTGACGGGTAATAAACGTACTTAATTCTCAGGTGTCTAACAACGCAAACACAATTCAAACATGGCGTCACAAAATAGTGCTTCTGTTTTAACAAGTGAGAAATAAACAAGTTATTTATTTAATGCATTACATTTTTTTTAACGTCATGCACCAGTTTACAATTATTTCATACACACCAAATTGAAATTGAATTTACCCCAGTGTTTACAGATTACCACTAAGGATTAATTTAGGAATTACTGCAGTTGAATTTCATTCTTACTAGATTAGATTGAATACGTATACGGCCTGAATAACTTTATTTGAACTGTAGGTATGTTTTAAATATTAAGAACTGATGACTCATATTCCATAACTCTTGAACTTTCACCAAAATATATCTTATAAGATTCTTTGAGGAATGCTAAAAATGACACTTGGCCTGTTTAAAATATTTAGTAATATTTAAACTTCTATATATTTTAATTAACAAATACATACATATATTACATATATGTATGTATATTTTCAATTGAGGGAATAGTTATGAATTATATCAATAATTATATGTTCAATGTAAATGTATAAGGTACACCGTATTTATCAAAATTCTGCGTTTAAATTAAAGATCAACTAAAAAAATATATCAATTTAATAAATTAAATCGATTAATAAATTGCAATGTTTTTGAATTTTTTATGGTAATTAAAAGAATTCTGACAAAGTGTCTAGAAAACTATTAAAATTAAGAATATATATAATAATAATAATGTAATATATATACGTGTGAGTGTGTGTGTGTGTGTGTGTGTGTATATATATATATATGTGTGTCAGTGTTAGTTTCGAAGGCTAAGGCACTTCTTTCATAAATCAATATAATGGTTTCCGCTCTTTTTGCCTTCGAAGAATCTGATGAAAAAGTTACATCTAAGAATTTTCGTATATTGGCTTCTCGCCAACACTTGAGGTGATTAGCTGCAGTCGGCTCAGAAACAAACTTGAATAATAATGGTTGTACTTGAATCTTGTGAAGATCAAATGCGTATTACAAAAGATACAGCCTTTTTTTTAATAAATACATTATAAATGTTATTTTTTAATATTATAATAATAATCAGTTATAAGACAAGGTTAGGGAAATTATTAATAGCCCGTTTAAGCAACGTAAGCAACGTATTTTTTACTGAGGGTCAAGGCCGTTCAGGTCGTCGCATTTTAATACCGCACTGTTGCGGCTCTGCAGCGAAAGACTAACAAATGTAATTTCGGTTTGCGTCATAGTATTATTGTTATTAACAAAGAAATGGCCATCATTTTCTTAGCATGAGCTTAAAAACAGAAACACATGTTATAGTACATGCGCAGTGAGGGCGACGCAAGTCAATATCCTCCCCCCGACCGGAGCCGTGACGCTCGCGACCTCCGAGGGAAAAGTGTCTATACGCGATTCTGTTACTTATTTTTATATTACTTTTTTATACTTTTATAACGTGATATGTTTAATATGAATACACCGATACTTTGAAAAAATGATTTTATACAATTATTATTATCGGTATTTAGTAAATTATTTTTTTTGTAAAAAATAACAACAAAGTACAAACAAAAGACTCAAATTGGTTTCGCATTAAAATAATCTAAATTTATATAAAATATAAAACAATAGTGTGTTAAGTTGACTTAATCGGTTCGGCTCCTTGCCGCATTAGTTGTGCGTTTGTCCGCTAGAGTGGCGAAGATCGCAGACCAGCTGGTCGCTTTGACAGCACTCCGAGGGCCGAGCACGTCGACTGCTCGACTCGTCGTGTAGTTGCATTCCTCGCTCACGTGGAGCCGGAATAATCCGATTTTTGACCTCACGCGATTCTTTTTAACATTTTTTTTGTTCATAATTGTGGAAGTGTATAGTATTTAATATTGTGTTTTGGTTTAAACGATTTGTTGCCGTCTAATTTGTGCCGTTTATTCATATTATAGTGTTCGAGTCTTTCTGTGGTATTTTCAATTGTTTGCTTTTGAGTTTGATTTGAACCGGATTTAGTTTTACATTGCCGTGCCCAGATATCGGTAAGTTTAACAATAAAGTTATTTTATATTTGCCTTCAAATGAATTTCACGCATTATTTTAAAGGTATTGTTTCTTCGAGTGTGTAATATCATAATTAATTGTGTCGTATCGTGTCTAACCAGTCATTATTCTAAGAAGACTAACTACTCTAAGAAGCAACCAAATACTGTAATACATGCTGAGTATGTATATACATTTAGGAGATTGTGTTTGACCAGTTATTTGTTTTGATAGTATTAGTCGGTGTATTATTTATTAAGATTGTTTAATAACTGTGTCTCGATGTAGGCTACCGCATTGGGGATATTGTAAATAACTTTGTTATTCGTCTAAATGTTTTGTAAGGAAAAGGCGGTTAATGTAGGACTTAAATTCAGACTAAACAAAATGAAAACCAGTAACTATTCGCCATTGTGGAACGCCACGGACTGCCTGCGCATGCAACTTTAGCTGACGAACTAAGCTAACCTAATCTGTGTTTATTCTACGTCCTATATACCTCAAGGTATAAGAATAAAGAACACCGGCATTGTGAGTGTTTATGATGATATACTCAGAAACGAAAATACCATTTATATATTATAAATGTATTATTAAATGTTACAACTTTTGTGTTTGTGTTAAACATAAAGTTGTAAGGTTAGAATAAGCATTATTTTAAATATTTACCGCATACAAAGTGAAAATAGTCATAATAGCGCAGTTGGGTGTTGTTAGTAGAATAATATGGGAGCTTAGAATCTTTGAGAAACCTTATTTGCGATCTAAAATATTTAGTCGGGAGGAGGATTACGTCACTAAGTGATATAGAGTTCCCATCGGATGGTAAAATATGTTTTTGTTATTGATGTTGGTCGACATATTTTTTTCTGGATAAGGTCAATTAAGATCCAGCTTATTAGTAGGAGGGGATTGATTGCCAATTAATCACGTGAGGATCAAAAGGGGGATGAGGTTTGAAAAAATATATATATTATATTAAATACACGATTTTATTTATAATTTTTTGCGATTCAATAATTTAAACTTTAATGAACAAAAACGAATTACATAATTCTGATCTTAAAAGATAATATAAAAAATAATATACTTTGCATCAAAAAATACATGTCATTTTGGGTAGTTGCAAGTTAATTATAAAGTTTCAATACATAACACCAGGGGGAGGGAGAGGTTAAATAATTGTTTAAAAAATTTTTATTAATTGACCACCCCAAGAAGCTGTAAAATTATGCAAAAATTTCTTAAGATATGTTAAGCTACGCCAGTTCAATACGTACCATCCAGTGTGGTACTTCACTAGGTTACACGTTATCAGCTAAATCATACTCAACTATCACTTATTTCAAAACTGTGAAATTTAAATGTATTATTATTACTTGGACATGGTTTCATTAATGTATCCAGAGACGTCTACTTTACTACCACACGTATAAACTAAGAACGTGTTTTTCTGAATTTTTTTATATTTAATGCATGTTTCAGTTTTAGCGAAGTACGTAAGCATAAAAATGATTCAGATTGATCAGAATAACTGATTCTGTCTCCTTTTCAAAAGTGAATAACTTAGCTATATCCTGAAATTCAATATTTGAACGTTTATACAAATGACGGTTCTTTAGTTATATATATAAAAATCTTATATAAAAAAAAAGTTTTGTTAAAAACAACGTGGTTGTTTCCGGAATAGTTTGACGAACTACGCTCTGGTCGGTCGTAGTCAGTATGAAAGTGAGCGCGGTCGGGTGAAAGCCTTATTATGCATTCTATCAAGTCTTCTTGTTGCTCCAGAGGGCCATCGAGAACACCTCACGTCTAGAGGTCAATGTCGGCCGCTTTGTTCTATTTATATGCAAATAAAGGGTAACTTTTCGATAAAATGATCACTTATTCCTTTCTGTTCATCAATACTGTTTTGCCGCCTCGCCCGTATGGAAAGTATAGTCTTAAAGGACTATTTAACCACCAATAACAGATACTCTTGAAGATTTTTTTCTGTATTTTTCATGAGCATATGCAATATTATTCTAGTTTCACGATCTGGAAAGTGGTTCGTGGAAAAGAACCGCCAGCGTTGAAACAATAATAATAATAATAGATAATTAAACATGCTTTATAGCATTTAATATTATATCTAAATAGAATTAGATATTATAATGACCATCTTTTATTGTTGTTATTGTAATAAACTGCGCGTAAATGTCAATAAAAAGCCATCCACTTTTTACCTGATGATGGACAATCAACATATTTCTTACTATAATAAAGGATTTGTTGAAATCTGCACAATTATCATTGTTTTAAAATTCTTTCATCATTGCAAAAACCGTTTATATATTTATATTATGTATAGTGGTAATGTTATTTTTAAAACATTTATGAGTACTCTCTCATTACAAGGTGGTTTTCCGAAAGGGTTGTTTGATTCCTCCATTTAGCCATTTTTAATTCTATCCAACATTGGGACCCCATGAGACAGTTTTAGCAGTCGGCCTTAACGTTTACTGATATTACTCAATATTTAAGAAACAATATTTCATAAAACAAACTGGTTTCTGTTAGATCGCCATTTTGTTTCTAAGCAAACTAAAGTTAATGACATTATTCTCACTTTACACATTATAGTAACTTATGTAAGTTACATAAATTAATTAATATTTTAGTATGATAATGAGAACCTGAAGAGTATTTCTTTATATGACAACTTTCTTTATATGACAAACACTGAAAATGGTTTAAAAAAGGCATTCTGTAGCTTTTATTAAAGGCAAGTTAGTAATCCACTGGTCCCGGAACACTTGTAGTGATCACTCACTCATGCCACAAAAGTAATCTCTTTAGAGGAATAAATTCTACCATTTTCCGAGCTGTTGGCGTATTCCTTAAGTGAATTAAGCTTCCTTCTACTTCCTACTATAAAAGTATAAAATATATATTTTTTAAGTTTATCTAATCGAGATCTGTATCGTGTAAATATATAGGTAACTAATTTCAAGGTCTAATAGTTTTTCCATAAATGTAATTTTAAATTCACTGCAAACTTAATGATTATCGAAATTTGGTAGCTTTTGAAAGCCTTATTTATTTTAATATGTAAAGTGAAAATTTTATTTAGATTATTAAATATAAACAAACTAAACATTACACTTAGCGTTTTAGGATTTTTTTAGTTTCTAGACATTTGTTATCTTATTTAATAATCCTTTAATGCCAACACATTCTTTTATTGCAGTTAAACACCTACAAATCTGCAGGAGTAAACTAGTTACAACTAGAAATCCTATCGTGTTTTTGCTCCTTCAGTATCAACCATTTAACTGACAGGAATGGGGGGGGGCAATTCATTGTAATAAAAAGTTTTACTTAAAGCTTGATATTTTACAAACGAACCACTTAATTTAAGTATATTTTTTTGGAAACCCACCATATTTTTAAAGACCTATCTCCCGATACCTATCAGGGCTACACCAGAAAAAATAAATAAACCTCACTTCACTTGTCTACCTAAAGCTACCCTAAAATAATATTTACAATTTTTATTCTACCCCTTTGTAAGTTTAACTAACATGTCTTGCCGATTCTCGTGTTTTTAGTACTAAAAGTCTCTGAGCTATGCTTCGAATAGACGGACGGACGGACATAACTAAGGTAGTGGATCCCTAAAAAGAAACACCTTATATAGTAACAATCCTTAAATTCACCTCATCATAACGAGATTTTATGTATCATGAAGTATTTACCTGCCGGTACCTTTTTTCACTTAAGCTCAGGTAGACACTCGTTATGGGGGACTAACAACCTTCCATTAGACCTTCCGGGAGGTCCCACACCTCGATAGCAACGCATTTAAAATGTTATTAAATTTGAAATTGAAATTCTGCGTATTCGGACATTACGCTCTGTAACGTTAGCTACAGCTCATATACAGAGATGCGTCACGCGATCGTATAAGTAGTCCATTTATAAACTGTATTCAACTAATACTATGTTACAATTAATATTGACAGAAATTAAATTCTACTGCCGAGTAACGAATAATCAACAATAATATAAAAAAAAAACATTTATTTAAATTAACAATAGCGATTTGTATTCTTTAAAAGAGCAAACAATTCAATGCAATTGCTAAAAAATATCACAAAAACTATTTAGGACATTATCAAAGTATTAAGTTCTTTTATTGCATGGTCTTCTGTAGTACAGCAGCCATCGTTAGACGAGCTCGGGTTTGCCGAATGCATTTATATATCATAGTTTCTTAATTTGTCTTTAAAACCTGTAAAGGCCTATGAGAAAGTTAAGACGGCGAACACAGAGAAGGATACGTCCTATTTTCGAGAGATACCCATTTTTCCGTAGGGTTTTAGTGTTTTATGATGTCCATTGGACTATGGCTATAATCGTTCATTGCAGTGAAGTGCAAATAATTGACAGTAAAAACTTTAGGCATTAATTTGACAATACATTACATATATCCACTCGACCAATGCAGGAATAAAATGTATTAATAACCAAAATTAAACGATATTAATTTGTGGCGTTATCTAAATTTTATTTTATCTTGTGAAGATGTTCAAGTAGGTGTACTTTGAACAAATTTTATACATATCGGAAAACTTCCCTATTGGAAATGTCAAGAGTCTAGTGCCGGGTCGTACCGACCGACACTCGTGCTATCCTCACCCTGGCACCGGGTATTTCGTTTTCACAAAACAAAATTCAAAACTAACAACTAACCCGTTCAAATATGCGCGATGCTTATCAGAATGGATAACAACGAAATGTTATATTTATTGACAATAATATTTGCACCTTCTAACAAAATATAACTTTTAGAGCGGTTAATATAATATATATTTTCTTATTTTCTGTTTTGAACGCGTATAAAACGAAGCGAATTAACAGATAGCGGATAACTATCCATTCATTATCTATGTTTTTAACTTTACCAATTCAGGCGGTAACGTATATTGTAAGATCAATTGTACAATACTTTATTATAGAAAATAATACTAAGGTACTGTAAACAGTATAACGGCTGCATCAATTGATCAATGCGTTGACTGCTGACGGCTGACGCTAATGATCAGCGTGCAGCGGGACCGCGCAGCAATCAAGATAATCACTGCTCTATTTTAAGATACAATCATTATTTATTTTTAAGTTTTATATTTCTATTTCAAGAATTGAAAGCCATTGAAAGTGTAAAACTTTGTAAATACCAAAACAATAGGTTCAAATATTAGATGAAGATGAATTCAATAAAAACTACACTAGAAAAATTGTACAAGTGAATCAGTATCGATTACGTAGAAGGTAAAACTGCAATTCAGTTTAAACGCTCACTGGACTTCACGTTGCATTTCTATTGTGGTAGGTACTCGTACAGTCACAGCTGGGTTCCATTGTATAGGATAAGTGACTAATGAACTTGACAGTGCTAACGTTATTGTGGGCGAAGCATTCCAGTGCTATAAATACCGACCGCGTGCGAGTCTCGTCTGGTCGGGAGCCGCGCTGCCCTCACTGTATTACTAAAATGTTCAAATTTAATCTTAAACAAGAAAAGGTAGTGGTAGTGGAAATAACTTCATAGATTGTATAGTAGTATTTCTATAAAGAGGTTCTGATCATAATATAATAACTTAAAATATTAGCTTTACTTATTTATTTACTAGTATCTAGAGTGGTTTCAATTTTCTAAAAGTATTTAAAACCCAAAACTTTAACTAAGTTCAAACTAAACTAAGGCAATTCAAAATCTTAGTAGTCTTCGCAGTGGCTATAAATATGTTTGAATGTGAGAGCGAGCTTAATTCTTAAACAACCCCTACTTCCCGGCGATACTCAGCTCAGTAATATAATGCTTCTTTAAATGGATCCTTGTATAAAACAGACATGGAACGGATTTTAGAATTCTAAACCTGATTCTGGATAGGTTTTAGATGCGAAATATAATTTTGACACACATTAATTTTATATATAGTACCTACCTATCGAAGGGTAGTGTGTGTACTAACTACTAAGGTGTTCCATTTTATCAACAAAATTGAAGACAAAATGTGTGTAGTTCAGCAAGTATCTGCTCAAGAACTAGCAAGCCGATAAAGTAAACCTGAAGGAACTTATACTCGTATGAAAAAGTAGAAACTGCTGACCTGATGATTTTTTTAATTATTTATACGCATGGTTCCACTGCACAGTTCAGGCGATCACAAGAATATTTCTTTAAAAATTACTTCTTAACACTGTCTAGAGGACATGTACACATCCACAATAATCTAAATCTCCTTATATTCGCTTGATCCCATCCAATTTAATACAATAAAGTTCTCTCAGTAGTAATTGCAAGACTTTTTATTAAATTTTTTCTCTTTCAATTAATTGTTAATTATTACAAAAAATTGTTTTTAAAAATGACAATGATTTTAATTGTAACTCTTAAACCATTCTATTGGAAAACAATGACAATGTAAGAATCAAAACAGATAATTAATTTAATAACTAACGAACCAAAAATGTCAACTGCAATGGAAATAACAAATTGAAGTCAATTAAATAATAAAATAATTTAAATATTGATTCAGGTTGGTGTTCCCGCTAATATATATAACTATAAGTTGTATGTTACAAGTAATGCATTCCTTTTGTTTTGTTTTGGTCGGTACAATAAGCACGTCTCTTCTCTTCACCTCCGTCATTCTTCATCTCGGTAGTCACTACTTTTCCTATCATATCATCTTTCAAGCCAGTCTATTTTATACAACCTGCATGTATCTTATTCATAGCGTCCCTATCACATTAACGATTTTAAACATTCGCGAATTGAACACATTTAAAATTATATGTAAATTTATTAAGGTTAGATTAGATACATCGTTTGTTTCGTCATTTCTACCGAATCGAACTGAACCGAATTCAAAATCCCTATCAAATTCGCTATAATTTTGCACCGAACCGAGGTAGCGGAAGTCGTAGTGGAGTTCTTCTTCTTCCATGTCTAATGTTAAATCATTTATTAACAGAAGCATTAAGTAAAGATATAAAGCTGATCCTTGTGTCTACAGATACGTCGGAAGTTATTGTTCTCATCTGATGCTAGAACTAGACACTTGATTTTGATCGATTGCATTAATAATTTACATACATACTTCTCAGACATTCCTTTCTTTTTTAACATAATCCCAAAGACCTCTGAAGATTTCATATAATATGCTTTTCTTGGATTCTCGAACATCATATGCAGATTTTTATGTGCACATCTTTATTTCTCAAATTCTCATGAATTCAGCTCACTGGCCTAGCTATTATTCTATTCTTCGTCCTTTGCACGGCTTTTTTTTCTTAATCTATACTCACTACATTCGTTATCCACTGTTGGTTGGTACAATTATCAACACTGCATTTCAAAAGTTCTTCTCATTCATAATTTTATCCAAATTTAATTTAATTTTAATCCCTATTAATTTTATTATGGGTAAGTCGCAATTTTTCTCCTATATCTTTTAGTTACCTTAAATGTGTTAAATTATTTCCTCTTTTTTGCGTTTACAATCCTTGTCTTTATTATTTTGTACAGATATGTATGTCCGTCCGTTGCTTTGTAGTGAGCGGGTACAGTGCACTCCGTGTAGTTTAAATTGTGATAAGAAATTATTAAAAGTAGCACTACCTATAAATGTCGTACTTTAATCATCTTTAATGTACACAATACTTAAATTATAATAGAACTAATTGTTGCTAGTGACTTCGTCTGATCTCTTCTGACATAAATGATAAACACTCTCATCACTTCTATAACCATACTTTTACGTTTATGTTAGTTATTGCCCAAACCAATTTTTGTGTTTACGGTTCCCACAATTCTCACAATGGCAATTATTTCTTTGGTAGAAATCATATATGTTGATTTAGACAATATATTTCAAATGTTCATATTGTAATTGTATGTACCCCAAGCAGTTTTTTTTTTTATAGTAAAAATAATAATTGGGCAAAAAGTATCACATATGTTGACTGGCGCTTAACTAGCTAGAATTGTGCGGTCTTTTTGAAGATAATTCTTCTATTTTTTGGTGTTTTGATGATATTCAAATGAAATAATGTAGTCAATAAGTGGGCACTTACTCTTATTTATATGAATATTTCTAAGGCTAAACAAAACTAAACCAGTACTAATTACATACATAAACTCCGTCCTTCGTGATCGTTAAGAATATATGTAAAACTACTAGAAAAGAACAAGTCATTATCAATGCACTAATGTAAATATTGTTATCAGTGCACCGCGGCAGGTGCTGATAGCGATAATAACTATAATATAGGCTACATATTAATTAAATCACATTTAAGAATGTGTGCATCTTAAGAGTGTCGTGTTTAGTTCAATTTTTAATATCCTGGTGAGTTTTTTATCTTTAAAAGGTATGTTAATTCCAATAGACCTCACTGTAAATATAACTAGACATATGTACTATCGTTGTAAGCATATAAGTTACAAAATTCAGTGTGATAAAGAGTACAAACTGCGGTTGTTTTTGCATTTTTAGTATCAAGTATCAAAATTCTTTTATTTCATTCTTATGTCGGTCATATCGTTTGCTACAATAAGTGCGCTACGCGATTAGCATTTTGGTTTTGCAAAAGAAAAGGTATTTTTAAAGTAAATCTTTTCGCTTTAAACGTGAGCGTTTTACAAATGTATTATGGATTTATTTATATATATCTTACATTGAAATATGTTTTCTGGGTTTTAATAAGTTTAAATTATATACAACGTGTATTTTGTCAGATAATTAAAACGAAAAGTATAACATATAAACCAATATACATATATATTTCTTTTCGAAATGTTAAAATGACTTTTAAGGCGACACAGTGAGACTTAGACACAGCAGTTGATCTGGAGATGAAAATCACAGACCTCTGGTATTAAAATAATATTTAAAAAAAAAACAGTTTATTATGGACTGGATTTATTGGATGGAATATGCAGTGTTTGCTCTTTTTAACATTTTGAATATTAAACATTTAACTCTCTTAAAAATAGAAATCGACTTGTCATTTTGTTAGTCCTTTCCAAACGTCAAGGAGTCGTAAAATAATAAATTAAAGATTTTCCGGTCTAGTTCGTAATTTCGAGTAAAAACATATTCAATTTTGTTAAATTTAGAAATTAAATTTCTAATTACACGATGACAAAAAATAAGATTTCTCGAAGATATTGAACCAACCTCTAGAGAATACAGATATAATTTTTAATTACACTTATCTTCAAGTAGTGATTCTTGGCAAAAGCTATACGTACAATAATTAAATTAAGGTATTCATCATCTGTCAGTTAGTAGAAGTTGGGTATTAAAAGACCATTTCTTTTTGTTAATTTTTTAATTGAAAAAAATCAACGTTAATAAATAAAGAACTTTCGTTTTATAAGACTTAAATTTAAATTAATTTCAAGGTCGTTCAAAATCCTAAAAAAAATATCAAGAAAGAGGTCCCCTGGCCTCCGCTGCGGAAGAAAAAGTGGCAAGTGAAAAATACTATTAAAAAAAACTGTCGAATTACATACAACGAAGATTAAGCACAGTATACAGATTGGATCTGGAAAGGTTCATTTTATAATTGACAAATATCTTTGGGCAAGGACATTTTTTTCGTCCTTGGTACTTCATAACTACTGATTTTTGTAGCTTAACAATCAAGATGTTATGGAAATAAAATAGATTTTTAGTCTCCTTATTTTGTATCAAGTCCCAAGAAACCAAAATAGTATCAATGGTAAGTCTGACTTCTTCCTGTTCTCTTGAATTAAAAATGAGCTCAAGTTTTCATCGCCAGAAGTTGCGCTCACTGCGTCCGAGAAGGCTGTTGAGCAAGCACCTGTTGTAGACTGGCTGTGTTGACATGTGAAAAATAGACGATAGTTTAGAGTTCTAAAAATGTTTATTTTTTCTTTAATTTTTTTGAATGACCTTTGTGTTATTCGTGGAAACAAAAAAAATACAACAAAGTACAAACAAAAAAAGAGAAGAAAAAGGCAAAATAAAACTGAAGTAAAAGAGGAAGGAATTAAATAAACACAATTAAAGTAATTGAAAGAGGTTATTTGTTGTAATTATTAGCCAAGAGCAATTTTTGAGTTTACCTTTAAAATTCCCTGCACATTTACACTATCATGTATACCCGTACAACAGTTTTCTTGTCATAATCTTCCCTTTCTTTCTTTTCTTTGCTTAAATCCAAAATACAAAACATTTATAATATTTCGCGTTTAAAAATCAACGACTATTTTCTTATGTAATACATAAAAATATCCAATTTCTTAAAAAAATAGTTAAACCTAAATTATTTCTGTTGTGCTTGAAAATTGCCACGTTAAGTCTTGCCTTTAGCGTTCATAACGAGCTCTCTTGAAGTGTTCTAGGGCAAGTATCTCCCCAAATGTTATTCCAAGTAAAAAGCACGAGTCAATAAAACCTTTTGATGCAAGAGCTGCGTTTTTGGGACGTTAATTGTTCAGTTAACTGTCAAATTCAAATTATCTTCTGACTGGTTTGTGCCATTTCATTGAAATAAAGATAAAAATGATGCTTAATTAAGGTTACACTTCGACGCAACTTTATTATGATCGATTCAGTAGTTTTCGATGCATTTATTAATAATATTAAAATTTTAATTATTTCAATGTCGCGATAAAAGTACCGGAGTAGGTACGATAAATGTACTCCGAAATGTTTTATTATGGAAATATGAAATATTCAACAAGTAAAATAAATTTACCTGGTTATAGTATCCACTGCAGTATACAGCGCGATTTCAATTTCCTGGGCGCTTAGTAATAAAACGTTAATACTATTCGAACCATCACAGGGTTCCCGAGATGAACTATAAAAGAGCCACCTTAGAAATTCGTATTTCACCGTTTGCATGTCTCAAATGGATTTATTTTACGATTTCCATTAAATGAAAGTGAACCGATGTTCTTAAGACGATGGATTGCTTGGAATGGTTTCAACTCTCCTCTCCATCTTAATTCCTACTTGATTCTATAAGATTTAATTATTTTTTCCTCATAGAATTTCCGGATCTCAGTAACTGTTTTTATATTGACAAAAGCATTTCTGTTGTTTCGGTGGACAATATAAATTGCTTTGAGGTAATTCAAATTTAAAATATCTTTATTCAAGGAGGCATTTACACCCACTTTTGAATCAACAATTATTACATTAAAAAGGTATAAAGTAAAATATAGTCAGTCCCTGAGTAAGCTACCAACTCGGACTGCTGCTCTGCTGAGAAGAGCCGGCCAGAAATCCAACAATTGCTCTTATTAAGTGAAATGTAACAAAGTTAGATGTATACATTATAATATCACCCCTGCAAATGAGTCAACAACTTAAATTCAAAACATTTCTATTAATAATCAAAATTTATAATTTTCACGTAATAACTAAAACACTATTTTTGCACTATACTTATCAGTAATATATATGGTATGAGTACAATTCAAGTGATCTCTTATGATTTAAGTCAGAGAGGAGAGGGCAGATGAAGCCGCTGGCTGTGACTGCCGTTGTCGGCAGTGTAATGTTAGGGTGACTTCAGATATAACCTATAACGTCAAAACCTTTTTATTTTGATATTGTTATTAATATTTTTGGATGGCCATTAAAAAATATAAGGCACTCTTTTAAAATACTCTTCTTTGAACATCAACAATTAGGTCACCTTATATAAGCTTCCAGATTACCAAACCGATTTAAAAGACCCGTTATGACGTAGTAAAGTTAAAGGAAAGCGCCCGACTCATTTGTGGGAGCTTTTAATTGTCTTTGCGAGATTTCGTTGCGAATTGCGACCAAATCGAGGACGCATTCCATTTTCGTCTCTGAATCGACTTGACTTTTTGTTTTGTTTCAAATCCAAATACTAATTATATGTATTGTGAGTTATTGTTTAGGAGTCAAGTTAAATAAAGATGTATTTTTGTGCACAAAATGTATAATTAAAAAAATTCAAAGCTTATTCTTTTATCCTAACATAACTCTAGAGATATAAGTTACAAAAGAACCAGATAAACTGCTAAAAATATCGAGATAGCGGACAATAGATTATTTTAAACAATAGCAAGAGTGCCTTCATGGTATGACAAAGACGTCACAGTTATGCTTCATTATACTCAATATTACTAAGTATTATGCTATTATAATAAAAAAAATAACTATATTTTATAACAGTATACTTTAGGTATATGTTGTTGCCCGCGGTCCCGGTCGTGTGGATTTTGCGATTGCGTTACTTTTTGGAAACGATCGAATCCGAGAAAAAAAACATTTTTACACAATGCTTTGCTATTTTAATAGACATTAACAAATCACTGTTTACGTCTATTGATATCAAATGATGTAGAACAGATGCAAAGGGACAATCGCTTGTTATAGTAGATAAAAATGCAAAACATAAAATAAAAATATAAAATATTCAACTGTTCCTCTTACGGCGGAGAACTAACTACTGAAAAATGAACATAACATAGTTACTTAAGATACATTAAATATCTATCTAACAACAAACATAAAGGTCTAGTGGTAAGTGAGAATTAAGTGCTACAAGTTTAAGAACTTCTCTTACATTTTAAAGTTAGAAGATTTATTTGTCATT
Organism: Melinaea menophilus ssp. n. AW-2005; assembly: GCA_918358695.1. Lineage (NCBI taxonomy): Eukaryota > Metazoa > Arthropoda > Insecta > Lepidoptera > Nymphalidae > Melinaea > Melinaea menophilus. The sequence continues at coordinate 31,936,091 of OU911039.1, read as the reverse complement.
TTTCTTTTCCGTTGCGGCGACAAACCACTAGTACTCCTAAACCATTTAAAGTCACTGGAGAGTTCTGTTTCAACAATTCAGTCCAAAAAGAACGATGTGTGCACAGCTACTGTGCTATAGATTTTATCTTTTATAATATGGGACAACTATTTAGGTACTTTTTTTCTGATTACAAGAACTACTATTCAAACAAAAACTTCTATTATTCGGTAGTACATTAGTATGTTTTACGAAACCTTTTTTTTAAAGCTCATTTTACGGTCTTAACCTCGCCAATGATAATGCATAAAAAATATTATTTTTAATATTATAAATATAAAAAAATCCTTTTAAGTTACTTTTCTATAATTGCTTTGGTATTGATAATGATGCCATGCCATAGGAAATTATGAAAATAACAATTCATCCATTTTGTGGTTTTATTGAATTTATAATAATGTTAATTTAATTATCGTAATCCGCTCATCAAACACTCTCATTTTATAAGCGTTATTGTGAAATTATAAATCCTCATTATGTGGCGTCTGCCATATTAGATTACGAAACGTAACTGTAGGTTCGCTATGAACACTTTTTTGGACTAAAATCACATCTAACTTAGTTGCAAATATTGCACAAATCTGTCAATCAGAAAATATCCAGACAAAAAATAATTGGTTTGAGTTCCGTGTCCTGCATCTCTAACATGCAGAAACAACGTTTTGCAAAAAATATGCAAATTTTGCCTAGTTACTACTTTATTATATGTATAAATACAATTTTTCTGGTAGCACGAGTATCTACTGTTCCGATGTTCTATTCATAATCCTATTTCGATAGATCGATAAAATAAAGTTCTCCTTTCTAGATCAACACCTATACAAAGACATCGAAAGTGAATCCCAAGACGATTGGCGAAATGCAGGTGGCGGGGCCCTCGTGAGGTCCCGCCTCGCTATGGGCTCCAACATAAGCCAGCATTCCGCTAAGGGCCTGAAAGGGCGGCGAGCACGCTCGAGTGGCGATCTTTGCAATGGGGAAACGAAAAGTCAAACTGAATCGTCAGTCTGCGGCTCCGTCGTCGGTGATGTCATGGGCTGGAACCGATCGCTGCCGAATCACCTGGACGGCAACAGACATCTAGCCGATTACAGTCGCGTCAATAATAACTACGGGGACTTTGGTACATATAGGAACCATCCGAAGGGCGGCCGGGGCTTACGATACCGCATCTCGAAATCTGGTAAGTTTATTTGTTTTCTATATTTTTAGGTATTGACAGACTTTGTCAAACAACAACACTCAATCGAAAATTTTAAGTTATTATTAAACTGTCGAAATAGAAATAAGTATAATTCGTTTTTTCCACGATAGTTAAACGTTATATTGCACATACTATTAAATCATTTTCATAAAATTATCTCGATCTTCGGTGCATCCAACAGAAAATGCACATCTGACTTCTTGGCTACGCTTACGAAACGGTCTTTAAAGTTTCGTTTCTGTTAAGTGATCTGATTCTGATCTAAGGAAGTAATACTTTTCGAACTATGAGAGGTTGATGTAAACTAAATGAGATAAAAATGTAATTTAAAGTACTTTGATGTAGGAATTATTCAACATGGAAGCATTTATTATACTGATTTCTAAACGTCCTCGTAATATAGAATAGTAGGTATGTTTTTCTGATTTTACCACTGCAAGGTACATTCTATATAGTATAAAATATATTTATCAGTGTAAAGGAATTATCATTATTTGAATTGTCAACTTTAATATTGATATATAATATGTCGAGGTTTTATTTTCTATTTTATGATTACTTAGAAGCAATCAAAGTCAATATTTTGGTATCGCTTTTTGTTGTTTTATATCAAACTAGATTTCATTTCGTTTATCTTTTTATTTTCTTATATTTTAAGATGTTTTATTTTGTGATTGTGTTAATATTATTTAGTTTTGTATCGTTGATTCTGATCTGGATCCTGGGTTATATGTTGTCATTTAGATTGTAGATGTTGAATTACGCTCAGAGTTTCTGTCGCCGGCATTTTTTAGTAATTTAACTATGATAATAATTTATAATTATTACAAACACCGTACCATAACTTTGCCTTTAATTTGATAATGATATTATATTAATTAACTGGAAACGTCACTTTGACTAAACTACAAAAGGAACCTCATATAAATTTGAAAGGCTCGTTACAATGTTTTAAAATATAATCTACCTCCTGAGGATACTACTGCCATTTTAGTTCGTTAAACTTATTTTCTTAACCTGTCATATACTAACCAACTTTGTCCTAACTAACCTTTATTCTTTAAAGTATAGCTTTACAATATGACAAGCCCTCTCAGTTGTGACGCCAGCTCCAGCACCAGAAAGCTGGTGGTAGTTCAGATTATACAAAAATATTTTTAATACAAACTAACTTTTAATAAAGATTTTGACTTTGATTGATGCTTGTTGTATTGTACAGATATAACCAACAAAAAATATTCATACTGACAATATATAACTATACGGAATGTATTTGTAGCGCTTACAATAATATAAATGGCAAATAAAATGTAATGAAAGACTTAAATTTTTCATTGCATACACTTCAATAGAGAAATAAAGTACATATAATAATATATTATGAATAGTTAACTATTCTATTTATTTAAATGTATATTTGTATGTGTTAATGGTATTATATCACAGTGTGCATAATGTATGTTGTTAAGTTATTATATAGTTTAGTCGTTCAATTTAACACCTCAATTTCTTTATTTTATTTCCCATGTTGACCTGTAGAGAATGCTTTGTAGCATTATTGAGCTTTTATGGATAATAAAGATTTAACAAATAAAATAAAATTTTATAAGTAAATTAAAATAAGAAAACAAAACTATTGAGGTCACTACGGATGGGATCCTACGGGTCAATGACCTATAAAGAGCTGTAACAGTACACCTCGATTTACGACACTAATAATGTCATAGGTACTTGTACTAAACATCACTGATCACACTTTAAATAATTTATGTTATAATTTGTCACTTTATATATAATGTCTATGATATAACAACTGTCTACAACAATGAAATTAACTCATTATAATTTTAGAAACGAAAAAAAAAATACACAGGTGACCTCAGTAACTATCCCTAGAGTCGATCTAGGATCGATTAATCGTATGATATATTTTTTAAAACCAGATCATTATTTAAGATCGATTTGAAGTAATGGATCGAGTAAAGAATCAGAAATAAAATAACCAGAGAATTACTATTCTTTAAATTACACACATTTATTGACTGCTTCAAGTCACATATGCCAAGTCGATTCCAACATATGAAATAACAGTTTTTATATTACGTCTATCATTTGTTAAAATCATTTAAACAATATTTCATAAAAAATTACAATAACAATAAGGAACATATGTGTAATTTCTTTGAGATGTACTTATTCTTGTTTAACACAACAAAAATCTTCAATCGGATTTTATTTATCAATTACAATTACAATATTTTCACAACAAATCGCAAGAAAATCAAAAAAACATTCCCATCCCCTTTACAATTATATAATTTTTAAATGATTATCACGGAGACACGATTTTTGAATCTTATGACGTTGTCATGAAGACTGTTTGACAAAAAAAATACGCAAATGTCGACTAAAGACCTGAACACACTTTTTAAAATTTCTAATCAAATATGATGACACAAATTGTGACATCGATTTGACGAGATCGTCCTGGTGCCTACACAGGCACATGCATTATTTGTATTGACATGCATTGCGTTTCTATTGATATAACAGAAGAACATAAACGTGTATAAAAAGTGCATCATTTCACAGTGACTTTGTACCTATCTATTGTTTAATATCTTATTTGTGCTGAGGATTGTTTTTCGTTATCTCGTTCAAATAACAAATGAAGAAGGACCTGTTGATGATAGTCCACTAGCTTATTTTAATTTAAAAAATTTAAATATATGTATATTTACAAAATAAATAAGCTTAAATAAACGATTTTTTAGTCTGACACTATTGTCTTGTTTTTGGCGCTTGCTGCATGCTGCTTGCTGCATGCATGCATATTAAGCTTAAGATGGTTAAACATGTTTATGGACAAGTTTCACTGCGCTGCTGATAATTTATGAGAGATAAATATGTCTGAAACTTGCTGTCATATTTTTTAATCTGGGCGTAGTTATATCGGATATCCAAATAAACTTATGGTTTAGAACAGTACAATCTTATTTTAGAATCTTTAAATGTGCTATGAGGAGTGAGGATTTACCCGGCGTTATACAATACCAACCGTTTTTGTTAAAAAAAAAGTTCTAATTACTTTTAAATCTAAAAAATACAGCAGTCGATATATTATCGATAAACAAACCTTTTGAAGTGTTTGTTAATTCAATAATTCTAACCTTAATATTTTAAGAAATTCTAAGACAATCTTCCCCAATTACCTACCACCTAACTCACTCTACTTCAATTTTGTAGGACTAAAAGTCCTTTTTAACGAATTAGCAAATAATCATAAGTAATCTATATAATATATTGTTCCCCTTTTTATAATTTTAATGGGTTATATTACTTCAAAAAAGATGCAATATTTTGTGATTTATAATAATCCTTTCATCATATATTATATTAATGGCTTATACGTCATTACGAAGTACTCACTATTGTTATTGCAACAGAAGAACTTAATAGAATTCTCATTAATTTATTATACAAAGACAGGTGTTGTATAATAATCACATAATTTAAAATAACGCGAAGACAAGCAAGAGCGAGTGCGGTCGTTAGTTTAGCATAAAGACGGAACACACATCACACTGACTTTTATATAGTGTTTATTGTTTATTAAATATGACTATAATATATTCCGAATAATGCTTTCTAAGATTTTCACGAGAATACAACACGACCTTTCAAACGCTTAAGAGTCGTGTTTAGAATTCTAAAGTTAATTTGTCGTCTACCTCCAACGTTTCCTTATTTTCAAGACATAAAAATCAGGTTGCACACAACACTAACAGTATTCATAGACGAGATACTTTATACGTTCTATGAAAGGATCCCAAGTGTATACGTGCAATCTTTGGATTATCAAATAGGAGATAATGGTTGGCCTTGTCTATTGTATTACACACATTTCATTTTGTGACATGCGCCTATTTTTCACATTTCATTTTTACAGTGTCCACCCCTTACCTATATGATAAAGTAAAAGTTAAAGTAGAAAATCAATTTCTAAAGACCGCGCCAGAAAACAAAAGTTATACCGAAAACATAGTTTTGTTTTTTTTTATTCCTTTCTGCAGACAAAGAGAAACTGTGTATTTTATGAAAGCTAGTTTCGTTTACAGTTTATGAACTCTCATTTATTTTACAGTACACTTGTTTGTTTCTTTTTTATTAACTGCAAAAAAAAGTTTATAATGTCAGGCAATCAAACCCCTTTTTACCGCCTTTTTCTATATCTGGAAGTACGCTAAAGCTATGTACACTTTCGCTACCCTACTGGTGGCTGTCTGTTCATGTCCAGCTCGAGATGGAACACTAATGTTATCCAGTCATGTCCCGTCCGATTGGCGGATTTCCCTATCGACTATTCGCTCGTGAGCATGACTCTGACCGCTACCGCGAGCAAAAGATTCGATCCGATGTTTGCCACGAGTGTAGCACGCAATTCTGTCGACTACTTCGTCAGAATGTGCATTCCCGACCTGTGCTCCCGACAAGCTACCCTGAACAAGTAACTTTCTAAAAAATTCTGCCCCGAAAGAAGGTCAGATGGAAGGTTTTTACCCCGTGCTGTCCATTGACCCAGTCTCTAAGGATACTATAGGGTGCGGAACACCACGAGCCTCATTTGACACTATTCGATAAGCTCTTCGCCAGCGTCACCGCCTCCAGATCCTAAGGTGGAACCCCGGTCAGAGCGCTGACTGTCTCGCAAGAAATGATGCGCTATCCACTGAGCGCCTTGACAGCAATTATCGCTGTGCACAGGAGGGTTTGGTTGCAGGTGACGTCAGCACGCTCGCCTGATGACGTGACAAAGAAACCGTCTATTCCAACAGCAATCGAATTTATTCTTCGTTACAAAAACACAATCATTGGACAAATGTATCGGATACGGCTAAAGTTATTATTTATTTATTTTGGCGAAGTAGATATAAACCCTCATTGTTTTTATTTTTTCTGTTAACATTGTTGGTTGACTGGTAGATAATACCTAGATAGCATTAAGTCCGCCAATTGTACCATTTTGTTTGTGCAATGAAGTTTTAATAAATAAATGAAATAAAATAAAGACAATAAACATCAAGCTAGTTAACTTTATTTTAGTTAAAAACTTAAGTTAAAAATATAAAATTACCTCACATTTACTCGCTTTACTGAGAGAAAAAATATCGCCATTTATATTTCTTTACATATCCTAATGGACAATAACTATGTTGGCACGGAGGCTACCATCAAACATTGTTTATAATATGCACGTTGACATGTTTGGGGTGTTGGCAAAATTTACTTGTAGCACAAGGTTGGGATTCAGATATAAAGAAATAACAAAATTCTATTACGGCTTAAGTAAACAAAAATGTTAAACGATTATTTTCAACTTTTAACATTATGTTTTTCTTTTATTTAAAAAAAACGCACTTAAACGCTATATATATATATATTTTTATTATAAAATTGTAGATAACATAACCTGCAGTGGATTCAAGATAATCGCTAATATGCAGATTTGTTAGTTTCCACTGCATTCCGGTTCCAGATAGGATCAGCAACACTGCTGTGACGTCATTCATGGCCCAAATAACTGTAGGTCAAGGACGACTTTACCTTCCATTTCCGATAATGTGATACCACAAATTCAACTGTTCCTCTGCTATCCGGTCGAGTTGCATCTTGTGAATTATATATGTATGTAGCTACATTGTGTTTGATTTAAGTGTTCCTTGCATCTCTTATCGAGTTGTTATTTATATTTTATTCCATATAACCTTTTCAAAACGACATATTATGTGTATATTTGTATTTCTGTCATAGTTCAATATTTGATTGAAAGTTAACATTGGAACATCGGTTTCGTTTCTTTGTTTATTAATATTGGCCGTGCGTAATTGTCATAAAAGAGTTTGTTTGAAACATGAAAAATATAATGCGTTTATATATGTATTTTCAAGTAAATTTTACTTCTGATTGTTCTTTTAAATGCAATGACAATAAAAATGTAATACTCAATTTGACAGTTCTATTGTCTACATCTTTCGAAAGATCCTCGTGAAATTTTATAAAGGTTGTTGTTAAAATATAAATGATATGGTTTCTTTGGTGCGTGCGCTCGGGACTTTGAAATGGTTAGCTCCACATCATCCCAACCCAAATCCAAATCCCACAAACAAGCCTTTCCAAGGAGTGTCGAGGTCGGCGGCCGCCGGTCCTAAAAACTTTTGGCAAATCTCTGGCAACATGCTAGATATACGAGTACGTACCGACCGTTAATAATTGGAAACAAGATAGGTGTATGATGATGAAATAATGTATTTAGTATTAATCAGTACAAATTCCATTATTTAAAATATTATTTTTATTTGTCGCATTCCACCTAACTCGGTTTCTTATAAAAAATATTCTTCAAAAATAAGCGAATTATCAATCAAGACAATTACATGATTATACACAAGAAAGAATTATGATATAAACCAAAAACCATAACGAACCAAGAACTTATTCTTGGGGCAATGTCATCTTTGTTTCTTTATTCATGTCTACAAATCCTTAATTACCTACTCGTTTCACATTAGTTACTATAATTATAATTTTTAAGAACCGTGTGATTTTCAGCAAACTTACAATTTCTTTGAGATTACATCTTCTTTGTTTTATTACATGGGGTTATAATATTATATAAGACGAGTTAAAATATTATGGATTCTTTCTTTCAAGCAACAAAAACATATGGAATCTCGCGTTTTAATTAATGATTAAGATAAAAAAGATACATAACATTCGAAATAAAAAAAATATTTTTTTATATTTTATAAGTAATGTGTAGCTTTAAAGATAAAGATTTGTCAAGAGCCAGGCAACATTGTTACATTATATATTACAATACTAGTATAACCTATTAAAATAAAAATTTTACAGTTACGTGTTGATGGCATTCGTAGTTAAAATCGGTCATAAGGCAATTCTCAGCAATATTTACTGAAGGCAGTTTGGCTTAAGTAAATACAACATCGTAACGAGCTCGCACTCTTTAATATGACCTTTGAACATTTAATCTCAGCCTCTGAGAGCCTGCCTTTAGTTATGAGCTACGGCTTCAATTAATTTTAAACTTCCGCCCAATTACGGAATAAATTAAATCCTTTAAGATTATGACGCGTCGGTTAAAAATTTTCAATGGTGAGACCAAGTTTTGAAATTTATCTGACCGTAATTAAGGTTTTCTTCCGGATTATTTTGAATTCCGGAAAATATTTCAATCGATATGTATGTAGTATAATACTAATCGCCTGGACCTTGGGTGGGTATATATGTAAATGTATACAAACAAAACGTCGGGGTTGTGATGGACGCGAGGGCGGACATTGCTAGCGGTCAGCGTTTCTCCGACGATACGTTTTTGCCTTGGTGCTCTTTATTTTAGCTAGTTTAATTTTTATTTCTTATAAAATCTGAATAAAACACCCACTTTGTATATTTTCCAGGAAGCATTTATGGTTTGAATATCAAATGATGAAACAGACTGTCAGACCCAATTTTCATGTCCCCAGACACAATAGGGCTTGTTACAGTTGTGCGTTACTGACGTCAGACTGCGATAAAGCAAACGTCATCTAAAACTTAGTACCATAAGAAGTGAATTATATTTATACTTTGATTTAAATATTATAACAAGTGTCACATAACACTAATTCAATAACAAAGTTAATTATATAATACAATTAAACTGACAAAGGAAAAGTTAAATAGCATATGTATAATTGAAACAAATCAAAAATATTACAGCCAACATTTTCCAATTTATGTTAACAATGAATTGAAAAATTAATTTCAGTAAAACAAAAGCCGTACCTTTTAGATATTGAATAAAACAATGAACACTTCAATTACTAAAATATATGGTCGCTTCGGCGTTCTTTTAATTAAAATGATGCCTACCGTATGCGAATACCAGTGGTTAAGCAAAGGTCTCACCGGACGACTTGGTGATGTGCTGGATGACGCAGGATTGTTACTTGATGAATCCATTCTTTCAATCACTATTTGTACTATAATAATTATATCTTCCGCAAAATGAGACCGCTAAAATGCAAAAAGAAAGATGTAAGGTGTTACTTTGCAACACTTATAAATTCTGACGTGTTGTTATAGAAACAATATCTCAGAGGGAATTTTGTTGACGTTTTTCGTCCAGTATTTTAAATAATATTATGTCTGCGGCCTTGTTCTCCAGACTGTGTGGCGACTGAACTACTCGTATTCTCTTTCTCACGTCCCAAACTCCAAGGTCGAACAGCTTTATAAATCCCTATCTACACTATCGTTTCTCATCCAAACTTAAAAGCATATAGTTTTTGTGGTACGGAAAAATGATATTGTCCATTTTGAATTGCTTGTTGACTTTTAAGTTTCAATATAAATACAGTTCGGCAATAACAAATACTACCAATACAATCGAGTGTTATCAAATAGAGTTTATAGAAATTTGTTACGATTAAAGAATAAATATTATATTAAGGTTATATATATAATAATATTAAAATGAAGCGCTAATGTGGCAAATGAGACAATCATTTGGGTACAAATATGTAATGGTTTAATAATAATTACTCTTGACTCTTGATTTCTTACATTTAATTAATGCAATATAAATATATTTTATATACATTTAACGAACATATTATAGTCGTAACATCACGATCACGAAATAAGTCAAGTCTTAAAATATTTGTATTGAATCTACTTCTAACTCTTTAAGCTGTTTTAATCCCTGTTAATAATATCCCTTGTACGTTTTTCGTTTATGTTAGTCATGAGTCAGTGTCACACGGAAAGATAAGCTTCAAAAGTATGATGTGAAATACATATTGAAATGCGAATTCTTATAATATTTGCTAACCACAGTTATTGAATGTGTTGCTTGTTCAGACTAATAGAAAATAAACAAAAATATACATGCTATATTTATTTGAGCAAGGTAACGTGCTTAAATAGGTTTTTATAAGTTTCTTAATTAAACAACAGTATTCATCAAGCCATGGACATAAAGATCTATTTATTTACATACCGATTACACAGACAGACACACTGATGACTATGATTATGTATAAAATTTTAAAAGCAATGCATGTATTTCTCGCTATCCACGTCAATTGTATTGGAATCTATTCAACAGCTGGGAACAATCTTTATACCATTAGCTACCTTGTTGAAAAACACAAAATTCGTGTGACCTTATCGTGAAAATGGATTTAGGATTTAAAAATGTTGTATTTTATATGTATAAGTTGTTACAATTCTAGAAGGTCTGAAGCCCTAACGTGGAATGTGAGCAGGCTTTTCCTAACCTAACCATCAAACTAATGCCAAATCTCTATTTCAAATCGAGTTGCGAATTGAGCAGATATCCATAAAATATTCAAATTGATCAACTACTTTAACCTTTCATACACAATTTTTAATAATTATATCTGCTAAAATATATGTTCTAATATATTAAATATTTTCCAAAAGTAAGTTTAATACTTTATACTTTTAAAGCTACCAGCCCTTATAACTTATCGTGTACAAATCGTTTTGTGTAAGTCCCCACCACATTATATATGAACAAAACAGAAAATGTAGTTAAGTTAAAATATACAGAAAACATTGTCGGTTACTATAAATCAATGTTATTAAGCCCCTAACTGATCCGGACCACGCCAACCTACCATATTCATTTTAATATATCAAATAAATACTTCTAATTGTAATTTCACAAATGTATAAATTAATCGTTAATTATAATTTTATGACATTAATAATAGTTTGTGGGGAAATATTTCACAAAAGCTGATGCTAGCGGCTTTACTCTATGATTCAGTGGGCAGAGCCTCACCTTACCTGGTCACGAATGTTGGTTGCGGGTTTTCCCTGCGAGAACCGTTTGTGTTTTTCCAAGTCTGTATATACATATATCATTATTGAATTTCATACAAATCCTTTCAGAACTTTTTGCTTATCTGACGAACAATTCAACCAAACAAACTTTTACATTTATAGCTTTAGCTAGCGGCTGCACTCGCTCTAAGTTGTACATTAATTGGTAATGAACAACATTACTCGCTATTATTTTGGCATATTTATCTATAAAATGAGTTATTATATTTTAACATTTATATTTACTACTTACTCGTATAAATTATGTTAAAAAAAATTGCCGCCGGCTCGAAACTATGCATTTAAGTTTGAGTTAATGTCTCGTCCCGTCTAGCAACTTTCATCGTTCAAGCTTTATTAGAGCAAAGAGAAAGATTAGATTTGAGTTGTCGGGTTCCTTATTTCTGAAAATTAGCTAAAAAGAACCAACAACGATGTCTGAGTCGGCCAGGGCGATCGGGTAATGAACTGTACGATAAATTTTTCACCTCTTTAATGTTAAAACTAAATTTTAATTGGGAATAAGGCATCAAATTAAATACTATTTATGATTCACTGTTTTGGCATTAGTTTTCTCTTGAAACACACGCTAACGCTAACTATATATTGTAGGTGTATTTAAGAAAACCATTTCCACTATAAATTAGATTCGCGTAGCTAACGATTTTATATCGTAAGCCAAAACTGCTCGCAGATGGGAGAGTTTTCCCTGGCTTCCTTGACACTCAACGTTATATTTTGGACAATCTATATCTTTATATATTGTATCCAATTATTAATTTCTGCGTTTAAAGTAATCCACCATTCACCACCATCACCACCAGCCATCCACACTTTTAAACTTTCGCACTGAATAATAATTTTATAATTATAGCGGTTTCTTTACAAACACCAAAGCATTATACAAAGATAGATATGGAGCAATCAAAATTTTCACAGTTGCTGGGCGCCCATTGTAGAGGAATACAATAATCATTAATATTTCACGTTTGAGAATGGGTTCTGAGTAGAATTAGACAAAGCGAGACAGAGTTTAAGCTCCACCTGATACAACATCAAAGAGGTTGTAACATGCAGCTTAGGTGACCATACATTTGACAAAATCGGCTATACCGACATTATACAACAGTCAGACTCAAGTTATGACCGATAATGGGTGGGATAAAATATTATATTTTATAAAAGCATGCCGGATTTTATTTATCCATGGACACAGTGTTTTTGCATATACGCCTTTGATTTATATAATTATTTGATTACAGCTTGGCAATATTAATTTTTATATCATATAATAGAAGCACAAAATAGTGAGAAAAATATTTTTGTTATAAAATATGTTTTGGTGTTTGTTTTCAAATTAATAGAATTAATCCAGAATGTTCCACAAGCATATAAAATAACTTATTTTATTTTAATAAAATACACATAAATATAGCTCTTAACTCATTGATCCAGTAATGGATGTGCAATGTTACTCCATTATTATTGATATATTTAATTCTCGATCCAGAATTCAAACAAATGTAAATAGTATGGTATAATTATGATGGTAATTGTACTATTACTTTGACATGCATGTTTGTTATTGCCACGTTAAACTTAACTAAAACATTTAATAAAAATTTAAAGTGTATTTTTTCAGGATTAAGACAATTATTTCCCAAGAAAAGTATTTTCAATAATTATATTATAAGTAAAAGTTCAAGGCGACTTATATGTTCTGAAGTGACAGAACTTTTTATTTCAACTTTCTATTTGAGACAATTGCCGATTGCCAATTTCGTTTTTGGTATATGGTAAATGACGTAGATAGATAGATATTTTTTTTCTTATAAATTTTTCCCCTTACGATTCCACAATTGTTAATACGAAGGATGAATTAAATTTTATTTTCGTGCTATTTCTAAATCCTATTTCTTGATAAAAAATATTGTTATCTAACAAGTATTGCTGTGACATTTTTTTTTAAACCAGTAAAATTTTATGTTTTCAATAGTCATTAAAGATAAATAATATTTTTATATTTTATTTTTGTCAATTTTTTTTTAATACTTTTTTTTATTCTTATTCAAAAACAAAAATTATGATGTGGTTTTAAAGCAGGTTCAATGTTATACAACTTAATAAAATTCTGGATTCAAAATTAAATTAAAGTGAGGTATTCATAACACGAAAAGAAAGTTTCTATTCGTTCTTCTAAAGGGAATGTGAAGGGTGAGCCGGGATAAAGGCGGAGCACCTAATGCTTATGTAATGAGATTTTCTTTTATTTGGAACTCTTTTTATCGCTTTTACATAATTACGCACACCGCAGTTCGTTGATCGCATTTGAAATATACATGAGATTTAAAAAAGCAAAATTAAAACAAACAAGTTTTTTTCCCTTTTTTCTAATGTGGTGTGTTTGTTAATTATCGGTATTTTTAGATAATGCTTTCTTGATACAATATACGGAACCAAGTAGCTATATTTAATATGATCTATTTGTTCAGGGTCTAACGCGGAACCGGTGTGGAAGCTCCAGGACCCAGGCTTCGACCAGGGTTACGGCTCCGAAAGGTCTCCCGAAGAAGACTTCATTCCACCAATCGTGCCTCCGATATCCATCGAGCAGTATGAGGCCGAGCTACGAACTGTTTATCCTTTCATTACAGATGGTAAGTGAAGAAATGTGGGCCTAATATATATTTAATGCAAGATGTGACTAAAATATGTTATCCAGGCGTAAAAGTATTGATATTAAATCATCATTGTACAGAGCTACTCTGACAGACTTCTGTATCAAATATGAGAAATCATTTTCGAATGATATATAAAGTTATATGTTATTTAAATATATGGCATGTTAAATTCTCCAAGATGGGTAATTATACTCCAAGATGGTATATTATACGGTTCAGTGTTCATAGCTATAGAGCGGTACCCCCACGTCGAAGATTCGAGTCCTGTCCTTGTTAAAGAATGTTTCATTGCCTATTGTTTATTATTTTACAATATACTAAAGAAGCTGTGTTATACGTCAGGTGGTTTGGGCACGTCGAACGAATGAGTGATGAAAGAATGTTAAAAAAGATTTATAAAGGAAAAGTGAGCGGTAAGAGAGACAGGGGGAGGCCTCGAGTGACCTTCGAAAACACAGTATCTATGATACTGGAGGAAGGTCACGTAAAAAGCATGAGGACCCCTCGGAGGGCATGTATGAAGAGGTTGATGTCTGTGGCCGAGGCGATAGAGGTATGCAAGGACCGTAGCGTTTGGCGCTCCATCGTCTTTGGCTACCCCGTAAGGGATATGGCGTGAAGCTAAATAAATAAATAAAGAAGCTGTAATTCTGCACAAAGGTTCACATAGCTTTTAAGGTATCCGAGATATATAAATGATTTGAATTTGTTAAAATTGTATTTTTCGAAGTAAGCAATACGAAAATTGGTATTTAGTTTTATTTAAAGAAAAAAAATCGCCCTATTTAGTGTTGTAAAGGAACAATGCCTAAGCGGTGTAATAAGAAAGTCTATGTCCGAAGCCTTAGACAAGAGATAATGAGCAATGTATAAAATAACACTAGTCTATAGGCTGAATGAACGATTATAGTCCTTATCAACTCTAATGAGTTCTGATAACCACATTAAATAAAGTATAATATTTATTTATTGCCATTTCCTTTATCTTATTCAGACAACCGTTTATTGTAACGGTAGTAATTGGTCGCATTACAGTTCAGTTTGTGTTCAATTTGATAAACGTATTTGATATTTCGATAAAGGTAAATAATGTAAACAATATTTTAATATTATCATATAAAGTTGCTGTACTATTGATAAAAAGTTGGTCTGACGATCAGTTACAATAGATGGACAGATGGATAGATACTCTGCGTAGCAAAGAGATGTTACAGTGTCTGTACAATGTACATACATATTGTCTGTTAGATAAACTTTTTCTTATCACGCACTTAATCCACGTGTACAAGATGTATCTTCTGACTTTGCTTCTATGATTTATTTATAGAACTAACTCAATAGCTACCAAACGAATGAAAAATCGGTTACAGAAGTGTTTTGTCGTTGTATATTAATAATAATGATTTACTGAACAACCAGTAATTCCAACGCACCTTGTCTAGAAAGTTACTTTATTCAATACCATGTGTTACAATACAATACAGCTACAATACCGATAACCCTAATGTCGTCTTTCGTTCTCTACGGATGTAACCAAGGGTCGATGTTTTGCCTTTGTTACAAGAGATATATATTATAGGAGAGGTCGTTCCTCTATCATCATACTATATATCAAGTGTAATGTAAGATAATATAAGATATCTATATACCGAATTGGGAAATAAACATATCTCTTAGATACGTCACACACCTTTAAATATCTTAAAAAATAAGTTATTAAATTCAATCTGTATAAATAGGCATTAGTAGGTAACATGTGATAATTTAATAATATTTACCTATCAGTGATAACCTACCATTCGTTAAGTCTATAGCTGTGATTATTTTTAACCAAAGCACTGAAACCACTTCCATGGAATGTCATACAACTAAAAGCAGTTAGCAGCATACTTTTGATACTATGCTTTAATTATATTCAAATTTATTCACATATTAATAGAGTCGGTAACTCAATAGTCAATACTAAAAAAGTAAATTAGTAATAAGTTAAAATATCCAGGAAGTTTTGTTATGATTTTTCTCCAGGGACCAACTCCTTGAAACTTGAATACTGATTTCGAATTTGAAAGTAAAATAATTTTTTGAGTTAAACTACTCGATTAATTTTTGAATTTTATATTTTTTCACAATGACTGGATGTGGTGTTTTTTATCTATTTGCTAATACAGAAGTGTCCTTCTCTCTGGATTTTAATTGATCTAGCTGATTCAATCCTTTTTTTAGTTCTTGGACTGATCTTCATTATTTAAGTTGTACTATTATTTGACAATATGTATTAATGCTTGGACTACAGTTCTGTTAGATTTGTAAACGCTTACTTGGAATTAAAGAACACTAAGGTGTTACATCTGGCACAGCAGAATCCTCTCTTTTTTAAATCATAACCATATGATACTCAAATAAAAATATCAGAAATATATTTTTGCCATAAAACTTTGCCACCCATTGTATTCAATTTCAAACTTAAACCACGATCACGCCAAAATACAAATATAATATATTTTACGCTCAGTAACTCGGTATATATTTGTAATATTATTGTAAAATGCGCAGTGATTATTGATGAACACGAACGGTAATATGAGAACAAGGTATTACTGAAGCGCAACACGATACAATATACTCAAAGGCATAGCTTTTATCTTTACGGCCAGGAAACCTTATAACGGCCACTCGCTCGCTCCAGGATGCATTACTTTAATGCAAATAGGTTTTCCTTTTTCATTGTTTCAGTCTTTATGAACTTTAATATTTTAACATTTTTATCTTTTCTGTACAAAGACTGTCTTCAAAAGACAGCCACTACTTTTTTTTACAATCATTTATTGAAGATATTTTTACAATTATCTAAAGACAATGACGCTTGCAATAACCCATCAACGTATTTGTTATATAATTACGGAATTATGAAATTGTAATCTCAAATCACAATATATGAGATCCCATTTTAGATCCACTATGGAGGGCCGTAGAATAGCGATTCTCAAACTGAAAAAATACCAGACAAGTGCAAAACGGACTCATCCACCGGGAGAGTTCCGTACAAATTTGTAGCTTACAAATAGTTCTCAAACCATTCCTGAAATTCATTATTTTTCATAAATATATATGTATTAACTATATATAATTATAAATAAGAATTCAAGAAATGAATTCAAGAAAATAAGCCCTTTTAATCGAACTATTAGTTTTAATTTTAAATCTCAACCCCCAATAAGAAATTAATTTAGAGATTTAATTACAAACGTAGTTTAAAACTTTTCCTTCAACTTGTGCTATGAAACGATGTTGTTTACCAAATTGTGTAGTTCCAGGCCGACTGGAAGCACCCTATCAATTTTATTTCCCTAAGAGTGTCGATTTATGCGTTTTTTGTTTCATAAACGACCTTATCTTTTATTTTATGTCTATTTTCACAGCTTCAAAGGGCTGTAAACATTAATATCAAATATAAACCACACGATTACAACATTGGCAGACAGACAAACAGACGGACGCGCAACGAAATGATCCTATATAGATGCGGATTTTTTTAAGGTACGGAACCCTAAAACGTAGATAATCAATTGTAGTCAAATAAATTATACCTATCTCATTACTAAATGTTGTTATCGTTGGACTTGCAAAAAAAATCATGGCATTTGCTAACAAAAAATACCTACACTTTGGCAACTTAATTGAAATTAACCAATGCCTATTCTATGAAGACAGCAAGACAAACTTAATGTAACTTTGGAAATCTCCATTTTGTGGCGTCGACCTTCAGGATCCAAAGTGACGGCATTTAATAGATTGTGCATTGTCCCGAGAACTAAACGTACGGACAGTTACTTAATATTTGAACTAAGCGAAAGTCAAGTTAAATACAATATTATAATTAAAATAATCAGAAAATTTACATCTGTGACAATAACAATTACTGCCAAAAAACACAAATACTATTATTAGTAGTATATCTTATTATAACATACACTTCGGCTAGCCCCTTTATTATTTGACCCTGTCTCTTAACGATGACCACTATTTGACTCATGACTTTGAGGCCTGCAGAACCTTAAAGCGTTTTTATGATAAAGGTTTATTTATACAAATAAAAAATATTTCCTCTTTATAATAGGACAAATCACCTCATAAGTAGAACTTGTACCTTACCTCAGATTACCAAAATACAACGAAAACATTTAAATTATTTAAAAACCGCATCAAGTAAAAATTCAATAAATGAATATTTCAGTTTCTCAGCTTATGTGTGTGACTTGTGTTATGATCTTAATACGAAACACAACCATTTAAAATAATAAGCGTATATGTAACAATGTGTCCAATGTCCTTTCCTTTGTATTTGATGCAAAAAAAAGCAATTAGTTAGAAATATTAGTTATATCTATAGAAAATTTTGTCGATTATAATCTAAAATAAACTGATACTGATAACTATTCAAATAGTACGAGTATTTTCAATAGTTTAATATTAGTTTTAAAACGAAATGCTAAAGCATAGAAAACGTTCATTTGCTTTTTTCTTTTCACACTTCGTGGAGATACAACCACATATAACGTACACGACCGTTAAACACTTTGTCGTATTAGGAATTACGGTTTTTACTGCAAGGCTTAACCTGGCTGCGTGTGGTGGGAACGAAGAGGATTATTTAGGTTCAGAATTTGTATCTACAACCATTACCAGCCGGATACGACAAAGAATTAGCTGGAGACACGACTTTGTCGACCTGATATCATGTATGTGAAATATTTCTTAAAATACATGTATCTTTTATATAATGTTTGAACGTGAAGTCAAAACCATTTTGTCTTAAAATTAACCAAGACCCAAGGCTAAATACTAGATGCGAACTTTGGAAGTTATTAATATTATTGATATATCATATATTTTTTAAATTTAAGTGTTTTAGTCAAATTAATATAATGAAATAATTTAGAGATTTGATTGTAAAGAACACCGAGGGCTCGTTCTAATTCATCATTCATAGTTACACACATATTTTGCATTTTAATTTTAAAACATTACTTACAATCTGGTTTCACAAAAGGTAGGTGATTAAAAGGTGTGATACACTGATGCAGGTGTGGAACTAGTCACACACATTTCCTGTGAATCTTCCGTGATCTTTCTAAGTACTACAACATTCGAAGTACTGCGGTGTAATACAAGCTGTTGCTACTGACTTCGTCTGTAGCGCACAACACTCAAGTCACAATCATGATCATCAATTTATACAAATCCATTTTTGTTTTCATTGGAGTATTTGAGTATTTTCCAGTGAAAGTTACCTCATTTTTCGGATTGATATTCATCCTATATTTTGACGTAGATAACAAACCAAAACCGCAGCGAATTTCATAACAATCCGTTCAGTTTTGTTGTATCGCCGTCGCGTCCTAAGCGATTTTTTTTTCTATTTTTTAGATGTTTAAATAAGATAATGTTGTTTGGTTTATCTGAAAAAACTGAACTTTATAAAGTAGAAATATGTTATATGTTGTTAGGTAATAACGTTATATCCAAACCGAACTTAATTAAATCAGTTTTGCCGTGATAAGCATTCGCTTTATTCAAATAGACAGAAAAAAAATAAAATATTGCTTTGATATCTTTGTCATGTGACGTGGTAATTAATTACTTCAAAAAATTATTTTTATGTACACATTTAAGATATATGCAAATATCATTGTATAATAGAAATATTTAATACGAACAATAATTAGTAGATTAGGTATTTATAAATTATAATTGAATCGTCCATTAGCATCGAGTTGAAACCTATCAAATAGCTATTTCGCTGCGCTTTCCAATTGTGCTCATCGCTTAATAACCTGCACTCCGAAGTTTTGAGAGCCATTGCCTTTGCCAATTGAAAGAGGAAACATAATGTACATTGCGATTTTTACTATATTAAGATTGAACGTAAAACAAATTTAGAAACATTGATATAATAAAAAAAATAAATCTTTGATTACTATTAAAATTAACGTTAAATATTAAATCAAGAGTGGGTGTGGAAGTTAGTCTAGCAACGTTAACGCGCTGACTGACTTGAAAGAAGTTCTCTCATTATACGAATATCTTATCACCTGTCGTGTTTATTTTAGACCTCATACTACATATATAATATAAAGTGTATGTAATGTTTAAAATGGGTCAGCTGTAACTGGGTGTAAAATGGGTGTGCGCTAAATGCGGTGTTTTTGAACACGCAAAAGGTAGTGATTTGTCTCGACTTGCAGCTACAACTCTTTACACGACATTAATTGACATATTTTAAGTAATTTTGTGACTTAATGTTCACGAATATTCTCGTTAAACTGGGTAAGCTCTAACAAAATAGCTACGTTACATACTCCTAGAGGAATCCTGATTCTCTTTAGCATTTTTCAAATCAAAGGAATAAAAATTACATCACTTTAAAATACGCCACGAATCATTTTTGTATTTTTATCTTAACTTTTTGCCAGTGTTTGGTTTCGCAGGTCGAAATATTCAACTTTTTTATTCGGAAAAGTATTTAAATTTTTCTTGAATTTATAAAATATTACGAATATTTGATGTTAAAATTAAATTAAAACGATTTTAACTTTTTTACCCTGGTTTACAATTTTTGGTTTAAATGAATCTTTCTTCAAAGGTACTATAGTGTAAAAGTGTGATGTATATATTAAAGACTGTCTGTTTGTAACACACCTTTATCCTTCTATCCTTCTTTCATACATAATAAGTTCTATGTGATTATACTCATATTTCAGTGTAATATTCTCATATTTATTCAAACGAGGCCACTTATCTCATATTTATTCAAACGAGGCCACTTATTAATAATGGCATTTCTTGGTACATTTAAGTAGGTATGCATATTGTATTACTACGCTGTAACAATACTACTCATAACAAATTACTTTACTTGTTACTTTATCAAAAAGATGTTTCTTATGGTCTTCTCATTGTGACAAATTACAGATGAATTCGATTCACTGATGATAGGCACACATACAAGTGCAGGGATGGCTTCATGTTAACACTACTATACTATATTTATATTCTTATTTACGTAAATAAGAAACCTGGATAAGTAAAGTAAGTAAATTGATCAGAATGTTAAGTTGCGCTGAGAAGGAAAACGGAAATATCAAGAGTAATTGGTGTCGTCCATTTCCCTGTAAATAAATGGGAGTTGGAGACTTTGATCAATACTCCCTCGTTCGTTACATTCAAAAAACGACCCATTAACAGGTTGAAGAAAAAAGTTCTCCTTTTGTAAACGCTACATTTGTAAAACTTCACCGTCATAACTTTTATAACATTTTAATTGTAATTCTGATTGGTCATGAAACATTAATTATTCGAATGCATCAAGAAGCATTATTCTCGGTAATTATGATTTTTTCTTGTTCCTCAAACAACTATTACACAAACAATTAAGTGTTAATGTAAATCGTAATGGAGTTTAACGATGTGGTGCCGGGGAAGATCAGGTGTGTGAGAACTAAAATAAGCATGGTTATAATTTTATTAAATTATGAGAAAGATATTCAGTTATTAAATTGAGGGACATGTTATTAACAAAATTTAAATATTGTTTTATATTTTATACTTCATTTATACGCATGATCTTACATTAAGGAAGTCCGTAATACATTTCGTTACAACAATTCAACATCAAGTGCCTTGAAAATATTACTACATATATTATTGATGTGTCATGTTTTTAATACTATTGCTATATAATAAATGTTTTTTACGGAACCCTAAATACATATGTCTTGAATCAACATATTAATATTTTACTGAAAAAAACTTATTTCTTTACGAAAACAGGGTGTGAGAGATTAATAAAGTAAAAAATATATAATACCAAAATGTACACAAATATTAAACTATTTTCACTATTACTTCTGACTAAAGCATAAATTGTTAAAAGCTTTCAATTAATAGAAGCGTGAGTCAAATATCTTAATATATGTAACAATTTCGGATCGCATTATTTTTGTGTTATTGTTCTTGAAAATATTTCATTTAACTAGACTCATTTTAAGGTTATCCTAACTTCCTTTTGATAACCTTCACTATGTGCTTAAACGTACTAAATTTAAAAAGTTTTCAGAGGCACGGGAAAAAATTTCGTTTTTGCAATTTTTTTCACCTTTGCTAGTACGTTCGTTACAGATCACCGCACACCACCACGCTGAGCTTTGTCATGCGTGTGTGTGTGTGTGTGTGTGTGTGTGTGTGTGTGTGTGTGTGTGTGTGTGCGTGTGTGTGTGTGTGTGATGGGAGTGAACTTTTAAATTTTTAAGTGAAATTATCGATAACACTTTGTTGTTTGTGGAGTATTAAATATTTACTGCTTTCAGATCGTATAGCATTTTCATAGACTGGATTTTCAGTTTATAGCTTAAAATTACTATGTTATACATGATATAGATCTTCCATTTGTTCAGAAGAACTGAATTTATTTAGAAAAAGCCCAAATCAGTTTATTAGAGAATTACAACTAATAGTGCTTTATTTATTTATGTATATTCTTTATTACACATCAAAGCTACAAAGGGTGGTCTTAAAGCCCAAAATATGCAATAGCTAGGGAATACGTGTGAAGGGCGAGTGCAAAAAATAAGAATAGACAGAGAGAGAAAAAAGATACAATTCAATGCATAAGTGTAATTAGATACAGACAAACGTACACAAATATAAATGTATATATATGTCACACTCCCATCACCATGTTAGCATATTGTCAGAGTCGAGAGATGGGTTGCTTTTCAATCTGGAATTATTTAATTTTCACGACAAAAATATATATTGTTTATCTTGTTTTTACTGTAAATAACATATGAATTGATTAAATTGAAATAGTTTTTTAATTGGTAGCATTAGGTGATGAAGGATAGCTTATTTGGTACCGGGACAGGCGGAAAGATGAACGAAGTCTGGCAGCATCGAGTAAAATACTAATATTTTCGATAAAAAGGTATTTTTATATAAAAGCTCGGTGTTAATGTGTGAGTTCAAAAAGCCTATTTTTTATCTACGAAATAGTAGCTACCTTTTTTGTACCTCACGCCCTATTTTCAAGACTCATTAAGTATTTAGATGACTAATGATCTCTCTCCGGGTCCAAATGATCCATTGTGTAATGAAAGATACTACATAGATGTTTTTGTATTTTTTTATTTATATCTTAAAGTAATTAATAATAATTAATTATATGGATAATAGTTCAAAAAATTAATCGCGATCCCTTGTTAATTTGAGGGAATCCTCGATATAATTCGATACCGGATTTTAATCTATAAATATATATATATATATATATATATATATATATATAAGCAATTTACCACTCACTGACTCATCACTAAATCTCCGAAACTATCTGTCAGATTAACTTAAAATATTACATAGTTACTTCTTTTGTGACGTAGACGTCCACTAAGAACGAATTTTACGGAACTCCTATTCCAACGGATTTCAACAAATTTCAAGTCAATCGCCCTTATAGTTATACAACAAAGGTTTCATGATGAGTGTGTACATAGATGGAAGTAAGAGATAGTATACTAGCCAGTAATAACTATATTTTAACTAGTTTAATTGTAGATGTGGAACATTATCTTGGGATTACCGAGAACCGAGAATGGTTGTATATTCAGCATTCCGAAACATGATGACTGATAATGA
The DNA here is from genome assembly GCA_918358695.1 of Melinaea menophilus ssp. n. AW-2005. NCBI lineage: Eukaryota > Metazoa > Arthropoda > Insecta > Lepidoptera > Nymphalidae > Melinaea > Melinaea menophilus. Next base: position 31,912,562 of record OU911039.1, on the reverse strand, counting down.
AATACGTCTAACTGAACAAGAAACCACCTTCAAGTGCTTATCGTGAGTGTTACATTTCTTCTCCGGTGTCGGACTGCTCGTAGATCAAAACGTAAAATCTTTAATATTGAATTTATAAAAAATGTCTGCCAACAAGGAAATGTTGGAAAAATTATACTTTTAAACATATTTCTATAATTCTAGCATTAATTTCCAAATTTGATAAAGAACCCCAGCTGTGTCACTTGGACGTACAGGGCCATTATTAAAAAAGTTTCGCCGGACACATTGTTCTCACAACAGTCGTCGGGTGTCGATTACGTGACGTCATCGCTGTCAGTACCAACAACCAGATAGAAATGATCAGAAATAATATATATGTGTGTGTATCTAACAAACTAGAAACAAGTACCTAACAACTAAAGAGATTCTACCAAGATTTTGGGCCACGTACAATCTTAATCATCAAATATCAAATAGAACTAGTTTGATAAATCACAACTAAATATTTTATTTTCTTTCAGAAAAAAAGAAAGATAATTAATTTGATTTATCTCAAAATTTTGCAGTCATACATATAAATAAAATTGTGATGTCTGTTGGTTAATCCAAATTAACAGTTTCACTATATACATATGAAAATAATTATATAAAAAAATCAAGTTTAAAAATGTTCTCTGTTTTTTTGTTTCGGTTAATCCCTGAAACGGCTGGATTCTAACAGGACTTTCACTAGCGAATAACTGATATTATAAGTAACTTAGGCAACTTTTATTTTAAAGAACATATGCTGTCGTGGGCACAGCTAGGTTAATATAAATTCAAGACACTCCCCTTTATAAATCCGTGGAGAAATAAAAAGATATCAAAAGAACTCAACAGTAAAATGCTCTGCTTCTTATTCTTCAGTGTAAGACAAATGCAAAGGCTTCTTAGACAAACGACTCGTCTAACGAACTTTTCAACTCAACGGTAGAAAACATTGTTCTCTTGTTTCTAGTGTGAAGTTCGGATTCCATTTAACACTATTTCCAACTCTCAGTAGAGTTTCTGCAATGTATTTTATAAAGAAACTATATTAACATTATTAATTACATTTATTATAACTATATGTTTATCAATATATAACAAAAAAGATGCGATCGTATTCATTCAAAGATGTTAAAAACCTACAAATATTTTTAGGTATATCTCAGAAACTTCTTGAATATTATATTCACTAAAAATGGACACTTTATATTTGATATTAAGTACAAGGATATATTAAATATTCATATTTGTATATTTTTATTTGTATCGTAATGTTATTTTTAAAAGGTAATCGTTATTATGAGAAGGGTATAACTAACATAATGTCAGCTCTAAACTAATGTTTATACAAGGTTTTGATTAATGATAAATATACCTTGCAACCTAAACTAAAATACTGTGTTAAGATATTGCTCCATTTGACTTTTGTAATAAATTCAGTTTTAATTCATAATACTTGAGGTTTAAAATATGATTAAGTTGTGTAATAGTACAAGATACGATATATTGTAGTATTATTGATTCATTTCAATGAAATAGTCACAAAGAAAGCAATATCTCGACAAATTGGCTCAAATATTGGCTTACGTGAAGAGCATAGCATTATAACAGAATAAGATTATTGTAGAATTGTTTGAAGATTTTTATTTGATGTTTAATTCATAGCAACGTTCCGAACTTATATCAGAAAGAACTTAAATCGCCCGCAGATTGGTATAAATTGTCTACCTTTTAGGGTCGTATATTTTTGAAATCTTACATTGTTGTATAGTGATATTTTTAATATAGTGTAAAGCTATTTCTAACATTAATCATATTGAAGTATATTCTGAAAAAACCGCTAAAACGAAAGTTTTTCACAAACGCAGACCGCCCTTATCCCGAGCTAACAACGTCGGGGATTACGACAAATGTAAATATTGCCGGTCCCGCACTTACCCGACTTTTTTACTTAAAAAGTAACCATATTTGGAGAAGTTCCACTTCATTTTAATGCGACTTAAGTAATTAAATTCCGTATTTGCTGAACTAACACACCAGACAGGACATTTATATCTGAAGTTCACTTAGAGTCGTAATTGTATTACTGTAAATTTTTTTTTTGACAGAGAACACCTTCACGGTGGTAGTAGAGAAGGACGGGCGCGGCCTGGGCATGTCGGTGTGCGGCGGCGGGCTGGTCCGGATACGCAGGCTGTACCCGCCCCAGCCCGCCTGGCGCACCGGCAGACTGGCGCCCAAGGATCTACTGCTGTCTGCCAATGGAGTACCACTCGCGGGACTCAGTACTTATGTGAGTACATTTATTCTATTTCAACAGGGAGGCTCGTAAGTTAATAATATAATGAACATTACTCTTACTACGATGTATACACCCTATAATTATATCTATCCTACAGTTGATGTTGTTTGTCATTACGTCATCTAAGAGGAACATTAATTTCTTAAGCTTAATTTTCATCTAAGATGAATTAAAATTCCGAATAAATTTTCGTTACTCCCTCCAGTTTTGCGTCTACATTTTCATAATGGTCAATGATTATATTCAAAGAATCAACAAAGTTTCTTTTAGTTCTTAAAAAGCAATCAAATTTAATAGGACTGTAACAATAATTGAATTTAATTATGCAAAATATATATTGATTTATCGACACACACACACACACACACACACCTCGTCTGAACAATAATAAAAAAACAATAAAACAAACTCATATCGACAATAATATTTAATGAAATCGAACGTATTTTCTGGATATGGATAGTCGAAGATAAAATAATGTATTAGGGATAGATATAAGATAGTAGGACCCCACTAGTAGATAGCAATAAAAACAAAACAAAACACGACTGAACAAACTAAAATGCTAAGAGAGAGAGAGATGAGAACAAAACAATTATTAAAATTTAATCTGAAATTATAGTGAAATTTGCTCATGTAATGTTTAATATTACAAAATTACTTTACTGTACACGTTGCCAATTTTTGCGGCGACATATTTTGTAAGACAAGTATCAATCTTAAAAACTGTAAACATATGTCGTAGTTAATGAAATATTATATATTTGGAAGCTGCCTCTCTGATCTCGTTTATCCATATGTTGTTACAGAGATGAGTTGTTTTACGTAGCCTGATTATTTAGTATTATGATTTTTAATCAAATTATGTATATAAATGTTATCAAAAATGTTGTATGTTGTAACTCTAGAAATAGTAGAAATTAAAATTAATGAAAACCAGTACCCACGCTTTCCTAAAGGATCGAATCGAAATGTATAGCTCGGGGGATTTGCTAATTATGCTGAGTAAATATTATCAAATAGATTCAATATTGAACTACACTCATAGAGCAGAAGGCAACAAAAGGGGATATTGATTGAACATAAAGAACAATACCATTCAATAATCGAGGCGGCCATGTTATATAAAATATTACAGAGTTAACAGAATTCAATTCCGTTTTACATTCCTGTGACCGGTAGGACGACAATGACATGTGCACTTTTATGATCACAATGTGTTCCATAACACATTGTGATCATAAAATCACCCATATATAATGTACGTTTAGACTACGAAAGAAATTGCGACATAAATTTCAGGCATTAATGTCTGTACTGTTTACACTTGCACATTTTTTTGTGTCTGAGGAATGTGTATTTGTAAGTGTGAACAACACAAACACACAATGTCATCTTAAATGACATCACACGGTAGAATAAAACCTCGCTCTCTGACTGTCGTGACATTCAACGCGAACGGACTGCTCAAACAGATAGATCAGGTACGTGACTTCGTAGTTACCCACCAGATAGACATACTGCTAATCCAAGAGACCTTTCTAAAACCGTGTAACCGCGATCCGCGCATCGCAAACTTCAACGCAGTTAGGAACGATAGGGCAACCGCGATGGGGGGAACCATCATTTACTACAGAAGGTCTCTTCATTGTACCCCGCTCGATCCGCCCCCACTAGTTAACATAGAGGCGTCACTATGTCAGGTGGGTATGACTGGCCATCAGCCGATCATACTAGCATCAGTATACCTCTCCCCGAATAAGGACCTACTAGAGGGGGACCTTAAGTCCCTACTCCAATTAGGTAACGCAACCATTCTGGCCGGCGACCTAAATTGTAAACATCCCCGCTGGAACTCTAGAATCGTAAATACTAGAGGACGTCTCCTTGATAGGCTAAGCAACACGCCTGGTCTCAACTTTGAGATCATAGCGCCCTTGAGCCCCACGCGATACTTTGACTCGGACTTCCGACACGACACACCTGACGTGCTCGACATAGCGCTCTTGAAAGACGTAACGCTTCAGTTGCGATCAATCGAGACACTATCCGAGCTAGACTCCGACCATCGACCAGTCCTAATCCAGCTCGGACCCCTCCACCCTACGACACCCGCGTTAAAAACTATAATCAACTGGAGAAAGCTAGAAGAGCAACTCCACTCCCCCGCCTCAGTGCACCTCGACGAAATACCTGACCAGATCGTAACGGTCGAGGACGCTGAAAAAGCCGCGACGCGATTCACAAACCATATATCAGACATAATAGGAACGTCCTCGAGGGAGGTCCGCGCAACCTTCGATGGGAGCCGTGCACTCCCTCCGGACATTAGGCACCTAGTTAACCGTAAAAACGCCGCGATCAGGAACCATGACACATATCCGACAGACGAACATCGACGGGAGCTACGCCGCCTCCAAAGGGAGTTGAGACAAGCTCTTGACACCTTTAGAGATGGAGGCTGGGACAAGAAGCTTTCAGAGCTCTCTCCTTCACACCAGGCTTACTGGTCATTGCAGAGAGCCCTGAAAGCCGAAACTGTCTCGGCAATGCCCCCGCTCGATAGACCTAACTCCACGCCCGCCTTCGACGACCGAGACAAAGCGGAATGTCTAGCCGACAGCCTAGAGAGCCAGTGTAACATTAGCACGCAACCGGTCGAACGCGAACATGTCGAAGTCGTCGACAACACTGTTCGAGTCATGTGCTCTCAACCACCAGCAGGTCCCCCCATAGAGGAAACGAACCTCGAAGAGGTAACGAACCTAGTTAAGGCGCTTCACGCCAAAAAGTCGCCAGGATCAGATAGGATCACCAACAAAGTGATCAAACTCCTTCCGCCTCCTTTGCTTTACCTAATGGTTAATATTTTTAATGCTCTACTGGCCGGTTGCCGGTTTCCGGCCCAGTGGAAAGAAGCCATAGTGATAGGCATTCACAAACCGGGTAAGCCCCGGAATCTTCCAACTAGTTACCGTCCAATTAGTCTCCTTAGTTCCCTAGGGAAAATCTATGAGAGGATTATCCTCAGTAGACTTAAGTCAGAAGTAGAGAGACTGAACATCATCCCAAATGAGCAGTTTGGCTTTCGAGCCTATCATTCCAGTTCCCACCAGGTGCAACGCCTCACGGAGCACATCCTTTCTGGGGCCACTTTGTGCCGCAAGCTACGTAGGACAGGAGCGCTCTTCCTCGATGTAGCGAAGGCATTCGACAGGGTCTGGCACAATGGACTGGTATACAAGCTATACCAGTTCAGGGTGTCGGACAGACTCGTACTAATCATACGGGACTTCCTGTCGAATCGCTCCTTCCGCTACAGAGTGGAAGGCGTGATGTCGACTCCCCGCCCCATCAGGGCAGGCGTCCCTCAAGGTTCAGTCCTCTCACCAATTCTCTTTTCAATTTACTCCAGCGACATTCCTAGGCCGCGTTATAAAGTAGAATTAGCAATGTTCGCGGATGACACCGCAATTTACACATCCTCAAGGGATCCTTATGAGATCTCTCAACGCCTCCAATCCGCAGCCGACTCCCTCGGGAACTGGTTTCGGAAATGGAGGATTGAGGTGAACCCGGAGAAGAGCACCGCGGTACTCTTTGAACGGTCACGATCCACAAGGGGCCCGGAGATTAAACTCTTTGACAAACCGATTCCTTGGAAAAACAAGGCCAAGTACCTAGGAGTGACGCTGGACAAACAGCTAGTATTCACTTCACATATCGAGGACGTTCGCAACAGAGCGGCCTTTATCCTAGGGCGACTTTATCCCCTGTTAGGCAAGCGGAGTAAAATGTCCCTTAGAAATAAGGTCACACTTTACAAAGCCTGCATACGCTCCGTCATGTCCTATGCAAGCGTTGCCTTCGCTCACGCGAACCTGAAGCCCCTTCAGGTGCTTCAGAACAGATTCATGCGGCTCGCCACTGGAGCACCGTGGTATATGCGTAATATCGACTTGCACAGAGACTTAGATCTACCGACGATCGCACAGTATTTCAAGAGGCTCTCCAAAAGCTACTTTGACAATGCTGTGGGACACCCAAACCCGCTGGTGGTTAAGGCCACAGGATACACGGCCCGTAAGACTCCTAAAGTCAGAAAGAGAAGACCCAAGTCGGTACTTTTCGACCCGGACGACGCGATTACGTTAGGGAACGCTACGTAAAAGCGGCAAAGCGAACATAAATACTACACATACACACACACAGCGTCTTCGCCGGCGAAGACGAGGCCCCCATCCAAGCACGTTGCTCCGGCGTTCTGCCGTCGGAGGACGTTAGTATCAAATTCTAACCCACATCCAACCCTCGCTTCCCACCTAACGGCGTCCTGAGCCGTGGTCCGAGCCTCACAGGAGGCGCCATCAGGACGCGCGTTCCCCTGGGGCCCTTCAGGCCCCCCCTTTTCAAGGGCGGGTCTCTGCATCCGTCCATTACTCCGGTGACGCTGTCATGGCCAGTAGGGCTAACAGCAGAGACAAACAAAAAAAAAAAAAAAAAAAAAAAAAAAAAAAAAAAAAAAAAAAAAAAAAAAAAAAAAAAAATGTAAGTGTGAAATTGTGTCCGAGTGAAAAGCTCAGTTACTGTACAAACTAGTTAGTAGTCGGTCAGCATGGATAAACGTCGTACAGTCGCTACTGCTATTGTCATCAAAATTTCTCCACTTCCTTGTCCACTCTATTTTATTCTTTTTATTTATCAAGTTGAGTTCGGCAGATACCAAGGTAGTTTTCTCTTCTACTAAACCTCCCAGCGCCGCCTGCTTTTTTTCTATTTCTTTAATCACTGGATAAAACATTCCTCAGCTCTGGTAGCCCTTCTACAAAAATAATAAGACTCTTTGTCTCCTTGCTCTACGTAAAACTCATTATGTACATAAATGCGGTGCGGTGTATTGAAAAATGTCAGTATGTGAATTGTTCGAAACTTTTCAACTACACTTGACACTCGGACACTTATTATAATGTCGCAATTTTGCAATTAGAGACACTCGTGTTCTCACAGAGACACTCGATGTAGTGAATAGTGTCATAATCTAAACGTACCATAACAGACTCAATTCGATTATAGTGTTCCCAATTGGCGCTAAGGAGAGATCGGGACTAATCATATTAAATTGGAGACATTTAAAATACAAAACGTTACAGAGACATTAAATGTGTTTGAAATTAGATAATTATGCTTTTGATGCTTTATTTTATGTTATTGATAATACACTATTTTCATTTAACCAAAGTTTAAACAACATACTGTGTATCACCCGACAATAGTCTCTCTGTCACATCGATAACGGACACAAAACGACCGAATAAAGACCGGCCCAGTGCTGGTGTCACTTGAAAAATAAATGGACCCCTTTTGTCTCTTTAATTAGTCGACGACCTAACTACAGATAAATGTTAGAATTAGAGAATCGCTCGCCTCAATTACTTTCCGAACTCGGAGTGTACGAGAATGTACTTTTCGACAATTATGAATTGGCAAAATAACTAAACTGTTTACAAAGGACCGCTTTATGTTAACATTGATGTATGGTGATTTTCTAACTTATATTGGTTTTCATAATTTTTGTTTATTATTTTATAAAATTTTAAACGTAATTTAAAAGCTCGATCGCACACGTCGCGGTGTACACACGTTTTTAATTAAAATAAAACTATTATTAAATTACTTCCATACTTTAACGTTGTTAAATCAACAAAATTAATTATTTTATGTTTAAAATTTTTCATAGTACCACGTATAATTTTTTAATCTACTTTATACACTTTAGATAATAATTATGGTTTCGCAGAAAAATGATCCTCCAATTAGTATTTCTGTAAGTATACAAAACTAAAATAATTTAGGCGTTCCCTGATCGTTATGATATTTAAGTCACTGAAATCTAAAAAAAAATATGATTTTCAGGAGGCACTGGAAGTCCTTCGCACAGCATCGGCCAGGGTAGAGCTGCGCGTGTGTCGAGCACCCACCGACATTCTGGAGAGTGTCACCCCTCCAGACCCTCCGACACCTCCAGCCAGAACTCCTCATCCTCAGCACTTGCCACTGGATCCACTCAACTGCCATCCTTTACATGCCAGGTGAGGGTAAAAGATACCTGGACTTAATATAGTAACAACGTGTGGAATATAATAAGGCTAAAACAATATGTAGAAAACCTATTTTAAAAACAGTAATTGCTACGGATTCTCTATATAACAAGGATCTAAAAATTATTGCTTTATTGCACGATCAATATATAGAAAGTTCTCTCATTCAAGGGAAAACATAAGAACTGATTTCACAGTTACCACACAAATAACAACTAATTTATATTAAATCTGCTGTAATATTCTCTTATTATGGAAGTAACATGTATAATGATATTGTTGGTGTTGACGGCTGCTACTAATGATTCTCTTTTGGGACTTGAGCAGTTGACTGAACTCGGGCGCGTCGGAGTAAAAACAGTGATTGTATGTGATGTGTTGAGGTTCTATTATCGCATTATTTTTGAAATACCCGCATTTTGGGATACAAGAAAAAAAGAGAAAATTCAAATTAATGTAATAAAATAAAAACCTAAAAATGTTAGTGTTTGATTTTTATTAAATAATTTACAGTTATATATTATTATTTATTATTATGAACTATCACAAGTGTATCTTTGATTCATTTGAATGAAATATTTTTAAGCATTCTTTTACTCATGGAAGACCGGCTCTTGCCCATCCAAACTCCAAAAAATACGACAGCTCAGATCTAACTAACTACACGTTTATTGTCATCTCTCTGCTATCCAATATAAAGGAAAGTATTATAAACCGCTCAGATCGCGGCTAACCATGGATCGTCAGTATCAATGCGTATGCCATTGATATATATTTGGTATATCTATCGCCATGGTCGACCCACTGGCGATCTTCTGGTGTACCAAACACCGATGAGCGTCGGTTACAGATATTGTCAAAACCCTAGATCCTGTATAGCACAAACTGCTTTTCTCATTGCATAGAAAAAGCAGTTTGTGCCCAATTGAAGTCCATAGGCTTCCCGAGAGTTTGTGCAAGTAGACCAAATACTTTTTCACTGGGTACATTTTTTAAGTTAGTAAAACCCTCTCTTAACCCTGCTTCGAACGGTGCAGCTGAAGGTGCTTCAACATAATAGCGTGATTGATATCGCGCTACAAACATAAATATTAACTTATAGAAATACTATTCACAGTGATCCCTTTCGGCTATCTTACAAAAACGATTCCTTAACACGCTCATGGACTTATTGCGCCATTGCAGTGACTAGCGAGCCGTGAGCCGTGTTATCGATTCACAAAACAGACGAAAAGAGGGTTCAAGCGGTAACTTGCGTCATTTTGAATCGTCTGATGTGGGTTAGAAATTCTGATGGCCAAATCAGTGGGAAAAGGACAGTGTATTGCAACGATACCATTATAAAGGACAGTGATCGATTTACACCAAGCATTTAGATCGTTTTGAAAAAAAATTAGGGATATTGTTGTGAAGTTTCTTAAGAGTTAACCTTAAGAAACTTTACCGGAAACTAACCTTTTCTCGAATTCAAAATATGAGGACGCATAGAAAAGGATTAGATATATGTTACTTCATAGTCTGCTCTGCTAAAATGCAACAAAACAAACAACGCAAGGCTTTCTATGTGATTAGTACATAACGACATTGGTTATTATTTGTATAACTTTAAGATAATGTACGTTGGAAATAAATGCATCTATTGAAGGTGTAAGGTAGTTGTAAATTTTTATTATTATTTACCTTCTATTATTATATTTGTCACTTAGTAAATAAATAATATTCTACAACGAGCTACGTTTTGCAACAACAATGCCGTCACAATGCCTAACAACCTACTTTGATAAACACTATATATAGCAGTCAGTGGCACTTTGTACACAGACCTCGCTGTGACCATATCATTGTTTGCGGATCTCTATAGATTTACATTGTCACACGAAATCTCTCTTCATTGTTGCAACCTACAAAGTATTGGAGCCACATCACACATTTCTACTTTTAATTCAGCTATTTAAAATGTTGTGTGTTTTTTAAAAGTAAACTCTTATCTTTTATTGATGGCAACCTTTTTTGTGTCCGATAAAGATTTAACATATATTACAAACTCATTTATGTTTTGAAAGTTAGCTACTGTTTAAAGTTTTCAATTCGATTTAATAATTTTTTTATCTGATTTAGCCGTCCATGCATTTTAAAGTGGGGGATTTCAATGACTAACATTCTAACGATGCAATTAGATTTAATTTTGCCAGAGCTTTTTAGTCCAATATTGAATTGGGGGTTGTGAAAGTTAAAACGAATTCTAATCAATAATTCGAGTGAAGTCTGTCAAATATAAGATAACATAAAGTAGATTAAATAAACACTCCGAAGCATCTGGTAGATGATGAGCTGAGTCACGAATATCTTTGAAGGTTATCACAGACAACAAGCAGTGCAACATCATCCTCTGAAGGTCGAGGACGCCGCGATGCAAGTCCTGAAGCGGATAGAATGGCCCAGGACCTGGATCTGCCAGAGCTGGACCAGCATTTACCAGTGTACGATATACAATATGGGGTAAGCAGCTGTCTTAATTATGTAACAAATCTGATATACTGAGTCGTAAAAACTTCAATTCGCTGCCACTGTAAAAAGTATCGTCGGTGCCAAAACCTTAAAAATCATTGCTGTATAACGTTATGTCAATCATATATATATATATTAATAGGTCTAGATAGTAGAATAAACATTTACACATGTTATAGTTCAAACACATTAGTCTCATGACTCTGTATTGTCCTAAACAATGTCTAAGGGCTAGTGATAAGATAATCTGTATATAAACTAATATAGGATTCATAATTATAATGAGTTGATTTTTGGATCATGATAATAAAATATTACCCAAAGCGTTGTCATATTAAAAAAGCACAATATTAAGTTATTTAAAATATTATAAGATTTATAAGAAAAATTATAAAAATACACAGTACCTATTAAGTAGCAGTAAGTACTTTAAGCTATTTTAATTAAAGTTATGTAAAAATGTGAAGTACGTTAGTGTATTTACAATGTTCCACTCGGTGTCTGTTCGTATCGATTGTGTGTATCATTTATTTAGTGCAATGGGTCGCTGCCGCGTTGGTTTCATCTACATAATTGAGAAACACGCTGTTTGATTAAGAGGGGCGTAAATCACACGAGTGTTGTGTTGGAACCTTAATATAATCATGAATATGCATTACTCAATACATTACATTGAAAACGTTGTAGAAAATAAAGAAGTATATCAGTCTGTAAGAAAGTATTTACCCACCGTTATTATATATTAATATATTATATAAAATTGTGACATCTGATAAAATCTCGATTAAAAAAGCCTTTGTCCACGCTGCACAGGACGACGGATCTGTGGTAAGATAATAATAAAAAAAATACTATTAATTATATTTATTGGGCGATTTATTTGTGCCCAATATTTTAGTGATTTATTAGGTTTTACATTTATATTACGGTAGCTTTTACCCGCGACACCTCTTTTCCTTCGATACTTCCTCTTTGATTTTTAGTGTCTTACGTTTTTCAACCTCTAATATCAAATCAACTATAATATTTTCTAAATTTATTTGGATTATATAGTGTAAGGACATTACATACAGACAACTTTTGATGACCTTGTTTTATAATATGGTATAGATTTTAAAAAGTCTTAAGAGTTAAATAAACAAGAAAACAGTTAAAAAATAGAAAGAAAGTTTGCTTAAAAATATGTTTATCTTATTTCTTTAATCCTGCTTAAATTATCCGCGCTCACACTAAATAAAATAGTGAAGCAAGTATTACACCATTTTAAAAATTAAATGTAACGTTTTCAGGGAATTGCTACGTTACTATGTAGACAGTTATTATTTTTCCCTCAGTGTTTTTATTTCCTTTGCTTTTTATGCGGTGGGGAAAAATCATGACTCACAAACACGATTGCATCGGAATGTCACATGGAGGTAATGACGAGAAATTTATTGCAGGAATTTGATATAGTAATGACAAAAGTAAACGGATCCTTGGGATTTACGTTAAGAAAAGAAGATCACAGCGCTCTGGGGCATTACGTTCGGGCTCTGGTCCGGGAGCCCGCCTTGAGCGACGGCCGGATACAGCCGGGGGACAGGATCTTAGCAGTGAGTATCAATTGACACATTGTAGTACTCTCGAGATATTTTAAAAATACCCTTTATATATCATGTGCTAACAATACTAATGGTGATAATTTACAAATAGTCATTAGATATTTTGAGATTGTCCTTAGAGCTTTAAAATATTTATATATTATCAATAATATGATTGTTTCAAGGTAAACGATACAGCAATGTCGGTGATGTCCCACGCGGAGGCCGTTGCGTTTCTTCGAGCGTGTGGGTCGGAGGTACGGCTGCGGCTGTACCGCGACCACGCGGCGACCCCGCTCTCACCCATGTCACCCAAGGACGACGGACACACGGACTCCGACGCACCCTTCAACAGACCTAAGCCGCCACTCAGGTAATGAGCACTATCGACAATAGTTACTTATAACGTAGAAAGTTGCATTTCATGCGTCAGTCGCCCCCCCCCACTCCCCCCTCCCCTAGTTACCCCCGGTGATACGACACATACTAGCCAAGATCGATCGTCTACAAGTATTATCCATCAAACCGATCAGACTCCATGTCCTTAAAATCTGGACAAATCTCCATCAGGGCGGAGGCCGTGTCGATGCTGTGCGATCTGGCGGCGCGGCGCCTGACCCCGGACGCGGCCGCGCGCTCTCCCGCGCCCTCTCCCCGCCGAGCCCGCAAACTCACCAAAGACCAACACGAACGGACTCACGGTACGTCCTGCCTTCATACTGAAAATTAAGTATTTAGACGATTATAACATGAATAACATGTCTCCGGAGCATTTGAACTTTTGTTATGAAGTTTTCTAATATAACGTTATATTTAAATAGGACGGTGACCACAAAATACTTCTGTTTGCAGTTTGTTATGAATGTACAAAATATTTAGGCACGAGGAGTTCGGTTAATTCCACGAAACTTTTGACGAGTTTTCCGAAACATTGTAACGTATTAAAATTATAAAACATGAGGTCATTATTTATTTTAAAGGGCTTTAAATATTTGAATAACCAGACGTTTTTATTCCTCTTTAGTACGAAATTAAGAGATCCTAGAAAATAATTAAAACTGAGGATTTTTATTTACCATTAGCAGTTAGAATTAAAATAATATTAAGAACTTTATTTATTTGCTATCGTACGGTGTTCGTTATTGATATTATATTTCTCTTTTACGCAAATATATAAAATACTGGAAGAAATGAGCATTGTGCGTCGACGTATAGTTGATGTTTTTCAACATATATCCATTTTCATTTGTGTTGTTGATTTGAATTTGAATGTGATTTTGTTTGTTTGTTTTGTACTAATCGTAAAACTGCTGTAACGCTGTAACTAACAATTCCTCATTCGTGGATAATATTTACATATTGTATTAACATTATATTATTATTTTTTAATATATAAATAAGGCTAATTTATTTAAGAGAATATAACAACTGTCAGAGCAATGCAATAAATTATATCAAGTTACCATTCTATTCTGCATAAATTCTATTAAACGCTGCTGTGCAAGCATTGCGGGGAGAGATTTAAATGAATGATTCGCAATACAAACATTTGTGACAAAGCGGATTTATTAAAACGCTGTGTTATATATTGATTAGATTATTACAAAGTATTATTTTCACACGCTTCGTCAATATTCGAGGACGCCACTCAGTTGTAGTACAAACAAGCTGAGCCCGGGTAGTAACATCGCACGAGTAGTCCCACAATGTCTAAGCAAGTAGGTCTTTCGCACAGATGTATCAAGTTTTGCCACGCTAGAGACACACACTAAACGCGAGAGCTTCAGACGTTCGGAGACCGTGGAGCGTACAAGTATTGGGACACATTGCACCGTAGACCGCCGGCCGCCGTTAGAGCGATCCGCCTCCACACCCATCACGGAGATGCTGACTGTACATAATAACACTAGCGAGGAACCCAAGCGACGCATTCCCCTCGCCAGCCCCACGGTCCCACCGACTTGTAGAAAACAAAAGCTAAGCCTGACAGGTGAGACTCTGTCGGCTCTCCCTGGACGCCTCTCTTCCTGTATCTGTACTATCGGCGCTGACTGAAGGCTCTTATAATATGTAACTACTTAGTTTTAATAAAGCTAACGTGCTATATTATGTTAAATCGAAGAAAAGGGGGAAAAGTTTATGTGAAAACAGTTAGTCGTCAGTCAGCGTCTTATTGTCATTATAATCCAAAACAGCAATTTGACAGTCTGAAGGATTTTAAAACACCACGCTTTGGACAAACCCACAAAGCCGCACTAGTCTCGCGTAATATCATGGATCCGACACTTATTATCAATTACAAAAGTAGAAACATGCCCAGGTAACATCAGCTACCCTAATATTCATCTAAATACATCTATTGCGAGCCGACACCACCCTCCGTTACACACCTGTACTGTTCATCTGTGACATTTGTATTTGTTATTGATCCAAACGCTATTGTTGTTTCGTGTCTGTATAATTTTTATTATTATAATCGATGTTTCATTCTCAAATGTTATAATAATAAAAGTTAGACATTTTATAATTATTTTTGAATACGCTTGCGTGTACCGGCCATTGGTACACGCATATTCCCGATCACGCACAAAGAAGGTTAACTTTCAATACATTGGGCCGACCGTAACAGTAAGCTTGAATTAAACATTTTTTTGTTTTTTTTCTTAATATTTTAATATGATATAATTTTCTACAACTCTAAAAATATGAATACATTAGAACAAATAAAATAAAATATGAAATTTTATCGTCAATACGTCTTTGACAAAGATGAAAATTTGAAGGCAGTGTTTGTAAAACGTTGCTTAAAGCTTTGCTTAAATTATTAACTATAAAAGTCACTACAGGCAGACAGCTTGTTCTTAAAGCTCTATATATATAGTATATTAAGAGAGTCATACGCTGAATCTTAATACTAGGAATAAGAATGCTTAAATTGTTAATTTACGTGGCATCATTAATCTAAGTGATATTTTAATAAGCGGGTCCGCGAGCTGGGATGATTAATTATTTCACTTCATTTGGAAGCAACTAGTTCGTGTTTAATAAAGATATTAAAATATGATGTAAAGTTTGATCTTAATAAGGAATTTTATTATTTTTTATTAATCAGGAATTCATTACACGTTTTATAATAAAATATGTTACTTACTAATGTACTTCAGATGTACGTTTCTAAAGAAGCTTTTAGCTGCTAATCGATGTAGATGTGGATTCCGCAATTGAAATGGTTAGCTATTAACTGGTATAGTACGGTGATATATTGAAAATACTTTAAGATGTTTCATCTTTGTTTGAGGATGACCGGTTGCTTCCTTCTTTTTGAGTACCAAATAAAAGTTAAAAGTTATCATAATGATTTATAAAGTAATATTAAACCTGTGTTAATGTAATAGTTTGCTTGCAGTCCCTCCACACGGCTACGAGTTAAATAATTTAGATAACGACCAATTGGACGCGCCCAATCTGTACCAGGAGAACATAACGCTGCAGCGGTTCGTTGAACCCGCCTTTCCGATAGATTCTGACCAACCGGTGTCGATGCCGGCCGAGCTGACCAGCGACGAGCGGTTCAAGCACTCCTGCCCGGCCTACCAGAGTGCCGTGTTACACACCACCACCGACACCACAGCTGACGGACACAAAGTTGAAGGTGAACTTTTTGGTTTATATAATACTTAGAAATAATACGAAAGCAGTAGAGATGAGACCTGTAGTGTAGTGCTCCCTGCTGCCAGGGTAAATCCTGCGGCTGGTATAATGACCGCGCGCAAGGTTATTCAATCAACCAAAAATAAATTTGTTTGATAATTTACAGGTAGTGGATTCAAGAAATGGAAGGCGGTTCCGTCGCCGGATAACGAGTGGAAAGCGGAGACGCCCTGCGAAGTTCCTCCGAAGCCTAAAGAAACTAAAGATATCGAAACCGTCCAAAAAGAGAACCTCAAACCCGAGCGATCCGCGGAAGCCACGACCACGGAGCCTACCGTAAGATCGAACTATCCTTTGATTTGAAAGCAATAATTGTAAGTATAACAATGATGTTGAATTTCAGATAGTGACGGTGGAGTTGAACCGCGGGTGGAACAGTCGCCTGGGGTTCAGCGTCCGGAGCCACCCGGAGTCTGCGCAGAGCTACATCTCGGCCGT
The DNA here is from genome assembly GCA_918358695.1 of Melinaea menophilus ssp. n. AW-2005. NCBI lineage: Eukaryota > Metazoa > Arthropoda > Insecta > Lepidoptera > Nymphalidae > Melinaea > Melinaea menophilus. The sequence continues at coordinate 31,895,916 of OU911039.1, read as the reverse complement.
GCACGGGGACAGCGCCGCGGCCAGGGACGGCCGCCTCCGCCGGGGAGACGTCATCCTACAGGTACGTTATACTTTATAGGACCTGTCCTAGTTTGAACTTTGAAGCCTTAAAAAGGGTATACTATTATGAGGATAATTTAATTAACCAATTTAATTTCTTATATTAATTTTGTGTTTTTCGATCTTCAAGTCTACAGTTAGGTTGAATAATTATCTATTGACACCTAAATAAAGAAACGCATCTAGTCTGTGGATAAAATTTCGTAATCTTTAGGATTTTGCTGGATTGAGGGAATTCAATTGCAGCAAGTTCATTACTTAAAGTTTGTCTTGGGCCAGGTCATTGACGTCACTAAACTAATTAATAAATCGTTAGATAAAACTAAATTTTTTATTATCATATAACTTTGAATGTTATAGAGTGTGAATGTAGTGAAATCAAAGATCACAACTTTAATTCAACTCTTCACATCATTATTATTAATCAAATCAAGTTGTCTCTGCTTTAAACTTTTTGTTATCAAAAAAAGGGGATCCCTTGGGATATAACTATATATTTCTGCTATATAACTGTATATAACTGTATAGTGCTGTGTTCCAGGTAAACGACGAGAACGTCACTTCGATGAAGACACCTGAAGTTATTGATTTACTCCGTCTGCTGCGCGGATCCATCTGCATAACAGTCCTGCGCCCGGCGAACCATTAATACTAATTAATCAGTCAATTTAGAATCTCTAAGATATTAAAGTAAGCGACGCACAACCACTCACCACTCACCACTCGGTCGCACCAACTTATTATCGGCTCCACGAACCTTCAACTCAACTCAACTTAATATATTCTTCTAAGAGGTGCTTTCACATAATAGTGTACAAATTATCATTAAAATGAAATGCTTGTCTTGAAAATAAAAATAGTTTTAGTAACACACGCCCAGACATTAACATTTCAATTTAAGAATTATTGCGTCTAAGTGTAGCGTTTAGCGAGTTTGAACTATTCAGAAAATCATTATCACCGACCAAGCCGCAGCAACGAAGGAATTATATACAACATATAGATAAATTTCAGCTACTTCATAGTAAATATCGTGTTATTAAAACAGATAACAACATTGCTTTAATATGAGTATTTCAGTAATTAGTGTCAGGTGTAATCTATAAAACATGAATCAAACTAAGTAGCACTTTCAAATATTTCGTCTCGTATTAAGTCTTATCATCAATAAAAGTTAGAACACACGGACATACTGTATTATTGTATTAGTGTTATATTTGTTTTTGTTTAATATATAGGTACTGAATACTTCTAGTCAAATTGTAATTAATTATAATATTCAAAATTATATATTTAAACGCAGATTATATAACGTAGTGAAATATATTACATAGTATTATATATTTTATTAGTTTCATCGTACATTGTTATGTAATACACAGATTTTATTGACAAATCTATTGAATGAAATATTTTATTGTTATTTATGTATAAATAAAATTTATAGTTAATAAAATAAAATCTGAACGAAATGATATAACTGATATTCTAAATAATTGTGATGGATTTGTGTTAGTATGTATGTGATACTTTTAATATAAATATAATATAATTGAAATATAATAACCGAGTAGTAGGTAAAGTAGTCAAAGACGAGTCGGACCCAGCCTTAGGTAGAGTAAAATAACTTTAATAGAACTAGCTTAGTGGAAATCATGAAAAATATCTCTGATATAAAATTACATTATATTAAGATTAGCAATAGCACATTAATATTAAGGAGTTAACTCACAGGATGAAATGTTTAAGCGTCTTTTAATTCAGCGTTCACGAGAGTGATATTAATAATATTATAAATATCAATTACGTAATAGTCACTAATTAAGAAAATAAACGAAAAAATATGCAATAATTTTGGTATGCGGGACCGAGGTCTCAAAATGACAGAAGGGTATAAGATAAATAATTAATCCTCACTCTCGTATGTCATACATTATATAAAGCTTGCTGGTCTCTGGTACTCTGGTGTTACCTGCATGCAGGTTGAATGAGAACAGTGAAAGAGATGTTAAACTGTACAATACTTTAATAAAAATAAAAGATCATTATAATTATAAACTTTTTTTTATTGTTCCCTCTTCCTCCCTTCTCTTTTCCCGATTCAAATTACTAAACCATCCACCATTACTTCAAATCTATCTTGTAATTTTTTAATTATATTCCAACCAATTTTTAGATTTTATTTATTTATTTATTTATTTATTTATGTACCAGTAAAAATCACAAATACAAAAAAAAACAGAAAACAATGTAGTACAAAGGATTACTTATCTCTTTTAGAGATCTCTCCCAGTTACCCTTTGGTGTGAGAGAGGGAGTACGAGATAGTGCGGTACACTTATACTAAATACAAATAAAAGAGAACAAAGGAATGGTATTGAAAATAGATTAATCTTTTAACGGTTATTTAACAAATTATCTGTATAATATAGCAAATAAAATACTTAGACATATACATACTTATATATACCTATACACACACACATACACCCACACACATATATATATATACATGTATACATATATATATATATAAAAGTAAAATATATACAAATTTATAAAAAATATAAAAATAATAAAGTAAACAGAAATACTTGTTATCTTTCCGAATATAGGTAGTGTTGCTTAACTCTTAACTTAAAAGAGTTGAGGGAAGGATTACCATCCAAAATACTCTGGGGAAGAGAGTTCCATAGCCGAGCTGCAACAACCGAGAATGATTTTTTGAAAAATATAGAGTTGTAAAAAGGCACTACTAGGGATTTTAAAATAACGCATTCACGTGATGGTCTCGTCCTTGGAGGCGTCACATGAAAACGCTCATGCAAGTAAAGGGGGGAAGCGTTATTTAAAATATTAAAAAGAAGTGATAGAATGTGCACATTCCGGCGAAGGCGAATAGGGAGCCACTTTAATTGTGATCGATATTCGGATACATGGTCAAATTTGCGCAATCCGTAAATAAAACGAATGCACAAATTTTGAAGTCGTTCAAGCTTATCAAGTAGCTCCTCGGATGCATCTAGATAGCAAACGTCAGCGTAGTCGAGAAGTGGAAGGAGAAGAGTTTGTGATAGCATTTTTTTAGTTTGTAAAGGAAGGAAATTCTGCAACCGTCTGAGAGAATGAAGAGAGTAATGAACTTTTCTACTTATTTCATCAATTTGCGGTGCCCAAGAGAGATGACAGTCAAAAATGATGCCAAGATTTTTTGATTGCTCTGTTAAAGGTATGGATATAGTATCGTAGATAATAGAGGATGAAAGTGGATTATTAATTTTATTACGCAATTGCCGACTGCCTATAATTAAGGCTTGTGATTTTAGCGGGTTTACAACGAGGCCGTATTCTTCGGCCCACTGCTTAATCTTCCTAAGGTCATAGTTAACTAAATCAATTGTAGCATTAAGGTCGGCTAGGGATGTATGTCGGTACAGCTGCAAATCGTCTGCATAGAGATGGTAGTGACAAGAAATGACTTTAGAGATCTCATTAATAAATAAAGAGAATAGAAGAGGAGATAGAACGCCGCCTTGTGGTACGCCATCAGAGGTTTCTGCCCAGTCTGAGTAGGCCTCATCCACACAGATTCTCTGCCGACGTCCATGAAGGTAGGAGTTAAACCAATTTATTACTGGAATTCTTAATCTTTACCAAAGATTAAGAATTTTTCGAATGGATTTAAGAAGGATTTTTCGACAATGACTACCTACACATCTATATCTAGAATTTATCTATATCTAAATCTAGATATACAAACAAAGTCTTGTTTTGACTCACGTATCACATTCAAAATCTGGCAAATAGTTTTATCTAACAAGGAAGAGATTTTGCTTCGATACTAATTGATTGTAAAATTTAATAAATAAAATACGTCGCTGTGTAATATTAATGTGATAAATATCACATAATAATATTTACTTAATATATTATTTGACCTCGCATCCTCAGTAAATTACACTGACAGTTAAATAACATAAACAACATTATAACTTATCTTATTTAACTGATAACCCTCGATAATAATAAAAATAATAAATTCTTCATCATCTTTTCCATCCCAATTTTGAGGTCGGCGCATTATGTCTTTCCTTCCATCTCTTGTTACTTTTCATCTCTGTACACATTCCCTTCTCTTTTCCGCAATCCATCCACCTTTTCTTCAGCCGTCCTCTACCTGTCCATCCCTCCACTACCATACCTAGATTCTTTTTGATTACATTCCTTTCATTTCTCCTCATAACATGCCCATACCACGACAGACGGCTACCTCAATTTTTTCTGTCACTGGCGCTACTCCCAAGCTTCCCCTAATGTACTCATTTCCTATCCTATTCTTTCTGGTCACCCCACACAACTATCTTAATATTCGGAACTGCGTTATAACAAACGCTTCTCATCCATCACCTTCATAACAATAATAAATGATTGCTCAAAAAATTCATTTTTAAAAGTGGCCTAAATTAGACAAAATTACTCCTGTCAAATATATATGATACAGAATAAATATTAAATAAGTTCAAAAACTATTCGAGCTTTAGGATTTTTTTTTTAATTTTAATTAAAAATTTTTAGGACAAAAATACGAAAACAATCTAGTAAAACATACTACTTAATAGCGGTTGATGAGGAATAATTATATTGTTACAAGTGCGAATTGAGGGTGCGCACGAACCGAATACGACCGAGGACTCAGGAAATAAGCCGTCCAGAAACATTTCAAATAATTATTATATTATTTCATCAATCAAATCAATAAAAAACTGCCTTAATAATTTTAAATATAAATAAAATGATTTTAAACTGTTACAGCTGACGTAATCCTATTTTTCTATCATAATCGCAATTTATTTTAAAAAGAAAATAATCCAAACAGAAGATGCCATTACACTTGTAGGCACCGTTTCATTTAAATTTGGAACACGGCTCGGCCAAGCGTGAAGCTCCCTCGGACGCAGTGGACGCGCGGTGACCGTGACCACAACCATATGCTACGTTGGCATAAATTAAATAAAAATATGGATACTCACACTTATAAAACCTTTTAATTTTCCAAACGAACTGTACCAAAACTTATCCAACCCGTCTTAAAACATAAAGCGTTGAGAAATTGCTTTCATCTTAGGGATTATTTTAAATATGAAATATATTTTAAATAATTGTCACTAATTTGTAAATAAATACTTACCTAAAATTACAAGTTACATGATTACTTTTGCTAACATAATTGCATTAATAAGCAATAATAAATAAATTAATAAAAGTTGCAATATGAAGTTTCAATATTTTCGCAAGTAAAAAGTTTATAGTATAGTATTTGCATATAAATACTATATTTAACAAGTCTTCTAATTTGGAAAGTGTTATGAAAAGTTATTTGTAAATATCTTTAGGGGGATGTAGTTTTAGTAAGTTAGTGCAGTTCTCACCAGTCTCGACTAGTCCGCCCGAGAGACGGGTGTCGGTCGGTGCGAAGGAAGTGCAGTGAACTGAGCGATCTAAACAGTTGTTACAAAGTTTTATATAAAACTACGTTTTGTTTTTAATTTATTACTCTCATCCATAAATTTTATAAGTAAGTTATTATTTTTATTATACTTTAAGCTTAATTACTTTAAAGTTATCAAATCGAATTTTATAAAAGTTATTTGTTTTAAGTTCAATAAATATGAACTAAATATTACGTTAACTTATGTTTTATTATGTGTAATAATTTAAGTGAAATTATTTGAACTTTTAAAAAGTAGGGGCTGGCATGCATGTTATTTACAAGGCTTGTAAGGGCTGGCATGCATGCACCAAAAAGTATCAAAAATAATTTTAACTTTTTATATACTTTTTACACACAATAGTGACAAATTACAATTACATATTTTGCTTTAGCGTATTATAAGTTAAGTACTGAAGTTAATCTGTGATGAATTGAAAAGGATTATTTATATTCTAGATTAATTCAGAATAGGATAAGAATACAGCTGTCTCCCTCTAGGTAGTAGCAATAAAAACTCCTAGTAGAATGAGGTGAGCACCTTTTATAGAAGCAAATCACAAGTTGAAGTAGATCGTGACAGATTTCGATTTACGGGTCAGGTGACTGCGTCCGTACAAATCACATTGTATGAAGAAAGCATTTCAATAATCATTTAATATAGAAAGTCTATTAAATTGTGATCAAACTCGGGATACACGAAATATAAATATTTTTTTTAATTACTTAAATATTAATAATATATATTTTTAATATTATAACTAAGGAAAATTTTGATAATTGTTTATATGAAATTTTGTGGCTTATATGTGATTTGCATATTATACGAATATTAATATTAATTATATATTTATTTATATTAATTATACTGATAAGAATTTTCAAAATTTATAAAAATTAGTAAAAGATGAGACGCATATTTTATGTGTAATCAAAATATATTAAATTATTTTAAAAATATTTCCATTTTTTTTTTCAAAATAGTTGTGCCCGCCACTTCGTTCGCGAATATTTTTTTTTATAATAAAGCCTAAGTTACTCCTCATAACTAATACAAAGAACCAAATAATTACCTCTGTCTGTCTGTATGTCAGACAGACAGGCAACTTTTAAAAACTGATTTTTTTATGTTACTATCATATATGCATTTAATATAGAATTACAAACAGAAACTCCAATTTTTTTTATATGTATAGATATGGGATGTCAATTCTGATAAAACTTAAAATTTATTGACTTTCAAAACAAATAAAAAAGTTAAAGAAGACCTGTTTAGTTTAATACAATAAGTATGTACAGAGAATCTCTCGTTAGGAAAAGTTTTTGTTAGAATGGAAATCGTGCGAAGATACCTCGGTACAAACAATATCACGACGGTAGAGTGTGTGACATAACGACATTACACCCACGGCAGAACTCTAATACCATACTTATAAGTGAGTGTTGATTTATATCATCTATAAATTATAAATGAAAGATGAATACAATGTATAAGATAAGCGGTAACTACTACATACTGTGTATACACGGCGGTTAAAGTTACTTAACTCCTAAAATTACATCAATATATATAAAATTTTATTGTATGGTTTTACAAAAAAAAATATCTTTACGCTCCACCCAAGACTTGGTGAAATATCTTTAGTTAATATGTAACACTACATTATGTAACTCAGAGTGTCATATCTAATAGTACAAAATATATCACTTGTCTCAAAGAGTGATAACGATAATACGATATGATTACTACGATATATTTATAATTCGTGGACATTTTTCATCTACAAATCGACAAGAGAGTGCGGCGGTAACATGGTCAAGGCTCGGAAGTACGTGGTGAAGAAGAGGTTTGAGGGAGTACCGAAACGAGATGACTTTGAAATCGTTGAATACGAATTACCGCCGGTCCAGAATGGTGACATTCTCGTTAAAGCCGAGTGGATAAGTGTGGATCCATACCAACGCGCTTACAATAACAGATATCCCTTGCCGTACGATCAGTTTGGATACCAAGTTGGGATCGTCGAAGACTCCAAGGATCCCCGCTATCCCGTCGGCACGCGGATTGTAAGTCATAAGGGCTGGTGTGATTACAGCATTATCAACGGTAACGACAAGAAGTCCTTCGCCGATACTGTGTACAAGTTACCGGATTTAAAAGGTCTATCACATTCAAATGCTCTTGGGGCTGTCGGTATGCCCGGAGCTACGGCTTATTTTGGTTTCCTTGAAATTTGTCAGCCAAAGGCCGGTGAGACAGTTGTCGTAACGGGAGCAGCGGGAGCCGTGGGGTCGCTGGTGGGACAAATAGCAAAAATCAAAGGTTGCAAAGTCATCGGTTTCGCAGGAACGGATGATAAAGTTCAATGGCTGGAGAAGGAGCTGGGATTCGATAAAGCATTCAATTACAAGACCGTCGACGCGAGGAGCGCTCTCAAAGACGCCGCTCCCAACGGTATAGATTGCTATTTTGACAATGTCGGAGGTGAACTGAGCAGTATTATTATAAACCAGATGAATGATTACGGCAGAGTGTCTGTGTGTGGAAGTATTAGCGCGTATAATGAAGATTTAACACAACTTCCAAAGGCTCCTATTCTACAAGTCGATATTGTGATGAAGCAATTGAAAATCGAAGGTTTCCTCGTACCAAGGTGGATGAATAGATTCCCCGAGGCGTTCGGTGAGATCGCTAAATGGATCCAATCTGGACAGTTGAAGACGAGGGTGGACGTTAAAGAAGGTTTTGATAACATTTATGACACTTTCATAGCGATGTTGGCCGGAGAAAATACAGGGAAGGCGGTCGTCAAACTGTAAACGTAAAAATTATTTAATAAAACAATAATTTGAGAATAATAAACTAGAAAGAATTTATTTATCTAACCTGCCTTTATTATCGGCCCTTAAATCATATAGTCATACCAATTCGTTATCACTAATACTATCAACTCAAAAACAGTTATCACCTACACGTAGTAAGTGATAAATGTTAGAAGATAAATCAAAGTCAATGTCATGACTATTGTTATTCAAAGTCAATTACCTCAAATTTGGTTTATAGTACATAGTCCTTCTTGGCTTTTTAAATTATCTTTTTACATTTACATCTAATAATAATAACATTAAAATTATTATTATTAGTTACTAAACAAAACCATTTATCTTTATAACTAGCTGTAAAGTAGCTTGTCACTCCCTAATATCAACTATCCGCCATTAAAAGTCCTGTTAAAATCGCTCCAGCCGTTTCAGATATAAGTCGAAACAAACAAATAGAAAAACAAAAATTGTTTATGTAGGTACTATATATACTTTCATATGCATTAGTGAAAAGCTGTTAATTTCGAATTATAAACGGACAATTCATTTTTATTTATATATACAATAGTATTATGAAACTCACATAGACCATGAGAGTTTTCAATTACAATTTTATCAAAATTTAGTAAATTTACTACATGTAAATTTTTATTTTCGTACCTGTTTCATTGAAATGAGAGGTCTGGTGGTGGGTGTGTTCCGGTGGATGCGCTCCACACACCAGTACCCACCCGATGGGGCAAACGCCCTTAGGATCACATTCATACATTAACATGTGCTCATGACACTAACTTTGTTACATTTATTTAGTAACGAAATTAAAATAAATAAAAAGAAATTCACACATCATTAAATAATATTTTGTTCTACCTCGTTATGATATAATTTCCATGAGAGTTAATAGTGATACAGATACGTAATTTAAAATAACAAGCAAATAAAATATAATAAAAATCGCTTGAATGCGGATTCTAAGTGTAACTATTATGACGCAAACAGATATCAAATTACTTAGTCCAAATAGAATAACATAAAAAGACACGCAAACCTACACTTATACGGTTTCTATTATAATATCAACTTTCATATATTTAAATCCATGGTACCTGTTAAATAACAACAGTGGAGGAAGTGACCCTGTAATTAAGACTACTTTCTAGTAAACGCGGTTCAGCTGTCCGTCTGTATGATTCAAGGTTACAATCCGTTATATTAGTCTATTTTATCATAGATTTTGATTATTAATTATCAGAATTTGATGTTATCAATAAAATAATCATAAATTATTTATCGATATAGTGTTATAATTATATTAAATGAATTGCATTTTTTAATTTGATTTAGTTTCTCCTATGATTATCTTTTTCATTTATCAAAACAGGTAATAAGTGTAGAAAAGTGTGTTATAGGAACAATGTATCCCTTTATACATGATTATACACTTTTTTAGATATTTTATAAAAAGTGAAATTAACTTCTTGTAAACCATTAACATGTCGGAAATGTGATCTTAAAGATACATTGCCCCATGACGCAATTACTTAATGACGTGTATTACTTAACACACTGAATATATACAATATATATATATATATTAAAACATTTATTAAATTTAAATTATTACATACGAGTAGGTAGTATTACGTACGAGCGACGACTACCAAAGACCTTTATTTACTTATTTAAAAAATAACTTCAATAGGCATTACTAAAAACAATCAATAAAATTTTATTACAAAATTACACATTCGACAAGCAAATAAAATAAAATCTTTTACAACATTCGCTATATCTATCGTCTTGTTATTCGTTATTGTTATAATATAAACATATTGTGTAATGTATATATTAGTTAATAACAGTAAGTAATAAATACTATTTTAATGGCGGACGAAACTACGGATCGACGTAATGCGATACGCACTTTTTACATCATGACTGGAAGAACACGTCCAACTCGTTACCATCATCACCTCGGGTCTTAGATTTTTATAATATATGTATTATTTAAATAACGATTTTAGGAGGTCAGGAGGAAAAGTTTATGGAAACCACCAACCACAAATTTCTAAACTTTAATATAGATCCAGGATAGGATTTTTTACTACGTGACTGTTCCTATCAAGCTATTGCAATATATAATTTTAATTACAATTATGCTTTAAAGATTGATTGAATTTTTATGAATAAAGCTTAAGGTAAATGTAATATTAATATATTGTTTCCCAAGAAATACGTTAAATTGTAATCCATTTATATACTTAGTATCGTAATAATCTTTTAATACATTAATTGGATTATTCGTACAACCAAATAAATTAACACATTTGTTATTATTGGATTAATTCAATTAAATTTAATTACAATATTCTGAAAATTTGCTGTACTTAGGTAGTTTTATTTAACCAAATTATTAGACAAAAAACCTTACTAATATATTTATTTTAATAAGAGCTTATTTGGTAATGTCCAATTTTATCCGCATATTTAAAGACCTTACTAGATGGGTGTATGTTGTAGATAGACGTGTAGAGGTCAACAACCTTTAATACTTCACTTCGACACTAAGTACTTTAGTCTCCCTAATGATATTAGATCTTAATGTTCATTGAAGTAACGGAGGGTAGCTTTCTCTCGTTTCGGTAACCGGGTTGAACTCCTTTCGTAGTTCGCTACGGCTCGTCACGCCCAGCACACACAAATAACACATTATGTGTATATGCTTAATTCGAGATAACACTTTCTAGGTTAAGTTCCAGATAATCGAGTGTTAAACCGACTATTAGCTCGGGGATACTCAATGAAGACTCAACTTAATTTACATCTACACACATTAATTCAAGTAAAATCTTGTCCGTAAAAATAACACATGGTTTGAACAGCGCCATCTAGTTCGTTAAATTTAAACTTATTTTGCCAGCAAACAATATGCATACTAATATAATAAAGCTAAAGTTAGATTTTCTGGTTAAACCTTTAATTCTCTGGAATTATTAGTGGGAATTGATAACAATTTTAATCCATTTATAAGTGCCGTTACTCTGAAGAATGCAATTAATATCACACTGAGTTAGTAATTAGTTTTAGTAGTAGTAGTAGTTTTTTTATTTTTCCTGGATTTTAAGGTTTTGTGTGACGTTGGCATATTATGTGAATTTGTTTTTAAGCTAAACTGCTCTTTGAGTTAGTAATTATTTATGGATATATATATTTATTTTTCAACACTGTTTTGATTTTAACGCTTAATTATTTGCTCTTTAATATTTCATTGTTAATTCGTCAGTCATCAGTCATCAGTCATCGGCCTTACCGGCTCACGTTCCATGAACTATACCCTGCCTCCTTTGTTTCCCTGTTTCGACTATATTATCTCATTGTCATTGGGCGTCAACGACTTCTCAAAAAGTTGCACATCCGTCCATGTGAGGTCATTATTTAATTATTTTTATGTAACACAACGTGAATACCACTATTGTTTTACAAAACCGACTCGTGTGAACAGTTTACAGAATTTAATTATTATACTTCATGTAAATATGGAATTTTGTGTGAACTGTCGAGTTTATCCCTAACACAGATCTGGAAATTGTCTCATGTAAGAATATTTTTGATTATATTCTTAAAAAGAAAATCAAGTAAATTAAGTAATATTTTATCACTTTAGCATTTTAATGTTTCATAATCATTACGAACAAGCTTTAGTAAATAAAAAGTACGAATAAAAACTGTAACCAAATAGATTCGTAATGTTTGAAAGAAAACGTTTTGTAAAATAAAAAGAGCTTTAGTTTTTTTTTTTTTAGTTTGTTGACTTCAGACAAATGGTTTTAAATACACTGCGCAAAAAGACATCTTTTCAAGACCTACCATTACCTTAGTATTTTTAATATTAAAAATATTATTATTATAAAGCATATACCTTTTATTTGATGGGGGACCTATTCTTAATATAGGTAATATATTTTTGTTTACAAACATAATAAAAGGAAACTGAATAAATCATTTTCAAGCAAGAAATATTTAGTTTCAACGTAAAATGTATCAAACTGTTGTTTACGCACAACGTAGTAAAAGTTATAGTAAACAAAACATTAAGACGGAAAAACCACCGTTATAAAATAGTTGGGACTAAGAGTTAGGCAAGGTATGTGTTAATATTACAACAAAACAAAGATACGGTCACTTAACAAACTCATCTAAATGTTACCCGATAGCTTTAACCTACATAACAACTGTTAAAAAATTCACAAAAGACTATATTATAACATATACATGTATTAGTATCATTGTGATATCTCGTACAATCTAAAGTCGCTGTTTCGACGCTGACGAATTTGTTATCGGCATGTCAAAATCTCAGCCTTTCTAAAAAAGTAAAACAATTAAACATTGTCACCTATCTATTGCAGGTCTCAGAGTCAACACTTTCGCCGGTATTGAAACCGTGCGAAGAAAACTTCAGGGAAAATGTTTTCTATTACAATAAACAAAAGAAATCGATGCGGCAGATGAACTATGTCTTCGGGGATGCTTCTCAACGCTAAATGTACAACACAACCGAGGGTTAGGTTAAAAACCCTCAGATGGATCCCATCTGTATATTTGCTCATATTCTGTCTCCAAGTTTCATCTGCGAACAGACCGCCGCGCTTTCTAATAGACGGACGGTCAGAAATTGTCATCAGATTAAAAGAAGGTTCAGATACACCAGTTGGTAAGTTTATGTTTAAACACTTTGGGTTGATTACGATGTCTTTTTTTGTATGAACAATTAAAGTTTAAGCCGCGACAGGATAGACAAGCGGAAATTGCTTCGAGGGGAAGCACTGTTACCATGACAACAAAGACCAAACAAGGGAAGCCGGACAATGATCCCGCTCACCTGGAACACGAAACTAATCGTTATTAGTCATCGCACTTTGAGTTTAAAAATGGAAAAATAAATAATACTTTCCATTTCAAGTCAAAGATAGTTTACACTGTGTAAAATATACTATATGTATATACTGTATATATAATAAAATAATAACGGAAAGTATAACGGAAAATAATAAAAGGAAAATCTGTATAACTCATATCGAACGTTTTTATTTTTAGCTGTCTGTTTGTGTGTTCCGCATAACGCAAAAGCGGATTTTGATAAAATTTTGATACGATTATATTTTATAACAAACTTTGTTTGAGCTAAACAACATTTGTAGAAAGTAAAAGATTCTGGCCCTGGAAAATAAAAAAGTGGTCGTCTTGTGCCTGCAATTTGAGCGCAATTTTTTATATTAATATATGTTTGGACAACGATATACCTGTATAATCTGTATATATTTTATTAATTAACTGTATTTCTAATACATTATTGTATAATATATTAGATTCTACTCTCCATATCCATATACATTTTAAAAACGTTGTACAAAATTTCTTAATGCTCCTTCCGCGTATTTTTCGTAAAAGGCCGATTCCGAAATAGAATAATTATTATATTGTGGAAAAAATTAAGAACATATTATAACAACTTTGATGTAATTTTTATAAAATGATAACTTGTTTTTTACTTTCAGGTAGTTTAATATACCGGTTAAGAGGTATTGATCCCGATGGAGACACTTTGACATTTGGAATTAGAGAGCAGATTGGTAGTGATATATTAAGAATAGAAGCCATTTCGTCCAACGAAGCTAATGTTTATTTAGTTAAAGAATTAGATCGAGAGGTAATGTTTTGGTTATTAAAAACTTTTATTGCTTAAAATTACTTCAGTTCGGTTAATATGTACTATACTGAACGAAGAAACGATATATTTTCAGATACGTGATGAATACTCGTTTGTGCTAACCCTAACTGATGGACTTTTAGGGGAAGGCAACTATATAACCCAAAGTTTATTGTTATTAGTAGAGGACGTCAATGACAACGAACCCATATTTAAACCTTACTCTTCAGCAATAACCGTCAAAGAAGATGCTTCTCCAGGTGTATTGCTCACTGTCGAAGCAACAGATCTCGATGAGGGAGCCTATGGCCAAGTAAATATTGATAAAATATTTGAATAACATTATATAAACATACATCTAAAATATTTAGCGGGACAAGTGTTCAAATTTCAAGTATATATCTTATCTATAAATCGATTTTTTTTTATTATGTGTAAATTATTAGTACAAACAATTTTACTAATTTTTATTGTTATATTATTTGTCACTTACAACTGACAGTTGTCTAGTGTCAACAGCTGTTCGCATTTGTCAGCCTCGAACTTTGAAATATATAAAGAAAAATATCAAAACAATTTAATTAATTAATAATATTCAATAATTATTAATAAGTGAAAACTCAGTCAAGTGGAAAGAAATATTGGGTTATAATAATAATCTAGACTAATATTAAATGGGTTAGAAATATAAAGTATACTTGCAAATCTTAAAAAGTAATAATAATTTAGGTGCTATACAATTTACAAGAACTTGACGGAGATGTCGAGAACTTTGCTATTCAAACGGTGAATGGAAAAGGAGTAATAAGATTGACACATCGCTTGGACTATGAGCGTAAATCCCTTTACCAATTAAGAGTCTTAGCAGTAGACCGAGCTAACCAGGGTCGAGTGAACACAGGGACGGCGGCGATATTGGTTAAAGTACAGGATGTCGAGGACCAACCCCCTGAATTCCTGGTCGCGAGCCCGGTTACCAGAATTAGTGAGGATGCACCCGTTGGAACTTCAGTTTTACAAGGTTATTTTGTTTTTTGTGGTATACAATACATTTTTTAACCTTTCCTATATCTGGATAAGAGTAATTCCATTATCCTATTTCATTTTTAATTTTGAGTTAGTTTTATATATTTTATGTTTTAAAAACATACTCCTTAAAATATGATTACATAAAAGTATTTAATGTCTTATTTAGTCCGAGCCACTGATGGTGACCGAGGCATCAATAACAGAATATCCTATAGCATTATATCAGGAGGAGAGGAGCACTTTGATATTGACCACACTTCAGGAGTGGTGTACACGGTGAATCCTCTGGATAGGGAGGATCCCAATAACAGCAATGGAGCCTACATACTGGAGATATTGGTACAGTTTTTATTTTAAGTTATTCAAAATGACACAATATAAAGAAGTATATAATTATTAATAACTTATTTTATAAATGTTTTAATAAACTTTTAATTAACTTATTATATTAATTCATTTGTTAATTACATATAGGCTACAGAAGAATCCCACGTGGTATCACCACTACCTAGTGCTACAACCGAGGTGACGGTAATCATAATGGACATCAATGACGAACGCCCCACATTCAGAAGCAGTAGATATATTGGGGAAATTATAGAAAATGCCCAACAAAACACACCCATCACATTCCTAGAGGATGGAGTACCAGAGGTCTTCGATTACGATCAGGTGAATAATTTGATTGAATCTAATGAAAATACTTTACTATTGTGTCGAAAAGGTTTCTCAAAATCCATCAACATTTAACAAGTTTTTGGACCTCCGAGATATTAGGAACACACACAAAACCTGATCTGATGGTAACCTGATCCATTTCAGGGTAAAAACGGAACATTCGAGCTGTATTTGGAGGGCGACAACGGCGTCTTCGACGTGACTCCGTTCAGAGGCATCAACGAGGCCTCGTTTTCCATAAGAGTAAACGATCCCACCCTACTGGATTACGAGAGAGTTACCGTCATGAACTTTACGCTGGTAGCCAGGGAGACCGTCACCGTGGAGCCGAAGACCAGGTAAGGGCGCGAGCCTCTACCACACAGCACCCCCACTTCCTGAAGGATGATAATAATCGTTTTTCCAGCACTGTGCCGATAACTGTACACATAAGGGACGAGAACGACAACTTCCCCGAGTTCACGGAGGCAGAGTACTCGGTGTGGGTGCCGGAGGACTGCGCGGCGGGCGGAGCTCTGGCGCGGGTGGCGGCCAGGGACCGGGACAGGGACGGCTTCGGTGCCGCCGGCGTGCGGTACACCGCGCTGGCTGGGGGCGTCGCGCATCTGTCAGTACATTTACCCTCGGACAAAAGTTATTACACCTGATGTATTAATAATGAGCACGGTCTTAATGGTCTGTTTCATTCCAGATTGCACCTGAACCCGGTGTCGGGAGTGATAACGTTCAAACGAGCCTGTGACGAAAACTTTGACCGGGAATTGGTGTCGCGTCATTACGTCACCGTGGAGGCGAGGGACGACTTGGTGCGGACCGGAGTGCCTTTTTCATATATACAACGTGTCTCTAAAGAAAGTTCACAATTTTAAAAAAAGTTAGAAGTTTATTGAAAAGATGTACAAAAGAAGTTTATTGAGTAAAATTTTATTATATAATAAAAATAGTTTAGGTTTTTTTTAAATGACTTCGTCCAAATGTAAACCGTTGCGTTCACTTCATTCTTTTAATCGATCACTCAAATTGCCTATGACGGCTCGTCAGATATTCTCCGTGATGGCTGCCATTTCGTGACGAATATTTTATTTTGATTGTGCCAGGGAAGGTCGGTTTGTTGGCGTTAACTTTGAACCCCACAGGAAAAAGTCCATAGGTCCAACTTATGTCACCTCTCCTAGAGATCAATTTGCTAGCAAAAAGTTCACGAACTCATGGACCTGTTGGACGTGTGTGAAGTTGCATCATCCTGCTGGAGCTATGGTCTTTGGCTAAAACTAAGAAAGTTTTGCAATTCAGGCACAAATAAATTGTTTAACATCTCCACATAACGCTCTGAATTGAATGAACCGTAACTGTGCGTCCCCTTACAACTTCAACAAAGTAAGGGCCGATAATTCCTCACCCATACCGACCCATACCGTCACTTTAGGCGAATCTAAGGGTTTCTGATGTTTTTGTTTTGGATTGGTTGCACTCCAATAGCGATAATTTTGCTTGTTTACGTGCCCATTAAGATGAAAATGGGCTTTATCTGAAACGGAAAACTCTCAATCATCTGGTTTATAAAGTCAAGCCTCTGACCCGTATCCTGAGGCTTTAATTCTTGCACCAACTGAATTTTATAGGGCTAAAGATTTAAATCTTTATGCAGAATGCGTCATAATGACGATTTGTGCACGTTTAAGGTAATAGCACTCTTCCGAATTGAAAGGTTAGGATCGTCTCGAATAGAGTGGGACACTGTACGTTTTCTTTCGTCGACGATTCTTGAAAATCTTGGACGCCCGGATTTTGGTTTTTCCAATGTTGTTCCAGTTCCAGACGGTCTTTTTAAAATTTTTGACCTATTTTGCAATGAGTCGAGTGCTTGGTGCAACATTCAAGTGATGAATATGTCGAATGTTGAAGAATTTTCTTAGCACTATAGTCGCCGAATTATAGTTTTTATAAAACTCGCGTACGCACAACGTACGGTCCGCTAAATTCTCAAAAGCCACACCCCCCGCGCCCCTCGAAATAGTTGCGTTCACGCAGTAACCAAAACAAATGTGAACTTTCTTTGGAGACACTTTGTATTTATTAATTGTTATTAAATGTTACTAAATCTATTTATTATTCCAGGGCAAAGGCAACAGAAACACGGCGCAGCTGATAATAAACATTGAAGATGTGAACGACAACGCGCCCGTGTTTCTCGCCAACAAGTACGAGGCCAGGTTGTTAGAGAACGAAAAGTTATTTGAAAATCCTCTGGTTCTGGAAGCGAGGGACGCCGACTTGAATGGTATTTTTATAATAGCAGTACGATATTTAAAGTATCATATTTTTAATGACAACGTTCGTTCACAGGTACGGAAAACAGTCGAATCGAATATTCAATAGTGGAGGGAGATTATAAAAATAACTTTACAATCGATCCAAAGTTGGGAATCCTAACACCGATAGGTGGTCTCGATTTTGAGCAGATTCCGGGCGGCGACAGCAGTATACGACCGATTCACTTGACGGTAAGAAAAATGGTTATAATTTTTTAAATTATATAAATGTAAGGAAAGCTGGATCCATTAGACCTAACCTCTAAAAACGCCGACGCTCATTCACAGCTGCCTTCTTACAATTTGACTTGAACCCTGAAATAATATGTCTATCTCTGTGTTACCGACATTAAGTGAGATCTTCGAATAAAATATTCTAAGCCGAGTGGCAGAGTTTCTGTACATCAATAAAAGTGTGCATAGCGAAGAACATGATTTCACCATGGGTAAATCAACAACTGATGCTAATACCACCCTTAAGCACATTTAGGACACATGGAAGAAGTCGCAAAATGCAATCGTGGTGTTTTGTGATTTGTCCAAAGCCATGGATTGGGTGGACCATCAAAAGTTGCTATGCAAACTTAACTACTATGGTGTACGTAGCGCTGCGCTTGATCTTATTGCCTCTAACCTGAATCAAAGGTTTTCACCTAAAGATTCCACAAGGATCTATTCTTGGCCCCTCTTTATTTTTACGTTATATTAATGACTTGGTATTTTGTTAAAGGTCTATGTGACATTGTACTTTTTGCTGATGATACTTTACTTATTTTCAAAGTTGAGCGTGATAGGACTAATTATGACGAAGTAGACTCTGTCACGTGTCCTTCATTGATTCGAAGTTAATAATTTAGTCTTAAATGCTAAGAAAACTAAATGCATGGAATTTACACTTCCTAATGTTAAAAGTCAAATTTGTAGCTTGACCCTTAATAACTAGTTAGAACTGACTTAACAAATTTCATAGGTGTAGCTTTAGATAAAGCTCCAGCGGAACCCCCATCTTTTCACTCGCAAGAAATGCAATACTAGGTTAATACGGCTAACTTGTTTAATTTAGTTATTTTCACAGTATTTTGCCTTACGGTATTCTATTATGGGGCAGTGCTGCGGAAATCAATTCTATATTTATTTTCCAAAAAAGAGCTGTGCGGGCTATTAATAAATCGTATTATAACATTCAAGAGTTTGTAGAGAATCGAAAGGTGTAGAACTTAAGTTGTCGAATCATTTGCAGGGTTGATATTATAATGTACAACATTATATCACATCACATCTAACGTTGTGAAATTATATTTAAAAAGACTGTTGTTTCTGGCAAGCTGTTCTCAGCAGAGCACCATTCCAAAAGGGTACGGGTACGGACCGACTACAATGACTTTATTAATGTAATAATTGGCCATTAAAAAGTGCCCGTAAATGCCTACTACTTGAATAAAGATATTGTTTTTTAAATTTAAACGTAACTTGAAGGTCCAGGCCCGTGATTTCGGGTCTCCTTCGCTGTCGTCCTCGACGTCCGTGACGGTGTACTTGACGGACGTCAACGACCACGCGCCGCTGTTCACGCACTCCGCCTACCAACGCGCCATCCCCGAGGACTTGCCGCCAGGCACCAGCATCCTACAGGTATTTTTATATCTTATTGGAACTTTAGCTCAGCTTACGGGTAGTGAGTGTAGTAGAAGTAGAAATATTTTTAAAATTCAAATGTAACAACAACATCAACAAACAACATCCCATTTCCTAACTTCCCCTGCCGACGGGAGAGGTCGCCATTATCGCATGTTGCTTCAACAATCGAGTTCCCTCAAGAGTTTTTACGTTCTCGATTGTCGAACGACGCGTTCGAGGAGAAATCTGACTTCCGACATGAGTATATTTGGTTTCGGATCCGTCACTACTACACTACTTATTCCCCTTTCAGGTGAAGGCGCTGGACGGGGACGGCTCGTCCCCCAACAACCGCGTGCTCTACCGCCTGGAGCGCGGCGCCGCGGATGCCTTCGCGGTAGAGGCGCGCTCGGGGCTGCTGCGGGTAGCGCCCGGAGCCCGCCTCGACCCCGACCTCGCCGCACCTCCCGTCACGCACCATCTACTCACACTGGTCAGTCACACCGGGGAGACAACCTTACAATTACGGCTACGGCTTATGTGCCGCTTGTGTGCGTGTTATAGAAAAATGATTTCATTTTAATGTTTAGGTAGCGTCGGATGGTGGCATTGGAGATCAGCAGTTAAGTGCCTCCATCACAGTCAACATAACCATACTGGACGTCAATAACAAACCACCGGTTTTCATCGAACCCGGGATAGTTCACGTCACGGAGAATACACAGGTCAGTCTAATTTTTTTTCGCGCGGCTTCCAAATCTAAATTCAGGTATTATGAAAATTTGGATCTAAAAATTTTTACTTCCTTAAGTATTGAATGAACACTAAATTTTTTAAATATGTAACTCACAAACCTACGTGCGACGGAGACCAGAGGCTGGGTTCTCCTCGAACTTGTTGAGGTCAGACCTTACAATGTTAACACCAGACCAGACAATGTTAACCGAGGTTCTCGTCCTCTCCTTAGGTGGGAACGACTGTGGTGCGTCTGCGAGCGCGGGACCCGGACGAACGCCCCGTACTGCGCTTCTCCGTGGTGGAGGGCGCCAGCACGGCACGAGGAGGGGGAGACGCCGTACTCAACCTCTCGCACTACGACTACGTGGGGCTGTGGGCACTGGACGCCGTCGACGGGACCCTGAGGGTCGCCAGGTTAGGGACGCCCGCCCGAGACCCTACGATTTGGTCGCGTATATTGAGGAGGTCGATTTTCCCCATTTCAGATCCCCGGATAGGGAGAAGGTCGAAATTATAAAGTTGGCGATCCAGGTCGAGGACGTGGCGGCCGCGGAGGGCGGGCCCCGACAAGTCGCGTCCGCGACGCTCACGATAGTAGTGGACGACGAGAACGATAATAATCCTAAATTTCGAAAGCCGGTCTACAGGAGCTCCGTGCCTGAGAACTCCAAGAACGGCCATCCGATCGTCACCGTGAGGGCCGACGACGCCGACGAGAACGGAACAGTGACTTACACGCTGGAAGGTGGGACATTATAACCACAGTTTCTACAATACAAATAAGCTATTTACATTTTATATTTCAACTAAGAACATTTATTTCAATAAAGACAGCACTCTCGATCTACGCTAGGTCCCGAGGAGCTGCTGCGGCTAGTGCACATGGATCGCTCTACGGGCGAGGTGGTGGTGGCGTCCCGAATAGACCACGAGACGCAGCCCTGGATCAACGTCACGGCGACGGCCACGGACGGCGGCGTGCCGCAAAGACGCACCTCCGTCGACGTACACGTACAGGTTATATCACGCAGGAGATGTCCGATCTTACTGTACGAACAGCTCGTTACGTAAGGACTAAAAAAACAGTATAATATTTGTATATTCGTAGATATTGGACGAAAATGACAACAACCCGGTATTCGAGCCGTCGCCGGTGGAGTACCGCGTGCGGGAGGACGTGCAGCCCGGGACCACCATTGCCAACGTTGTAGCCAAAGATGTGGACTCGGGGGACTACGGGAGGATCACTTATCTGTTAGACAGGGTCTCTACACAGGTAATGTACTTATTAAGGTCAAAGTAGAGATCGTGAAGATATTAGTGAGTATAACAAATAAATGAATAATTTCCCAGGGCAAGTTCCTAATAAACCCCGATACTGGCGAACTGAGGGTCTCGGACGAGCTGGACCGGGAGGCGCAGGCGAGCTACACGCTGGTGGTGGAGGCCTGGGACAACTACCAGTTCGGCTATCAGAGCGGGGAGAGCCGAAACGCCTTCAAACAGATCGTGTGAGGATTACATAATATCTCTAGTGATCTGAAATACTAGTGTTTCAAAATGATGAAATGTCTTTAAAATCAGCATCACTCGCAATAACATAATTGATATTTCCCCAGAATCCACATAGAGGACGTGAACGACAACTCGCCTGTGCTGTTCCTCCCCACGGGGCTGACGACCATCTCCGAGTTCCACGACCCCCGCGAGCCCATCCTATCCGTGTCCGCCTCCGACGCCGATGACGTCACCACCCCCAACGGGAGAGTGCACTTCTACTTGGTGGGGGGGAAGGGGCACGGTAAACATCTACAATGTTTCTATAATCCTTCATTATGCAGCTCTTGAGCTATCAATCCATTTAATTTTGGGACTATATTTTAAGACAGATAATGCATGAACTCATTAAACTAAGCGACAGAACCAACGAGTGTCCCGTGTGTACATCGATCGGACAAGTAGTACACTGGGACATTTACTTCTAAGGGCTGATTAAATGAAGTATCAGAAGTTTCCGGCAGCCTCACGGTGCATCCCTGCCCACAGATCTGTTTCGGCTGGAGCGCTCGGGAGCGGAGGTGAATGCGGCGCGTCTGTTCGCGCGGCACCCTCTGCGGGATCATTTCGGAAACTACTCCCTGCTGGTGGAGGCCCGGGACGGCGGCGCTCCGCCCCGCGCCGCCCGCGCGGCCCTGCGCCTCGCCGTCACCGACTACAACGACCACGCGCCCGTTTTCATCAGACCCGCGCCCAACACCACGCTCAGGGTGCCCGAGGTCCGGCACGCAAGACTTTTATTAATCTTTACTCTGTGGTCACAGTAGTCGTTACATTTAAGATGCTTAGATATGTGGTTTTGTGACATTATTATTGCTTCCTCGCTAAAAAACGACACTCTTACACCTTTTTTCCCATATGTTACCTCTCTGAGTCAAACAAGTAATATATACACACGTTAACTTCCTAAGCTTGTTTCTATGATAACATCAACCAATATTAGTGTAAATAATTATTGTACAATATATATTTCTGCTCAATCAATAAGTGCAATGGTTTGTTTATGGTTTCATTTGACTATTTAGTTCGTCATCTATGGATTTCTAAGGATTAAGGAGTATTCCGCTCTCTCTTATGTTAGACTGCAAACGTAGCATTGCAGAATTATTATTCACGCTATGCATAGATTTAGATTCAAACTCATTATAATAATAAAAAATATAATAATAATAAAAGGTTACAGGTTATTGATAATTGTATTGTAGATAATTATTTTTTATATTTTTAGATAAAAAACCCATAAATCTGTTCATTATAGTACTATTCCAAGCAAGACAAATTTAAGTCTTTTAAAATGTTCACACACTCCGTTGTACTTTCCGTATAAGATGAGCAGTCTTGTAGCTATTTAGTAGGAAAGGTTTTGATTTGAGTTTGGACTTGGCGTTAGCATTTTATTTTAAAGTTCACATTTCAATTACTTTGAATATAAATATATTTCACACGGTGTCAGCGCGAGAAATATTGACGTAGATCACTGGATGTTTCATACCTCGTTCAGAACGCGACAATTGGCACAACTCTGCTGGAAGTGAAGGCGATAGACGCCGACATCGGCCCCAACGGCGCGGTGCGGTACCGACTGGGGCGCGACGTACGAGCCAACTACAGGGACTTCACCTTACACGACACCAGCGGAGCCCTGCGCACTGCCGTCGCACTGGACCGGGACAAGCAGACCACCTACCAGGTATTGTTCTTATGTGACACAGATTATTGCTCCTATGTGACACGGACTACTGCTCCTATTCGACACGGACTATTGCCCTTATGCGATACTGACTATTGCTCTTATGTGACATAGATTATTGCTCTTTAGTGTCACGAACTATTGCTCTTATATGACATAGATTATATAGGATACCTTTTATAATCATAACCGTCCTAATGCAGCTAAGAATAGAAGCATACGACCTGGGCCTCCCGACTCCGCTCAGCTCCGCCGTGGACCTTACCATCTACGTACAAAACGTAGACGACTACCGACCGAGATTCCCGCAGAAACAGTTTTACTTGAATATAACAGAGAACGAGGAACACAGCTCGGTCTTACCGGGAGTTATAGAGAGAGACGCCACCGAGAGGGGGGACGAGCCCGTGCTGCCCGTGTGCATGTACATAGTGCACGGCAACGAGGACGGGGCCTTCGAGCTGGACAGAACTACCTACAGGTAGGTTTGGGTTTATTGTCTGTAAACGCTTTTACTGTGGTGTCTTTGTTATAATGAATCAGTCTTCGGCAATTATTTATATACGTGATTTACAATTAAGTCGAGTTATTTCAAATGTTTTCGTCACTCCCAAGGATCGGAAAAATTTCATCGATCAACCCATTTCATATTCGATATAAAACAAATTCACGAATAAATTGTAAAATATATTTTCTACAGGTTAACATCGAAACCTTTAGACAGAGAACAGAAAGACCACTACGTGCTATCGGTGCTGGCGACCGAGGACTGTCTGACAACACCGAGCTACAACCGCAGTGTGGACGCGATCAGTACACTTGAAGTAGTCGTCGGAGTGCGGGACGTGAACGACAACGCACCGGAGTTCATCAGCAATATATTCACCGGAGGCATCACCACCGACGCGGACTTTGGGATTGAGTTTATGCATATCAAGGTCAGGAGACGACCGGCGGGCGGGACCCAATTTTAAAAACCATCTTCCGGACCTATCGATTAATGTGGTAGATTTTTCAGGCCATAGATCGCGACGAAGGTCCGAACGCCGAGATCCGCTATTACCTCGCGGGGGAGGTGAAGCAGACCCTGACTGAGGGCCTGGAGGGCCTGGCGGTGGCGCCCTTCCTCGTGAACCCCGAAACGGGGGCCGTCGCGCTCAACTTTGACCCGCAGCCCGGCATGAGGGGCTACTTCGACTTCGCGGTGGCGGCCGAGGACACGGGCGGGCTGCGGGCCGAGGCGCACGCCTTCGTGTACCTACTGCGGGCCGACCAGCGCGTTCGCGTGGTGCTGCGGGCGCACCGCGCGGCGCTGCGGGAGCGCCTGCGGGTCTTCACGGAACGCCTCGGGGGCGTCACGGGTGCGCGCGTGCACGTGGACGACCTTCGCGCTCATGAAAACGAGGATGGCTCCGTGGACGCCACGCGCAGCGACCTCTACCTGCACCTCGTGGACGCCGACCACTCCGTGCTGGACGTGCCGCGCGTGCTGCGCCTCGTCGACCAGAACACCGAGCGCCTCGACGACCTCTTCAAGGTGAGCGATAGCGCGATAGCTAGACTTTACTAGAGTATCAATTTTGTTTAGTCTTAATGTTTTAGATAATAAAACTAAGTTTAAATTTTAAATTCTAAAACTACATCTTACCACTAATATAGTTAAACGACATTTTTTTTTTTAAACCAAAGTTAAACATTTTAATGCAACGATTTCACTAAATTTCCACAAGAGGCAGAGACACACACAGAGAGAGTGAGTTACGCACGCGGCTGATCACTCGCCTGCTCGCGTGCTTACGAGTATTTGTCTGTAGTCGGCTCGATACACGCACGCATTTCGTAATGTGACCAATTATACTTAATGGCACCACCCGTAGGCCGCGTTTAGGAACTTCATTCTGATACATAACGCCTCAGAGCCAGCGGCCATTTACATTTAGTCACAAACGTTTCTCTACACCGGTCTAGACTCAAAATAATGGTTGTTCCTTTCATATGCGTATAATGATCGAAGGTACAAAATAATCTTAATTTATAATTTGCTAATGTATGTGTCCATATGTCCCGCGTGCAGGAGTTCAACGTGCTGGACACGCAGGCGGCGTCGTACTCGCCCCCGGCGGCGGCGGGCACGCCGCAGGCGGTGTACTGGCTGTCGTGGAGCGCGCTGCTGCTGGCCGTGCTGCTGCTGCTGGCCGTGGGCGCGGCGCTGGCGCAGCGGGCCGACTACGGGAGGAAGCTCCGCGCCGCCACCACTGCTGCTTACTGTAAGTTCATCCGTTGCCGTTCATTGTTGTCCGCTACTAGTCGATACTGAGATGGATCCACGTTTACAGCCACCCCGCTGCCCGGCGAGTCGGACATGACGATGCGCAGTTCGGGAGGTCGGGTCCCCAACACCAACAAACACACCACCGAGGGATCCAACCCAATATGGCTGCACGCCTACGAGAACGACTGGTACAAGTCCGACGACCAGACGAGTCGCTCGGAGCGGGACTCGCTGGACGAGAATGCCGTGGACGGGGATCTCGCAGACAAACCGTACTTCATCACCACCGCCACCTTCCCCTCCCTGCTCTCGGAGACGGAGACGGAAACCAACCAGGGAACCTACGACTTCTACCAACAACTGGAACAGATGAAGAATGCAAAAAACATGGAAACTACGGAATTGTAAACATATATATACTCGTACCTACAGTGCATTCGAGCAAATTTAAATATCATCCAAGTAAAAAGAAAAAATACATGGAAAGAGATAAATACATGTGCCTTTTATTGATGTACCTACACATCTACAATAAGATTAAAATAAATAAAAATTATCTCATTTTCTTATCAAAGTGCGGAAGAGGCTTTTTGAGATAACAACTTCCCACTGATAAGGTGTCGTCACAACTTTACAACTCATGGGTTACGTAGAAGTAGACAATGAAACTTTAAATACTTCATTACATTTTAATTTACCTGCGGAGTGTTTGTATAAATGTGATTAATTATATTATTATTTAAAATATATTCAAGTCAAAGAGTGATTTTTCAATGTTTTATTCACCTTGTCCTGAACGAATAGTTACATAAAAGAATGAGTATAGTTGAGAATTAATTAAACTCCACCTGAACACTGATCCGTATCTGTTCAAGTATAGCTAACTGACCTCGGTAGTTACCATTTTTAACTTTTTATTACTAACGCCATCTAGTTTTTCAAAACTACAACTCTGGTCGCCACACATTTTTTTATCTGAATGGTTTACATCGTTCAATGTAAAGAATTATTAATTATTATTCATCTATTGGATTGGAATTTTTAAATAAACATTTAAACGTACATTTTTTTTAACATTATCATAAATAACATCGTGTAGATTATATATTTATTTATTCATCAATAACTTTATATTGAATTAGATTAATTTATAATTAGTTATTGTTCTATGTCTATGATCTATGATCGAATTTTCCGATTGGTGTACACTTGTAAAATTTAGATTACGTAGAAAAAGTGGTCTCGTCAAAGAGTCTTTTTCACTTAATAGAATAAAAAAACCACCCTACTTTTCCTCCTGTCACTAATGTTTAAAAAAAAACAGTTTCCGTTTGAGACAAAAAGATCATATCGCTACAGAAACTCACATAGCTAGCATCGTTTACAAGTTTGCTCCGACTATCAGTGCCCTCTTTCATTCGTTCAATGTGGTGATGGAATAGTTCGAAGTGTAAAGCGCTGCATCTATTCCACATGGTAGAAATAATAGAAAGTCACGTCCCATTAGATGAAGGCTATGAAGGATATATAACAAATCATTTAATGAACATCTTTGGTTATTTTCATGAAGAAACACTATATGTAAAGACAATCTTTATTATTTACCAGTCTGATAATCTATAATATTAAATAATTTAATATCACTTCAATAAACATTTTCCGTCCAGCCAATAAGTAAACTGAAAACTAAATTTGTATATTTATTAAAAACATTTATTGAGGAACTTTTCTGCACCTCTACGTTCAAGAAAACCATTTTATAATGATGGTTTTGTCCGTCCGGTTGTTCGTAGCCTAGCTCAGAGCTAAAAGTCTCTGAGCTTTAACAGAAAGCTTTATTTTAGCATGAACATACATAGTAACGACACCGACAAAGATAAATAAAAAATTTAAAAACATTTTGTTTCGAGTAGTTTTACTCGTAGTAGGTTTGTAGTTTTTTACGTATGTGTACGGAATTCTACATTGCTCGTAGCTCGACATGCACTTGCCTGGTTTCCACTAGTTAAGAAGAGATCAATCGTTTCCAAAGCGAGAACTAAGCTATTGAAGCGAGTAACAAATGTAAAACCTTAAGAAATGAGAGAAAAGAAAAAAAAAGGAAATGGTAAAAATTATAAAATTAAAAAAAATGATTTTCCTTAGGAGGTGTAATAAGTATTATGTTATTCGTCAGTAGGTTGCTGTCTTGTTCGTCACCCTTACTTTTACTACTAAGTACCATATAGTAAATAATCTATTTGCCATCCTGCGAGATCGCCTCCTCTTGCACTTATTGAAGATAAAAGTACCTATATTTATAAAATGGAAATATCCTTTTCATGTCCTTTATATAATAATTCCTTGTTCAACCATATTTAAATATCTGACAGCCGGTATCATCCCTCGTGAACAGGTGCTGCTTGCGGTGACTGGTCGTATTGCTAGCCGCAAATTTCTTTTTCTTGTTGATTGCGATTGTCGTAGTTGTTAGTAAATTGTTCACTAAATATTAATGTTTGTGTAACAGTATTAAGAAATACTTGACTGTGTTTGTTGTGTGATTCTTCACAGACCGGGGTGCGTTTGGAAGCCTCTTAGCTTTACTTCTGTAAAGCTAAGCTATTGTCATTGTAGAAGCACTTATTTCGATAACTTTGGTATCCCCCTGACACTTCCATCTGAGGTACGCAAGCGATCACTGCTAGTGATACAAAATTGAAAAGTTTTTTTTAACAAATAAATTTCTGTTTTTTCTTTTTCGTCGTTTGGTAGCGCTCTTAGTGTCTTATCTTTTTCTAAATCGTTTTTAGATTAGATTTGGGTAGTTATGAACATTGTTTATTTCAAATTAATTAGTTATAGTAAAAATTAGTAATGTGTTTGTTGCTAACTTGAAGATAGCACTCGGGGAAATCCTATTGTTTAAAGGACCCTAAAACGCACAAGAGTAGACCAAATATACCTCTAGTGAGAGAAAATTCAATAGTAATGACTCATTTACTCAACATATACTTGTATGTATAACAAAGTTAATTAAGTTTGCTTCCCTTTGTTTGTATTCATCATTAGACGGTGGAAACTTAATTACTAATTCATTGAGTGAAATTGACGTGACCTAGAATATCATTAAATACAAATCTGATAAAAGAAACTCAAAACCAATTTTAAAGAGTAAGCAATAAAATCAGATAACGAAGTTGCTTCGACTGTTTCTACTTATTAATTAATATTATTTTAAAATGTTTCCAATGTAATCCAAGAATAATACTACTAGGATCCGCAAACCGTACGCGGCGGGTGTTGAGCTGAGCCCCTCTCCTTTCTTCTTTTCTTGATAACTTTTGAATGGCTAAACATTTTTTTCAATCTGTTTCGCTATAACATCCGCGTTCGGGTCAAACATACGTGAGAAAATTTTGAGCTAATTATCTCGTCGCATTCTGGAGACAAATAAACACAAAAAAGATCTCCCAAACGGTTAAGATGTTTTAAAAGCTTAAGTATGAAGATTATCTCCTGTTTCAATAATCTGTAAAGATGTTAACGTTATAGACAGACATGGTGCTTCACTTAGCGACATTTTTTAATGTTTGTTTTCTTGTAGAATGTTTTGTGGCATAATGGAATATAGGAAAATACCACTGACGCTGTCGTCTTTCATATAAAATATACACTTGAGACCAGAGAGCAATTGGAAATGCTCTTGGAGTATTCTGTGATCTACGAGTATATAAATCATTTGTTTTCAGCATGACACAATGGTTAGGAAATTGAACCACCTATGGTTAGTAAGTATAAATATCTAGGTCGATAGGAATTGGAACCGAAGGACTCATGTTGACACTGTGTATTGGACTCAGTACTGTACTAAATAAATTCTATATATTAAAATCACCATTGAAAAAGACACTGTAGACTTTTCTCTTGCTGAATCACTGAGTTTTGGATTAAACATGTATGGACGTTTACAAACTAATTAAATAATGAGTCACTTCAAATTAGGTTTATGAAGTAACTTTATAGAAAATTCTAATTATGACTAAGGAAAATTATGACAAATTATATTTACTTTTCATACTTGTTGGTACTCGATCGGTAATATAGTCGAGATTAAACATTGAAGGCATGGAACAAATACAGCATTGGATAAAATGAAGTAATTATTCCTTTAGTAAAAATACATAAATGAGCACGTCGGCCTTAGAATGGGCAATTAATTATGTACCGATCTCTAAAACCAAAACTGATTTTCAACTTACTTAAAGACTGCTTCCTCGCTGTTAGTATAAAACAACAAATTTGATTTCGTGATTCGTGTTGATGAATGGTTGTATATTTTTTTGTAAATCAATTTATAAATTTAAGGTGTAGGATTTTTGTGTAAATTTTATTGTATAACTTGTATGATTTGTAAATAAATAAATAAAAAAAAATCGATTTTATACTTGTCTAAAAGAATTCAGAGAGTTGAAGTCAATGGAAAGAGATTGTCTGGGGTTCCGATCGATATGGTATTCAAGGGCCAATCTTAGGACCATTGCGCTACCTTGTTTATATATTTAAATTTCTGTAATTTTTTTACTGCTAACTGATGACACTTCTTTGATTTAAGTAAAACGACATCAAGTAATGTGTTTTTCATTCAGATTTTCATACATTTATTGTAAGTATACATTTTATCTTAAAAACATTTAATATTTCTAAGGCGGTACGGAATCCGCCTGCTTCAAAAAGAGTTCAAATGTCAGATTAAATCTGATATCTAGATAAGAAATGTATTATATATAAATATATTATAAATATAATAAATTCATACTAGCGTGTTAATTGAAATCTTAAAAAATGCAAAACAAATGGAATAAACCCGAGTTCCTAAGATCAAATAACATAACTAACTAGGATCCGCCCATCGTGCGTGGCAGGAATTGAGCTGAGCGCAGGAAAATCCATTAGAAAAGAATAAAAGGAAATAAATATTGAATAACAATAATAAACAATAAATTGAAAAAGTTTGTCGCCATGAAAGTACGAGTACGACTACGAGCGACACAATCACGAGTCTCTTGGTTTTTTCTTTATAACTTTTGATTTAATCAAGCTATTTTCATTTTGTTTTTTTCTGTAGATGCTTCTTTATTAGTTCTACATTTGTGCCAAATTTGACTAAAATCGCTCCAGTAGTTTTCATGTGATGAAGCGACTTAGCTCATTTTGAGGAAGACGATCAACGGCAAGCGCGCTTCAATTCAGTTTTTCGACCATAACTTTTGATCAAATCAAGATTTTATTAATCAGTTTTTTTTTTATAGAAACCCGTCAACAAGAGCTACAGCAATGCCAATTTTAATGAATCTCGACTGAGTAGTTTTTATGTGATGTGGCGAAAATTGATTCCCAAACGGTTAAGAGCTTCGCTTACGCTCAGTTCAATTATACATATATCGGAATATCTTAAACTTATAAACAGATTTCACTAAAATATTAGCTAGGTAAAATCGTAAGTAACGATTCATGATTTATTTACTTTTCAAATTCGCTTAATACTGCGTCGCACAACACTAAGTGTATCGGTTAACTGTTGCTACTCGTATTGCCTGTTTGAGATCTAGGCTTTGCTGTCTATACTTATGAATCATAATTAGTATTTGATTACATGTAGAAGGGAAAATTCTCCATCGTCGTCCTCTATTACTCGTGTTCTCTATTATTATAATATATGTATATATATGTTTATTAGACTTTCTTTAAAAATGTGTTTTCAGAAGATATTCGAAAGGAGGTTCCAAAGATCATAAGTCATACATATGTCTATGAATTTATTACTAGGTGTGCTTAGTGTCAAACTTAATATACTATATTTTTACCGAAAACTTGCATTTTAAAAACTCTTTTGAGCTTAAAATAAAAAATACTTATACTGGAGAAACTTAGATCAAATAAAAATTTTGTCAGTTGTAGAAAGTAGAAGTATATAGGTATCAGATTTAAAATAAATAGCAATATTTAAACCGGTTCTTCAGAGTGGATCTTCATAAGCTCTAATTATTCTCATTATATGTTTAAAATAAAACATAATAAAATGTTAAAAATTTCGATGGATTGTTGACCCGCTTGCTTGATTGTTGTTCGCATATTTTGTTTGTGGTTTGCCCTAGTACGGTGACATCTTTTGAAACCCTTTGAGCTATGTATCAACCCCATGTTCCCCTGACATGTTCATTAACAAAGATTTGTATATGGTATTATTAACAAATTTGCCAACACTTCCAAAAATCATGAATATGGAAGCGGTATGAATATGCCCGTTAGGACTTTATTACTAAAACCTACCACTTATCGTACATAAACAGGACATGCCCTGCGACGAACCCTTCAGCTAAATAGATTGGATCGATCGCGTTTTGCATAATCTACAAAATAAACAGGTAAACAACACGGAACTAGACAACAAAAAAAATTATAAGGTTCTTTCGCCCTCTTTGATCTCAAATATGAAGTTGGTTTGGTTTGGTTTGGTTTGGTTTAGAAATCCAAATTCAAATTTATTTTTAGGCTCGTCTTTTTTTGTTTTAAACTTCGGGATTCATCTTTTTCGAGCCATTGATTTTTCTTTGACATTTTGTTTACAAGATGGAAAATTTAAGCTATCGCGATCTTTACGAAAAACGTTCTTTACCGTTCATTGTCCAATTAATTATGTGTAAGTATTGGGTACTATACATTACGATACGTTTCTGATTCAAGTTATCGTTATGAAAATTTTAAATTATATAAAAAATCTCATGGACGAGGTTCGACTAGTTCAAGATGCTTTAGAGGTGATCGTTGATACAAAACATTTAATTAACTTTAAACTAAAGTAAAAGTGAAAAATGTCGAATTAAATCGTGTGATAAAAATTGGTATAAAAGTCGTAGTGTCATAAGTGCTTAAACCCAGAAAGGTTGATTGCCAAAACAGTACGGATCATTGTTTTGTGATCTAATGCTAGTTTTTCATTAGTTTCCTACAATCAGTCCACACCCTTACGGCAGAGGTGTAGTACCAAATGCAACGATGGTGGAAAAACACCCTGTTTAAAATCGACACTTGTAAATTTTCCTGGCCCAGTTACTTCGATTGATTTTATTGATTCCCCTATAATTTTTACAGCACAGAATCATTTACTTTTAAAATGGCGAAAATGTTAAGACAATATATATATTTCGCCTGATTAATAATATATAATTTGATATATTTTTCCCTTTACCATTACCATACCATATAAACGCTAATTTCGTACGCAAGGAACTATTGACAATGACGACATTAAAAATTAAAGCAATCGTATTTCTAAAGGAAAATATGAAATTAATAAATTATGTATTTATCTAGGAGCTATAAATATCCTATCAATATCTAAAATATCTTATTTTGATTATTATTGGCAGATGACTTGTAGAAAAATTACAATAACTAAATTTTATATTCAAACCAAAAATTGGAAATTTGCAAAATTAAAAAGATTCAATAGATAGTACAAAAGGTTCAAAAGATTTATTAGAGCAAATAAAATTCATATTAACCCTTTGTATTCAACCTTTTCCGCCTGCGTGAACCGGCTCCTCCAAGCGATTTCGGCCATATTGGGAAAACAGTTGACAGTACAACGAAATTAGACAATTATTACATTCGGATTTTTTTAAATATTTAATAAAACAATACCCAAGATGCATTATAGGGTTATCAGGACACGCATTACAGTAATAGGTTCGATGGTCAGAGCAATACTTGCAGTCTCCCAAATTGTTGAATTTAAGCGGAACGTCGGTATGACTCTAAATTCCTAAAAAATATTATTTTCTGGTTAAATAGTATGTAAGAATTGATCAGGTAAATTTCAGTGTCCAATAAAATAGATTACGCATACCACTAAGCGACTTTCGCTGAAAACTATACAATAGCTCTGCTACTACACCGCTCGAGTGCAAAGAGTTAAAGGAGAAGAAATAACGATTACTTTATCATATTTACACAATTCGGAGGTCAATATATTGTTATAATAAAAGACCAATTGTTACCTCTGTCCGTGTATCACACTCACCGCTCAGTGTGATCTTCAAATTGTAAACATTAGTCTGATATACTAAAGTATTTCAAAATGTATAATAGGTTTAGTAAATTGCAACATTTATTTAATTTTCCAAATAAATTTATAGTCAACTATTAGTTATTATTATTATTAACACGCTTTAAATATTTTTACTTATATAAAACGCAAAAGATAAAATGCCCCAATTTTAACCAATCGGGCGCGTATTGCTGTTGCTGAGAACGCTTATGAATGAAGTTCTCAGGAGGAAATAAAGGCCTTCCAGGAAAATGAGCGCCCTCATTTTACGTCTTTGCCACTTCATTTAACTCTGTGGTGACCCAATCAACCCAGTAGACGAGTAACTTCACTTCGAGATCTGGATTTTCCTGGTAATATAACAAGTGGGACTTATTAAAGCAACTTTTCGTAGCCTTTTCAAGCGCTGTAAGTGATTAAAACACTATGGCGATTACTCTTCAATCGAATAGAGAACATCTAGTTCTTACACTCTGGCATTTAAAGCGATAAGTAATAATTGTTTTAACATCTTAAATACATAATGTATTAGTACCTAGTAACAGATTTTATTTCAATAATATTAAATTTATCCCACATGATAATTAAAAAGGTCCACAAAGGAACGTGAGGTAGGTAAGGAACAATGATTGGCGAAAAACTAACTATAGTCCACATAAATTATCTCTGGTCAAAGTATTGTAAATGAATTCAACGACTGGACGAATGTTAATATTTTTTATGCCCTGAATGACGATTTTTATTCACTTTTAGACCTGACAATGTAGTCTCTGGTTTAAATAATTTTAGAATGTTCCTGCATACATTTTATACTATATTAACACTTTACTTCGACTGTGACCTCACGTCAGGTGTGTAATTTTTAATGTAACGACAATGCGGCTCAAACACAAAGTGTTACCATCACACCAGGATATGGGGTAACACACCTCTTGTTCATTTTGTCCTAACTAAGGTGCTGCAATACATTTATGTATGAATTTTGATGGAAACCCTGTTTGGCTTATAGTTTTGTTTTTTTATTTATATTTAATACCTCAAATTATTAAACATTTAAATAATTGATATTTTATTTGCATAGATAGTCAGAGAACCTTTTGAACTCATTGTGCCGCGTTATTAGAAAATATATGTCAAATAGTCTAATAACATAAAAAATTACTAACTTTATAATTGAATTAAGTAATAATCGCAATTAAAATTGCTAAATAATTGTATAATAAAAATATATATACTGGTAAGTATATTACCAAAAATCATTTTTTTTAGAAATATAGCAAAAAAATTTCAACACAGCAATAATTCTTTTTTACTACACAAATCATTTTGTCTTTCAGCGCGTTCATATTAAAATGAGCTTTCGTTGCACTTTAACGATGAAAGTAAATTCAACAAATTGTTATTGTTATTATTTGATCCAAAATAATAAGATATAAGCGTATATATTCATATTTGTTGATAACTGGGATTAGATAAATGACGGTAGGTATCTGTTACGGCTTTTCACTTAACCTATTACGTAAATACTTTTACTGTTGTGTATTGAATATATAGAATAAATAAATAATATATAAATAAATCATAGTATAATGAAATAGTTTCTACATCACTTCGCCTTTGTCATATTATGTAGTATCATATAAATAATATATTGTATTCTTCATACGTTCGTTTTTATTATACAGTTGACTTCAAAGATCCGCACGGCCGTTGCAATATAATTTCCACAATATTTGTGTTAGGCCGCACAGGCGACACGTTGCGCTACCCACGTCCTACGTGTTAAGCCGCATACGCGTTATAAGAGTGCGGCTCCGCACGTTGTGCGTGTAGGAGCCGCACTGCTGTTGTTAACATTTTATGCGCCTCAAAAAGTTGTTGTTTTGTTTAAACTCGCTTGTCTTTAGAACTACTTAACGTATTAGTACTTTTCTTAGTAATCAAACGACCAATTTATAAAGATAAACGGACAATGGTGTATTTTTTTGGATCCATTAGTAGTTCTAATATTCCAATGTAACGTCACAGGTGTAACATAAATAGTTTATTGACCTTTTACTTCTTAATTATTTTAAATATAATCTACCCAAAGGTGACCTACATTGAGTTGAATGTCCTACTTTTCTCATTTCTGACAAACAGATAAAATGACTGTATTTATTTTATATTCTTGGCGTAAAAAATAATGTTAAACTTGCCAAATAGCGGTAATCAATGATTCAATCGATAAATCAAACGATATAATAATAATACGTTACAGCTGCAAAGAATTAGGAAAGCTCCTAAATAAAGGTCAAGATGTTATTTACATACACAATAATTTATTGTTTCTTACAATTTAGTGAAGCTAAAATACATCTCGTCGATTACAGTTTGAAAAGCTTTAAGTTACTGTCTCTCCCTGTGTTAACAAAGTGAACGAAAGCTCCGCCCGCAGCTGCAGCTGTAAAGAACACACCGACTCGGAGCGAACCGATAGACGAGGACGCGGGATGGTGGAGAGGACTTCGCGGAAATCACAACGCAGGTATCCTTACAACCACAATATATATTAGATAAAATTATAATATAAAGATCGCCATATTGAAAAGTCTAGATTAATTGTAACTTATTACCTTACGAGATACACTGTAATTTACTGAATCGTTAACTATTGGAGCGTTTTTCGGTCATACAATATTGTGGATGAAAGAAAACTGACCACTCGGACCGCCGCCGGCCCGCTCGGCGACGCGCTACATATTTACTAACTTAATAAAAAAAATAAAAAAATTAACACTCACTCAGCTCCGTCAACGAGCTCACGGTAACCCCATTCACTCGCGTTGACCAGAACGCCAGTGAACGTGGGCTACGCTTACAATCATTGACAAGACCAAACGGGACAGACTAACTTATAAGCAACCAACGCTCCATTCGCTAGACGCGGCTATTGCAGTTCACAGTGTGATTTAGATCTAGTTAAAGTACAAATTCTTTAGGAATTACATGTTTTCAAATTATGTAAATTTAACTAACGTTTAACTAAATGAATGCATTGAGACATCTACCGACACATCAATCAACGGAAAACAATTTTATTCTCTTATAGAAAACGTTACTTACACATTAGATGAACAGAAACTATTTGCACGGGTGGATTATTTACTTACTTGCAATAATTGGCATTCAAAGTACAAGAGACAATCAAAATCGGTTTCTATTGATGTAGTAGATAACAAATATCCAGTAATTTACTTGATGGGACCAGATATGGAGGGAGGAGGGAGAGGGGGCAGAGAGAGGGTATAGCCCGGGCTGTGGCGGTGTGTGTAATGTTTTGTTGATGTCACACTTGACTCATCACATGGCATACTTCCTTGTCCACTCTCGGGCTAATTCATTGTACTTTTCTCTGTCAGTTTTGTAGATCCTAGCGATTTCTGGCACCAACGGGTCATCGGGATTTGGATCGCATAAAAGTGAGCAAATTGAGAGCAACACTGGAATAAAAAGTACATTTTTGTAAAAGGTATTTGATTAATTAGTATAAAGAGACATTGTAAATATAAATATTCAAATTTACCTTTGGATATGGTGAGCGCCGGTGACCATTGTGAGCGCAAAATATCCAGACAAATGGAACCATTACTGTTTATATTGGGATGGTAGATACGTGTTGTGAACGCAACTTTTGGTGGTTTAAATGGATAGTCTGTAGGGAAATGTATAGTCAGGAAAAACACACCACCCTGATAGGGACTGTCCACCTGAAAATAATTAAATATTTTTATAAGTTACACATTCATTTTTTATAAGGCACAGTAAATGTAATTAACTTGATCTTTTGCTTGTAAGGCTTCCTAGTGAATAATAGAATAAGTAAGTTTGCCGGTAACATCTGTTAGACAATTTAGCTTATATTATTATTAAATATCTTACATACATATTGTTTATGATAAGAAAAGATAACTTACTGGACCCATAATTGTGGCCTGCCAGTGGAAAACTGAAACACAATGAAAACAATTATAAACACTAAAAGGATAAGCCATAAGGATAGTATGAATAGCTCAGCTGATTTTTATTATTATAGACATTAGTAAACAGCTGCTACTGTTACTACAGTAATTATTAGTTTAATATGCTTCTTAAATATATGAGCATATTGCTTGATCTGTGCTTAATCTTTTCCTTAAATGTATATATGAATAACTGTCTGATATGATACTAATTACATTGAAATTTAAAGGTATAAATGAAGGATATGATCGTGTCTGTCTCTAAATGCAATTGTATAATAATAGAAAGAATGATTTTTAATCGCTTATTTTAAACATGGCATGCGATGAGTCACAATAACGTCGTAACAAAAATGATCAATACTCACGATCTTCTCCGTGTGGACCTGCGGAACATTGTGCTGGAGGGTCTCGACCCAGGTCTTGTAATTCCTGCAATAGCATACAAAAACCAACTATATATAAAGCTACAGGGAATCATACAAGATAAGTAAAACATGTCAAACACATCATCACTCGCGTAAAAGAAGGACGAACAAAGTATTTTTCATGATGTTAAAAGTTTACAGATTTATCACATGTCACGACTCAATACCACTAAATTTGAAATAAGATCTTATCCCGAAACAAATATATGATAAGAAAATCTCTAAATTGGCACATATTTCCGACATTTTATGTACGCCGTGTGCTAAAAATTGTCGCCTATATTGACCAGTAAAACACCGTTACATTAGCATAAATTAACCACATTCTGTGAAATAAGAAAGTCCTCACTCGAATTAAACACGCACACAGAATTATCCAGAAGAAAATTCGATAATAGGTATTCACAATGACGAAACATTCACTACGAAGTCTGTTACAAATTTTACAGCACAGCACTTGAATCTTAAGAATTTTAAAACAGGCTATGAATTTTAGTATACATACCCTATTAATTCGTTTTAACGCCATTTGATTAATATATGATTGAATAAACTGACTTTCAACTAGACAACGAAACTGTGAGCCAAGGACCTTTGATTAGAGATTGCAAGATGGCTCCCGTCTAAACGCAAGAATACCAAATTAAGTCGTTTTATGCAATAATATTTAAAAAATAACAATTAAGACCAAACTTCATTGACTTAAGTTAAAATTAATAATAACTAATATTAAGAAATAATAATAATTAGAACAGAGCGCAAGTTCTGACAAAATTATTACACTCGCGACGAATGAAGAACGGCAAACAGGAAAATCGACCATTTACGAAGCGCGCTTATGAGGATTTCTGTTTTTTTTATATTTTAGTAATAGTCAATAACTTTAATAAATAAATATTAAGTAGTCAAGTATATAAAAAGAAGCAATATACAATTATATTACATCAATATAAATTTAATACATTTTAATAATATTTATTTGTAATTTAAAAATTAATAGCTCAAATCAATAGAGTATATTTAATATGGCAACTTTTAAAAATTCGGATATGACGTACTTTAGTAAGAATTCTCGGCGCTATTTTTGGATAACAAAGTAGGTAGATAGTTATTTCCAAGCACATTTTTGCAATTTGAAACTTCACCTGGGAACGATATAACCTACCTAACATAAAAATATATTGTCTAATTACAAAAAAAATATTACACCATTTATAATTTCATTATAATATAAAGTTTTTTTTAAATATAAAATCAATTTACGCAAGAGTGAGTAATAAATACTTTTTTCTATGTATTTTCAGTACAAAAGCACGTGGTACTTAAATGTTTATCTTCAGCAAGTCTGAATTTGTTTAGTAAATAAGTGAAAACATATTTCCGTATAATAACATAAAAGTGAAACTAAAAAATGTAATAAAATAAAGGATAATATACATCTCATACTGTTTAAAGGGCGCTGAAAACGTCTTTCATCAAAAATCAAAGTCATACATTATATTATATGATTCAGTTCGTTATTTTATTTTAAAAGCAGTAATCAAGACCAAAAATAATTAGTTTTTTAGAACTCCACCACAGGATCGCTACCAGCTTTCACATTTAACAAGATGTTAGTATTCAAATTGACCTAGCGCTTGATAGGGATAAGGAAATGGCTGCATAAGAGTTAGGTGCTAAACCTTCTTTCCCTTTTTCTTTCCCTCATCTTCAATGATGGCAACACATCAGCTGCTCTGCACTCTGCTCGGTTGCCCTTTAATATATTGAAATTTGATACACATTTTATAAAAAAATTGAAACCCCCCGTTTTCGCACGGGTAGTAGAGCGTAATATGCCTAAGGGTTGGTTTTGTTGTAGGGTCGCATGAGCATGTTGAGAATGTGGTTTAGATTTAAATATAACATACGTCTACACTACTTGTAATATTTTAATATGGATGCATTATCGCTCGGCTTATATATTCAAATCAAGCGAGTTCCATCATCGATGTGAACCTGCCTTAGTTTTTATTAGGCGATAACTCTTAAAATATTCAATGAAATTATATGGTATTACGTAAAATGTTTAACGTCAGTAATGTATTTAAGTTGATAAAAAAAGATGGATCCTTCCAAATAGTTTACCAATTACCACTTTATGGTTAGAGAACTAGAAATCGTTACAATACTTAATTCAGAGTTTACTTTATTAATAATATCAAGAACGGTCTTCGCAAAAGATTTTTTAAAATAAAAAAATGGCATCATATGAAAAAAATAAAGCTGCCAACTAAGGTTTTAAACGTCTTTATGTAGAAAATTCTTTCTATAAAATTAAGTAATAAATCTGCCTGTGATTAACGTACAGTCTTATACGTCGAAGAATCGAGAATTGGTAGCGCACTACTACACTAGTATAAAAATCGTGCTTTAAAAAGTACCCATCATTTATGTTATATTTAAAATAACGTCACAAAACAAAGAAATCCTTTATCTTCTTGAATTATTCTAGCACATACAACTAAATTCCTGTAATCGTAGCTTAAACTATAAGCTGGTATAATTCTAGAAAGTGCTTTTGTAAGTGACGCTAAAAAAATTTTAGTACCTAATTTTTTCTATTATGTTATATCTTTGTTTCTGGTAAATTAAATTCAAACAAACACAAACAAATAAACATATGTTGCTAACAAGATTATTTGTAATATTAAGCATACCAATTCATGATCAATTGACGTATTGATGTATTTTTCTTCACTCTTGTGTAAGAAACTAAATTGGGACGGTTATAAAGATAAAATTTCAACTGATGATTCAATTATTATCTGGACCCAGAAATATCATACCTTATTACTTCAAAATGAAGTTTAAAAAAAAATTACGGTACCAGATTAAAGGGGACAGATAGAACTAGGTTACGCTGTACATCTAGTGCGATCTGTAGTTCTAGCCAGATGGGCACAAGATGGGATCACTACCTCAAGAATGGTCTCATTTCATTATAAAACTAGAAGCGTACTACTTAACCTCAAAAATAGTAAAAATCGTTCTTCATTTACTCACTGACAGCACACAAGTAATACTTTGATAATGTTAATATGCTATTAACGCTGTTAGTATGCTAATTGACCTAACATTATAAATTAGATAACAAAATTTCTACAATCTACTTAACAGCCTTTCCAAGATACAATATAAGTATCCTTTGTTGACTTAATTGCTCGGTAAATTGAATAATGAAATGACTGTATTAGTTCTCTGTGCGTATTACTATACTCTGTGGGTTCCCTTTGACAAATGTCAATGACATTGTCATTACAAAAAATCATTTAAATTTATAAATTGTTAGTTTTGCACTTTTATGTCAGTAGTGAGGTTGTGTGTTGTGTCCCAAATAATATAATTTACGATATCTTTTAGATAGTATTCGAAAAGTAAACCTTATCATTCCTATTATGTGTAAATAAGTAACTGTGATATCTAAATTAGATCTAATAGTAATAATTAGT
Source organism: Melinaea menophilus ssp. n. AW-2005 (assembly GCA_918358695.1). NCBI lineage: Eukaryota > Metazoa > Arthropoda > Insecta > Lepidoptera > Nymphalidae > Melinaea > Melinaea menophilus. The sequence continues at coordinate 31,853,930 of OU911039.1, read as the reverse complement.
GTTTTTAAATAATTTTAACTTATTTTTATCATGACTATAACGATGACAAGAAAAGTTAGTGAATGCCAGGCAGAAACAGTTCAGTTTATGCCTATCGAAAAAGTAAGTTATCATAAAAAAATATTTTATAACGATTACAAAATATAAGACAGTTATTCGTTTCTTTGTTTTAAGAATATCATTAATATTGAATCCACAACAATTACTTACTAGGTTTTATTTTAATGGTTAAATTGGAATTGTTAATAAATGTCTTAAAATATAGTACTTACTACTTATTTAATTAATTTGTTTGTTTTAGTTAGAAGGTGAATGTAAACAAGAGAAAGAATTTTGCACAGGAAACACATTATTGAGACGTGGTAAAAAATTGGAAGACAATAACAATGTTTCAAATGAAGATGTGGAGTATATGAATTATAGGAAACTTCTCAAATATGAACAAGCTCCAGAGTATCTTCAGCACAACCCATACATCAGAGATGGTTATAGAAAATTATTGCCTACTAAACTTTGTTGGGAAAGGTAGGTTTTATCTTAGCAAGATTTTACAATGAATAATATAAAATAAAGGAAGTACTGTATAACATTTTAAATGTAAAAATTTATCTTAATATTTAAATGTCTTCTTTTTATTTTTTTTCAATAATTTAATTTCTTTAAGCATATTTTGGTGGACAAATGAAACAATGAACATATGGACACATCTTTTCGGCTTCTTTTTAATCCTGTTCCTAACGATCAACGACCTGGTTATTATAAACATCCACGCCACAGTCACCGACAAAACTGTTGCTGCCATTCTGTTCTTATGCTTTCTTGTAAGTGACAATTTTACTTTGTTTTTGTCTTACCTATATAGAGGTATTAAAATTTGTATATTTTTAATATTTATGTAATCCTAAATTAACTATAATTATATAAGTGACATCAATTTAGGATTATATTATTTGTTGCGCTGAAATAGTAGACAAGTGACACGGCTACTTCTCCAAAGAACATTTTAGGCGAATTAATCCCTGGACAATACTACAAAAATAAATCTTCTCATCACATAGATATATATATATTTAAAGTGACAAAAAAATCTGTATTTACCAAATCAAATACATTGAAAAAAAAAACAGTTATAAATTAAACGAAAAAATTCTTAAAACATTACTTTAGTACACATTCAGACTATTTTATACAATTGATATTTATTTATGCTAATGAATATGTAATATATGTCTAATTCTTGTGTCTCCGCTATCAATTTAAAAATTAAACTATTTAAACAGTGCTGAGGTGTCTTCAATGGAGGCTTGTTAATTATTGCTTACACATGTCTTACGAAATATGAGCGTATGAGGTATGAGGTCGGTTCTTGAAAGCGACGCATCGAGCCATACTGTCTTGTCTATGCCCCCCCTCCCCTCCTCGTTTGGGTGAAAGTGGGTTTTCAACTTTCGGTTAAATTGAGATAAAGATAAAGAAATATATATTTTTTTGCTACGTAAATAAACAATTTATAAAAACGTACCCTCAGTATATCGTAGTCATCAACAGTAGTAAAACATTAAAATTAACATTTACTAACACTTATTAATTATTCATTACTTATGTACCTCGTAAGTACATGCGTTTGATTAATACGGTATTAAACACGTCAGACGACAACTTGTTACAAATTATACAAAATGTAACAAACTTGGATCGATTTTTTTTTGTTGGTTTTGATATCTACATAATAAATTTATGCTATGAATAGTAATTCCATTGGACATTTTCTATTTTGTTCATAAGTTATTAAATTAACGTTAAAAATGTCTTCAAAATTACGATAAAGGAATCCCATCCCACAGCATCCCATATTATCCTACTCTAAACTATAAACCATACTTAATGATAATGATAAGAATAATTAATTTAAGTTAATATCAATCAATAATCTCTTGACATGACAAGGCGGTGTTTCTCAGTTCTCACCCGTTATCGGTGAAACCACATTGAACTGACCATAGACTTTCACTGTCAATGTCATGACGCTTAAAAACCATTTTTTTCAAATAAAAACAACGACTCAACCTCGATTTATCTATTCAGTATAATTTTCAACGAACGTCAAATTATATAAATTAAATCGTCCATCCATTGTTCCTTGTTCAAATTGTTTTAAACATATGGACAGTTTATTATTATATTATTTTTTTTAACGCGTAATTTTTTTATGATCTGTTTTTTGCAAGGACCGAAATTACATAAAAATAGTATCAAGATAGTTTACATAAGACTTCTTTAAATTATTTAAATTATTATTTAAATATAATGAATTATTTCTAAACTCATAAAAATATTTAAATTTTGCGCCCCAAGAACCCATTGCTTAATTATTTTATTACGTAATTGATTAATTTATAAAAACTGCGTCCGAGCGAAAATATCGCGGCAATAACGAGAAAATCCTTCGTATATTCTTTAATTTTGCATTTAATATTATATATGGTACCTTATTTATTTGTATCAAAAAGACAGAGACGTAAAATCCGGTCTCGACCTTGAGATTTTTATGTAACAGATAATATTAAGTTATAACTACCGTCTGTATCAAGGTAATATATCATATGCATAAATTAGATGGAAATTAATGTATTATAATTGTCTAGATATGCATGGCGCTGTCTGCGCTGTACCACACCTTCTCCTGCAGGTCCGAACAGGATTACAACACCTTCCTGATGTACGATCTCTTCGGGATTGCGCTGTCTCTGCTCGCGATATACACCTCCGGGGTGTATTACGCGTTCTGGTGCCATCATGTGAGTATATACACACGCACACACACACACACGCTAACACACACGCACGCACGCACGCACACTCGCAGTACTCATTGTCTATGATACGTATTAAAAACGAAAAATATCAAAAATTTTTAAACTAGTACATCATAACCTCGTATTTTATATACGAGATATTAACGGATATATTCGTAACAATAACAAGGCAATTCGTTAACCGGTTTGAAAAATAAACATTTAATTTACAAGAAATATATAATTTTTCTTAACATTACATTATTATTACATACATTCCTCATGAGTCGATATCAAGTATGGTGTAATACATAGTGTCTACCAGAGACCAGAGCACTCCTCTCTTTTAATTTATATAATAAAGAGTGAGATGGATATATTATGTCTCCTCTCTATTAATATGTATGATAAAAAGTGAGATAGATATATGGAAAAACCATACACTGCATCAACAGAAATATTCGCTTCTGCGATGTTATGTAAAGTTTTTTCTAAATCTTGATTCTTCTAATATCAATAACCTCAAAGCGCAGACACCGGAACAAATTAAATTACATATATGTATATAAATTAAATAAATTTGTTTTGTGATCTGTCACTGTCTTAACTCTAAGTTTATAATAAACTAGCTGATTCCCGCCCGCGTCACTGGACCCACTATTAATTTGGATGTGAACTTAGGTTGCTATGGTAACCGTTGTCATCGTAACCGTTGCTATGGTAACCTAAGTGTATAGCTCCTACAGGTTAAAACTTGGCGAATTGCAAAAAGTTGAAATCCGTTGGGATAGGAATTCCATAAAATCCGTTCTTAGTGGACGTCACAAAAGAAGTAACTATGTAAAATTTTAAGTTAATCGGACAGATAGTTTCGGAGATTTCGTGATGAGTCAGTGAGTGGTGAATTGCTTATATATATATATTATTAATATCTTTGAAGTTAAAGTAAAAACACGTTTCAGACTGTATCATACATATTCAATTAACAACTTACATTAAAATAACTTTATTTAAATGTAAAAATAACAAATTCTGTATTTTAATATTGGTAAATTAATCTAAAATAACTTTTCCGTGTAATAGTTTTAGTTTAAATTCATTATTACAGTTGCTATGTTATTTATTCAGAAAAATACTTCTAAATTTCTATATCTCGTGAGAGAAACAGTTTTTTTATACTTATTTTTAGAAGTATGTTTTTGTCATCTTACAAAATTATAAGAGTATGGTAATTGGTAGTGTTGTCTATTGTGGTAAATTATTTTTACATTACCATACTTGACCCAAAATATCATCTGTGTCAAGTGGGACGGCGCGGCGGTAAAAGTTATTTAGTGAAAGTAAAATCTCTCCTATCCTTGGTCCGCGGACCACACTTCACTCATAGTTACCAACACTTCAGCTCAGTTCACAAATAATATATTATTATAATACTTTAACAATTTAGGAGGGAGGGCATTTAAATTGGGGCCCCCACATAAGAGGGGCCTCACATTTATCCGACCCAATAAAATCGAATAACTATCTTTCATTTAAAAAATAATGAATAATTAAGGGCTCCAGTCCTTCGTTGCCCCGTGACCTCCAGACCTCTAAATCCGTCCCTGAATATATTTAGCACAGAATGATTAATACTTTTTGACATATAACAATTTAAAGAACTGGTGTCTTTATTTATATCTTCTCCACTTTCAATCTATACCAACCACATGTGTCTCAAACGGGAGTGTCAGGACTTGATACCACTATCAAAAGCCATCCTGTAAAGTTACTCCAACTTAATTTAAGTAGTAACTTTGAACTATGAGGGTCCCAAACGCGATCTGAGAAGAGTCACAACAAACAGAGAGACATTTCTTTATTCTAATAACTGTTACACTTTAATTATTAAGTCTATATATTATAATATTGTGTAGTCACGTATCTCACTTGGATTCTTTAGTAATTTATTATAACCACGTCATTAACCTTCATTGTAGTTACTCGTTGTTTCGAGTGTTGCCGAGTGGGGGAGGGGGGGGGGAGAATACTAATTAGTGTCAAAAATGTCAGGAAATACGACCGATGGTTCAATGATTATTCTAATCACCCTGTATATCTCGTCGTCCGTCCGTTGACTTCAGTTGATATACATTTATGATATGTTTATTATATACATTTGCTGACTTTGAAATGAGTTTTCATTAGTTTTATAAGACGTACCGGGTGAGGATATATGTATGTAAATAAAATGAAAAATAAAATTACAAACAAATTTTAATTAATAGGTACTTTAAATTCCCACTTTAAAACAAAAAATTGCTGAAATGTGAAGAAATATTACAATAAAAGTATTTAAATACAAAATGCAAATGTATTTTACTATTTAAAATAGTAATACAAATAATTGTAATAACCTAAATAATTTAAGTAATTTAAATTTAAGTAATTTTAATTTGTCTAATGTTACATTTTGTTATTTTTGTTACGAACAGTACGTTAATTTTGATTTTAATGAAAATATTGAATAATGCTATAAAACTTTTTTGTATTTCACAAATATTTATATGAAGTGTTTCATTTAAACATTTCGGAAGATATATTTAAAATGAAAAAAAAAATAAATTGAATTTGTATTTAAAATACATGTATGTACTTCTGATTAATCATGCATCGGAGTTCCATTGGGAATTATCTATATGTTTATATTATATATATACATCTATGAAATTGAGTGTCCGTTTGTAATTCCAAATTAATAGCTCAACACTAAATGAAAGAAAATACATACTTACATAAAAAAAACTATTTTTAAACTTTTTTGTGTCTGTTTGGCCCTCTAATACTACTAATCTCTGAAACGGCTGCACCGATTTTAGTAGGATTTTCACTGGCGAATAGCCGCTGTTATGAGTAACTAAGGCACTTATTAAAAAAACATTCTCCGCAAACGGAGTCGTGGGTAGAGCTAGTTTATAACTATATTGTGTAAATTGTAAAGTAAGCTAGACTAATTTACACAAGTCTAAAATAATCGATAGTAAAAAAAATGTCAGTATGTCTGTTCCAGAATCACTAAAAACTATAAGTATAGTACAAATAGTTGGACAAAGTTAGTAAGAACATATAAAATTAAATAGAACCGACTAAAAGTGAAATGGGAAGTATTTTTTTAGTACATTTCAAATTTCACTATCCATTAAAATGACTATGTAGTGAACTAAATAACTCTTCATATTTGTTTCGATCAACACCAAGTGATCCATTGTGGGGCTGTTAGCATTCTTCACCGCGAACATCCGCCACTCGACGATCCAACGTACACGCTCATGTAACTCAATACTTACAAGAAATGATCCGACAGTAAACACTTACAGGGAATTATGTATTTTACATTGTCAGTTTGTTTGTTGTCTCTAGGACATGGAATTTGTTTAATAAATATATAATGAAATAGGAAATTTGTTCCCTAATTTTAATTTCAAAAATGTTAACATGGCTTAGCATGTTTAAAAACTTCTTCAGGCTTCATAAGATTTGGACCTAGGAAAAATTATTTGCTAATTCATTAATTGTAGAATTTAATTGTATTTGGCCAACGAATAGACGGTTCATCTGATAGTAATATGGTTGTCTGTTACAAATTTGCAAATCTGCAAAATTTGCAAACGACAATGAGCTGGAGACAGACTCGGAGGAAAGAACCTAGTCAAGACACGGTACTTACATACGGTTCAAATTTTGCCATTTCTAGGATTTCTAGTTCTTTTGAAAAGGTTGCACTAATCAGAAAACAATCGGTCTCTTTGCGAGTTCACTAAACTGATTACAGCTTGGCTTCAAAGGAATTTGTTGTTTAGAATTGAACTTAAATTAAGAACAAATTAATCAAGATTACAAATATTACATTCCAAAAGTCATGGAGGCGAGAAGATTCAGATAAAACTTTATATTTTAATGTACCTAGGAGCTGAAGACCTTCTACATGATATCAGTGACGCTGATATTCGTGGTAGCCATGGTGCTGCAGGTGCCGCGGCTGCAGGTGCCGTACCTGGTGAAGATGTGCGTGTTCATCGGCTGGGCGGCCTACGGGGTGCTGCCCACTTTGCACTGGACGTACGTCATGGGGGGCTTCGACAACCCCATGGTGCAGGTGACTCTAGCTATATAATATTCTTCACGTTTTTATCTTTGAGGAAAACACTTATCCTCATACCTCCCGCTATTATATTGTAACAGTCGGTAATTACTTCCTTCCGTGACGGTCGTTGATATAAAGATTAATCAAATTAATTTTACGTAAACATATTAAACAAGGTCGTATTTTGATATTATTGTTATAATTCCAGATATTCTTTCCCCGGGTGCTGGGGATGTACGCGATAAGCGGGACGGCTTTCGCGATATACGCCTTCAAGGTAAGTAATATAACGTCGTGTCGCTGTCGTGTCGCGGTCGTGTCGTGATGTGGTACCGTGCCGCAGGTCCCGGAGCGCTGGGTGCCGGGTCGGGTGGACTTCGTGGGTCACTCCCACCAGTGGTGGCACGCGCTGGTGCTGGGCGCGCTCTACTACTGGCACAACTCCGCCATGATGTACGTGCAGTACAGGATGAACCACGGCTGCGCCAACTCCATGAGGATCTTCTAGATACACACGCACACACACACACACACACGCACACACGCACACACACACATATTAATAATGACTAAAACATGTTCCAATACATATATCATATGATCATAGCACGGACGGTGCCTTATATTAGTGCAATTATTAGTTATATTAAATTACCAGCAGGTCATGGTCAGTTTTGGGTCAGTTATAAGTCACTAATATACTCTGTTATGATGTCAATTTGACAGCTATATTCAAATAATTATATACAATGATAAAAAATAATTAATTGATCCAGATCTCTATAATATTATAATTAGATCGTCTAGTGATTTCATAAAACATTAACATATATGAAAGTTGTGGAAACATTTAAATTTCTATTAAAACTTTCATATTTACTATTCATATATAATTCTCACTGCCACTAAAAAATAAATAAAATAATCTGCTGCTGGATCTGCTCTCTGTGATTAATTTAATTTAAGTTAAATTATTTGTCTCTGAAATATTTATTTTACATATATTTATTGTACTTTCATTTATTTTTAGCTAAATTTCATTTTAAATTAAATTAAATGGACCAATTTAATTAAAATGTTAAATTAATGTTAAGTTTATAAAATGCTCAATATATTGTATGTATATCAGGTGTGGTGATGGTATTAAAGAAATATTAATATATTTAGGTGCAAAATCTTGTATTTTTTTAAGTTTTTTTCTATTTGTTATCAATTTACTATCATTTAAGTTAAATTTTATTTTTAATATTTTAATCGATGTCTTAAAGTTAATATTTGTAGCATTTTTTCCTATCTGTGATGATCATATTGTTTTATTTTATGTATTTTATGGGTTTATTATGGAATAACTAGAAACGACAATAAAAATATTAAATATGACCTCTTTTTATTATTTCTGGAACACTATTATGTTTCTTTCACTTGGCATAATTTAAGTCTCAAGGTAATCATAAAATAACAAAATAAGAAATGACTAAGTAATATATGATATTAGTTTTTCTGTTTTAACGCCATCTAGCAGCAAATAGTGACATTTCTCACCACTTCATAGTCGTCTGAACATATTAGTACATCCGCTCGACGCTAGATGGCAATAAAAATACATAATTTTCGAATGGTTTATTAAAAATCTAATTAAATAATAAAGTAAGTTTTATTCAAATCATTTTTTTTATTCTCAAAGCTACCAGCAGCTCAAAAAGTTATTACCGCTGACCTGAAAGGAGCTGGCGACAAACTCTGCAGGCTTGTTTCACATCCCTTGTTTTTAATACTTATTTAAGGTCTAAATTACGTTTTATATTTGGAAGCGGCCTGGCAACGAGCGCTTAACAGTCAGAGTTCATGTTCTAGATATTCGATATTCAATTTAGATTGTACGTAGTTGAAAGAAATCCGGTCTAATATTTGTTAAAATTGCAATTTTATATATAATATTAGAAGAAGAATATAATGTTCATGTAATGTTTCTGTTATAAAACTACTAAGTAGTTCGAAGTAATAGATTGTAATTATATCTTGTGATAAAATCCATTGAATTTGAGTGTCAGTAATAAAAATCTTAATAAACTACTCTATTTATTATCGAAATTATCCGCAGTAAAACTTTAATGGTATATATAATTATTAAATTTTACACGTACAGACGAGACTAGAAATTTAATATGAGTATTGTTAATATTAAACATTCATGAATGAAGAAATTCTCAAATACAAAAAATTGGTATTCAAAACATGAAAATAATATAAGATACAGAATTTGTAAATTAAATAACAATATTATAAAATACGCTCCCGTAGGAACATATTCACATAACTATTTTATCGAATGAACTTTATCCGACGACGTCGAGCGATATAGTGTTTTCACATATCACCGATTCAATAAATGAATTTCGACTCACACCATTCACGTTCTCACTCGAGTTAAATCGAGAGGTTTCGAACAGGAACAGGAAAAACAAAAGACAAATGGGCAATATTTTCATTGCAGCGATGAATGGTTCGCGTGTTGACTCAGCGTAGTGGAAAATATGGCAGCAACCTATCACTGGCATCGCGTATTGTTAAATCCCTCGGATGAACGATGTTTAAAGGATTTCGATTGTTTAAATTGACTCGCGATTGATAGTTAATTGGACTTCCAATCTTTAATTATCTCTGTGTGGTTTCACATTCCTATATTAAGAATTGAAAGAACTTATTGAATTTATTAGTTTATTTTTTATTATAATTTGAATTTTGAATCACAGATATTAAGTGAGTATAGTGTTGTTTCAGTCGAGTAATCAATAAAACAATATCTCGAGTCATGATGCAGTAAATAACAAATTAGTGAGGTCATTGCTTCCTTCCCGCGGGAGCGCGTTGACGGATTGCCGCGCGATCGCCTTTGACGCGTCGACTGCTGACATGTGTCACTATCGCTCTGTTCCCAGACTGATAACTTATATTGCTTTCTACTTGGACTGCTATACTACAATATAAATGTGTGTTAAATTATTTTTCTAAACCACCATAGTATTATTAACAATAATATGGAACAATTCGTTCAAATGTATTACATATTGATGAATGCTACTCTGGTAATCTTTCATAACATTATCTATAAATATTACCTTAAGCGATATATTAGTTTTTCCAAAGAGTATTGTGTTGTTTCTCTCACTACGAACTTAGATTTAGATCAAGCGACTAATTAACATTAGATTAGGATTAATCTAAGATCGAAGTTAACGATCACTGTCAGATAATAATTATTAATTGGGAGCAATCGCCAAAAGTAACCGCCGCCGCAGATAATACAGAGAAAATTCAAAATTCTCGTGCTTTAACAAACTCTGTAGGTACATATGAGGAAAAGCTAATAATTAAATCTAAAACATTTTGCAACCATTAGCAATAAATATAAACGGATTAAGATAACATTAAATATATTTAAATAATATTGCAATGATCGCTAGTTGTTAGTAACGCGCGGTATTAGCATAAATACCAAATTCATCTCGCGACTTCACGCCCATTGACAGATGTATCCTCAAACTCCTGACTTGTGCCCGACATGCTAATGTTGTAAAAAATCACTGGATTATCACGACATTGTAAACTATATTGCAATAATAAAAAAATATGGCCCCGCGCATGTTACAATATGAAAAAGGCGAACCTTTTATTTTTTGGTGTTATTTATTACTTGTGGTTAAAAAACGTAACTTACTATTATGGTTTAATTTAAATATTACCCTAAAATTTAAATACAATTAAAAAAATATTTGTAAAATTTTTTCAAATAATTTTTATAAGAAATATTTTTACTAACTGATATAAATATAGGAAAATTAATGGCTACACATTTTCCCCACCTCCTAACAAATTGCAGTTACAATATAATATGAAACATTTTGGTATATCCCTATATCTTGTAGGTATGATTAATCGCGAGGTATGAATATGCAAAAGCGCCGGTCTGACAGGTGCGGCGCCTTAAATATTATCAAATTAAACATGTAGGCGCCTCCCTGACACCTCGGCGCTTTGTTACCTGATCTATTGTATACTTGTAGTTATTTCTTATAATACAAACAAAATAGTAATTTTAAATACTATTCATAATCTAGACGATAATAAAATCCATGTTTTTCAGCAAATGACCGTAATAAAATGCATTTAAACAACATACAAAGCCACCGCCCGAACGTATACAACAGGAACATATAAAGTAGATTAATTGTAAACCGCGAGCACACAAACAGTAGGAAATTACGAGTATCGTCCATTATTATTTCTGTTCGGGCATTATCATCTAAATCGTATCTCGCCATTTACGGTGTTTAGGTGTTTGCACACTATTGTTAGTGGCGCTGTGTATAAAATAAACATTTGTTATGGGGACGGCTCCGCTATCCCATATCCCGAATTACCATTAGAATGGAAGCGGCTGATGTATGTGCGTAATACTACAGGTCGGAGCCCGAATATTATGCTCCGAAATGATCATTTGTGTGCTGCTCTGTTATATCCTTTATGTTTTGATTAATTTTTGAGTTTACGTTCCTTAATATTATAAATATTGTCACCAGTTGGAAGACTTTGTTTCTTTCTCTTTTTTAGTAATGTTATCTTAGAATTGTGTTAGGAATATTACTTGATTGGAATGTTGAAAACGCACAAGCACACAAGCACACGGATAGTGCCGGTGTCACTGAGATAACTGTCAACATTTACACGGGAGAATGCAAATGGTAATCAGAACCGAACGACGCAACTCATTCAAAATTCACAAAAGAAAGCACTCGAGACAATGAAATAATAATGCAATCTGGGAATCTGTTTGCCGAGCCACCGACGACGTAAAGAGGGGCGAGATCAAATCTAAACTGAATTTGCGTCGGTCGGATGACACGAGCTTACGACGAGAGGATAGTTGTAAAATAAATACCGCCGGAGGGCGCGCGGCACCTCGCGGAGGCGCGTCGTCGGCGCGTGTCCGTCGCGTGTCCGTCGCGTGTCGTCGCCGGGTCCGCTGCGTGCATTCAATTCCAATATCGCTACAATATTTTGGAAAGTAAATACGGCCATTTATAATTCTAACAGGAAATATTACACGCTAATTTTGTCGCGTCTGTGGTATAGATTGATTCGCGGCGTGTCCGGATTAAGCTATAATGATATGTCGGATTACGGCGCGATGCTAATGTGCTTTTAATGGTTTGTTATTAATTTGAAATAATTGAATTGAATCAATTCACATCGGCTGCATCGACGCGGCTAATTGACAGTTATACTCAGTTGGAGATCTTTTAACCGGAGAGACCTAATAAATAATTAAGTAATCCTTCTCAGACGCATCTCCATAAATCCCGTGGGTATATGTAGTGGAAGTAACAACTATCGCGGGTTTACGAGGCGTGTGATTGACTCCAACTATCCTGGAGACGGGACGCAATTAATTTATACGTTAAGTTTGATTGAATTTTTATTATGATTGCATTCAATTCAAGGAACTTTGAACTTGGCTTCATTTAATTGTTTATGTCTTGTACTTAATATTTTACTTATTTATTACTAGTGTTTTATATTTTTAATTAAAATTTCTGCACAATGTTCTATAGATAAATAACAAATATATAGTTTAGTGTAAAAGTAAATACTTTCAGATAAGTTTGTCGGCCATTATTACCTTGACCAAGAGCGATTTAGTCGTTGAATTAAAAGATAAAATCTCAATTTGCGAAGTTCTGGATACTGTGAGCTCGGGGTGGATACGTATGGGATCTTTCTCCAGAAAATAAATGTTAATTAATAATGTTATAATTTTTAGGTGTAATAATCTAATATAATGTATCTAATATTTATTATTATTTTGTTTTAATATGATTTATTTTTAATTAATTATTACAAAATCGTCTGATGCTATTTAGATTGATTACTGAAAAGTATTGTAAGGCCATTAAAAAGAAAATTAAATATATACAGTATTACCCCGCTTTACGCGACCCCGTTATACGCGGTTTCACTATAACGCGGATGCAAATTTCGCGCTCAAATACCTCGAATTACGCGAAAGAGTGTATAAATATAATGTAGTCATCAACAATAGATGTATTTTTCCGTAAAAATTCCGTATGTATTGCATAAAGTGTTCCTAGAATTAAAGTGATTGATTAAAATGATTTGTATTTTTTTGTAATAATTTTTGACTATGTTTAATCATAAACCTCGTTATACGCGAATTTCAGTTAACGTGATTTTTTTTGGAACGTATCCCTCGCGTAAAGCGGGGTATTACTGTATATATATATATATATATAAAGTTGTACTTTCCTTCGAACCGGTTACTCGTCTGTCTGTGCGTAGCGTCGCCGCTACGAGAGCTTTCAAAACGAGGCAGAGATTTTAAAGTTTTATGTAATCAGTTTGTATTTAAAAATATTTGTTTTCGTCGATTTTTGGACATTGTCCTACATTAATAAATTATGACTAATTAGGTAGATATGTGACTCCAGATATCATGATTGATTTTATTATTATTAGATTAAATGGTTTTTAAAGTCCAAATCCTTGGCACCTATTATATTTGTAATGCTTTCGGTGTGGTCGCACCGACAAAATGGATTTATTCTATTGATAAGGTATATGTGAAGCAAAACATTTGTTTTCATGACAAAAATCGTTATTTAGAATACCTACTAATATTAAGAATGTTTTTCAAGGCACTATGTTTGTGTGTTCCCGATTCTCCAGAATCACTTTTTCCCAAACTACCTGAGACTGTTAAGTTTTTTTAAAAAGAAAGCAATCAAAATTATTTATCGAAAATTACGACAATAGAAAGATCTTATGATATGTTTTTGACTTTTTTTGATATTTTTCCATTGACAAAATATTTTTCTTTACACTTGAATTGACTATAACTAAAAGCACTACCAATACAAGTAGGTTGCATCAAAATTTTGATTTCCTTTTTATTTGGTATTTGTTTACGTAATGAGGGAGAGGAGGCACCGGGAGGAGGTTCGTAGAATTAGCGCTGCCTTTATCTAAGGATCGAGGAGATCGTGCTCATTGTGATCGTGTCTCAAATCTGAATAATTTCGCTTCATTAAAGCAATGAAATGATTAATAATAGGGATCTCAGCCTACCGTCTCGGGGTGACCACGTCGGTGCATCATCAGGGACGGAGAGGAAAAATCTATTTTGAACTAACATATCATTTTATATGAGGCTTACTTTGAACTGCCTACATTACATCCAGCACATGAATCTATCTCGCAGATGCAGATCCAAAGAGTGAATGTATGTTTGTTAAATAAAAAATAAAATCATGGCCACCTCACCAGAGACTCTTGAGCATTACGTTCAGATTTTCACAAAGCATCTTCTAGTTGTTCTCTATATTATAAAATTAAATGACTGCGCCCATGAATATTCATTTCGCATAAATTATAACCGAGCTACCTTTGTTGATATAATACTATGCAAAATATAAGAACGTGTTAATTATTATATAAGAGTGATAAATAATGCTAATGTGCCTAATATTAATTAATTTAATGTTATCTTTTGCTTCGTGATGCTTCTTTCCGGTTTTAATAGATCTTATAAAGACTATTAATACTTTGATACACTCATTTTATTGACATATACATATATATATATATATATATATATATATATAAATAAAATTGAAGTGTCCTGTTTGTTCCAAATTAACATTTTTTCACTAAATGCATTTAAAACTATATATGGTACTTAAAACACGTATTTTTTTATCTGCCTGTCTGTTTGTTCTGACTAATTTATGAAACGGCTGAACCAATTTTTACAGGACTTTCACTACATGTTATAAGGAAGTTAGGCTACTTTTAATTAAAAAAAACATATTTTTTTTTTATTATTTATATATATTATTATTTATTACAATAAAACTGAATCGCTCCGAAACAATATTTCAGATTACCTGAAAAGAAATACCTAAATATCAATATGTATGAATCTTTTCATTTCAATTCAATAAAAATAATTTGATACTATAAATGTAATTTGTATGTATTGTATGTAGATGTCGATCGATATACATACATACATACATATCTCGGTTCGAATCGAAAAATTCAGTGGCATTGATAAGAACTTAGATTTAGTATTATTTACGAGTCGAGTGATAACAGGAGTTGGATTCGACGCTAATAATTAACACTTTAATACATTTATTGGTCGGTATTTTATTATTAAAGTTACGTAAGTGTAATTATTTAAAGGAATACTAAATATTTTAGCATCAAGGAGACAAAAAAATAAGTTTTTATTGATGAATTTATTACAAATTAAACATTTATCTCCTTATATGTATAAGAAGTGACCCATGACCCATGACACGATGCGGTCAAGTTCACTCACTGACCACTGACACAGGATTATGTTCTTACGATAATCTCGTAATCTACCGACTAGTTATAGTTATAGTTATAGTCATAGTTATAGTTACAGTTATATTAACTGGACGCCTGAATGCAGTGTAATAAAGTTAGACCACTTCAGTAATAGGATGTTCAAATCGGAGAGATTAGTCAGAGATTAAAAACAATCTAATCTAACAATCAATATATTCTTACTGAACAATGTTGACTGTCTGCTAATTAATATTTACCATTCGTACCATTGATGGAGACTTACTTTCTCCATTTTAAGATTCTTAAGGATATAATTTTGTGAATTGCTTATTAAAATATTTATTTTAACCTACACTTTGACAAAATACTGAGTGTTATAGATCTTATAAAATGACCCATCATAGAAATTAAACACATGTTCATTTCTTTTATCTTTATTATATCACATAACAGTACAATGCTATTAATTAGATTATAATTAAGAAATTTTGATAAGAAAAAATCTTAGAGGAGGGAAAGTTGAAGGGACTCTATTGATATTGCTTTGACAGCACCTGCTTTTTAGGTAGTTTCATTTTGTTATATATATTTAATAATAATAACAGTACTCACATAATGGAAAAATATAGTAAGAATACCGTATTCTTTAATAGATACAAAAATTAAGTTCTTTTACCCGGGGATCGAACTCGGAACTACAATTGTAAGATGTAACCAAAGTGTAACAAGTACCTATATTTTGTATTTCAATAATATGTTTATGTTATAGGTAATATATATACATGTATGTATGTGACTATATGTTTTAGAGGGTCGTGTTAGGTGTTAGTTAGTCCTGTCACATCTCGATACATAATTAACAAGATATTACAACAATAAAGCGCTGATTGCGTGATTAGCTGCAATTTATGTATCACTATCAATGTTGATGCGCTCCGCCGTGATTAGGTGTTTAGTGTGATGGCTACTGATTACCACTGCACTACTACTGATTACTACTGATTACTACTGATTACTACTGCACTACACGTAATGGGGGTTGTAATTGACTCTGTTATATAACTATTTAACGCTGTAGGAATTAGAAGCAGTCTTATTAACTCAGTTTCTGATTGACACACTTCATAACCTTGTTTTTTCATACACTATAAGAAACCTTTTTATTGTTTTAAACAAAACCATCCATCCATCAGTTTGTGTAATGTATGAAAGAAGAGTTGTCATACCCATGGATATTAAATAGATAGGTGTTTTAAATAACTTGTTTGAATACTTTTGAATAATAGAAATGTATGGACGAATTATTTGCTTAATTTTTATGAATTTTATAGTTTTCTAATCTCACTAGCTTTTTAATTCCAATAAAGAACTGGAAAGCGACTTTATTTATATGTTTCGTTACCTCTAATGAAACTAAATAATTCCCGAGGGTGTTTATCTTTGTTGATGATCAATGAATTATAAAGAATTATCCGTTGATGACTCCGACCAAGTTATTTATACATATATATTCTTATACGTAAGAGATATCTATTATCAGCAATATTACAATTTATTTAAGTTAAAATTTTATATATAACCAAGTAAGATATTATAATAATCTTATTACGTTCTTGAGCTTACCTTTAATGGAATTTGAATGATTTGTGTGTAAGAAATATATTATATAAGTAGACAATGGTTAATACACCAAGACATAGTGACACGTGGTTCAGTTGGTACTGAAGAAGAGCCAGTGCCCAGAGGTCGCAGGTTCTAACCTGTGGCTATTGATAAACTGATTGACTGATTGATTATTATTTACAATTTAAAACATTAAAAATGTATATAATTTATTTATTAGTTGAATTATAAGTCATTCTTTGAAATTATTTTTAAATCAATTACTTTATCAATTATTTACAGTAGCAACAGGCTTACAAGCTTAATATAATTAAAATTATTTTTATGTATTTGAAATCTTTTTATTAAAGTACTTATATAAATACATTTGATTTTTACAATTTACAATTGATTTTTCGCAATTTAGTAGTCACCAGTCGAGCTCTGCACCTCCAACTGTAAAAGGAAGAAAATAATTATAGCGTATTCACTGACTAACTTTATCCTTTATATACATTCTCCAATTATATTATAAATATTAAGAAAATTCGAAAAACTACGAACTATTAAATAACATTAGAATTTCCTTCAAAAAAAAAACTATTACATTTAAATATAAAATCAGATAAGTAATTTATAGCCTTCATTTAAAATGTAATCTTTAGCCTTTAAAGGTTATGGCTGAGTTACTCTTTATGAGGGAACTAATTAATTTTATTAATTTTATTTGTTTTTTAAATATCTTTAAAAATGCAGTAGAAATCAAAAAGTGGAGTTACTGAAGTAGAAAATTTTAGTATATATAGTTTTATATATACATGGAACTTTTTCTTTATTAGTGATTTTAGTATTAGGCACCTAAATAGGAAATAGTTTTTAATAATATATAAATATACCTAACACTTATTTCGTTAGTTCGGCATAATATTAAAAGATAGTCATTAAGTAGATAGATTAGATTATTTAATAATTATCTAGTATAATTAAGTACCTACCACCAATATTGCGTAGATATAGATGAAGTCATTAATATTGATCCGTTATCTAAAGGTACGGGTTATTTAACATATTATTATAAAGATTCTTACCAATTTGTACTGGTTCTGCCATCAATATGATTTAAATCCTGAACTGAGACCCGAAAGTGCCGTCGGCAGTTTGCCGTCGGGTGGTGATAGACACGGGAGAGCGCTATTAATATGGATCCTGGCTTTTTGTTCTTAAATCTTCAATCCGACACATATTAATCGAGCCGTGCTTAATTAAACACCATTTAGCACATTCAGTTTACTGAGGACGCAGCGCTTCAGCGACGGCGTCCGACGAGAAGGTACGGAGGTAGCGAGTGTCCGCCATATTGTCGGACGCCCCTCCTCCCGGCGCCTTGCGTCCTCCCATTGGCGGACACGCACGCCGGGGGCGGGGCCACACGCGCCTAAATGTTGCCAGCTTTTTGAATAAATAATTTCAGTAATTTAAGTAATGAAGGCAATTATGGCGTTGTTTAGCTAAGTTTGCGCGGCAGCGAGTGGGAACTTTATATTTATACCAGTCTCTTTATGTACGCCGACGCGCGGTTAATGCGCCCGATCTGTTTACGTTGCGAACGACCGTTTATTTATTAGGTACGGGCGACGCTGCACGGCATGCGATTTAAACTGCAATTATTCGCGTGCTATAAGGAAAACATATTGCGCTACTTAAATGAGCTTTGGACGTTGAATAAATTTAGATGAATATATCAAATTTGATTGAAAGGCCCAATAAAACCTCTCAGTCAAATGATTCTGTCACTGTTAAAGCGGTAGCTACGTTCGAGTTGGATATACAAAAACAAAAAAAAAACTCACGTATCACTATAATGATTGATTTTTTAAATATATTTCAAGACTCAATTAAACATGATTTATAAAAAACCCTTTAAGGAGTAATTTTATAAGTAATGTGTAATATTCACGCTCCGAAGTAAACAGTGACGTCACGAAGCGTCACAGCGAGCCGATAAAAAGTCGATTTTATCCGCATAAGTTCGGCCAGCTGACTGTCCCCCCCCGCACGCACTGAAATTCAGTACCAAGAGATTTGAGCGGAAGCGAGACGGGTACGGACGAGTGTCGCGAGCGGGAGCGAGACGGCGAGGGTCGCGGTGGGCGGGCGTCGCCAGATGATGTATAGAGTGGTGGAGTTAGGTTCAAATTGCGTCGGGAAGTGGCCGAGATTAGAGCCAGTGCGGGACGTTCCGCTGTTCCGTAAGCCCACTTAAGACTGTTTTTAATACTAGTATTTTTTACGCGATCCCGCAAGGATTTAGCGGATTCACGTGAGCTTTGATTTATCGCTATCGGATTGTTCTCGTGTTTACGTTTGTGACGGACCTAAGCCACGCTGTGGCAGGTTATGACGGATATCGGATTTTGTGTGCTGTGAATAGCACTCGGGGTCCAGGACACCTCACGGACTAAAGAGACACCAGCTGTTCAGGGTTTTACGGTGAGTTAAGTCCTATACCTGGTCTATATGAGTCGAAGATAATCCTACTGTGAGTTAATCTTACTACTGGTATTGTTCATTTCAGTACCAACCTTTGAAGGAGATAAACCACCCTTTACTCATGTGAAATAAGATATTTTGATGTCGTCTAATATAATATATTTGTTCAATTCGTAACACTTTAGCTGGTTAACGACTCGAAGGATAACATTAAAAGTCAGCCAGACTAGTTTCAGTTTCATTTTGGGGTTAGCTACCTATATCTTCTGAAATTTAGATTACAACGAGACAGGACGTGTTAAATATATTTAATACTGGGAATTATTAGTATTACTAAATAATACTGTCTAGGTACGATACATTAAACACATAAAAAAGTATAAGTATTAATTCTAATTAGAATCCACACACAGCATAGCTTCAATTCAGCATAGCAAATTGTTATCACCTACATACATGTATATTACTATATATTTTTTATTACTTTCAATCCTAAACTTCATTTTCTTACTAAATAAAGATCGATATAATATTATAAATATGGCATTTTATTGTTTTGTTTACTTAATATTGTTAACTTATAATTGTTTACTTTCAAAACCCCACTAAAACGTTCAAATGAAGACACTGATTTATAAATACAGATTCGATTAATGAAGGCATACAATTAAATACAAATTATTATTAATTAACATTAATATGACGCACAAATCATATCTAATCCTACTTAATATAATTAATTAGATGCAGTATTGTGTAATAGCTACCTGTATAAGTCTAGCACCGACGGACATCAAGGTGTTTCATACTTGTCATAGTCTCACAGACAGACAGTCACAAAAGAATTCACTATATTTTTGTTTATAGAAATGTTATTAAATTTACACCATTTCTGAGTATTTCTAAGTATCCATGACTTCTTATACCACTAACTGTCTCCCAGCAAATTATTGTTTATGGAGGAAGACACCCACACTCTTTTACTTTTACTACTAATGTAAGTTTTAAATATAAAAGCGCATTACTAAATGTAATTTTAAGTTATAAATGCTATAAATCAAATCTCTTGTCGCTTCCGTCTGTTTATATTCTCTAAACTGTGCACACTTTGTATGCAGTATTCTCTATAACTTAAGGAATATTTTCACAAAGATTCATATATGATATTTATAATAAAGTCAAATATAATAGAGTAACAAAAAAACTTACTGGAGACTCCGCTAAATCTCTCCCTTTCTCTAACTTTCTCCTAAATACATTTCACAATAAACATTTAATTTTTTTATTATTATTATTTGTAGATCTCTTTTAAGTAAAATAATAATTATGACTCGAATTACTATTAATATATTGGCATTCAATAAATATTATATTACAGTTACAATACTAATACAAATTAGGTATTAATTATTAAACTGTAGTTATTACTGATCTTTGGTATTTAATTTGGTTGTAAGCTATTCTTTGCATTTTGTAAAGATATAAATATCTTAAAAGAAAACACCGATCCAGATATCTTGTAAAACTGGCGCCACTGGACTTGTATAAATATATAAGAAATAATTGAAATGATTTACTTCCTAAGTAAATATTTTGAACACAACTAGTATGTACTAAATTATTTTGTTTAATTTGGTTTTTATGTAGTCATTTACAGTAACATATATAAAAATAAATAATTAGTAATACATTTAAAAATATATATTCAAGAAGTCACTACAGTAATAAATGATTAAGTAAGTATTAAGTAGCGCCAAGTGAAATTCCTATGCAAAAATATAAAAAAATCAAAAAGTATATTATACAATCTAAATATCTACATACTGTATCTAAAACATGTGAAGCCGGGTCACGTCATTAGTGTAATAAATTATAATTACACAGCTGTCTTTTTACTGTGACTGTTTAAATTTTTTTACAAGTTTCTTAAGTCATTGATTCTCAATCTTAGAAGGTTCAGTGTTAGCCGCTGACCTGCTAGACCTGCTAGATGAGGATCAGCTACTGCTGAGCTGTATAATGTTGATTTGAATATAGGTTAGATATTCTTAGTAGGTACGCAGGTGTAATTTTTAAAAGACAGTATTATTTTTGATATTTGATTTAATAGCCGTAATTAGAGCCGGGCCGGGCCGGTAGTCGTATTACAAAATAAGTCTTTTGGACTCTTGAAATAGAATAATAATTCAGTATTATACTTATACAACTACAAGATTTTCGTAAGAGACTGCAAAAATTACTTACACCGTAAATAGTATTATTAAATATGATCATGAACGGCTATCTGGTTGTGTAGTTCTAAAGGAGACAATAATTAAAGGCTATAAAAACTTCTTTAAGTTTATAATAATAAGTACAATTTAGCTTTTAAATAAAATAATAACCCACGTTGCTTGTCTTGTCAGTTAGGATTGAATTCCTATGATAATAAAAGGATAAGAACAAAAAAATATTGCTTATGAACCATCTTTTCACGAGAAAAAAACTATATAAGGAGTAATTTTCATAAAAATATATTTCATTAAGTCCATCTAACTGTAATAGTGACAGTAGAACTGTTTGAGTCTGGCGACGGGTCCGAGGTTCGATTATCGGTAGCAAGAGATGTTATTTTTCAGTTACCAAATAAACGATATGAACTTTACCCTTACACAAACTGTAAGTTTCAGTTTCAGTTTCAGCTTCAGTGGACAGTTTAACGTAACTTTATTATTCCAAACAGAATTAGTTCTGTAGGACTACTTCTCATCTCCTTATATTAACTTACTCAATAAAAAGTACATATGATAATAATGTTAAACTCAAAGAAATGTTTTATATAATAATGTGTTTTATACACATACATACATTAATATATTTATATACATATATATTAGAGTAAATTATATGTTTTCTTTTTTAATGTTATATCTTAATGTAATAGACTTGATAAGATCATTTGACTAAGACTATGTACAACTTACTTCTTCGTCTTATTATATATAATAATAATAATAATAATAATAATAGCAATAATAATATTCTGTATTGTCTCACGAAGTAGTTAAAATATACAGTAACGAAAAAACATTACAAAAATGTAAAAAAACTGACCGTATCGTAAGCGATCTCTTCAGAGTTCTCTTCAAATAGGTTTTAATATTAAATTTAATCCAGATTAAGTTATATTCATAAAATATAATTTTCAATGTAGGTATGTGATGGGGTCAGTCAGGAAGTTATTAATTGGTCAGTCACAATTAGTATAATGTATTGCTACCAGTGTGAATATAACTCTCCTGGTTATAAAAGTGTTTGGAATTCTTAATAATGTGTTATTTGGTAACCTTATTTTTCCATTAATGGGGCTCCTCAAGAGATAATTATTAATATTTATGTAATAATAATAATAATAAATAATATTTCCTCTCTCTCTAAAGAGTTAAAGAAATCAACATATGACAAAAAACAAAAAATAAACTATATAACATAATTATATATTTGATGAAAAAGCAAATACGAAATAACTGTATAATATTAACTTAAATTCACAAATTTAATTGTTTTCTAAACATTTCAACAAATTTATTATGAAAAGTTAGCGGAAAAAACATGTATTATTATAAATATAACAAAACCGGAATAGTGTTTGAAAAACATTAAATTTTGTTTTATAAATAGAATATTAATTCTCGGAGTGTATCAGCTGCGTGTCAATATCGACATTGCCATAAAATCATGTTATCAGCTGATAGAGGAGATACAGACAGATATACTCAGATATACTTACAAATATTTACCGAGTTACATGTAGTTACACATGTTTTACATCACATTCACACATTATCACCATGTTAGTGACAGTTTAGTGTGAGTACTCTTACAATACTTCTTACAATACAATCTATACAATATATAATTAGTGCCCGTGTCATTTGTCTGTATTTTATTCTTGTGTCATATATTTTTGTTATCAGAGTTATTTAAAAGTACGTTTATTATATAACCTTTGATACATTAGTTGTTAGTTACAAAAATTATCCTATAAAGTGTTTTTTGATGTACGGTTCGTATTATAACACATTATGTGAGGTGAAGTGAACTTAACTTGGATTCTACGGTTGAAATTGAATTTAAAAATCGATGAAAAAAATCACTTAGCATGAAGTCGTTCGAAAGCGAACTGAATTCAAATATGATTTTATTTTAGCGGAGATAATAACAGAATAAAAGTGCATATAAGTTGAGGTCAGAGCGACCGGACCGGACCGGCGCCGGATGCCTTTGTTCTATTTGGTGAATATTGAATTCCCGGCCGTGAACGCGTCGACTAAAAAAGGCAATTAAACCCATAAATCACTATCTGCGAACGTTTTCCACTTCCAGCGATTATGGCTCCAAGTTTTATGATCCCGGGCCTGCTCTGCCGCGTGAAATATGAAAGTTGGGAGACTCTATATCTCCGAGGCATCCTTATTTACGACCCGTGTTTATATCTACATTGTAAAAACACTAAATTATCATGATAATGTGTGTTTTACTCCAATTTGATACTTTGTTTTTATGATGTACACGAACGATGATAATTATTCTATTTTTATCATTTCTATTTTATATTCTCGCCAAATGAAAATATTTTTTCACTTGTGTTTGATAAGTTTTTATAGCTTCTTAAATAATAAATTATTGTACAGAGCTGTAACCAATTTTGTCGTTCGAAGGTCCATCGATGGTCCAGGGCTGATCAGGCCGACAGTCGCAGCAGCGGCCGCTTCGCCCCACGTGTAAAGAAGGCTTCACCATTCACCTCCGCGTGTACAAGGAGGCGCTGGCGGCCGGCATGGAGCCGCTGGGCGAGTCGGGGCTCTGTCTCAGCGAGCTGGAGCTGCACGGGGGACACCTGCACGAGTCCGTGGCGGCGTCCGTGGGCTCCGCGATATCCAGCCTCATGGCGCCGCTCCACCACGAGCCGCAGCACGCGCCTCTGCACCACGCGCCGCCGCTGCACCACGAACCACTCGAGAAGTTGAAACGTAAGTAGATTTATTTACTGGCAATTTATAGTGCTTTGAGTGATGAATATATGTATGAAGTATACTCATTTAAAGAGATGTTTTCTAATGAATATTTTAAAAAATAACATTAAATTAATGTAATATTACCGATAGCTCGGATGTCCCCGATCGTGACGGGCGTGACGTAAAATAACAATAAGACCATTGCGCAGAGGGAAAGGTGAATAAACCCTAATTTTGTATACTGTTATGATATTGCCCACATCGTCACGCTCTCTTAGGAATTTATATGATATCTCTATAACGTGTTCTTAACACGTGCACAGTTTTTTTCACGTGACGGAGAGATGAGTGTGCGTTTTTAATTTTTATAAAAGAGTCAAGTGTTTGAAGTGTTTATTTAACTCTAAGTTCTCATATATTAAAAAAATTACTTGATTCAAAATTGTTCAAGTGGAGAAGTAAAATAAAACCAATGTTTATGAATGTATTTCTAATATTTATACCAAATTATGAACTAGTTTTGGCTCACACCTCCGCCCGCGGTACACGTTAATTATATCTCAATTACAATTACATATACTATAGTCAAGTTACAATTACATATAGTATAGTCTAAAATTACTATTTTTATATTAAACGACCATAATATATTGTTAGTAAATAGTTTGATGACAGCGCCACCTACCGTGTTATATCTCCACATAGAGATAACAAATATCGTGTGAATATTACCTTAATCGGTCAAGCCGGCAAAAGTTCCCAAACACGCTCCAGTTATATTAAAAAGAATTATTGATTCTTATTAGAAATTACCCGTTCCCGTCAGGAAACTGGATTTTATAGCAATATAATAATGGTAATGGCTATGCTATCATATTTTTTCTATTATTTGAAAATTTAATACTCAAATATACACAAATCGACATACGGTGCTTATTTAATATATGTTAAAAGTATTAAAAACAATATGAATAAAACAATAAGTAATGATAAAACTGTTTAAAATATGCAACAACAAGTCGGATAGCGCTGTGGACCAGGGGACAGGGGACAGGGGACCAGGGGACAGGGACTGATCGCATAATTTTTACAAACGCATCAATATCGGATTACGCGCCCCAGCCCTCCGCCGTTTAGTTACGCAATTAGTGCAGCGGGGACGCGTTTTACTTCAATAACAACATTTTTGTTATTTTTCATTTACAAATAAAATCTATTGATCATCATAATAGCACTGTCATTGAGTAGTTTGCTTTTTTATTTTTTATAAATTAAAATTGATTTAAAACTCACAATTTAATACAATTTACATAGAAAATATTTATTTAAAAAATATTATGGTAAAATTATTTATACCATATTATTTATACCATAAATAATTTGAATTGTAATCCAAAATATTAGGATCTAAATACACGAATAGATAAAATGACTGATAGACAATTATTTGAAGTAATAAATAAAATATAATCGTAGTTTTTTTTTATATATATATTAATAAAAAACAAACAATGGTACACGTGAAGCCGCCGTAAACGAAATCATTTGCAATCAATCACCGCGCGACAAAAAAGAGCAATCATTTAAAGTCAATCCGAATGAATCGACTAGTCCTCTGTCCCTTTTATTCCTTAGCGTTTTTAACATTATCCATCTGTCTCTAACACTAAAAAAGACCCCTCGAATCGCTGATGCATTATATCGCGATGATTAGGCCTGCACTTGTTATTGCATTCAATTTAAATAGAGTTTTAAATAAAGCTGCATTATTTATTAAAAGTCTATTGTGTGAAGTTCATTAGTCAATGTTGTCGACGTGTCCGCGGAGGACGGTAGCTTCGTCTGTTTGTTGTCAATATTTAGTATTATTATTTTTATATTGATCATATTTTGTATATCAATGACAATCTAATAAAAGTATTAATTATTCGTTGATCCGAAGGTAACCAATTTTAAAATGGATGTAATAATCAGTTTCCGCGGCCCGTATGATGCCTGAGTTTATTCAAGATCGTCGCCATATCCCTACATTTTTATAAAATACGCGAAAAACACGTTTCGTGGCTTTAATTTTAAATTGAGCTGGTTTTACGAAATCTTTCTAAAGCCTTCGTTGATTTTTCTTTTTTTTTTCTCCCACCTTCGCTAACCCCGTTCTTATTAGGGATCAGATAAATCGAAAACTAATTATGTTATGCGTTTAAAGGATTCTTGAGCTTTGTCTCTCTATTTAAAGGCTTCCCTTCGAATTTACACTTTGTATTTATAGATTTAACACCTTTTATTTATATTTATTACACTGGCATGTCAAATAAAATATTCAACACCAAATAGCTTTAAATAAGAGATATTTATTGTTTTTCAATATAAAATATTTTTTTCTATTTGATCAAAATTCAATCAATGCTAAAAAGTGTTCTTTAAGCTGCAAATTACACATTAATCAGGAAATAGCTGGAAAAAAGAAGAAATTCTTTATATTACTATAAATTATATGTAAAGAATAGAATAGAAGACCAGGTGACAGTGGTCATACCGGTCAGAACTGTTGGATGCCTCTGGTGAGGTCGCTAAGGATTGGATGGACCTCTAACATTAATATTAAATAAACATACATTTATCTACTCATAGAATTTATTTATTATCCACTTAAAGCTACTTAAAATCCTTTAAATATAACAATTACTATATTATTTTGTTTCAGAATCTCAGTCTCCAGATATTTAAAGTTAATGAGGCTTTAAAAGTAGTAATTAATAACATATTCGAAAAAATTTAATAACTCTAGAACCTATACATCTGAATCGATCGAATGTTACTTGTAAATAAAAAAAATGCACGTTACACAATTACTTTACTACATTATTGTCCACACTTACATAAGACTTAAAATATAACATATAAAAACTAATTTAAAGCATTTTGAGTGAAATAATACATTAAAAAAATACGTATTTATAAGTAATTATTATAAAGACAGACATTCTTTTGATATACAAAAATATTCCTTATAAAGGTATGGATGGTATTTATCCCGCCGGTGATCCAGGAGAACCAATATTTGTATTTCTGTAGTTGATGCGTGTCTCGTCAGATTACACCTTATCTCGTCCTGAACCTGACCGCAGATAGTGCAGGACTTCCTATGTTGAAATCCTTACTAATATTGTTATGTAGAAGATTATTGTTGTTTGTCCGTCTGCACCTACAACGAAGGAACCCTACCAATGACGTTGTCTAAGACGGAAGCCCACCGCTAGTGAGTATTGATAGAACCATTTTTTTATATAACTTTTAGCATCAATTGTATGTTTTTCGAAATACTTCTGAAACGAAATCTTAAATTGGATTTTAGATACCATAACCCGATTATCTTAAAAGATTTAGATGTTACAGAGACAGATTAAAAATGTTATTGCAATATATAAAGTATATGAAAAATTAAACTCTATATATAATATATATTTCATTACCTGTCACTTCTTCCATTAAAGTAATGTAATAAGTGAGAGACACTATTTTTTTGTAATCTCACAAACTACCGTCATGATTTATTGTTACAAAAACTTTTAGAAAAAATCGGTGCCACACTGTCTGCTGTGATCCGCACTATAGAGTTTTTTATAAAAAAAAATAGCGAACCCCACGACATGAATATAACACCGGGCGTCGCCTCTCTTTGATGCCGGGACCAGTGTTTTTGTGTACATCTAACATTATAGGAAACAGCAGTTAATAATGTTTGTTGAACAAATTTATGATTGTCACGGCTTGTTCGGACAAACTTGACTCTGGAGCATCTTTGTGATGAAACAAAAACAACTAGGAATAATCTTATGAAAAGATTGGAAAAGATATATTAAATCACAAAAGAAACTTCACAAGCTTACCCTTATACCATAACATATAATGAAAGACAATAATATAGTGTGTAACACAGAAATATATATGTATATAAACATATATATGATCTTTGTATCTTATACACTAATAATAGGATCGTATCATAGCTTATTGTGTACAATAAGAATGAATCTATGAATGTCAATATTTTCAAAATTCAGTATCTCGAAGGGCGTGTTTCGTTTTCTGCGCGACAGATGTCTCATCCGCCCCGATATTCCCTAAAAAACCCTGAAGGAGGCGTGGTAGTAATAAATTTAGTCAAAATACGCGCTTGACACGAACACTTCCCATCTCGCCCTATTAGAATAACAGAACAAATCGGTTTAATTTGTTAACAGCCGTTCAGAATGGGTGTCACATGTCTTGGAGCGAGGTGAACGCTATAAATTGTTTAGTCGCGCCTTTACTAATTGCCGATGACATACTTTAATAGCCCACCATATGGCTGGAGGTGTTTTAAAGAAATGAGATTTGGGGAACTCCACTCTGGAATATCTACAATAATAATTTCATTCCAATAGTAATTTGTCAAATGTACAACAGGGAACGTTTAGGGTAACGGTATGAGGTCTATTAGTTTAAATCAAATAATATACAGTCGATGTAAAGAATCGAGGACAGATATCGGCAAACAATAAGTCAGCGATACAAACATTGGCAATGAATGATTGATAGTGGCAGATGTGGAGTTAACCCTTGCCCATCTGTCGCTGTGGTCAGTGTGATCTTTATTCTGTTAACACTTCCTCCATATAAATTAAGAATTATATAAATAATATACACACCGAACAGTGTTGTCTTCAGATTATTTATATTTATTGTACTGTGAAATAAAAAATCCAGCGATATCAAAACATTGAGCCGATACCAAATATTTAAATCCTTTTTAACAGTCATGAAAGTTTAACGCGAGCCACTGAAGATTCGCGTTTTATTGGCTCCGATAGTAATATATTTCGAAAACAATGACCATATATTTTATATAATGTTACTTTTCTCATTTATATTTTATTCGTCATTGTAAAAGGGCAGAATAACGTCTGTTAAAGAGTAGCTCGCACATCGGATAATAAATCTTTTTATTTTATGACAAATTGTTGTCTGACTGCTCAGTCACCCTACACACAAAAGATCTAGAACAAATAGGGGCATAATGGTGATGTCCAAATACTACAATGCGGTGCGCACAAACACGTAAACACAAACAGTCATAATGCCCTTCGTAATGTCGGTTTAATGCAATTATATATAACAGTTCATTGTTCAAGTTATTTATTACATTTGTGGTTTTACGATTCCCAAAAATATTACCTTGAGAATTTTATTTTTTTCTTACATCTCCAAACAGTTGACTGCATTGTACGATGCATTGGTTTACTCACAGTTTAATTTATGTAATTTCTAATTAAATAATTGTTACTAATGACTCTCAATTGGGACAGAAGATTGATTTTGATGTGAGGCTGACGGCGCTTGTATCACGTTGACACGTCACGTGATATATGACTGCATGACAATGGCGGATGACGCCGAGACGCGCGGCCTACGAGACCGCCTCGTAATTACAGGGTTATGACTTTACAATATTGAGCGTGTTGGATGTGTGGACCCATAGGTATATACGAAAAATAATGAAGACAATATACTAAATAATGTACTAAATAACGTAAGTATACAATACTGTAGCTATAATTAATAAGATTTAACATCAGTCGGACATTAACGTAATTTTATAGCAGAAAGTAAAATAACCAGTTAATGCGATTTCACCCCCGCGAGTCGCGAGCGGTAGTCGGTAGTGGGGAGTGTGATATTGTAATACCCATAAAATCTGTATCACCACACTAATATATTTATGATATTACCGCTCCCACTAATATTTATGCAAATTGAAAACACACAGAATGCCATTTACGACACCCCAATTTCCTTTTGAAATGACATATGTCACGTGATTTCGCTACGTCTTCGCTCAATGTGTTTCTGTTTGAACATTAAGCTTATGTAGAAAAGAAGTTAACTTTATATTAGACTATATAATTTAAGAATATGTTCAGTATTTTATCTGCGGAATAATATCTTTTGAAACCTATAAAAGAATTCTCGGTTTATAGTTTTTTGTCTGCGATATTAATAGTATATTTTTAAGCCTTTAAATGAATTAGCTTCTTCAGGTGTTCTGAATGTGTACACTCGTATATTAAATTAACCCTAAAAAAGCCGCAGTTGCAGTTATGTTTTTTGTTTATGTTGTATCTGTAATGGGATATCACTGCACCCCATTCCGGTTGTCATCGCAGGGTCCAGGAGAAAGTAATTTGTATCCATATGGGAGCACTGATTACCTTCTGAACACTTCCACCCTCGCGGCTGCTCTTTCGGTAGACAATTGTACCCCAACTCATTTTCTTAGATCTCTTTAA
This sequence comes from Melinaea menophilus ssp. n. AW-2005, assembly GCA_918358695.1. Classification (NCBI taxonomy): domain Eukaryota; kingdom Metazoa; phylum Arthropoda; class Insecta; order Lepidoptera; family Nymphalidae; genus Melinaea; species Melinaea menophilus. The sequence continues at coordinate 31,823,200 of OU911039.1, read as the reverse complement.
CATAACGAGTGGTGTGCTTTTGGGGTTAAATATATTTTGTATAGGGTCCATTATATTATTTGTGTTCATTAAAGATGTCTTATTTTCGCTTATGGTTATTGTTTTTTTTTTAAGACTTCTTAAACTTTTTATTTATCCCTCTCAGTTTTTAAGAAATAATGTAAGGAGAAAAAAAATGTTTAATCTTAATACTTTTAGGTAGAAGTGAGAAATATCTTTAGAAATATATTGTTAATGAAATAAAACTGATAATGACTGAAACCCTGGGACACTATGGAATTATAAAATGCGATAATCATTTAAAATAAATCAGAGCACGCTCCCCTAAGGAGGTTCACCGCAGTTCAACTATAAGTAATTTAGTCGGGCATTTTTATAAGTCTCAGGTGGTCGGCAATTTGGACGCGGAAGGGTTACTTGATTTACTGGTGATGAGCGCTCTGGGACGGACCAGCTCTTCACGAAAACCCCATCGTACATTGATATAACCCGTTGGTAAAGCAATTATCCTAATAAAATAATTCTTAATCGTTAATAGTGTAATGTATCTCATAGCTATTAATAATTGTTTGTATTTTGCAAAACGTGTCATGTCGGTTGTTTAAAATAACGTAACATGAAAAATATCCAGACGCACACATCAGACTGATAAATGGCTTCCGAAAATCCAAAAGGAAGTTACAGCTTACTTGGGATTTGGTCTAGAACCTCTCACGTCCCATAACTGGTGCACTCCGCTTTATTACAATTACCATAAGCCTCAAAGTCCCGCACTCCATGCCGATTGGTGACGACTTCATCACTTTGAACCTAACTCGCTACACGAGTAGGACCGTTATTGCTTGGGTGAAATACACACAGCTTCTGGCGTCAACTCCTTTAATACTGTGAACAATATTGGTGCTTATGCGGAGCTTTTAAGGTTCAAATTGGGAGTTAGAGCGCTTGCAGTGCAAAAGTAATGCGCGGTTCGTGCCTCCGAGCGGTCCACTCTTTACATTTATGTGTACGATATGTCGACGGCTATTTGGAATACTAATTGAGCTTGTCTGAGGACTTCGAAACAATGTCCGCTTATATTTTTATAAAGCAGTCTCAATCTTTTTAAACTTGAACGACTAGTTAGATGACATTTTTATGTTATTTTAGTATTGTATGTTGTATAAGGACTGAATTAGCGCAGGTAACGGTTCATTAATAAATCCAGCCCCTTTTCTTCGGTAGCACGGCCTTTGGATTTGAATGGAAAACCAGCAAACCGCGAAATGATGATAAATGGTGCCACAAAGGGTCGGAGAGCGAAACGGCGTCGCGATAAATTAAAACGAAGAAACGAGAGGGAGATAGGGAAAATTAACGGATGCCGCCGCGAATTTGTGTACGTTTTCAATGAAGGTTCTTTGCGGTAGTAAAATAGGAATAAAATGGATCGTCCCTAATCCATCGGCCATTTATAACTCACACGCCATTAATTTGAGCGATAATTCGGCAGCGATCCGATTGGCCGGGCTGATAGCACAGGTACGGTGCTTGCCTACCGAGTAGTTACCTAATCGGTAGCATTCTATATCTTTATCGTATACAAGTGTTATTATTTTAATACACGATTTTTATGATTCGTTTCTATCTTAATTACTATCATTATAAAATTTATATGTTAAATTATAATAGTAGATATACTATCAAATAATTATGACATTCTCGCTCACAAGAAAATGAACTATATCTTCGATTCAATATCAATAAACTGATATTTCATTGAAATGTGTTTGATTTTATATTCCTATTTTGACATTTTTAAAAATATTCAGTATTTTCTTCTTCTTAATATTTTGTTAGTAGAATGGATAGAATACAAGCCATGACGTCTGATAAGTAACTTTAGTGACATCATCGTAAAGTTATTTGCTAATATTTGATGTACAATGCGGGTCAATCCTACGAGTTATAATCTTCCGATTATACACAATGTATCCTTATCTGTCCGTCCATGTGAGGTCTGCAAACAATGTCAGGAAACTTAGTGTCACTTGGTACACAAGAAGACCTACGAATCTACACATATAAATAAAATTAAAGTGTCTGTTTGTAAATCCAAATTAACAATATCACAAAATGCACACTGATTAAAAAGATTAAACCTTTCTCTGTTTGTTTCTGCCGGCTACTTTCTGAAACGGCTTGACCGATTTTAACAAGACTTTAACTGGCGGATAGCTGATGATATAAGGAGTAACTTAGGCTACTTTTATTAAAAAAATATTTCATAGCTAGTTCTCAAATATAAATGAAGTAGAGATATACCTAATAAGTCAATGTAATAAATCTCTAAAATGTAAAAACAGAAATATCAAATTATCGAAAAAAAATTTGCAGGATTGTAAAAAAATATTGTTCTCTTCCATTGCTAAAGGAACATATTATAGATATTTTTGGTTAGAAATCGTCTTCCACTAGTGAAATATTAATAAAGTTTAGTAGAAACGACCGTGGACAGGTTATATTACATGTTAACCTCAAACACTTGATCTCTCATTACAATGTGTAATCTGGGCCACGTACCACGTACCACGTACCACGTACCCACGTACCTCGAGGGTAGGAAGCGTCCACTCCAGCTATCAGCTGATGTTATAATGCAGATGGTGGCCCAGTGTATTATGTAACATTAACAATTGATAAACGGACCGACTGTAATTTATTCATTATAAGTTAAATTGTTATTGATATTTTAAGATGTTCAATTATGATTTTGCAAGTCTTGATCATTTTTTAAATCATGCTAATACTTTATATATATATATATATATATATATATATATATATATAACTAAGTAATATTGTATCATAAACATTAGTTAAAATATTATATATATTATTATCCTATTTGTCAACCAATTTTTCCTTATTTTCGTATAAAATTAGGTATTAATATATGTACTCTCTAGAGGTGAACAAAAAATCTATCTATGTATGATTAAATTTAAAAAAACTAATTAATTACGCGATAATTTTACTTTGATGTCATCTCATTTTGTAAGTAGAGTTTTAAAATAAGACTAAACCTAAAGTAAGTACTCGTATATGTACTGTGGGGTGAGTCGCTGGTGGTCCGCGATCTCTTAAGACTCCTCGTTACAATCTCTCTGAGATTAGATTAAAAATCATTCAAAATCTTAAGCGTTCCCTTAATAGATTACATTGACCACCTACATTACTTTCATCATTGGTGAAGCTCTTAACTCACTCAGTATATATTTGACTTAGTTTCTTGACTCACTTGGTGGAATAAGCTCTTGATGGCACGGCGCCATGTTTTAAATTAATATTATTAGTATCTTATTGTATAAAATATGGACAAGACTATTTATTTAATGTTTGAACGCGCTCTATAACATCTCGGCTGATTTCTCATACTTAACCCTTTAGGCCCTTAGATTAAGTTGTAAGAACAATTGATGTACCGTACGCATTATTCATTATAATACGCGAACATTTGTTTGTCTGTCAGTCTGTATCTCCAGAACTAATACAAATGAGGTGTTTAATTCTAACTAATAATATTTGACAGTTGTCTGTGCGTATAATTATATTATATATATATATAGATGAAATATGAATATAATCTTACCGGAAAGGTGTTAAATTGAACATAACAAATACAGAGGCATTAATATCATTGATTTTAATAATTATTTCTCTGTGATTGTTATTTTGGGTAAGGTGAGTCGAGCCGCTCACACCAGCCAGGGCCAGCCAGGGCCGGGTCGTAAATCACCGGTACTTATCTGTGTTTACCTCCGCGACTATCTGTCTTCATGTAAATACAAAATTTCTGTTTATGTTCTTTACACACTTTTTATGAGACAATTTATAACATCGCGCCCTTGTGCCGCAATTGAAATATACATTATTAATTAAAAAACAAATTATTCAATGCAAAAATAATTTTACTTGTACTCTGATATCTGCGACCCGAATCTTCACGTCGGTATTTTCTTGTCTATAAAGTAAAAATATATATTATCACAAGAGTGATCATATACATATATCATAGTGTTATTTTATACACACAAAAATATTATCAAAACAGGAAATTCTCTCTTCTGTCTGCGTGTACCCGTAACAATAATTATCAGAGTATTTTTAAATTTAACACAAATAAAAGAGAGTAAAAAATATACAATGAAAGAAAATGTATATATGATTTATAATTAAAATGCATACAATTACAGTACGCTAATGATATTATCATTATCATTAATTACGGTACAATTATTACAAGTGTGTACGCTCACGTGGACTATTATTAATGATAAAAATTATATAATATTATTTTATTAAAATTATTAACATTTTGAATGGTTCTCAATCATTGTATTAGATATTAAACTAACGTTATTTGTCACGAGATTTATCTATAATACTATATTTTGGTATAAATTCAATTTACTTTGGCAATCTTCCATTATATATAAAACAAAATAAAACGAAAAATGTTCAAATTGGCAATTAGTAACTCAGCAATCTGTTAGAGTGCTTCATAACTCTTATTTCTATTGTTATATCTTATGTTGTCAAATATAATCTGCAAAGATGTGGAATAATTTCGTCTTTTCATTTGTGAAATATTGACTCTATGAATTATCTATAAGACATTGTTAATAATCATACTAAAGTTAGCTCGAAAATCGACTACCCTTTGTCCTTTGACCTTTGAGACATGTGTTTAAAATAAATAAAGTTTAATTAATTTTGGGTTTATATAATAAGCGAGTCCTACGTATAGTCCCTAAAACTATTCTGATTTGAAGAACTGATGGTTTGATGAAGACTTTCCACAGTGGTTATTTATCCACTACATTCAGTGTACGCAATGATTATTATAATTTTTTAACTGTGGTTTTAATTAATTAATCGCTAATCACTTTTATTCTCGACTGTCACCAATCTGTTGTTAGTGAGATACGTTTTACGACCTCTATAAAACAATGAAGGCTTATCAGCCGTTATCAAAGCAGCAAACATTAAATTTATTTGAACGTGTTTGTCTGTTCCGTAGGTTTGTTCTAGTTGTGCTGTAACTACAATTACTGGCCCCAGTATTTCGTTAAAAATAATAATAATATATGGTATAGAAATTAAATAGAAAATACGTTCTATATACATTTTAGTTTATATTTGATTATAGGAATTATGTATCAATAAACAAGAAATGTAATAAAAAATGTTAAATATTGTAATTACATTCCTCGCTCTGATTCAATTTGTAATGACGGCCCGTTCTCATTCACTCGTCGATTCAATCGTCGCCGATCGTGACTTTTCACAAAACAATGGAATCAAGCTGTCACAATAAAGATACTTGCAACAAAATTAACGAAAAATAACATTTCATGATATTGACACGGAAAATATTGTGTAAAAGTATAAAAATAATATAAAAAACACGTTTAGTGTCGTCCACGCGAGCGATGCGGACCTGCGTATTTAAGGTTTCATTTTCATCATCTCTCCACATGCAAACGATATTTATAAGTAAGGGTTGGTGTACACGAGCGTGTCTCCTGTGAGTAATTTGTAAACAAGTGTTCGGGGACACTTAATTACGCTAAAGCGACGGGGTGTCATCGTCCCCCGAATACATTACACTGTCAAGATCCTCTGAGCTAATGCCTCATTAGCGATCCTCAAATAAACTATACGACTATATTTGTAGCAATTATAAATGTTGAATCATTTAATTCCAATCATTTAGGTATCTTCTCATCCTCATTGATAATTAATCCTCATAAAATTAACAATTCAGTGTTGGTTGCAGTGTGGGCGGAGACGGGCGAGTTCCGGGACAGCGGGCACTCGTCACTGGCGTCCGGGGGCTCCGGCGTGGAGCAGGCCCTGTACGCGCCGCCCCGGCCCCGGAGAGACCGCAAGCTAACAGACGATAGTGAGTACATAGCCTTATTTTTATTTTATACGTGTTCTGTACACATAGAGGACTGCGTTGCTCTTAGTGATAGAGTGGGAAAGTTATCACTCGAGTGACGCCTGGAATTGAAGTAATATGCCACACACATTATATGTATTATACACGAGTTCGAATGTTTGTCATTAATTAATAAAAAAGATTTGATTAACATACATACAAATTCTATATAAAAGTATTTAGCATGGTACTTGAGTTTTTTATGATAATAAAATTAAAGTTGAGTTTCCAAATTAATATAAAATCCAATAATAAAAAATTTGGTAATTTGAAAATAAGAATTTCAATAGTTACCTGGTCATTAAATTTTTTCATATATATAAAGAAAGTTTTAGTTAAATTAAGTTTTAACAAATTAATGAATTAAATTTAATTGTGAAATTTAAAATCCATAGATTTAATTAATAAAAATAATTATAATAAGATACTATAAAAAAAGACCACAATGAAAGGACCACACAAGTATTTAAATGACAAAAGTAAAACTGCGCAAACTCGGTAAGGCGAGAAATCTATGAACAAATACGACCCGCAGTGTCTAATGCCCTCACAAACAGAACGCGGACACACAGACCGACGCGTGTTTCTGTTTATATTACTATAGAATTTTAGTAGCAACAGAGTTAAATATATGTATTAGCATAAAACATCAGAGAGTGAGATAACGCATTATTTGAGTAGATCATTACATGAGTTACATAATTGTAACACTTCCTTTAATTTTAAAAACGTTGTACTCGTAGCTTATCAGAACACAGCATTGAAGTGGTATCTTGTACCGATACCGTTAACACATGTTAGTGCGTGTTTACCTACACGCTACAGCTCGAGTCGCGTCGGCCGAAAGCAAAGGTTGTTTAAATGATGGATGTGTCGGCTGTTACAAAGCGAGCCGGCGATAACACTTATCACTTATCGACCGATATCGCGTATCGTATCGTAATCGAGCGAGGATGCCCGCGGTAGCGTCCTGCTTAAACGCCGAGGCCTTAATCCAGGTTGTTCATTATACTACATCACAACAGATTGATGTTTTTAATACGCACCAAACTGGAGATAGCATTATCTATATCCAAAAAATATTAATTTTATACCCTTGAATCATATTTTACAGTTAAAATCAAAAATATGATTTATAATCAGAAATAACAATCTGTAAAAATGTAAACTAAGCTCACCGACTCAACTTAGGTACTAGCGGAGTTAAAATATTATCTTTATGAAATTTAATATTAAATAAATACAAGATTTTGAAACTTGCAAGTTATTGTGGATTTGAAAACTGAAATAAGATAATGTCGGAGGCATCTGACGGACCGACTTGAGTTGAGTCAATCAGCAAATTAAGGTGCATTTATTTAAACGTGGACTGTTCTAATCATTTGTTTTACATTCTGTAAATTTGCACTCTATTTTAGTGCTTCAATTATTGCGTTTGAATAGGTAGTATACAATTTTTAACACAAATAACTTTTTATCGATATATTTTTATCAATAAAAAATGTTTAATAAAAATAGCTGGATGGTTATATTTTTATCAGCGTATTATTTTACTTCAGTCGATAATATTCAAGTAAGTTATCTAAAATAAATGAAATGAATGAAATATATTCGTAGAATAAAAAAAAACGTTTAAAATAAATTAATTTGTATTCAATCAAGATAGCTCGGTGCAATAAAATTGTTATTTTAATCCGATTAGAATATTAAATTAAATTGATAACTATTCGTCGTCGATAAGAAGACATTATCGGGAAGAGATAGGTACAATCACAAATGTATCTTGGTATTATTATATAAAACGGGAAATTCCAAATCCCTCTCAGATTATTTAATATTATAAATAAGTTTTTTAATATAGAAAGTCCTCAATGAAGTCGAGTCGAAAGTCGAACATATGAAGTGCCAAGTGCGTGAAACTGAACAATTATAACTATTTCATTGACGTGGGGATTTTGACTAAACTAATATGTGTTGATTGCGATCGCCGTTATCAGTAACGTATTGATGTAATAACTCCTATCACTTACCCTCGACATAGTTGTGTTTGTCCGACATCTGGTCCAACATAATTACCCTTAAAGTATGTTCGCTCGAATTTGGTAACCCATTATGACTATTATGACTATTTACTCCGTAGGTCGTCTTCCTTGTTGAGTCTTACACTCGTAACATTTAGTTGGTGTATTTAAAATTATAAATAGATATATATAATTTATTGCCTTGTATGTTGGTGTGTAGTACGTCGATCATCGAGTACAACTAATTTACAGCAGTGTCGTAAAAGCAGAATGCGCGCGCGACTAATCCTCGGTATCAGCGCTACCGTCCGTCGGTCATGATTCAATATTTTTATATGGGAGCTGATATTATTTTTATTCCGTGGCTACACTTGAGCTTTTTATGTCTCTGGTCGAGTGTCGCGGATTTGGTACGGGATTAATAACTATTTATAGAAATAAATACAGTTATGTATGAATCCTTGTAAACAGTTATATATTTACAAATACGACTATTTATTAACAAATAGTCTTAGTGTTATATTTAGTTTATTATTTTTTATATTTATAAAATATATATTGTGCACAGATCGTCAAATGACATCAGAACCGACGATAAAAACCGAAGCATCAACCCCGGGAGTGGGTCCGGAAGACTCTTCACTGGACGATAAAGGCGATAAGAAGAACAAGCGGCAACGACGACAACGCACACACTTCACCAGCCAGCAGCTGCAGGAGCTGGAGGCGACCTTCGCGAGGAACCGCTACCCGGACATGTCCACGAGGGAGGAGATCGCGATGTGGACTAACCTCACTGAAGCGAGAGTCAGGGTGAGTGGAGATGGACTGTTATTTAAACTTATTTTCACCATACCTACTCAATTGGAACCACTTAAACTCAACATCAGTTTTCGTTTGTTTTCCCCGAGTCCGTCAGTCATCTGACCCACTGAGTCTAAAGTTGTTTGACGAGAGCCGAGAAGGTGTATCACAATATTAACGAGCGCGATGTTTGGACTAATCGTTGCATCCGGCGCGCATTGGATATATTTTTGTAGCCCGCCGTCGAACGGAACACGGAATCCCTTAATCCTTGAGGATTTGAACCGTCTATTTCGGTCTTTTCATAATCCGCGGCTTAAGTGTGATCGCATCCACACACTGTCAATAGTTTCGGAAGGCCCTGTTAGAGATTCTGCGGTTCAACTCGGCTCCTACTATTTACACAATGTTCTGGATTCGTAGAATATTTTTCGGTTTCTTCGCGATGTTGAGTATTAGTGTCGTGTATGTTAAGCTCCGGGACGTGTCGACGCCGAATTCTTAGAAAATACGCATAAAAAGACGATACTTATTATGGTTTAATATACAATTGAAGAGATTTTAATTTTTATTAAACAAATTTACTTTATCATTAAGTGGTTTGAAATAGTTCGAATGTCGGTATTTGTGGCTCGCCAAAGCAAATAACTTTGTAAATTCCTTAGCAGTTAATTGAAATAATTAACAGATACGTGTAAATCGATATTTTGAGATGAATATATTTCAAGTGTATGATATTAGTATCGAGTCATAGCCGACTGCACAGAAAGGCCGCGTGTGCTCTTTAAAACATCATTTCTCCTCGTTGATAGGGTTGCCTCGGAAATTTATCATTCATAATATGTTTTATACATAAAAAAACAGTTTTATATTATACTGGATCTGATTATTCAGTTCCATTGAAATCGGAAGACATTTATAAGCAAAATAATTTTCATTTCGTATCAAAAATAATCGTGAACTATATATATTTAAGTGTAAATCCAGTCTGGCCAAAGTAACGAGTAGTTCATAATGAAGAGGTCAGACGAGTACCGCAATATGGATTAACGAGAAACTTTCCAAAATCTAGTTAGATAAATGTTCAGTGTAAATTGGGATAATTCATTATTATATTTGGTCCAAATCTATAAATTACGAACGTGTTAAGAGTATACATTTTTTTCGTCTCTGAGATATAAATTATATAAAATAATTGCGGTATAAAATAAAAAAGTGACACCCCTGGGGCGGGGATTATCTCGAGCTCGTCTGCGCATCTCCCTCAATAAATCTGTGCGCGTGCGCACCGATAAATCGTCCGACATTATTTTTGTTAGCACTCATTAGGGTCATTGCCTGCGCGTTGCCTCGTTAAATATGATATGTTAATACAATGTTTTCTTTACCACTCGCTGATTGTCCTAACCGCTAACATCTTGATCATTTCGTTCAAATTTATTAATTGCTTCGTCATTTTATTTGCGGTTTCTTGTTGTGGTTGTGTTTTAAATATAAGTGTCCTCAATAGTCGCACTAAAGTTTGTTAAGAATTTGTATGAAAATATTTTTTAAATGTTAATGGTTATAAGACACATTTTTCTTAAGTGATTTGTGGCTCATAACTAAAACTACAATACACATTTCATTATACCGATAAATAAAAACACCACATCTTAGACTGTTTTTATCCACAAGGAGCGTCCCTCCCTCTAGTTTCTGAGAAAACGCAAATGGGAGTAGCCGTCAAGGCAATCGTCCGTTAAACAACTCCTGACATATTTCATTCGATGTGAGGCGTATCGTATCGTATCGTATTCCCTGACAGAGTATTAACTCATCGATTATCCTACAAATACTACTCATTTTTACTAAATATAATGCTCCAGATGTTATTGACTATATCTCTCTTTTATTTTTTTATTTCTTATTAAAGGAATTTGAGAATAAATTGATTATTTACCATGGTTATAACAAACTAATTGTTGGCATTAATTACGTTAAGACTTATTTTTAATTGTCAAATTTCCAACGTCCAAGTTGAGTTGAGTTTTCACAAACGCCAAACGGTTTTCTTGTAAATTGTGTCTTAGAGTGTTAAATCCGCCTTGTGTGTCTTTCTGGATAATGATGATTACATGAGTATATTTATATAATATTTAAAACAGTAAGGTTTAGTTGAGTTAGTAAATACAAGGGTGGTATCAATATAAAACATCGGGAGGCTGCAGCGGATCCGCCGACGCGTCGGAGGCACGTAACTTTATTTATTTTACATCGCTCCAGTTCCGCCATTTTTGCAATGCTTTTAGCGTATGTCCCTCTCGATGCAAACAGTTTAGCGCGTTCGCGTTATTTTAACTAACGATTCAACCTTCATTCCCTATATCCCCGTTTTAGTACTTCCTATATTCCTGCAGCGTGTTAACGGGATTTTCGAAGCTTTTTCTTTTTACTTTATCGTTGTTCATCATGTTCGTTACTTAACACGTAATATCACTTTTATAAAATCAGTAAAAACTTTATTATTATAGTCAGTATTGTTTAATACACTAGAAGCACCTCTTTAACCTTCTCGATATTATTACATTCGCTATAAGACAATGAACTTTATCTTAACCGTAGAATGTTTCTTGTCGTATTCCTGATGTTATTTCTAGAGATAAGCTCTAGTATATTAGACGTCTAACGTACATCCTATTTGTGTTTTGATAGGCCACCGCTGAATGTTTTGATCGCTCAGATTTCGCACGGATTTATCGAAGAATTTATTTTAATGAATGGCGCTAAACTCGCGTTCGACTTCAATGTGTTCTGTAATCGCGTAATCGCTATTTATTGACTTGTGTGTTTTCATTGTCGGCAACTTTGTAGTTGGAACAAATCACTTGCTGTAACTCATTTATTCTTACGATTAAGTAAAATATATCCAATAAAATCTCTGGAATATATAAACAAAAAACTATTCGTAAACCAGATAAGATATGTATATAGTTGTAATAGAAAATCTTATTTTCGTTTGTCGTCGATCGAGGAAGTAAGTTTCCACACTGCGGGGTGCATTCAATAACATTTACTACACGACCGAGGGCTACCATTCGCTACTATATTTCATTTTTCTTATCTAATCACTTATACAGAGGTACTTTTGTACATGAATATTCTGATGGAGGCGGAGATAAAAAATAAATAATACTGATAAATAAGAAAAACAATTAAAAAATTAGGAGAAACGTATAAATATAGAAGCATCGTATACATAAGAATGTAATACTAAATTAAATATTGCGACATATTTTTTGTATGGTACTTTTGTGTGAAACTAAAGCCGCAGCAACCCTAAATGTAGCACGTGTCAAATCCTAGTTCATATCCATTTATTGAAGTCCGTGTTTATTTGACTCCGGGATAGTGTCAAAGTAAATCGAATTAAAGCATTATAGTCTTACGTTCAATACAAATATATGTTATAATTCCGTACCGGGAGCCGGAAGGACCCGGTCCGGTAGACCGTCATTTGATTGATGAGTCTAATAAAGTCGTGATTCTAGTTTAATTTAAATTTAAGGCAATTACCGTCCCCCGTCCCGCTGACCGTAAAATGGGTTTACGCATAGTGTGGTCGGATACTTCATTGTGTAGTTATTATACCGACGTGATAAATGGATTGCCTTTATGGAATATATCGCGTCTTGAGGTTCAGAGTTAATCTTATTAAAACCTTTCTTATATATTGGCGTTTCCTTCTTGTCTACTCAGTTTTAGTGGACTATGTAATGCACTCAGTGCTGATGTAAGTGCCATGTCTTTTACTGACAACCCTGTTCAGATTTTAAAATGTGTGTCGTTTTAGAATTGAAATATTTATAAAATTAATTTTATTATCAAATAATTATCGGCCAAATTACAATGACTTGCAGCAAATTGATATCTAAGGTTTTACTTTTATCAAGATTATTCTAAGTTACATATACTACAAGTAAGTCTTGATACAAGTTACGAATTACGCTTCCCCTTACTCTCAGACCATACGGGTCCTTAATTTTTTTATAACGGCTTTTGGAATTTTGGGTTCTTAAATTAATTTTACGGCAACAAATTGCAATATATTTCATATAGTGCGGACAATGTAATATATCATAGGAATATAAAAATATTTACTTTAAAAAAATCCTTAACATATCGTAAAGTTGTTAAATTAATAGGTATTGATAAAAAAGACATCAGTATCGATTACGGAAGCATTAAAAGTGTTCCCCTCTCGCCTGAGGGAGGACGGCCTCAACATCCTACAATAATATATTTAAAGGATTAGCTCGCGTCGCAATATCGCGACCCTCGCTCCTACGCCCCGCTGCGCTGCGCTGCCCGCTATTCAAATAATGGAAATTATTTCCACATATGTGCACCTAAATAAATATAATTCTGCTGTCATTATTGTGTTCGGGGAGCTCCCGACGCCTCTGTGCCGCTATTCCACCCGCTCGTTTATGAGACGTCATGAATATATCGGTTTTCTTGGTTAAAGTGTTCAATTTAGTGGTATTTTTTTTGCATATTATGGTATTTCGGAAATGTAAGCATAAAAAGCTGATGTGTTAACAGTTTGAAAATAAGACTGTCGGGTTACCTGTTTGCAAAAAAAAAGTCTACGTGAATTTGTGAAATTTATGTTTCGAAAAATAAACGCTCGTATATGGGGTGGAAACGACCGTTTATGTTCACTTAACCGAGGAAAGAGGGTATTATTTACCGTTTCGGCTGGGCGAGCACGCCACAGTGAGTGAGACAAATACCGCTGCCGGCGCAATATTTATTGCAGTCGCTACGTGGATTGCGCAATTTATCGTTAGGTGTCGTCGGCGATCGATCCTACGTTGACGGACGTGGCCATACATCAGCGCGCGCGTTATCTGCTCTCACGGCGACTTAACGCGGCCTCCGCCTCGGGCTGCAGCCTTCGCTAAATAACAACATCGATTTACCGAAGGCTCGGCGGTCTGTCCCGCCGGCCGCTCGTTTATCGCGAGCTGAGCGATTTTCTGCCAAGTGGCGGTGCGGAGGCGTCCCGTCCAATCGCGATGCTCGTTTATCTTCATTTCGCGACCGCAATTAGACGGGTCGTTGGCTGCGGTCGGGCCCTGCCTCCTCTGGTACTACGTGGCTCGAATACGCCGCGTCGTTCTGTCAACTTCGTAATGAGTAAAGTTAATAGCGCTTCACGCAACGCAGCCCAAATTCTAAATGTAGTTAGAAAAAATTCGAACATTTTGGAATAAATTTTAACTTCGGAAATAACTATTTTAATCTTGTTACAGGTATGGTTTAAAAACAGAAGAGCTAAATGGCGGAAACGCGAAAGGAACGCCATGAACGCCGCCGCGGCGGCTGCGGCCGACTTCAAGAACGGCTTTAGCACGCAATTTAACGGCCTCATGCAGCCGTTCCCGGACACCGAGGCTCTGTATTCCTCGTATCCTTACAACAACTGGGCCGCTAAGGTTCCCAGCCCGTTGGGTACCAAGAGCTTTCCGTGGCCCGTGAATCCGCTGGGTTCGGTAGTCCCGGCGAGTCATCACCAGGGTTCCGTGAACTGCTTCAACTCCGGCAACCCGATGGGTGGCGTCGGCGGTAGCATGGCCGGCGTGGGCAGCTCGGCGGGCGGGGGCGTGGCTCCGTGCCCGTACACGGCTCCCCCGAACCCGTACAGCATGTACCGCGCGGAGCCCTGCCCCGCCATGTCCTCGTCCATCGCGTCGCTGCGGCTGAAGGCCAAGCAGCACTCGTCGGGGTTCGGCGGCGGGTACGGCGGCGTGTCGCCGGTGTCCCGCGCGGGCTCGGCGCCGCTGTCGGCGTGCCAGTACGGCGGCGGCGAGCGGCTCTGAGACGCGGCTCGCGGCGACTCCCCGCCGCTCCGGGCCTCGTAGTGCTCGCTCTATCGACACCTCTGGGAGTGCTTCGATTGATCGTCATCACACTGGCAATAAAACTGTTTCATCTGTATATACCTAACTACTACTACTACTATATACCAAAGCGATGTGTGCAATTTTTACAAGCTTAAATGTATTAGACTTTATAGTGTTATTTTAATTAGATTAAAGTCTGTTGTAAATATAAATTAGGATATTTATTGCTACGATTATATTTTGAAGCATTTAATTGTAGGTTACGAAACTGTTATTTACTTCAATATTTTTTATAGTGACTAAATATATTTTCCTCTTTATAATGTTACGTAGCTCGAGAGATAGGAGGATGAGTTATCTAGATAGGCGGAGATACGTGAACGTGTTTTTTTATTGAGCAATCGTGAATCCGGTACTTGTTTTTGTATAAAAGTTATAAGCCTTAATTTTATATTCACGCGTTTAACCGAACCAAAGCCAAGTCCAAACATGTAACAGTGCCAGTATGGAAATAATAAGTTACATAAGTTAGTGAGCGAACACCAAAGTTATACCAAATATATATTCAATCTTTATTTTATACTTTACTTTAAAGCTAAGGAACTGTTAAATTAACAAATTCACAAGGGTATCCTTCCACTGTGAGATCTATAATAATAAATATATTTTTCCTATCAATATTTCCCTTCTAACGATCTAGTTTATCGCAATAATTACGCATTTTATGGCACATCGCCTAAATTCAAACTACGAAGCAATAACATTTAAACAGTACATATATATGTAAATAAGCAATAGTTCCTCGCACTCGCAGTGGACAGGGATTGGTTACAGAGTAGATTATATAAATGAGATTAATGTAACTGAGATCTCATTAATGATACGAGTACTTAAAAATTATATCCAGCTATTGTAAATATGTAACATGTAGTGGTTGACTATCCTTAGATGACTGAGGCGTGGGCGTCGAGGTAGTAGTGAAGTGGCTAACACGACTAGCTGCTGATGCTGTGAGTGATGTGCCCACTCGTAAAGAATCCTAAAATGTAAATAGATAGTTCGGAGTGTACTAAGTGAGGTTTTCATTTTATACATATCAAATGAAATAAGTGATTGATTGATTTAGTTCATTTTGTAAATGTATTCGACGAATAACTAATTATTTTGTAATTTAAAACCTCTAGTCATAATAAAAATTATCACCAATTAAGTATTAATTCGTTTTATTCAACACCCATTAAACTATAAGTATTTAAGGATAGAGTCGGAATAACTAGTTTTGCAAAAAAATTATGCTCTGTACCTACATGGCAATTTTAAATACGTTTAAATTCTAAATTCTATGTATTTGATAATTTCCTTGTCTGTCCGTAAATCACAATAAATACTATAAAAACTGGATCTTAAGTTTGGTGTGGTTATGGGATATTGTGTTCACCATATGATTTTATTCCCGATTTTTCTCATTTTTAAGAGTAAACCGAAAATTTTTTTTGGCATATAATTATAATAATATCTTTGTAAAAAGTATGAATATAAATACTAAATGATGATAGATGGTTACAGTAAACTCATAGTAGGTGTGGGGGAGGGACAGACGACGGAGTCCCAATAGTTAATATTAATATACATTTCTTATTTAAAATGATTCTTGCTGAATAAACCAATAATCAATAATTTAAAGGTTCAAGAAAACACACTCTTATATCTTCGAAGGAATCTCTTCTGACTACCCCTGAGTATAAGAAAATAGTAATTAACACAGCAGTTAGGTACATTAATGTTTAAAATATATATATATAGGAAAATAATAAACTTACTTGTCAGTTAATAAAATAATCTGGTATCTACATCTATACATGATAATAATATTAATACATCAAGGAAGTCAATTATAAAGTAATGTGTATAAAGAGGAACGACGAGCTAAAGAGAAATAACTATTATTAATTTATTTAACATTTTTCTAATCACAATATAGCAAAATCAAAATCTTTTTTTAAGTCATTTTTAGTAAAAAATGTCAATATCAAAGCTACTTGTACAGTAATACCCCGCTTTACGCGATACGATACGAGATACGTTCCAAAAAAAATCGCGTTAACTGAAATTCGCGTATAACGAGGTTTATGATTAAACAAAGTAAAAAATTATAACAAAAAAATACAAATCATTTTAATCAATCACTTTTATTCTAGGAACACTTTATGCAATACATACTCTTATTTTTTACGGAAAAATACATCTATTGTTGATGACTACATTATATTTATACACACTCTTTCGCGTAATTCGAGACATTTGAGGCGAAATTTGCATCCGCGTTATAGTGAAACCGCGTATAACGGGGTCGCGTAAAGCGGGGTATTACTGTACCACCAGCTCGGAGAGTTATTTGCCACTGATCTGAGAAGAGTTGGCGACAGAAACTCGGCCATACACAAGATTCAAATTACATTTATAATAAATCTTGTAGTAGCCTGACAGCGATTGCTACATACCCAGGTTTCATCATTCTCATTCATATAAAATAATTAACTTAACATTATTTAGTAGTCACTGCATATTTCAATATGAAATCTTTACCAGGATAACTGAAAGACGAGTAGAGGAATGAGAGATAGTATATTTTCATACATTCAATAAAAAAATCAAATTTTGAATAATGTTAAAGTTAATTAATTCAAATAGTATCTGAAATTCAAACTCGGAATGTATATTGAAATTTTAGAAATGGTGACAGATTCGGTTCTTCGTATGTGTCCTATCACATAGTATTTCATACCGTACATTCACACCGTTTGAGCCATATTAAAATGAAAATAAATCTTACTTTTATGCATCGAAAATTTGAATTGCTTTCTAAAATGTGGTCTATAGGGAAATACAAAATCGTGTAGAAAAACGAACGGTCAATTGGAATGGGAAAGTTGGATTATACAGAATATCGTAATGAAAACATGAAATATTTTTTGGAAAATACTGAAAGTATTGTCCAAACTTTAAAAGGATTTCTTTATAGCATCCCAGTAAAATACATGTATAGTGAACTAAAAATTTATTGAAAAGACGGGTTTTTGTCTTCATCAATTTGGTATTTGAAAAAAAAATGTTTACAGCGTCATACATTACTCGATTAAGTTTTTCTATATATCAAATATATATCAACAATACTATCACTATGTTGATCTACAGTAGGCAGATCATTTATATAAACATACATGAGAAATCATAATCAAATTATTTGTCTATATTTAAAGTGTTAAAAGGATTATTTTTACTATAAACGTCAAATTACGCGGAAAAAATACAAACAATTCACTTGAAGATAAAACTCAAATTGCACGTTCACAAAACTAGGGTTTATCGAAAAGTGACGATCAGAAACTCACAAAGATGTTTAATATATATAACTAATGATAATTTTATATTGAAATGGATTTCTTATAATATATATAATATGTCCTCGCGACATTAAAGTTTTCAATGATGGAGCTTGCACCCGGAGTGCATTAAATTGAAATGGAAATGAAATTCACATTAGCATAAGCTATTCTGCAGAACTGGCGGCGGGAGATAAATTGCGTTGTCATGGCAACTGAACTACAAGAGACGGTAATGATTGCTATAAATCACTATTTATATATATATCTTTAATGTAAATAAATATATTTTCTGATAAAGCAATGTGAGTTTGATGACGAAACATGAAAAGAATCTAACATAGTACATATTTTTGTATTTGAATATGTTTGGGAAAAGAACTTTTTATTTGTATTATATTTTATGATTTATTATTAGTTTTATACTTATTTTATAATATCTAGAAACTAAAATAAAATTCCAATACTTATTTAAATTTGAGAGTATTATTCGCGCTGCTCCGAGAAATAACAAGTGTTAGTGTTAGCAAGTTTTATTTGGTCCAAATATTGTATTATCTTAAATTTTTCGTAGTATTGATATTTTTGTATTCGGGAAATGCTTATTAAAATGGGCTCAGTAGTTAATTTTTGTATTGTTACAATACTAAATGTAACCCGGTACTCCGTCCAGGAGTGGAAGATAGTTTTTGGTCTTCATAATTAAGTCAATAATTTTTCTTCTTTATTTCTTTAATCGGTATATACAGCCTTGATGGGTTATTTTAAATATTGGAATAAACATTTTAGAAATTGTTTTCAGAATCAAGAAACTGACAAACATGCGAACTTTACCCATAGTATTTATTTTATTATAATAATTTTATTAAGTTTTATATTGTTAATACAAATATAATGAATTATATTAAAAATTACTTAAAAACACTATAAATTTATCACATTTGCGTCATCATGTAGTGTGTTTGTATGTGTATGTTTGTATTTTGTATTCATTAATACTGACGCAGAAATAACAATATTTGCATTTGAATTAACCACTCAGTATATATATTGTTCCCGACTGGCATAGTATATGTATGAGGCATTTTGTGAGAGAAGGCTGCATATATATATATATATATATATATATATATATATATATATATAGATTTCAAAGACATTGCCTCCATTACAACATACCGAACGAAACAAAGTAGTAATTAACTTACACCGATCTTTTGTGAGCTGGTAGTACTGTCCCGGTCGAGCCAGCCCGCATACGGCCAAAGACTAAAACTACGCTAAATAATAGCTATTATTAAACAGCTGTTTAGAAAATTAAAAAAAAATTGTAAAACTTTATTAGATATAGTAATAATTATGATATTGGATTTATCAGTTCTAGGATTTCCTGTCACCATACAAACAACGTGTCCAAGGTTCTCATCAGCTTAGTTACAACATGCAGTACCACTGAGGTTATTAAGACATAATTCAATATCTATCCCGTTTACATAATATAATAATATATATACTAATATATAAATCTATTGGTTCTGTCTGTACATTTTATGTTTCCAAACTTCGTGAGAAACAATCGTTCGTCGATTCTAATTTCACAATCGTCTTACGAAGCATTGATTCTAACTCCACCATTTTTTACATTTTTGTTTGTCTGTCTGAATGTGTTTATTACTCCAGAACATTATATAAGCTATCATTAAACCCTTTAATCTTTTGAAGAAATACAGTGTGCGTAGAGCGATCGGCCGAGTGAAGGTGGAACTTAACAACCAATGTCGAAATGCGAGCGAAGTCGAAGGCAAAAGGTATGTATTAAATACTATCTCTACTTTAAAATTAGGAACGCAAAAGTAATCAACATACCTAATATTATTATTATATCTTTATATATATTAAAATGATGACGGATAATGTAGATTTCAATAATAATATATCAATTATGATATAATAAAGTCGCATTATGTTAATTAAGACGGATTGTGGCTACAAATATAATACATGAATGAAAATAAAACCGATTTATACCATTGATATTTAATTCATAAATATGAATCCAAAATATTAAAATACTTTACTGAAAAAAATCTTCAATAACTTGAGATATAGAAAATAAATTGAGTATAAAATTTCTTTTAAATCAAACAAAGAATTTATACAAAATTGTTCGTAAAGAAAATTCATCTGAGGCTGATCCGGTTAAAAAGCTTGTGTAAAACCTCCAAATCCTTTGAAAATTCCAACGTGAAAATTGGGGTCAAAGTTCGGTGCGCCAATAAATTGCGACCAATTGATTCACGAAATTCGGTGACATTAAGCGGAAAGTATACAATAATCCAGTAAATGATTATCTGAGGAGGTGCGCGGGGACGCGGGGGGGGAGCAAACACAGTTTCCAGGTGCTCCAATCCAGCCGCTTTAAGGATTTAGCCGAGGATTTGCTTTCAATATTAGCCGTCGGCCGCCGAGGGCAGACCCATTCCGTTCCGCTCCTACCTTTTTTATTATTTTGTCGCATCGTTTTGGCTCCAAATGGAATCATTCCGCCATCTACATTTTTATTTTTCAATCGCTCTCCGATTAGTGGGATTAGCCGGTATCGCTTTCCGATTCTTTGCTCCTTTTGGTGGGCTTTCGCGGACTAGCGCCAGACCGCTCTAATGACTTTTCAAGGCATCGTGTGCGAGTCGATGGCCCGTTTGTTGTGCTCGTGTTGTCATATAGTATTTGTTCTCGGTGTCTTACGTAAGCTAGTGTTCGGTGGCCGAGTGTGTTCCCGCGCGTCACGCCTTATCTTTATGATGGCAAACACTAATGTTGTTTTTTATTTTATCAAGGATTTCTTCAGTCGCTGAGGTCTGGGTCCACATGCGTGTGCGCAGACGAGATATCATATCATCCCTGTTATATTATATTTGTCCTCGACCAACACATCGCGCAGGCTGCGTTAATATTAAGATGGATAACGATTTCTTACACATGTTTTAATTGAAAAAAAAGTAATTTACTACAAATTCAGGTGATTTTATTGAAGGTATGTTTATCCCATTATCCCACTTGAACTACATTTGCATACGTGAAAGTGTGTATGTATGTTCAGAAACAAGTACTATACATACCATTCAAATTCACTGTAAGTCTTCAAATTGACTATCATATTACAACACTGTTAGTATACATGTGTGTATGTGTATGTGTGTGTGTGTGTGTATTTGTCTTTTCCCGAATATGGTAAAGAGTTAGAGTAACTAATATTAGTAGGATGGGTAATGTATCAATTTAAATACATACAATTTAGTATTTTTTTCTCATTTCAATAATTTAATGATCGCTGTTTTTTAAATTTTAACCTCAAAGGAAAGCCTCGGTTTCTTATATGTATGTTGGAAATTGTCTATAAGCAAGTACGCCATGTGACGTTCTTGTTTTATTTTAAATAAATATATAATGAAAAATAAATATAAAGAAGTATAAAAATGAAGATAACGCAAACTAAGATTACATCCGACTACAAACGTATAAGTAATGTTATGCTTTTTAAATTATTACACAAATATTAAGTTACTAATTTATCATATTATTCTATTCTACAATGTTAGAAATATTTGTTAAAATTTGCTAAAAATACAAACGTCACCCCCGTTAACGAGGAGATAAATAATGACTTTGGTGGTAACAACGCGATAGCTCAGTTCGTAGGACGACGGTGACGGTATCTCAAAGGTTGCACGTTCGAGTCTAATCCGTGTCGATTTAATACTATATTTATTAAAATTATCCAAAGAGTCTTGTTTCAAATTAATAATATGTAAATACATGGAGTAGTATACAATATTTAATTTAATTGATCATGA
This sequence comes from Melinaea menophilus ssp. n. AW-2005, assembly GCA_918358695.1. Lineage (NCBI taxonomy): Eukaryota > Metazoa > Arthropoda > Insecta > Lepidoptera > Nymphalidae > Melinaea > Melinaea menophilus. The sequence continues at coordinate 31,801,264 of OU911039.1, read as the reverse complement.
TATAAAGGGATTTCCCCAAGGATTCACGAATTTATAGAGTTAATTTTCAAATTTCAGTAAAAACATGATATAAAAAGTAGAAAAGAGGAGGTATAAAAAAACTTTTCTTATAATGTTTATATTTTTATCAGGAATTTGGCAGTATATATCAATTAATTAGTATATATCACGGCGAAAACATACTAGCAGGTATGAAGCATGTCAATAGTTAACTGAGCGCCGACGAGGGCTAGGTTTGGGTGGAAAGGATCAAAACGGGATTAGAGGAACGACAACCAATCAAGGGTAACTGGACTGTTATACCTACACGAAATAAATGCGCCGCATAAAACTGACAAAAACACTCCTAATTTCAAACCGTATGACGCAGTGCTAAAGTCGAAAATCCTCTGTTGCGTGGAGTTTATTGATGTTTTGTTTCGGAGGGAGGGTAGATGGATGAGGAGGGCGAGGGTACGAGTGCAGCCTCCGCAGACAATCTTACAAGTTAATTGTGTTCCGTGCCTGAAGCCGCCTGACTACAAAATAATATCGCACTCAGAGCGTCGCTTGATATACTGTACGTACATCTACAACTATATCTACATCTATATCTACGTGTACGTGTACGTGTACGTGCTATACAAACAGATTACAATGTCGCCATTATTGTATTTGTTTTATTCATTTTGAGATTCCTCTGAAGTCTTTTAAAAACTTGGTTTTATGAATTGGGATGCACGATAAATGTAATTTACTACTTTGTAAATCTATGGACACTCACAATATAATATAATTCAGAGGACACCTTCAACGGAGGTCGACAGTCCTCTTAGTAAAATTCTCATTTCACATTATCGGTAAACTATAAAACGAAGTTTATCTAAACACAGCCTTAGGGAGAAGAAACAAGTAAATAAATGGGCTCTGGCTTGGATTTATTGCCTTTACTCAAAGAGACAGCAATTTTATACACAACCAACTATAACGTATACGTATATTATATAATATATTAACAATAAAGTAATATTTTTATCACAATTGTTTAGTGCTATAAATATTGTCATTGAAATAAATCTTAAATATTATTATGTATCATTGAACAGTCGTAATCAGAAATGTATGAAGTTATTGTAAAATAAAACAATAGTTTGCCTTCAGCCAAATATTTGAAATCTTATCGCGTCACTGTATTTTATCAAATTATTTACCTTCATGTTATAATACCTACATTTCGTTTATAATTCAACTTATATTTAAACTAAATATATAATAAGTTTATATCAAAGTATACGTCGGTCTGTAGCGAGTTATATATATAAGTAGGTAACACTAACACCTCCTTCGTATATTATTCAATACATGATCAAAGAAAATTATAACGTATGGTATAAAGATATCAAGTGGTAGGAAGATTTACGAGCGACGTAACGACCTAGACGAGGCGTGGACTGGGGTGCCATGACTTAGAATATAAGTACTGTGTATGGATATTATTGATTTATTGTTTAATATTATTTGTAACTTATTGAAGAAAATAAAAAAACAGTTTTAAAATTTTGGTATTTAAATTATATGTATTAAAATTTTACCTAAATGAGAATCCATAGTGAAGTAATTGTTCTCGACAGCGAGATTTCAAAATTATAATTACATAGCAACATAGCGCCATCTATTACTGTAAAGCGTAAACAAAAATTAAAGAAAATTGATTTTACATTTCAATACTTTCTAAATGAACCATAAAATAAATTTAAATTATAAATTAAGGTAAATTATCAGATAACAATAATAATAGTCGAAAACTATCAATTATTCCCAATAATTTATAATAAATTAGGTTAATAAATTGTCGTATAAGTGTTGGTGGAATTTCTTGTTTCTCATGTAACTTAGTTTAGAGCGACGCAAGCAGCGGGCGATGGGGAGAGGGAGGGAAGGGGGTAACTAATTTGGGGATTAAGCATATTTGCAAATGTAATTTGTATTCATTTAAACCACACGTACCTGTTTTCTCTGTTTTATTTTTGAGCGCTTTAAAATTTTTGTTTAAATGCGATTTTAACTAGAGATATAAATATTTTTAATAATTTAGTGGATAAAGGCATAATTTGAAAAGCTCTCACCATAACTCCACACACCTACTCTCTACAATTTTGAAACAATTACCTTGATCCCGATATAGCAAGATTAAGAAAGTCCACGGTCGGAATTAGGATTCGGATGAGGGCGAATCTTAACAGCCCGACTCCACAAATTGCAGACCTTAACGAGATCATAAAACTCGACGCTCAGCGAGAAGACGCCGCAGATTGTACTTAGACTTACTTCAGGATTAATGGTGTAGAAAACAGATTATCATTGGCTGGATTTCTATTAGTGGACCCCTGCCACCGGCGCGTGAGGAGGCTTCGATACACTCTTATTATTTTCCACATAACGGAGCACGATGCTTCCAATTTAATTCTATCGCGATCTGTCGCTTCTGAACGACAGAACAATATACTACTTTGAGTGCCCGATGACACTTTACTTGATATTTTTAGCATATTATTTTTTATATTTTTCGTTATAGTAAATTTTTTTAAGCGTATTTATCTCTAATGATATTTAATCTGAAAAACAAATTGCACTTTTTACAAACTTAACATTTAAACAAAACGTAAGTGAGGTTTAAGAAAATAAATAAGACTCATCAGATACTGAGAGTGTAATAAAAGCTCTCGAATATACGATAAGAAAAGTATCAATACTCTAGAAGCGAAGCCATCACGGGAGCATAATAAAAACGAAAGTAATCATGCAAATTGGCGGAGGAGGAAAGTTGAATTAAAAAAGCAGATTCGGGGTGTAGAGGGGGAGGGATGGAGTGGGGGGGGTACTAATGTGTCTTAATGACCGCAATGGATGAGCACCGTAATCCTCGGAGCCGCGCCCGCAACCTTTAGCTGCCGCTCGTTAGTTCACCAAATGTTTTGGAAAAGGTTTAGTTATAGACTTAATAGTTTCTTGTTTATCTATAGTTTAAGGATGTGTTTGTATGTCTTAATATACGGAATACGTGTTTAATTTGGTACACTTCATGTAAATAATATTTCTATATATACAAAACCGCATAATAATATGTATAGTCGTACTAATGTAATAAAACTGAAAAGTTTTTGTTTATTCGAACTGCCGGAACTAGCGGTCAGTTTTTAAAAACCTTTGTGTATTTCTCTTTCAATTATTAAAAACTGAATTTTAAACTTTTATATAAGGGATTACAAACTACTATACTTTGTAAATTTCGTACCATTTAGAGTACCTAGCGTATTACAATCTGTAGATATAAAGATAAAATAATGATATATTAGAAGTATTCGATAAAACAATAAGAGGTGATGGCGACGAAGCGCCTGAACATCATCAAATCAACATTTGCAGATTCGCGAAGATTTGGCCGGAGATTTAGAGGTGGAAGGAAAATAAAAAAGTTCGTAGAGGAATCCAACTTGATCCCTGTTGCCTTTATGGTAATGCCGGGATGCGTGTATTCGACTATTCAATTTATATTTTTTTCCCTTCGCCTTATTTCTTTCTACGAAATTATCTATCCTTCGAATTTCGTTTCGCACTGTATTGTATTCGCATACGGTGTTTGCGAATAAGGCGAATAAGGCGAATAAGGTACGACTGAAAATAACACGGATAACCGCGCGGCTTGGCTTTGTTCCCGACTTCAAAGAAGTTTCCTTTTCAAAATATTTGTATATAAATTTGCTCGGCTGCCGACAGCGAACTAACTTCTCCCAAACGTCGGACCGGCTTCGTGTTTTACGATTTTTAACTGAATCCACTGGGAATTCAAAAATTCAAAATTCTTTGTTTATAATAAAAATAAATAAAATTGAGCTCGAAAGAGAATTGAAATTAAAATTTTCGTAAAACGAGACGTAGTCCTCGGGTAGTTGGCGATAAATCTTTCTGAAAAACAAATTAGTCTCTTAAAACGCTTGACATCTTATACCGAAATGCCGGGAACAAGTAGGCATGTTCAAATTTAACGTTCCTCTTCCTCATGAATAAATCATAAGAAGTAAGAGGGAGTCGACGCCTTTATAATTCTCCATAATACATTAAAACGTTGTACAGATTGCCTTCGCCTTTAATAATACTAACTTAATGGAAATTACCATGTGAAATAAAGGAACGCCCTCACAAAATACTATTTACCAACTTCCAGCGTATGACGTATCATTTAATATATAGCTATTTGTTAGTGATGAGATTTTGATATTATTTTAAAAATAATATTATGTTTGTAATCAATGGTCCATGACCTTACAATATATACTTTGTCATATATTATTACAAATTGTTATATAAAATTATGTTTTATTTATTTGACCTAAAATTTAAGAGTAAAAAATAAAGAAAACAACGATGTTTAATTAATTAAACTCATTCCACATCTCAATAAAAGTTGAATAATATCTGCAAATGTAAATTTAGGTTTAATTTAGTCCCAGCTTCACACGGGCTTAGGTTTAGAAAGATTTCTTTTAAGGTCACGGGTCGATCGACTTTATAATGTGAAATCGGAAGCATACTTGGAATTGAATAAAACTTATTTACGAGCTGGCTTTTCACCTTTTGTCTTCGACAATCTATTATAAGATTTTGAATATTAAGACTGGTATTTTAATATTACATACATAAAATAAATTTATATACATAAGGATTTTTGGATTGTTAATAATTTGTAATGTAAATGTTATTTGTTCTCGGATAGAAGGTTTTTCACAATCTCAAGAACCTTTTTAATATATCGAGTGTTTCAGTGCAACGATACAGCGTTGTTTACAGAGGGGGGGTTCGGAGCGTGGAGGGGTGGAGGCAAGATGGCGGCGTCGCTAGGCAACGGTGCACCGGTTCCTTAATCGACCGTCTCGCCCTCCGACCGACTCGTTTATGTAAGTATTGTATTGCACTTCTGAAAATCGTTGTTTGTTATGTTTTGTAAATGAAAGGGGGTACATAATACGTAATACCCACAGAAAAGTGGAAACTTTCGTGAGATTTTTCCAACTTTGTGCTCTCTTGAAATTGAATCTGATTGGATTTAAGTTGAATGTTCAATGTGAAGAAGTCAATTTGTTAATTGAATTTAATCAAATCTTTAAATACACTCATTTAGTATAATATAAGCAATATTGTAACAATATAAACACAATAAACAAATATTATTTTAACTCAAAAGTACCTACTGAAGAATCGTATACTATAAAGTTAACAACAATACTACAAAAAATATATAAATAAGTTTTCTATTATATAAAATAAATGATAAGATTTGTTTTATTACTTACTTTAAGGAAATTCGTATAGTACCTGGTATTATTAATGTTACTAATAGTTTGTCTTCATATGTACCTACTTACTACTAGAGTCAATGGGATGATACTTATAAAGTTAAACAGAACTTCAAAACTTTTTGATGACATCTCAATACCGATAAAGTAGAAGAAAATTACTACTTTAATAAATAAATAAATATTTTGATGCAATCAAGAAGATGCGATCGGGATATTAAGAGAGTAATATCTGATGTAATAAAATAGTATTAAATATTATTTATAGTATTTGATATTGTGGTATAAATTGATTTGCATCGCGCAAAAATTACTGGACGGATTGACGGACTAGAGTGCATGATTAAGATGGAGATCCATTGAGGATTGAGGGGGTCCATTAAGAAGAACTGGCGAGAAATTCCATGCATTCTTACTATTTTAATTAATTTATTTATTTATTTAGCTTCACGCCATATCCCTTACGGGGTAGCCAGAGACGACGGAGCGCCAAACGCTATTTTAACTAGTTGTTATTTCTTGTAAGTTATATATTTTTTAGCGATAAGACCGCCAGCTTGTGATAAATATATTATAAAATATAAATAAAATACAATATTGACTATTTATAGCAGATTTAATGTGATGTGAAAACAATTAATTATTTTACTACTGAGTTACTTGAATATCATTTGACTAGATTGTAAGCAAATATTTTGTATATACTTAATAAAATACATTTTTAATTGTCGTAAGCTTCAAGATACAAGTACAAGAGGTTACCATTCTTAATATATAAAGTAAAAATCGGGCACTAACAAATATAAAGCTGATACCAACATGAAGACTAAAATGTCTATGACTTTAGGGCATTCAGAAATACATAAACGTGTTGATTTCATACAACAAATCATAAAATATATTTTAACTTAATAAAGCACCCTTTGAATTTGGAGAAAAGTATTTGTTTTTTTTAATTAATTATTTTAAACTATTAATTAGGTCTTTCTTCGTGTCGTGTGTGTGACAAACGTGTGATCTGGTTAATATACCTATATATTAATGAAAGAAGCATGATGAATTAACTAAATATCACATGCAAAGTGACAATCCAAAGTAAAATAATTGATATTAATAAACCAAAGCGAAGGTTTTCGGCTTTTGTGACATTACAATCGAAGATTCGAAGGTGATTCCAGATATTTTATACTCCGCTAGTGATCAGGCGCGAGGTAATCCAGTGGGCAGTGCTGCGGGGAGGGCAATAAAAAAGAGTTATAGTTGAGAGGAAAAGGAAAGTCCCTCGTCTCAGAGCGGCCGCCGTTAGTTAGGGATCAAGGGATCAGCTCGCGCCGGGCGATAATCATAATTTTTACTTACAAGAGCAAGAGTACAGCATTAGTTGGCGGCGAGACAAATCTTCCGTAACCTACCAACTTTTAGACTCCGCTGTCGAGTATTTCTGCAAGCTGGCAATTGGGATATAGGTTATGGCTTACGTCTTTTGTAGGTCAGGCATTGTTTTATAAGGAATCTGTTATAAAGTATATAAAATATTATAATTGATATTAAAATACCCACACTAACTGAGATTAAATCAAGACCAATATTCTACACAGTTGAATGTTTTATCAATGACTGTTATGAAGGTACAAATTATACAGTTTAGTTTTATAAAGGCTGAAAGGCGAGTGTAGTCTCGTCACGTGAGTGGAACTGTGAGGACAAATAAGAATGTGAGTGCGGTAGTGAGGTAGGTGGTGGAGGAGTGCTCTGTCAGAGTGAGGACCGAGGAGCAGACGTGACTGGAGACTAAGTATATTTATATTATGCAATGTAACCTTCATGGCATTTTTGGTTAAATTCATTGAAAGTATATAATTATTAAGTAACATTTTTGAAACTCATCCTGCGTGTAGATAAAAGTAATTTGTTCAGATTTCAAACATATATTTATGTATTATTCAGATATATCTAAGAACCGTTCACCAACCATAAGAATATAAACCTTTCCTAACAAAAAAATAGTATATTCTATTTTAAAAGAGAGTCGCTTCGGGTCTGAGCGGATTTATTTGATGTCTGGAAAGACATCGACTCACCGCGGCCGTCGCTTCTTAATTTTATTACGACCGACCCGCGCCCCGGGGACTATCCTAATTGTGTCTTAGAAAAAACGCGCCCTGGAATAGCAATTCCACTATCCCACTATAGGTATGCGAGGTGTATTATCACTGAGGTTGTTTTGACGTTACAAATTGATCTTTTTTATCTTTTATAGATAAAAGTATCTTAATTATTTGCTGTTTATTCTGTACTGTAATATGCCGCTTGTCATTATAATTTACACCTAATTAAACAATTTTTAAAGATACACGTTTTGTTTCTGAAGGAAACTTTAGGTGAGGAAATAATCAGGAAACTATAAAACCTGTAAATGTATTAGTATCGTCCATTTTTTTTCCAGGATTTTTTATTACAAGGTACAGTCACATACAATATTGTAAAAAAATTCAATTAAAGTGTACCCTGACCTACGACCTACTACCTACTCGACAATTCAATAAATGTAAAGTCCTTTTACGTACGGTTTTTATATTTTCTATAATTTTGTTTAATATTATTTATTTATTAATATATATTTTGCTTTAAAAATTATAGTTTTATAAACTAATTATTATTAAATATTTTAAGTTTTATAGATAATATTAATTAAAGCGTAATACGTTCTTTTGACCTCACAATGTTTTAAGTTTGGTAAGAATAGATCTCAATAGTTAATTTTACGTAACATAAATTAAAATTCTTGAACGAAAACTAAACAACACTTTCTTATTACAAATACTTTCTAATTGATTAAATTAATTAATTTGAAATTTAAATGTTTGCTCTAATAGCAATAATAATAAAATTACACACTTATAAGATAAAACACATCTGCACTAATTGTTTATTTTGAAATTATAATTATGAACTTATAGTCCAAGAGCCCGTGAGTGCCAGACCTTCGGATTTTCATAAAAGCTGAAAATTTTTCTATGTGTGTCCCTAATACAGGTAAGAATGATCCCCACCCATGAAGCTGAGGCAGCGGTGGCTTTGGCAAGTAACAGGTAACAAAGGTGTATAAAATTCCATCTCAAATTTATCATAAAATAAAACTGAATTTTTTTGTATTTGATTCATAATAATATCAAAACTCGCGTTGCTCATTGCCAGACAGTTAGTATGGTTGCAACCCTCTGCCGGACACCCTTAAACTATTATAATTTATAATTATACTTACGTTATATTATAAAATCTCAATTTTATATATAATTTTTTGGGGGCCTATTAATCTATGTTTACATAATAGCCGGACAGTTTCGACGGTTCTATCATCTTGCTAGACGCATTCAAAGTGAGCAGTAGTTCGGGGAGCAAGGAACGTATACAGTAACTAGTGCGAGTGAGACAGAGCGCTTGGTCTATTGCGGCCCTTCACTGCGCATCCACTGTTATCAAGTTCAAATTGTGCAGCTTATTTTTTTCTTAGTCAAGAAATTTCATTAAATAAATTTTTACAGTTTGAATAACAAATATTTAAAACAGTACTCAGTAAAATTGTTTTAATACAACTTCAATCATATCGAGACTCTAATAATTTTATTTATATTATTTTTCATTTTTACGAAGTTTATATTTTTTAAGTTTATTTTTTAGGTTTGACACTATCTTTAAATTGCTGAACATCAGCTGCATGAAGCAGAAGCATTCTCGATCGCAGTTTTTTCTTCTTTTTATTACAAAATATACAAACAACTTCGTTATCATTTTTACCAGCAATATTATTAGTTGAAATATTAACATCTTGAGTTACAAAATTATTATCACTAACTTCTGGTTCAAAAACGTCAGAAATATCTTGAAGAGTTGCAGATTGTAGACCTATTGATTCACAAATTGGAGCTGGCTGAGATGTCGTGGGAGATTCTGAGGGTACAAGCTGTAAATCAGATTCATTTTCAGATGTCGAAGGTTGTGTTTCTGTGGACTGGGATAGTAAAATTAGTTGAGATGAAGATTCTGTTGACGAAGATTGTGGATCAGGTAGTTCGGAACTCAAATCTCGTATCGACGACAAGGTTAAAGATGAGTTGCTTATAATTACACAACTCCCTTGTTTTTTTCCTTTTTGTTTTTCAGCACTTAATGGTTGAGAGGTGAAATATTTTTTCATAAGACCTGTAAATACCTTGTAACATACTCTGTGATAACCACTCTCGGTGTATTCACTAGGTAAAATAATGTCTTTGTATTTTAGCTTATGAATTTTTCGTAATTTAAGAATAGTCTGGCATTTTTTTAAAGTTTCTTCAGAAAATAATATTATATGTTCATCACTTTTCCTGCAAACAAAGCAAAATATTTTTTCGTCACTCATGATAGCACTTTATTACAACTGATCACATTTATTTTATAAACTGCACAGAAAAATAATACATTTATTATGAGCATAGCCGTTCACCAGATAGTTACAATAAACAACAGCTGATGCGCAGTGAAGGGCCGCAATAGACCAAGCGCTCTGTCTCACTCGCACTAGTTACTGTATACGTTCCTTGCTCCCCGAACTACTGCTCACTTTGAATGCGTCTAGCAAGATGATAGAACCGTCGAAACTGTCCGGCTATTATGTAAACATAGATTAATAGGCCCCCAAAAAATTATATATAAAATTGAGATTTTATAATATAACGTAAGTATAATTATAAATTATAATAGTTTAAGGGTGTCCGGCAGAGGGTTGCAACCATACTAACTGTCTGGCAATGAGCAACGCGAGTTTTGATATTATTATGAATCAAATATAAAAAAATTCAGTTTTATTTTATGATGAATTTGAGATGGAATTTTATACACCTTTGTTACCTGTTACCTGCCAAAGCCACCGCTGCCTCAGCTTCATGGGTGGGGATCATTCTTACCTGTATTAGGGACACACATAGAAAAATTTTCAGCTTTTATGAAAATCCGAAGGTCTGGCACTCACGGGCTCTTGCTCTATTACATTTTCATCGCAATCAAATTATACGATGAGTGCGACATCTATTGTCCAATAGCAAAGTTAGTTAAATAAGAATACACTGGTGTCCTCTATTGTTCAGTAAATTAAGATATTAATTTTAATTTATTCGCTAAAAATAATAATAAATTAGAACTTATTTAATTTTATTTTCATATAGGTATTTATTTTATAAATTTAAAAAACATCTTGTTACAAATTTGTAAATTATGAAATAAAATAAATTTTACAAAACAACTAACTAACTACCTAACTATATTGTTGATATAAATATAACAACAAAAATGTAATGATTAGTTAAAATAATTTAAGCATTTGTTTTCATATTACTTTATTTTAAGATTTTACAAAATCTAGTCCTAGTAGTTAACTGAGCTGGTAGCACTGATTTTCTATTTGTCATCCATGACACACGCTGAACTGACAGCCGTGACTTGACATTTGTTTTAACAATCGATACGCAATAAACTTTCAAGAACCAAACAAAGCGAAATTGTTAGTTGTTTTGTTAGTCTTTTACACGCGAGGAACCAAAGTGGACTACAAAAGATAAATTACTTGTTTTCAAAATGACAAACATATTTACTGTTTGTCTTTTAACGGTATCTTTGTTTTGTTGTACGAGTAAGTATTACTTGTAGCATTAACGGCTAATTGTATTTATTATTTTATAAATCTTGCTTCCACATTTACGCAATATCGTTATGTGCTAATCAATAAAAACGTAATGAGGTTAAATGGAATGCTATTAATTTTTATAATACTTGAAACAGCGATTTTCATTGTTGTTTAATTCGCTTTAAATTAACGAACAAGTAATATTTTGCATATAAAATATGAGGGTAGTTTTTTAATATATCACAACATTTTCGCTTTACCAGTTAAGTTTAAACAAATTTAAAGAAATATTTAAAATTATTATATTATTAATGTAAGAGTTTTTATATATCGTCTAGTATTTAAACTTTTTATTTAAATTGTATTTTTCTAGACTCTTTAATTGCATGTTCTTATTTTCCTTGTATAATATATCATAATACAAACTCATTCAGCATCATATTTTTTTTCTTATTATATGATTGGAGCCCAAAGCAAAATTATTATTACTGCTTTCTTATATTTTTTATAATGAAACACACATTACCTATTATAAAGATAACTTATACTTTTAACATTATTTATGTTTATTGGTTTTTTTAACATTATTTTGATTTTGATGCTTTTTAATGAGTAATAAATTTTTATTTATAAAAATAAATCATTTATGTATTGATTTGAAGGTTAGTGTTGTTAAATGTTTGAACAGTTGTTATGATCCTGCAATTCAATTATGATTCAACAGAAGCAAAATCTGACTCATGACTAAGTTAGTATAGTAATATCAAATTTCCTGTACTCGGTGCAAACAGAAGGGGATAGTGTCGTAAATTATAATATCCAATTCAATATTGCTGTTATCAATTTTACCAATATATATATTATTTCATATTACTGATTAATATGGAAATTATTTTAAACAAAGCAATATTTTAATTTGACAACACTCATAACTCTTTATACATTATAAATGAAAACTTGTTTACAATACCAGATGTCTTATCTCTTGACCATTGTAACGGACTGGAGATAAACAATTACTTTGACCTTAATACTTTTCATTATTAATTTGGTTCTGTATGATATTTTTATCTTACAGGTTTGTCTACAGCACGGCAGGTCCCTAAAGAATGTGCGAAAGGACCTAAATATTGGTGTGAAACACTAAAGTAAGATGTATTGTTAAATAACCACACAATATCACGAATCATAAAGAATATTACCTTTAAAGTTAATTGAATTAGTCACAGTGGTATGACATAATGGGTTTTGATGTACAATCAGACAATGACAATCATACTTAATACTTTTAAATACTATGTAATGATAAATTTGTACATTTTACTTTATACTAGTATCAGAATTTTTTGTATAGAATGTATAGGGATGGTAATCATATGAGAACTTTTTGTATAGAAAGATTAAGGATGTTAATAGTATCAGAACTGTTTATATAGGATGGTTAGGGATGGTAATAGTATGAGAACTTTTTGGATGGAATGGTTAGGGACGTTAATAGTATGAGAACTTTTTGTATAGGATGATTGGGATTGTTAATAGTATCAGAACTTTTGAGATGGAATGATCGGGACCTTAATAGTATCAGACAGAACTTTTGGATGGAATGGTTAGGAATGTTAAAAGTATCAGAACTTTTGGATACAATGGTTATGGATGTTAAAAGTATCAGAACTTGTTGGATGGAATTGTTATTGACGTTAATAATATCAGAACATTTTATATAGAATGGTTACTAAGTTTCATTGGTTTTTCTAGGAGCACTGGAAGTCTTAGTTATGTTATTGTAATATTGTGTTGTGTAGGAATGCGGCGGCCTGCGGGGCGGTGGGTCACTGTACCACCACCGTGTGGGAGATGGAGGTCACCGATGTCAAGAGTAACCCTGTATCCGATAAGATCGTCCAACGCTTCAGTCAGCTGAAGGATGTCAAGACTATGATCAACGAGGTATATAGAATAATTACTGTTTCATATCATGTAATGTTGATAAGAATGAGATGAGGGGTCAATGATAGATAATGGGATGTTTGTACAGAGATAGGGTTCACGGTACCAGTCCCTAAAGTGACTGTACTACCAATTTTATTTTTAGTATACTAGCTTTGATTGCAGCTTCACATGCACAGTACCGTGATAAGCTTTAAGAATATTAAGTTTTAAGTTATAAAATAACAGCGGACAGTAATGAAAAGTACGTAAAATTTGCGTCGTTTGGGTCGTAAAGGAAATATTTTAAAAAATATCCTAAAAGAAATTTGTGTCGTAAAAATAAATATTTTAAGAAGATATTTCTAATAGAATAAATATTTCTAAACGAATATTTGTGATAAATAATAAAAAAAAAATGTAGAGAAATTTCTGATAAAATTTCTTTTACGATTGAAAGAAATTCAGGAATGTGTGATAAAAACGAATGTAGAGACAGATTCTACGACTTATATAATAGTCGTACCTCGGGTGTTCAAATATTATTTTATGAGATAGAAAAGACAGGTGCTGATGATGGAACGGGAGCAGTGGGAGTATTACCCCTCCCTTCCATGCTTCCTGAATTGAGAAGCACTTGAAAAATACTCAACTTTACTCAGTCTGAAATAAATCAGTGTTCTTTGTAACACGCTTTTATTATGTCCGGTCGTATGTTTGTATGTAACGGAAACTTTGAACACTATTTTGACGTTCAAGATGGCGGATTAATTTGAATTTGCATTTATCAAGTATCAATGACAATAATATGAAAATAAAATTAAAATATAATAGATAAATTTGAATGATGTTAACAGATAACTTAAAAAGAACTCGACGCTTTTTGACATTGCAATACATTTTTTTTCTGATTTAAACTTTTTTTTATTTAATTTTTTTTATATAGATAATTATTAATTACAAAGAAAGAAGAAATCATTATATTTTATTAAAAAAATAAATAATAACTAGGATCCGCCAACCGTGCGCGGCGGAAGTTGAGCTGAGTCCTTTCTTCGTTTCTTGATAACTTTTGAATGGATAAACATTTTTTTAATCTGTTTTCGCTGTAACATCCACGTTCGGCTCATACATACATGAAAAAATTTTGCTTTAGCTGATTATCTCGTCGCATTCTGGAGACAACTAAACACAAAAAAGGTCTCCCAAACGGTTAAGAGCTTCGCTTACGCTCAACTCAATAAATAATAAAAAGTATACACTTTTATCAGTCAGTTGTGATAAACCAACACATATATTTCATTAAATGAAATTTATTATCAAATTAACCGTCACTATTGGAATGTTTACTGAACTACAGGAAACGTGTATCCGCGGGGAGATTGGGTGGAGGTACACTGTCAAAGTAGAAATGCTACAGAATTTTACTATTCTGTCACGATAATGAATAAGACAAAATGATAAAAATGCTGTTACTTTTTAGAACTTATCCAATCTTCCTAACGCTAAGCTAACTAGCATAGTAACATATAGTGAAAGTACACTTAAAATTGTATTGAATATCGCATTCGATACTAGGACTACTTGTCGTCGTCCGTGAGGTCGTCGTGTCGAGACGCGGGCGCCGCTGCCTCCCTGTGTCTGGACGGCACGGAGCACCTCGGGGCGTACTTGATGCACGTGCTGCAGTCCAACACCTCGCCGCAGACCATGTGCAAGATCATACAGATGTGTAACAACCCACAACTCGATGAACTAGCGGTCAGTTTGACTCGATCGTCTCTTATTGTATATTAGTTTGATGATCTAATAAAGAAAATTTTGTCCACAGAACAAGAAATCCGTCGTACCTCTTAAGGAAAAGCGTAAGTTCCTAAGCAATTTTTATTTTTGAATAAACTAGATAACATGTTGCAAAAGACACTTGAAGCTTGCTCTTTATTGTAATTGCGTTGTCAATTTATATTTGTGTTTAAACAAAATATTATTAATATTTCTTACGTATTACTATACATACATACATACATACATAATACTCGATTAGAGATTTTTCCAAACGATCAAGTCTTATTTTACACGGTAGCTCAATTGTTGGAGGGACTACGGTTTTTCCGATTTCCCAGGTTCAAATCCTGCCCACGTCTATTAAAATATCGATTTCCAGCTCTGCTGGGCGCGATGAAGTGCACGTGGGGTCCCTCGTACTGGTGCAGTAACTTCAGGTAAATAATTTAATCAACTCATTTATTATTTATACATTATATTACTCATTTGTTTTCAATAACAACATGACTAATAATATAATGCGATTTAGTTTTAGAGGTATTTTGTTGCTTGTTTTGTATAAAATTAAATACATCTCAATATAATCAAAATATTATTTTCATCTGCTGCTTTAGAAATAAATAAAATCATCGAAGTGTATGTACGCGCATGACTTACAGACGATTAGACCAAATTGGATGAAACTTTCTTATATGTGTTCTTTATAGTCGTAGGGTTTTAATGATAATAAATAATAGCAAATGTTAAAAAAATTTAGTAAAGTAAATGCGAATGAGACTAAAGACAGACGTCTACAATATATTAGTGAATTTCAGTTGTTGACTTAGTGTGTCTTCATAATATTGTAAACCACATATTTGACAGTGTGGATAGATTGATTGACATTTAATTCAAGTTACCTTTTCAATAAACAATAAATGTTTATGAAGCAGCAGACGCAGTCGCTTGCAACAGCTAGTATATAAAAAGTATTTCGATTCATATCAGTGATATATCATCGATTTCGATTTAGATCATACAGATTCCGGTTACGATGGAGACGGAAATAATTATCGAATTAAAAGAAAGATTCTCTTTCGAGTCACGAGCATTCGACTGTTTCGATTCGATTCGATAAAATATCGATATTGCATCGACTTTTTAAAACCAATAATCGACTCGTGATGTTTTATTTTGGTGTTTGTTCGTCAGTACTGGTCGTGAGTGTTCCGCGACGCACCACTGCGTGAAGCGAGTGTGGTCCAAGACGGACTACCCCAAGGATGACGACTCCATCTGCACCATATGTAAGGACATGGTGGGACAGGCCCGGGACCAGCTGGAGAGCAACGAGACTCAGGTACACACGCGCACGCAGCACACGCACAAGCACGTACGCACGCACACTCACGCACGTACACGCCCATACAATAAAGTTTGAGTTTACTTTGAGGTATAAATCAAAAGACCCCACCCTTAAGCCCTTAGGTATAAATTAGAAAGTCAACATTATTATTATTTATATTAATTGTATTATTTCATTGACCTCTGTATCTCAATACTCGACGGTGACCGATAGTATAATAGACCATATATTCTTTTAAACATAATTGGTATGTATATCTTAATATTGTTTGGTTTTTTATTTACTTTTATCAATAATTAAAGCATAACATTGTAAAGATAACTTCATTTTGTAACCTGGTTTCATGTTCAGAATATAGTTATTAAAAGAAGCATCTCCTTTCTCTTTCTTTTTATAAAAGGAATTTTCTCACGTGTACTAGTGAAGTTAAAGAAATCTTTAACTCATTTCTCTATTGTATTTGAATCACTTACACTCACATCCTAAAATTAAAAGTTATTTAACGATAAAATATTTGAAAATTTACACCCCTATTATGATATCAATGTTTTAATATTTATTTATTCGAAATAATCTCGAGATGTCTTGTAAGCGATCCATGATACATTTCAAGGATACTTGGTTATAGGAGGAGCTGAAGCAGGTGTTCGAGGGCTCGTGCGCCCTGATTCCCATCAAGATAGTGAGTAAGGAGTGCATGCACCTGGCAGACGACTTCGTGCCGGAGTTGGTGGAAACCCTCGCCTCCGAGATGGACCCCAACGCCGTCTGCTCCGTGGCGGGACTTTGCAACAGCGCACGCATCGACCGGCTGCTGGAGGACTACGTACGGACTACTTTAATTGACCGTAGGACCGCGATGCATTTTAATAACACCAGGACATTTGCAGGACGCGACTCTGAAGCTCCGAGAGGGCTGCGTCGGCTGCGAGAGGAGCGTGGGAGTACTGAGGAAGAGGTTCGACCAGACCAGCTACGAGGACTTCCTCCTGGGACTGCTTAGGGTGAGTCGAGATGAATGTACCGATTGATTCGAGGTGACCGTCATTGACGATAATATACTCCAGGTATGTCAAGAGATGGGGTCCCTGTCGGACTCGTGCTCCATGCTCACCTTCAAGTACTACGAGAACATCGTGGCGGCCGTCCAAAAGGACTTTACCCCCCGCAGCGTGTGTCACCTCAGCGGGCAGTGCGCTCACAGATACCACTCCCACGAGCTCTACTCCTTCCCCGACGACCAGGGCGACCTCAAGGCCACGGAGTAAGATTTCGTTCAATTTAATTTCAATTCCATCCGTTTCGTCTCTCAAAATTTGTTATTTTGTCCAGTTCATAAATAACCTATTTCCAACGAACATGACTCATATAGAATTAGATTTAAGTTTTAACTTTAATTATAATATTTCAAATGCTTTGCAACAATCGTGTTTACGGGAAAATAAGATGTAGGTGTCTGTCGGTTGGTCAGTTTGTTAGTGATCTACCAACGGTCTCTTACGAGTCTTTTGATATAGTTAAAGATGCATACAAAACGCCCTAAATCACACACACTTGGAACTACATTGTTCAGGTGTCAGATGGATTTCATCGTCTGCTCTATTACACATAGGGTGGTTTTCAATTTCACTAGCCTCCCAAATCACTGTTAGTTATCAAATCTAATATTGATTATTCATGTACAAGAGCACCAGTCCGAAGGATTATTACATGAAATATAAGGGAGTTAAATTATCAATTTCTTTATTTCATTAGTCTTAATTAGTTGGTAATTACAATAATAATTGGATGGAATAAGAAGTACGTAAGCCGTTATTAGGGTTCCCCAGGACGTCTGTAATTAATGTGTTTGTGTCCAGCGATGTGCCGTGCGAGTTCTGCGAACAAGTCATCAAGCACCTCAGAGACACCATGGTCGCCAACACCACCGAGCTGGAGTTCAAGAAAGTACTCACCGGTACGTATGAGTGCTGGCTAACAACTCACATAACTTGTTATACCACAAACTAAATTACATAAAAAAAACTGTTGTTTTTCATGTAAATGAGAAATTTGTTTGTAATAAATTGCCCAATATACTATAATCTAATACTATAATGAAGAAACCTCCGCATACCCACTCATTGAATACGCTTTTTATTTTATACGTAACAATTAATTAATAATATTTTAGAAAAAGATAAATAAATAAAGCTAAAGAAGTAGTATTTTCTGTGAATAGGTCTCTGCAAACAGACCGGCAGTTTCAAAGCCGAGTGTCTGTCGCTCGTGGATCAGTATTTCGACCTCGCGTACCAGTTCCTGGTCTCTGAGATGAACGCCACGACCGTGTGCGCCTTCATGGGGCTCTGCGGCGACCGCGCGGAGGTCTCCGTCGCGCCCCTCCTGCCCCGGGAGCTGCAGGTCAAAACCGTCGCTCTACCGCAGACCCTCATCGGAGCCGACGAAGCCAACAGCTACAAGGTTCTAACGGTTTCTCATAAACATCACTTTCGTAGATAATTGTGAGTTTTAATTCACCCTTGCGTTCGTTGCTTTTAACGTCATGTATGTATGTATGTCACAGCCGTCCAAACACAAGAGCGTGGCAGTCCCGGGAGCACTCCCTCAACTGCCCGTGGAGAGGATGTTCGTGTCGGTTCCACCCGAGAAATCGGAGGGGTTGTGTACATTCTGTCAGTACTTCCTGCACTTCCTGCAAGTGGAGCTCAGCGACGAAACCAACGAGGTATGTAGCAAGCAGCACCCTGTAGGCTAAGGGTGAGCAACTTCTCTGACGTCCACGGCGAGGTTGATAGCTAGCATGCTGGCGGTCTACCGGGCGCCGTGAGTGCGTGTCTCACGGCTCCGGCACCTGTCCGGTCAAACAGTTAGTGCAGATTGTTAGCCGCCTTAATGACAAGTACTGCGAAAGCAATACAAGTAAGACCTGTATAGAGGTCTCTGATGTATGTATGTATGTATGTATGATGGTTATATTGGTGTCTCGCTCTTTATATTCTTTATTTCATATTTCAGGGAGCATTTGGAACCCTCATAGCCTTAATTCTAAGTTGGAGAGTGTCTTTAAGGCCTTATTTCGATAAGTAAGATATCAAAATAGTCCCGATACTTCCATTTGACGTACACAAGTGATCACTGCCATTGATTCAAAGTGGAAATATATAAACAAATAAATATTGGTCATGTTGGTGCTTTGCAGTCTCAAGTCTCACTCTTAACTGAACCTCCTTTTAACAATCCATGTATGGAGGACTTTTTTAATATATTACATTAACCTCTAGAACGGAAATCTTTCATCATGATAATATATCTATGTTAATATTGATATATTTATTTGTAGCTTTTATTTTACATGCGTTTCCAGTGTCGTAAAAAAATTGCTATGTATCTCAGTCCTAGTAGTCGTAGTAGAGATCCGCCGCCACTCTCTCTCTTGACAGGCATCACTCAAACGTTTCCGGGCTTTATAGAAGAAAGAGGAACGTATTTTATAAATCATGGTACTTGGAAGAAGCGAAGCTGACTGAACTAAACATGGTGATATTAAAATTATTAATAATGTCCCCCCCCCCAGGAAGTCATAAAGAAGGCGGTGGAGACGGCGTGCGACGTGCTGCCCACGGCCCTTGACGAGCAGTGTCGCAACTTCGTGTCCTCATTCGGGGAAACAGTCATCGCGATGCTCGTGCACCAGATGGACCCCTCCACCGTGAGTGTCAATGACCTTTAAATTAAGGGAATGGATGGTCGGATTATGGGTTTGATAATTTGAATTGATTAAAGGTCTGTCCGGCGCTGGGTCTGTGCGACAAGACGCAGGAGATCCGTCAGCTCGCCATCCACTCGGACAAGTCTAACTGCCCCCTGTGTCTGTTCGCGGTGGAGCAGCTGGAGATGGTGCTGAAGAGCAACAAGACCGAGGTACAAATAGCTTTACAATGACATGTACAAGTTTAGTGCAACAGTAATATTTAAATATTATATGACTTCAGCCGGCAGTTAGTAAAAATAGTTTGCATCGGAGTGTGTGCATGTTCGTACGTGCATTACCACACGCACGCATGTGCACGCATGTGCGTGTGTGTGTTATGCTTCGCACCTTTATCACTACAATCAATTAGTGAGAAATAGAAATCCTCAGAAAACATTTTGAAGCCACGAGTGATTTAGTTGAGTTGTAATATAAGGACAATGCGGTCCGAGTCCTTAACAAATAGTTACTATTATTATAATTATATAAATGAAAAGTTAAATGTACTTACTGAAATAAATATAGCATTAAAAATGAAGACAAACATTTAGTCAAAAAGTGAAAACTCCTCCATTGGTGTCAAAGATAATTACTTTGTTTTTTCTAATCATTCAGATAAAGGCTTAAATTGGGTCTTATTTAATGAACTGAACAATACATGTAATATATGCTGTTTCAATTTAATATAAAATACTATAATTCCCTTATTACATGGAGACTGTTTGAACGATGGCAAAAGGTGCAATGTATCTGAATGTGTACTAAAAATCTATTTGCTACTTTAGTACCATTTATTAAGACAACTTCGTCGGAATTACAGATTGTCAAGTCCGTTCTGTAGAGAGAAAGCTGTCGCGGTGGCTCACTTATCTTAGCTCGTAGTGATGTATTTTTAGTCTTGATCAGACATAGTGCACTCTGTCGAGAGAATTATTGAACTAACCTGCATTGAGTAACTGTTGAGTTTCTCGCCAGCTCTTCTCAGCGGAGCATCATTTCGAGTTGGTAACTTACTCACGGACTGACTTCACTGACCTTTTACTGTAATTATAGATTAATAGTGCGTGGTAATGATATTTTGATAGTTGGAACCTAGTTGAATGTATCCGTGTGGCTGAATGTTTAGGAGAGTATCCGGCGCGCCCTCAGCGGTCTGTGCGGTCACCTCTCCTCAAAGATGAAGACGCAATGCGAGGGCTTCGTGAACGAATACAGCGACCGCCTCGTGGAGATGCTCGCGGCCGATCTCAACGCTCAGGAGATATGCGTCTTCCTCAAGCTGTGCCAGGACGACTCCAAGCACACCGACCCCCTGGGGGTCACGCGCCAGGTCGATAAGTACCACGAGCGTCCCCACCTCAGGACCGACAGGAACAACAGGCGGCGTCCCATGCTGCCCGG
Organism: Melinaea menophilus ssp. n. AW-2005; assembly: GCA_918358695.1. Taxonomy (NCBI): domain Eukaryota; kingdom Metazoa; phylum Arthropoda; class Insecta; order Lepidoptera; family Nymphalidae; genus Melinaea; species Melinaea menophilus. The sequence continues at coordinate 31,780,058 of OU911039.1, read as the reverse complement.
ATACATGCTGGAGCCCGGCGCGGGAGACATCGGTGAATATGCACGATACTAGATTATAATAATAATTATATTACATAATGTATATAATAACTAATGTTGTGTAGAAACCAACGAGATCCCGGACAATACGGTGAACGGTCGTCCCGTGGTGCCCGCGGGGTCCGCGGGGTCGCAGGGCCCCGTGTGCGTCATCTGCGAGTTCGTGCTCAAGGAGATCGACGACTCCATCAAGGACAAGCACAACGAGGTGAGTTGTTAGATATCTAGCGGTATGGTCTCCGACGTGTCGGTTTGTTACGCAAATATTTCCTGTTTTGTTTCGTTTGTATTAGATCAGTAATTCCGAAAATTCAAATCAATATCCACGGGAAATTACGGATCAGAGAGTCTACGTTGTAACATTTGTAACAAAACTTTGATTCATTTATTAACTGACCAGTTCTTACATATTTCGTAAATTATTAGTTCGTGATTTGAATTCAGTCGTATCGCCCAGTTAGATCTAACTCCTTTTGTCAAGTTTTGAGGATATGATAGCAACGTAACGGGTGCCTGAGTCAAAATGTCGGTAACTTTCCGCAAAATAAACAATATAAAAAAAACGTTTAAGTGAGTTTGAGTGAACACTGAATTCCGATACAATCCGACAGTAAACGGATAATACACAAATGTCTCTCCCCCACCCTCTCTCTCTACCACCTACCCCCGCTCTCTCTCTCTCTCTTCGCCTCGTCTGTTACTTGTCGTTATTTAGTTTGTTACATACGCGTGTAATATTTTAATCTCAAGTTAATTTTTACTTTTGTGTTTTGTTTTGAGAGCTTTTCTTCAAATCTTCTTTAAATCGTTCTTTCCATGTTTTTCTCTTGGAAGGTATCGAAGCTTTTCTTTAACTATAAGAAGGGTTATTGCATTGTGTAATATTTGTTTTCTGTTTACAAATAATATCAACTTTCTGGTTTATTCTTCCATTATTTATTTATATATTCTTTTCTTGTTGTGTTTCATTTTTTCACACTAATCCTTGTCAGACTGGGGGTTTTTATCGCTCCATATTTCATGGTTTTCATCCTCTTTGAAAGGTTTTCTCAGAACTGTCAATACCACTCTCTTCTGCAACAGAGGAAATTGGTTTAACTATATACAAGATCTCGATCGAGCACCTCCCGAGTCAGTCTTCATATTTCTCACGAGTAGCATTTTTGATAAAAACTTACTAATTCTATGGTTTTGACAAAATAAATAAGCCTTGCGCCAAAATTCTCCACATTTAACTGATACTCGCACCATCGCAACATTTGCTACTCAAGTTTGTTAAAATTTTTAAGATACTATAGCTTAAATAAAATAAATTTAGACCTCAAATACATTTTAATACCAATTGTACACACAGGACGAAATAAAGAAGGTGGTCCATGGCATCTGCAAGCGCATGCCGAAGTCGGTGCGCACGCAGTGCGACCAGTTCGTGGAGAAGTACTCTGACCTCGTCATCAGTCTGCTGGCCCAGGAGCTGGACCCCGATGAGGTGTGTCGGGAACTCAAGCTGTGCACCGAAGCCGACTTAAAGGCTGTTAAAGGTATAACAAAATATTATCTATATAGTCATTTTCTAGTTGTAGATCTACACTTTTCTATCTGTCTATTTACCTATATACTCATTTTTTAGTTATAGATGTAGATTGAGTCACACGTCATTGTTGTATATTGTTGTAATTCCCAGAGGAAGTCCTGGAGTGCGCGGTGTGCGAATCCATGGTGGTGGTGCTGAAGAAGGTCCTCACCAACAAGAAGGTGGACGACACCCTCATACACATCGCCGAGAAGACCTGCGGGATGCTGCCCGGCAAGTACTACAAGAGGGTGAGCACCACTGACACAATACTTTTACATTAGCGTGGAAGAAATATAGTCATTAATCCTCTAGAGTCGTTTTGAAAAGGACTTTTGTCCGAGTGTCTTACTATACCACTTTCATTTTTTTCACTGTATGAAAAGGAGGACAAACGCTAAGGTCACCCGGTGATAGTTGACAGGCCACAGACCCTATTACATCACAATATATACATATGTACAAAAGCTGAGAAGGGACTTTTTAAAATACACCGTCGAAGGAAACTTCCTTCTCTCTTCCACGAATCGACTTAAGAAGGATGCCTCTCATTCAGGTCGTAGTGATGGTGATGCATTCGATACGACAATTGAGGACGGCGGCAAGAATAAGAATTAAAAATTCTTAAAAGTAATAAATGCTCTAGATCAACAGCACAACGTCCCACTAAACAAGTCTTTTAGCCTAACTTTCACCGTCTGCCGGCTGTCGATATGTTAGTTAAAATAGATCGTCAACTGTTATAACCTGGTTGAAAGACATTGCCGATGTGAACAGTTCTGGTGATTTAGGGACATTAGGTGGGATAATTTAGGAACTGAACGGACAAGAATGATCGTCCAAGAGTTTGGAACTACGTCCTTTAATCAGCGCCCAAACAGTCAAGGTTGTCAGATCTCCGACGAGAGATTCTTGTCTTTCTGTGGACTAAAAAAATAATAATATTTGCAAAGCTGAAGGTGGTTGGTTATGTTTCCGCAGTGTGTGTCAATGATGGACGTGTACGGCGCGAGTCTCATCAGGCTGGTGGAGGACTTCGGGGTACGCGGCGTCTGCGCGAGGGCGGGGCTCTGCGCACTCCGCACCGGAGCGCTCGCGCTGGAGGCGGCGCCCTAGGTCTGTTTATTCTATTATTATTGTTATACCAAACCTAATATAACCATAAATATTCCTATATTCATTTATGTGCAGTTATTTCGTAAATACGTGTTCTAACATCATACTCTTTCTGTTTCAGATGTCGGTTGACTCCAATTAGACTATTACTTGTCATATAATAATGTGTAATACTTACTTTTGTTTTCGTTTGCTGAGTTTCGGTTTATTTGATGTAAGACTATATTAAGTGTGTACCCTTAGTTGATAGTTTTTGTTTTTCTTGTATTACCGTACATCTCTGCCGTGCTATGCTCCGCGCCGTGCTGTGGTGTGATACGTACTAATGATACCATTGATACACTTTAGCCTGTGATAGACGAATCTGTAACTATAATAAAGTTGGGGACATAAATAATATGTCTTTTATTTTTTAGGTAACTGTATTGTGTAAGACGAGAAATGACCGTCGCGAGACCTTTTAAGTTAAATATTGAATAGTAAATTAAAAATACAACAATAAATCTATAGAATTTATAATGTGTTCTACAATGTTTTATCTCTTTGTGCAGATAATGTTTTTAAAACTAAGTAACAATATAATAAACACACCACAGTTATCCTTAACCTGATACTCTCCATTCTCTCATTCCCTGGAAGTTAAGTTTTCTGTTATTTTACCGCGTGTCAAATGTGCTTTCTTATTTCTTTATACTCACTAATTGCTATGGATTTAATCAAAATCTTCACAAAAAATCGTTATCTGGGCACTACCAAGATTAAATAAGAAAGCTGATAAAAAAGAAATATGGAGTCGACATATTTGAAAGAAATATATAAAAACTATAAGTGATAAACACCAAGAAAGATTTTTTTATTATGTACGCCTACCACAATTTTTAACCATTCACAAGTCACCGCAAGCAGCACCTGTTCACGAGCATAACGCAAGGGTTTGACTTAATACAATAAATATATATCTATTTTTTTGGTATTAATGATAAAAGTATGAGAGAGATAAGAAAAAGAGAGTACAAGCTGCAAAAGCACAAAACGAAAGCACTTATAAAGATGAATCGTGAAAATTCTGAGAGAGAAAGGGATGAAAGGTTAACGAACAACTTCCGGGAAAACAAAGCTTTTCTGGCGAGAAGTTAGTGGTTCCCGGGGTTGTTCGGTAACCTGTAGAATGAAAGGGGTGCTTTCGAAGAACGGTGAAATTTTAACTGAACAAACACACGTTTTGCAGCGGTGGGCGGAATTCTATAAGGAGATGTATGAACGTGAGGACGCCTCGGTCTTGACTACCAGCATAATGCTGAGTCAAGACGTAGCCGATGGTGAAATCAGTTTGGAAGAAGTAGAGAGCGTGATTCGAAGTCTGAAATGTGGTAAGGCTGCGGGAGCAGATGAAGTTACTGCCGAGATGATCAAATATTTTTGATCATGATATCATCATGATTTGGAAAAGGCGTTTGACAGGGTTATGGGAGATACTGCCCCGATACAATGTGAACGGACCCTTGCTACAGGCTGTAAGGTCTCTTTACCGAGATCACTCAGCCTGTGTGCGAGTAGGAGCTGGCATGTCGCCCTGGTTTGACATCCAATCGGGTGTTAAGCAAGGTTGCGCTATGTCAGCTTGGTTGTTCAATTTGTATTTGGATAGTTGTCTCCAAGGAGTGAAAGATAGTGACATGGGAGTGAAAGTAGGTGGCCTTAAGGTCAATTGCTTGCTATATGCAGATGATGCGGTGCTCATTGCATCATCAGAATGCAATTTGCAGGCATTGGTCACCACTTTGAAAGATGGGTGTGAAATTAATGGTCTTAACCTGAATGAAGAATAGAAGGTTCTGATATTTGAAAGAAATGAAGAAAGAACAGAATGTAAGATCAACGTGAATGATAAGATAATAGAACAAGTGAATGAAGTGGTATATTTGGGAAGTATGTTTAGCAGAGACGGAAGATACGAAATGGATGTGGAAAGACGTATTGCTGTCGGTAACAGAGTCAATGGTGCTTTGACTGCATTGTTGAGACGGCAAAACGTCAGTATAGCTGCACGTTTGGCTGTACACAATGCAGTTTTGCTACCGACGCTGTTATACGGCAGCCAAACGTGGGTAACACAGAAGAAGAATGTAAGAAAGATGAATGCTGTGGAGATGCGATCTCTTCGCAGAATATGCGGAGTCAGTCTAGCTGATCGAATCCGCAATGAAGAGATCCACAGAATGGCAGGTATTAGCGAAGATGTCACGGTGAGAATGAAGAAGAACGTGCTCAGGTGGTTTGGGCACGTTGAACGAATGAGTGATGAAAGAATGGTAAAAAAGATTTATATGGGAAAAGTGAGCGGTAAGAGAAACAGGGGGAGGCCTCGAGTGACCTTCGAAAACACAGTAGCTACGATACTGGAGGAAGGTCACGTAAAAAGCATGATGACCCCCCGGAGGGCATGTATGAAGAGGTTGATGTCTGTGGCCGAGGCGAAAGAGGTATGCAGAAACCGTAGCGTTTGGCGCTCCGTCGTCTCTGGCTACCCCGCAAGGGATATGGCGTAAATAAATAAATAAATAAATATTTTTTTGGTAATGAAATTTGATTTAATATCAAATTGTCGAAATCTAATGCTTTTTTAAAACTAATTACAATGTTGACGATAGGGAGACCTTACTGACAATTCTAAACATGTTACTTAATCGTAACCACTTCCAAAGTCTGTGTCAAAAGTTGTATATTGGCATTCTTAATTAAAAAATGTAATTCTACATTTGAGAGCACACGGAACTAGTATTGGCGTGGTTAGTAATTATAGCATTCTCTCAGTCCTACGTTTTACTTGAATTCTAATTTCTTGACATTTAATAATCTAATATCATAATAAATATGACTCAATATAGTAATAGAACCTACAACTTAACAACTATTCAAAGTAGAAAACTGAGTTTGCGGGTTTTTAGAAATGTCAATTTATTTATTATTATTATTATCTTAATACAACGAACCTCGATATAATAATTTTCTAAGATTTAAGAAACTTCCGAAATCTTCAAGTAATTCCTACATGATTTAATACAAAATATACCTTTAAATGACGAATACATTTATCAAAAATACTTTCAATAACGAATATTCAATCATTGAAAAATATTAATAGATAGTATTATTTACCTGCAACAATTTTTATCATAACATAAATTATCATTAACATTTGACGGGTTCAGACTTCTTTTGCGACAGATTAACTATATATAACCAAAACAATTATTATTATTATAATGTGTTTAATTTACAATATTTGTCAAAATCGTACGCTATAAAAGTAAACACAGAAGTGCCTTTGAAAGTTAAGATTAATAAATTTATTTTTATGTTTTACTTGGTTAATACGAATCATAGACCAACTGAACCTCATTATAACAAACATTCATGTAACGTATATAAGTAAATATTTTATAATTAACTTCAGAACCGTTATATCGAGGTTGCACTACATCATGTTTAATGGTTTTCAAGACACGTAATACGATTAAGTTAAACATTTTGTCCTCAAACATTTACACGTTAAATAGTTGCTTATAACTCTATAAAGGTGCATAATGTTATATGAATATAAAATATAATCTTATACATTCAATGCATAGAATTATTATTGAATTGAATACTTTAAACTCTATTATATAAATCTAAATATGTAATAGCAAACGCAAACTCATATTTGCAGTACGCACAGATTATTAAAACAATTCTAACAATTATATACATAAAATTAATAAAACAAGATACTTCTCTATATAATATTTTATTAGTAATAAAAGACTGGCAATGCAACACTATCATCACTTATTGAGCGTATCCTCCGAGGGGGAGGGAGTGTGGCACTTGTCCTGGTCGCGCTGGTCGCGTGCTTGTGGCGCCAGTTCTGGCTGGTTGGGGTTGTGGCGTCGTATGTGGTCAGCCAGCCACAGCAGTGGCTCGGCCGGCCGCTCGTTGGCGAGCGCAGTGAGAGCCGGCGACAGTGTTGGTGAAAGGTTCTTTTGTATGTAGTCTCCTATCTGCCATTGTCGAAGAAGTGGACCCACTTTCACTAGAAATCAATGATATGCCTGATTGTAATCCTTATGCCTTCGAGCGAAATATGTTTTTTAAATTAAAAGTAGCTTTATAACATCAGTTATCGGCCTGTGTAAGTTCTATTAAAATCGGTTCAGCCGTTTCAGAGATTAACTGAAACAATCACACAGACAGACAAAATTTTCAAAAGTTTTTCTTACAAAGTATCATACTTTCATATGCATTTAGTGAAAAGCTGTTAAATTGGAGTTACAAACAGACAATTCAATTTTATTTATATGTATAGATAAACTTAAGGGCTATAAGGCACTTGTAAACGACTGATTTGCTTTTTTTATACGGAACTTACCAATCACGGTACTTTCTTTTAAGTTTCAACATATACTCACTATCGGGAAAGAAAAAATGTATTTCACGTAATGCCTCCCCGTGGTGGTCGCTTCCATGGAGTGCGTTGAAGTAGTCCCCGTACTTGGTGCGTCGTCCGTAGCACGCGCGCAGGCTGTCCGGCCAGTAGGCTTGAGCTTCCGCAACTCTGAATAAGGAAGGAATATATATATATATATATATATATATATATATATATATATATATATATATATATATATATATATATATATATATATATATACTTTTAATGAAAATATAAATATGGTCATATATTCTTGTACAGAGTAGCTGAAAGAGACACGAAAATTCGTAGATAAGGGGAATAACGTATCAAAGGCCATGTTAAAGAACTTATTCCACTGGTACTTATAGTTATTTAAGTAAATTATTAATAGTAGTACTTTGTTTTAGAACCTGTCTTGTTTCTTCAAAGCTTGTTATAAAATAAATAGGTGCTATTATATTACAGATAAAGATAATTAGTCTAATTCAACGAATAAACAGATCGTTATATCTTCTTTACATACACTCTTAAGTGATTCTTAATACATTAATTAAACACTTGGTCATTGTCATTGGCATTGGTCACCACTCTGAAAGATGGGTGTGAAATTAATGGTCTTAAACTGAATGTAGATAAGACGAAGGTTCTGATATTCGAAAGAAATGAAGAAAGAACAGAATGTAAGATCAACGTGAATGATAAGATAATAGAACAAGTGAATGAAGTGGTATATTTGGGAAGTATGTTTAGCAGAGACGGAAGATACGAAATGGATGTGGAAAGGCGTATTGCTGCCGGTAACAGAGTCAATGGTGCTTTGACTGCATTGTTGAGACGGCAAAACGTCAGTATAGCTGCACGTTTGGCTGTACACAATGCAGTTTTGCTACCGACGCTGTTATACAGCAGCTAAACGTGGGTAACACAGAAGAAGAATGTAAGAAAGATGAATGCTGTGGAGATAAGATCTCTTCGCAGAATATGCGGAGTCAGTCTAGCTGATCGAATCCGCAATGAAGAGATCCACAGAATGTCAGGTACTAGCGAAGATGTCACGGTGAGAATGAAGAAGAACGTGCTCAGGTGGTTTGGGCACGTTGAACGAATGAGTGATGAAAGAATGGTAAAAAAGATTTATATGGGAAAAGTGAGCGGTAAGAGAGACAGGGGGAGGCCTCGAGTGACCTTCGAAAACACAGTAGCTACGATACTGGAGGAAGGTCACGTGAAAAGCATGAGGACCCCCGGAGGGCATGTATGAAGAGGTTGATGTCTGTGGCCGAGGCGAAAGAGGTATGCAGAGACCGTAGCGTTTGGCGCTCCGTCGTCTCTGGCTACCCCGCAAGGGATATGGCGTGAAGGTAAATAAATAATAAAATAAATAAACACTTATAACGGTCAGATACATAAGCTTTCTTTTTTATCAAAGAAACAACGTTCTTACATTCTTAGCTGTCACTAACCTGGCAGGTCCCATCAAAGTCCTCCATTTGTGAATACAGTTTCGAGCTGCTAAGACCAAGGCGATAATGGGTCCGCTGGACATGTGAGCCACGAGGTGTGGGAAATGATGCCGCCCGTAGTGTCCTTGGTACAGCTCAGCCGCCTGCTCTGGGGTGAGTCGAACCTCGCGTCGCTGGTAAAGAAAGGGCCTACTTACAGAGGATAAGATATTTATACTAATAATAAACTTTGTCTATCTTTATAATAACGATGAACATTCCACTTAGACCTGATGCCCAAACTCAACGAATATTTCTTTACTTGCAGTATATCATCATGGAGGAACGCTGCTATTTTTACTACTATGTCAGAATCATTATCATTATATTGACTATTTAATAATTGTCATTGTCATTACAATATTAAAATTATATCTTTAAATACCTCATTTTGTATCTATACAAATATTTTTTTATATGGAAAGATTTTTCAACCTCCAATAACTCAAAACTGCCGAATAATTTAACTTTTGAACAGATATATAATTTTTAGAAAGTTTATAAAACACGGAAGTAGTGTTAATTAAATTATTAGTGATAATAAAAATTTATGAACTGGCTTCACAGAAAGCTTATACATTCAAAGTTAAGTCTAATTTGGTCTTTCCACTTTGCCTTTTTATTTATTAATATATCTTTTTGTAATCGCAACCCTCCGTGAGTATGTACAAGGACTTGACCTCTCATTTTAAACAATATAATGACCTCGTTCAAAAATGTTGCCTAATAGGTACATAAATTATTAAAAGAAGGGGAAATTCAAGTCAAAACTAAAATATTACTAGGGGCGCGAATCGAATCTCGATTTAAACTCGCTGCACCCACAAAATCTCGGTAGAGTTCGGCGAATTAAACGAAGCGAGTAACCGATCTTCAAATTAGCGTTCAAAGCTGAAACCGACCGGCAAACAATATAAAATAATTAAATCCACATAGCGAAAGGACTGTCAATTTTTGGTGATTATTTCTCAACGACATGACAATTTTTTCATTTTTTTTGTAAACCATCGCTTATAAAATACCACGCTATAAAAAATTTCATGAACATCGGTAAAGCCGTTTTCATGCCAACCCCGGATATAGGATGCACAAAGTCTCACATAGAGCGCTCCACTCGCTTCGCTCAATTAATTCTGAAACTATCAAATATTATAGATTCCATATAATTTATAGACTCAATTGATAAGTATGCTTACAAATACATGAAATATTAATTTTAAATATTAAATTTACTTTCAAATCTTGTGTATATAAACTATTTGTTAAATAATAAAAGTAAACAGTCACTAGTCACTACACTATTAATTATGATGACTCATAATCGTGTTATATCTCCATAACTTACCTACTTTAATAATTATGCGAGTTAGTCATACATTTCACGAAACCATTAAAATTATTGCTGGTTATACAACATGGTGCACCTCGAGCCTTGTCCAAAACTAAAGACCGTTTTTCCACCTTTATCGTTCATCCCATATATATAACTCGAGGTTTAATCTTACGTGTGAGGACACTCAGTCTTAAAATCTAAATTAAAATTTTAATTTGATATCATACAAGTTGTCGCTGCAGCCCCTTGAAACGTCAATGGGAATATGTAATTAGTTTTTTCTATGGTATCCATAGATAACAGAGCTGACCGTCCCGAGGCTGGGGCGATCGTCATCTATCACAGGGCTGAGCAAAACCGACTTTGACTTTAAATATTAGTTATTATATGTTAATTTCTCGATTATTAAATACCTTAAAACTACATATTTTTCTCTAAGACTCATTATATTGTATAGCTATTTTTATAATACGCTAATGTTCGTCTTCTAGTATTTTATTAGATAACATAATCATTATAAAAACCATCGCTTAATACAACATGACTTGAAAATAATAAACTTAATCAATGTCATCGTTTACTACACATTTATAAGAATTATTACAAAAACATATTTGGCAACCCTTTAAAAGCTGGCTGTGACGTGGAATAATGAAAGCGCCCCTTAACTAATGTGGATGTATTTTGCATACGAGGCACCGAGCTACCCCCGCTGCCTCCGCTACCCCCGGGCACGCGCCGCCGGCCACTGCACGGACAACCCTTCCCTCACAAGATTGCTTTGTTTCAAATTTTAAGTTTTATAATATCAAATTCTAAATTGAGCTTTTATAGATAAAGCGTCACTTTATAGAGAACAACATATATAAATATTTGAAAATGTGCAGGAATTAATAAGAAGTATAAAATAAAGCGTCTTTGTTGTCTGCATATTTATTTTAATGGTTTTCGTGGCAGTGAAAACCGTACAAATACTATAAGATATAATACTATACTTACGTATTCTTCATTCTTTGTATTTTTTTTAAATACAAGAGTTATAAACCGTAAGTCGCATCTAGAACCTCCTAGCGCCTATTCTATATTAAATTATATAACTTCTAAATATTTGGATAAAATATTAAATTCCTTAATCATCTTACAAAAGTCTAAAAAGATAATCCGCAAAGACAATCTAGTCCTTTTTATCTATGTTTAACTACTCTTTTACCTTTACCAAAAATCTCCTTTTTTTATTCATTTGGATATATAGATTAATATCTGTAGATTACCATAATTAAGATACAATTCCTCTGTAATATATAATTAATGAAGTGAATGTAGAATACTTTAGAAGATAACATAGTTTTTTAAAAGTGACAATAGCAATTTGCATTATGTTAATGTTAGCTTTTGTGATATTAAAAGTGTGTAGTAGGAGTAAGAAAATTAATAAACGTCTTACACTCCCATGATATAGTGTTTGATGAGTCACATCTTAATGCGATGTCTACACCTAATGAATAAAACTTATTTTACCAACAGAATATAACAAAATAAGTGTATTTATTCACGTCCTGTACACTGTACGTTACTTTATCTTTTAACGATACTAATAAAAATTGTCCTCAGACATTACTATTAAATGTACGTGTGACTACATTTTTAACGCAAAAATACTCAAATTTAGTAAATATAATGTCATGTAGTGTTGCAGAAAAAGATAGAAGTACTTTAACTATTATTAATAGAAGATATTACTCGTTATTTATTCTCGTTGACTAAGCAACACAGACGTGAATATATATATATATATATATATATATATATATATATATATATATATATATATATATATACATACATTTGCTAATTGACTTATCAAATTATTCAAATCATCTACAAAATCTAAAATACTAATGGTAAAGTGCAAATACTCCTCACTCGTTACTATATTCAACAAACTATGTATCAAATTCCCTCCCCTATTTCATTTAATGTCCAACAAAAATACATATAATGATGCTCTATAATTCTTTGTTGTTAAAAGTATAATATCACAATGTGTTCGTCACTCAGGACATACACTGTATGAAGCTGTTCTGAAACACATTACGAGTAAGATGATCGTACTAACAGCAAGGATCATAAATCCATTATCTGTGATATGATTCTCAATGGCTTCAGCGTCTTCGAAGGCCTCCGGCTTGATGATGGCCAGCGTTCGTTCTGAATACGAGTGGTACTCCGCACTTGAGTTAGACGAAACGACAGACATAGCTTTATTATTACTTTATTATGTACTCGTTAAATTACAAATGTATAAAGAATCTATCACTCAATTTTATAATTTAAATTTATAATAATATGATCAGTGATGTCAATGATAACTATAGACTAAAGTAGTGTTTTTGATATTTTGATACAAAATAGTATTTATTACAAGTACTATAAAATTAAAAAGGGAAAAGTTATATCATTATACACAAATTAATAAAGAATAAATTCCAAGAATACTCTTTATATAATAAAATTATACTGAAACCAAAACCGCATGCAAAATAAATGATTATCTTTCCGAAAAGCTCGCGGCTAATGAGCGGCGGTGTACAAAATCGATGAAGCTGCCCAGAGCGAACCGTTTGCGTAGCGCCTACAGCTTACTCACATCGGAAACACATCATTCTCCTTCCTTTTCATTACAACATCCATATAAATTAAGACGTCATAATCAATACGGACAATCGGCAATTGCAGACGGGAAAACTGGCACGCATTTTCCGGCGCGTCCCGCGTCCGAGCCACCCCAGCGCGGGGGCGCGGGCCGGCGGGGCGGGGCGGAGGCCGGGGGCGCAGGGGGCGCAGGGGGCGCCGGGAGCGCAGGGCCCGGCCCAGTGCCCCCCGAACGCAGCGGCGGCGCGACGCCTCCCCGAGAGCCCGCGACATGCGTTGACGTCTCCCGCCACCCGACAGCCACCGCCGTATACATGGACAACTCCTGCCTCCTCGATCTCCTCATCAGGTGCTTCGCGATGACCGAGCCCGAGGACCTCAACTTCACCGCCTTCACAGACCTCTGCCGCCTCTGCTCGCTAAAGAGCGGTCCTCGGCTGCACATATTCGACAAGGAGTCCGAGCAGCGCCAGATCCTATTCAAGATGCGGACCTGCCTGCCGACTATGGTGAGCCTTTACACACTTGTATATAATGTTTAGGTTTAATATATTTCTGTGTTTTGCGTTTTAAAATCGTAGTAAACATGATGCTCACGGAGGGAAATGCCTCGACGTGCCGAGTGCCGTAGAGTCCGTAGCGCACGCGCTCTACGCCGCCCGCGAGATGGATTAAGGCTCGATGCAACCTTGTCCCGACGCGATACCTGTTCAATTATAGTACGCAATAAGATTCACTTTATTGTCATTAATCTCATTTAACTTGAAATATAAAATTTATATTAATTTCTTTCAAAATATCTTAGGATTAATAGAACTTGATAAGCTTATGAACCCAAATTTACAGTCAAAATTATTATTACATGGAAGACGGAAATAAGCGAACCATATTGACCTCTTTTCTAACAAGGACCAATTATTACCCTTAAACTTAAACTATTAATTAAATAAAAATAGAGAAGATTATATTTAATGAGCGGAATTAGGTGTATATTACTTAAATTTACAGATGAGTTTAATTTGGTTTTTTAAGTTAAGTTAAGTTGGTTAAGTTTACTATGATATATTCATAAACTAATGAACATGATAGATTTATTCAAAGCATTACATTATTAGTTTAAAATATATTCAATATAAACACTTAATATTATTCTTAATTATAATTCTTAAAAAGGTATTCATCTCACACATCATCTTAAAATGTATAAATCGAAATGCTATAAGCGTTTCGCATTTCTTTGTCTCTCGTCGCGCAGGGGTAGTTCATGAAGCAACCCCTGATTTAATGTCACTGGAATTACTTTTAACATATTGTTTGAAATGAAATATCAGTTACAATATTTAAATTACTAAAATACAGTATATACATATGTAGTTACATATGTAGTTACAGAGATCTCAAATATAATCACTTTTATGTAAATCAGTTCAAATTAATAACATACTCGTATATACCGTATAACGTAAATTAATAAATAATTAACTAATCAAGGTATTTATATTTTAATATAATTAAGTATAATACAATTATATATTAAGTTACAAGTACAACTTTATATTAAATTGAATAACAAATATAAAAAATGTGATATATTTTTTATTCAAATATCTTTGTACCACGGCTCTCCCTGGGACTTCTCATTCAATACGGCAAATACAATTTCCTTTACGAGTTCCGTCAATAGATTAACTTTTATCATACATTTATTGGAATCTAAACCTTATTTCCAATCATTTAAGTGCTGATATTGAACATTTGTCTCTCGTGTACTGTTACAACTACGTACTAATCTCTTTACATCTGAGTTATCGCCACACCGAACGCCTCACTGCCCGTTTGAACGATTAATATCATCACTAATATTTACTTATTTTAACTTATCCTTATATCACAAAACAATATTATCATTTACCGGTAATGCGCAAGGAAGAGGTTAACATTTTATCAAAAGTTTTCCTTAACTCCTGTTTTTATAAACCTGTGGGAAGATTTAGTTTGAAGAGTACACAATCTATAGATTGATATATCAACCTTACAGTACCCGAGTTACTATTCAATGAGCCTTCTGGATTAAGTATTACACATGAATAAATCAAATCAAATACTCTTGTTAAAACTTTACGTTTTATTTTTATTACTCCTAGTATTTTATCGTTAGTGTTAGGTCTTTAACGTTACCAGTGTGTGAAACATTTACCGTATCCTTAAGTTTAATAGCACTATAAAGAAGCTTTAGATTCAAGTTAATCTATACATCCAGCAGATATCGAAGGACGACTTCCTGCCCAAGAAGATCTGCGAGCGGTGCGTGACGAGGCTCGAGCAGCTGTACGAGTGGCGTCAGAGCTGTCTCAACACCGACTCAGTGCTGAGGAACTACGCGGAGTCCATGAGGATAGTCACTTCTACTATCAACTTTCAGGTATTTTATTAAAACTTATCTGAAATATAATATACAACATCATTACGTAAAAGAAACACAAGACTTGTTTATATCTCGTACGATAAAAGATTATTTGTCTCAATGGATTCTAGTAATTTATGTCTAGAACAAAAAGTTTTAGAAACTTTTGAAATTCATCGTTAGGAACGGAAGTACGAAAAATATCAGGTTACATAAATAAAGCAACACATAAATGAAGAAATTTTATTGCTTACTAGAAAAACAATTTGAGAAAATCCACTCTACAAAGTAGGGATGGTTCAGGTTCATGGTAGTTCTAATTGATATAACTAGGGTCCTTCAGTGAGTTAGAGACATACTAGGTTAAGAATTTATATAGAGGAAAGTGTATATAAGTGTCCGTCGGTTTCGTAGTGAGGAAGTGGCAAAATCATCTTATTTTTTTGTTTAATGTTAGAAACAATTTTATCTATTATCATTACATCGTATCGTAATCAAAGAACGTGCGTATCGTAACGTTTTCGAGTCAATCTTATCCGTTTAATTACATATTAAAGTTACATTTTTAAATGATTACTGTTGTTAGAGTATTTGTGATCAAATGATAACAAAACTTATTCTCATGCTGAATCATTTTTTTTTCAATAAAATATATATGAGTACAATTTTTTAATAAAATATTATTTTTTGATTTTTTTTTTGGTTTGGTCAAATCTATCAATATAAGTAATATTTTATACTCCTGAAAATTATCTTATTTTGAAGCCGATGTTAATGGCAACAGCACAATTAATAAAAAAATAAACTATTTCGTTCCTCCTATTTTTAAGGATGTGTTTCTTGAAAATGAACAATAGCAACAATGTTCTAATATATTCAAAAAGACCATAACAAAAGGAATATAAAATAACAATAAAATATAAAACGCAATGTATATATTACATAAATTTAGAGGAATCAATACAGTCTAATATCAAAGGTATTATCCCTCTCTCCTATGGGTTTTTCACAAAGAAAGTCGAACAATATTGCGTTCCCTATTACCGAAAGATGAATTCCCGAAGATTGTTACATTATTCATATTTTTTGTACAATTAAATTATTGTTATACGATGGTTGCATTATTAATTAATTATTCCATTATTAAATTATTCCATTATATAATATTTTTTGATCAGGCTTGTATAATGCAAATATACATCTACAGAACCATACAGAAATATACATTTAACCCATATTTAAAGTTGTATTAACCTCTTCAAATGGTGTTGTAATTTATATAATACAAAACATAAATAATCCAGTTTTAATTTTATATAATAAATCTCAGTTTAAAGACATCGTCAATTCTCAAAAACGAGGCAATATATTTAAACGTGGAAGTCACAACGTCGCTCTAGTGTCGGCTCGCGGCGAGCGATGCAGGGCGGTCCGATCGATCCCTACGACTATCGACCCGACACCCACTACACTAAACAATCAAATATCAACCTTATCCTAACTAAATAAAAACTAAAATACAAAGCAACACACACACACCGAGCGCTGACGAACGATTTGCAACCTAATAAAAGCTTGTCACGTATCCTTATCGAGTGTACCCGTTTTGTCTTACGAGACCTGAACTGTCCGCTCTTAATGAAATAATCATAAGGTTCTTATCAAAGCGCGAAGATATAAGGCATTTAGACCGGTGTATATTGGCTACGCATGTCCGTTAACTCTTTATTATCTTCTACACCAAAAACCAATTTACTTACTTAATGCTGTATCCGATAGATATATAATAAGCAAATGGTGTACATAATACGCATACGCAACGTTTACGCAACCAAATACGCATTCAATATCATCGCGATAGAGAGAACCTTGATCTAAATACAAGGGTTATGCAGACACGCATCGGAAGCAAGGTCGAAGGCTGCAGTCACCCTGCCCGGGGGTGTCTTTAACCCTGACCTAGCGGGTGGAGGATATTCCTACTCCCTGTACTCTGGCCTCCTGCCTCCCTCTGCCCCTGAACATCACCGCTACAGACCTCCCCACTAATGTGATGGATGATCAACGTAGGCTTTTTTATTGCACCCAGACCTCTTTGACTGTAGTCGCTATATAAAATATTTTACTAATTCATTA